>OU426948.1:26317500-27567500 GCA_911387765.1 Pyrgus malvae
AAGGTTTTTATCTGAAGAGAATGTATTTATTAAGCCCACAATATTTTTGTTATGATATATTTAATTTTGTCGCTTCAAAGTAATGTCCATATTTTTAACATTTTCACTTTTCGCTCAACAAACAACATTTACAAAACTACTACTTCAAAACTATACGTACTTACACTTTAGTCATCACAATATCTACCTACTTCTATACTGAGAAAATAGCAAAAAAATTAGTTACATTATAAAGGAACACTAAAATATATTTTAAAGGCTTGAAAAATCTTCGTATTACAAACTGAATAAGACTTGTAACAACAAATACTTTAAATTACATAACACTTCAAATTACGCATCACGTTATCAAAATCGTTACTAGATACTATTAAACTATATCTTGATGACTTATATCGTATGGCTACTATCACCTTGTGCTAACCTATGATCATTCGTTCAAGCGTCCATTAAATGTAGGATTTACTATAGGATTATATACATTAATTACAAAACAGCTTTTCATTTGAGCGCCTGAAAGTTTACCCTCCTAAAGAATTTCGATTCGATTACGAGACGAGCTTTTAGGACCACTTAAGTGCTTAAGAAGGGAGGCGAAATCAGGCATACGCTTCCCACGCTTACATAATTCTCTTCATTTAGAGAATTTGCGCCGACGTACTAACTCAATATTTCGTAAACACTAAAATTTTCAAGTAACATGAAACAGGAAAAACACACGCGAGGAATCGTATATAAATAGTCACTTATGTTTGATGGAACTTTTCAGTAACCAACGAAGGGCTCAGGTGCTCAATAAAGCGACTGTCAATGGAGACTCCAGTCCAAGGGCAGTTCCCTTGACGTGGACCGTGAATTAAGCGAGGGCGGCGCGTGAGGCGCGCCGCGGGCCCCATGTCAGTAATCCAAAGACTCTTCATCAGGAGACCGTTTGCGGCAGCACAGGCGCCACGCCGCACCCAAAGCGCACAAACCAATCACAATAGCCAACCCAGCACCAAGAGCTGGAGCCATCCAATCACCGCTGCCTGCATTTCGTGCTCCGACGCATAGCTCTGGCGCTTCGTCATGAAGCTGCCCTAATGGAATCCCACTTAACAAATCCAAGTATCCAAGGCGACGTAAGCTGTCCTCCGAATAAGCTTCTCGCGCTCTTTTGTCTTCTGCAGTCCAGAACCTTCTCTCACTATTTGTGGTCGTCACATTAGGACAATTAACTACACCATTACAAATCAGCCTAGCGGGTATGCAGAGTGCTTCTTCGCCTGGGCATATGAAATCGCATCCTTGACCTGAACCAGGTTGAACAGATCCGCTATCGGTAAGACGCGATGTCATGAGGGTTCCATCAGAATTCTTCGGCAGATGATATAACCCAGTCCAAGCAATTTTGAATGTCGCTCGAGCAGGAGACGCGCTGCCGATGAAAACGATCCTAATAGATCTGGTCTTTTCTTTCTCAATTACAAGTGGATCGTCTAAAGATTCGAAACCGAGTTCACCTGCTGACAAAATGGGCAATTCACGTGCCAACGACACATTTTCTCCACAAACCGATAAGTAAGGTTCAACGCGGCCTGGAAGATATATTTGAATATTGCCATCGTCGCAGTGCCGGGATGCAAATTTGATGCTGTCAAAATGCAGCCAAATGTCTCTCTTTTCTTCAATTTCCAAATCCCAAATACATTGAATCCGCTTCGGTGGTTCAGTGTAGCCTAGTGCCTCGAGATGTGGATATACAATTTCTCCATCTGATGCGGCTGCCAAAACCGCCGGGCCGCACAATGGGCCGTGAACGAATTCGTAGCGAGCTTCAAAGAGTGGGGCGGGGTTCTTGAAGTAAGAGGCTGCAGCATGAGCATTATCCACAATAAGTTGAAGATTTAGAGATTCTCCGGATGAAACGACTCTGTAAGGACGTACTCGGGACACTGTGTTGGCATGTTTTGCGCAAAGACATGAACCTATGGACCGTTGAACTGCTAAATGGAGGGGGAGGGGTGTAGTAGTGGCCAAGGACGTATTGTATGTTTTGCCTCCTGGTGAAGGTTCCCAAATTATCAGTTTGTCAGCTCGATCTTCGTAACAGTTTTGGCAGGAAACTGGGGTGTATGGATGCTCCTGCAACAAATAATAATAATTATACAAACCCTTTATTGCACACCAATATAAGGAATACTATACTAGCAAACGGCGGTCTTATTGCTTTAAATAGCAATCTCTATTACAAATACAAGTATTAGTAGAAATAGTTATAAATTTAAGTTAACAGGTTCATGTAATCAAACTTGGAATAATTAGAAACCTTGTAAATTGAATTTTTAGAATTAATTACATACACATGTATATTAACAAAATTTTATTAGAACCGATATAAACGAAAGAAATCTCATCTTTACTATTAATATTAAATAATTTTAAGAGTACGTTCAGAAAAAACAGACATGGAACTTGACATGGACTGACATCTTTTGGGTAATAAGGCGTTTCTATCACGAGTATCATCACGTTCACATTCCCTTTTTGAACAGATTGGTGTAATCTGTTCAAAAAGTACAAAAAGTACTCATCGTTAAATAAGGTTAAAATAGATTTTTCTTAAATGTTTTATTTGCTTTCCATTAATTTTGTGTACAATGACTGCGAAAAATGTTTAGATGTTGGAATTTTACATGTCGAATATTCAACTACGCTACGGCTCACCTTGAAATTAACATTCATGATTGTAAGTATGACCCTCGCATATATCCTCTTGTCAGTCACAAATCTATAAAGGCAATGCACATCTTCCCCGGGGGGTGCCTGCTTGTAGACCAGGGTATTGAGGGGAGACCGCAGCCGGCCAGCCCTCTGCTTCCAGGATGCAATCACTTCGTCGCAAGCGGTACCAGGCACGGGTTCTCCGAAGCGAGTGTTGTTGAAGAAATCGTAGTGTGCCCAGTAGTAGAGTGACGAGCTGTGGACAAAAACGCTTTTCTAGATTTGGGTTTATTACTCGGTATTTTAATATTTTAATTTAAGATGAAAAAAAAAAAACATTTGTATTTTGTTAAAGTTTTCTATTAAAATGATCATGATGATGAAGATGCAGAACAAGTAATCCATGTTCAAGATGCATTTACGGTACTACTCTGGAGGTTGGTTAAACTATTACAGAAAGTTTTATGGTATTTTATGGGTCTGTTGGAACTTTTTTAATTCGTATGGTTTGATTTATAATATGCATAGACTAGTATTAGTTCGACAATTTTCCACTATCGCATGTCTATGGCAGCTACCATCTTTATTAGTTCTATTGGGATCCATCTGGGTTCTGGTGTAGTGTGCGACACGCGTAACAATAGCGATCCGCACTTAAGCCAGCCATATTATGATCTAACTTTTTCTCATTTCTGACCGAAGATCTGTTGACCTTACAAAGTGTTGAAAATTATCAGAATAAAACGCAAGAAGATTCAAAACGCTCTAAACGTTTCCTACAGGTCACAATTAAGGATTATGGTTTAATAATGGAAAATTAACATTAATCACGTTATAAATAATACTGTGTTAAAATAATATTAAATAAATAAAAGTTAGTTTTACGAAATCAAGAGGAAAATATAGAACTGAAAATTTACTACAATCTAAAATTATGGACGGACGGACGGCGAAACTAATAGAACTCAATTACACTGTTATGGCTGCAACATTATTGCAAACTGGCCACTATTAAATAGTACGAGTACTCGTAATTATTTCGTAACAGAAAGTTTAAAGTTTCTGCTGTTTTGTTAGGGTTTTAATTGTAATTGAACAATGCGAGTGCATGTGCCTTTTAATTGTTAAAATACTGTGTGTTTATTTTTATTTCAGACTAGCCGTACCTTTTAGTGTATATTTAGGATTCCGTACCTCGAAATAAAAAACGGAACGGTCTGTCAAGACCCTTTTTCTCGGGAACGAGTGGAGGTATTAAGCTGGAATTTATGTCAAATACTCAGGTCTACCGTCCCTTGAAGCTGTAAAAAAAACAAACTTCTAAGCCAGCGCGATCAAAAGATACAGCCGTTTATGCAACAAATTTCCGCAAATTTTCGACACTCTTAAGAGAATCAAAACCTATAAGGTTCTTCCCGTGAACTCAGAATCTTGAAATTTGGTACGAAGCAACGTCTTATAGCACAGATAAAGAAAACATTGCGAAAACCGTACATTTTTGTTACATCATATATAAAAAAATATATTTATGGAACCCTCCGTGCGCGAGTCCGACTTGCACTTGGCTTGGCTGCAGCCCATGGACATCTACACACAACTTCAAACATGTCTAAGTCTTGCGTATGGTCGTATGCAGCTGCGCTGCTACTCCGAAGGCTGATGGTCATGTAAGTCTGGTTAACTGCAACTTCCCACCGAAATATAAAGAACTAGCCTTCCGCCAGCGGATTCGCCCGCATGGACCCTTTTTATAGGTTCCTGTAGAATAAAAACCATCCTATGTCCTTTCCCAAGGTCCACTCCATCTGTGTTCCGAGTAGTTTAAGCGGGAAAGCGTTACAAACAGACAGACAGACAAACAGTTACTTTCGAATTAATAATATTAAGTATAATGGACCAGGCGCGGTTGCAGCTTTCAATTTGGGGGGGGGGGGGGGGGTAACTAAGAAATTTGAGGGAAGTGGTGTCCCAAATTGGCTTGTTTCGCCTTTCATCTACGCATGACTGATGGATTTTGCGGGGGAGGGTCATGTACCCTGTGACCCTCCCCCCCTGGGACCGCGCCTGTCACGGGTGCAGCTGTGACACTTCCCCAGTTGAACCATTAAAGTTGTACAACCTACAAAGTTGTACAATCTAACGAACGTTGCAACAATTTTCAAATACGACTTGACCACTGGACCACTTGTGATTGAGCTGTTCAATGCGTATTGCTTTACCAATATAACATTAAAAACCATTTTAATGGACAATCACTAGAAATTATGCCAATTTCGAGCGTTCATTCGTGTTGTGACGTGGTTATGGGGACTTAATCATAGTGGTTAGACATACCGTCGTGGGTGTTTTTAAAAGGAATTTTATGGGTACCATTTTGGTAAAAATGCTTAAAATCGATATAATACTTTCGTAGCCTATTCTATACAAATAAAAAATCTTTCGTTTTTATAAAATTAAGTACAGTTTAAGAGTCACTTACATATTTTTACCAGACCGCGACCAATATTACTTGGCTGCAACCCTTTTTGCGTCCCACTGTTGGGCACGGGTTTCTCCCCGTTATTGGGGAGGCCTGGAGCTTACTCCACCACGCTGCCCCAATGCGGGTTGGTGGAGATGCGGGTTAGTGGCCAACCCACTGTCGGATGTTTTCAAACCGCCCATAAGGCCTCCGAAAAGGTTTAGCGACTGTTATCTATCGACAACAACCGGGACCGACGGCTTAAAGTGCCCTCCGAAGCACGGAATATTACTTACTCGTTATAAATTGCTAATTGTCTTGTTAGACCGTATAGGTTTTGTTGATTACATACCTTTTATTACCTATCAAAAATATATCAAAGCAAAGTTAGTACGTCATATTACTCTATCATTACTATACAAATCCATTTATCCCAAAAAAGCGACACAAATTGCCTGCTTTTAGCCCCAAAAGATACGCAGGCAATCATGTTACTAGATAATAATGTTCGGGCAGCTGGCTAATAATGTTACAGCCGTAACATAATTGAGTTCCATTATAACATTAGCTTTGTGGCCGCACTGTTGTGGGTAGACACATTTTTCCTTATAATGCTTCTATTATCTGTTCTAACGTGAGATACGTAGGTATGCCAAGATGGACTTTACACGCAATGAAACGATATACTAAGAAATAGATTAGTTAGAGATTACGAGAAATATACTTCAATTCACAGCAAACTTATATATTGCTATTAGAATGGGTTTATTTTGATGATCCATTTGGCGTAATGGTTTTATTGAACGGTCTTGGGTTCGATTCAAGGCGAGGCAAAAATTTGAATGATGAGTTTATTTTCTATTTCTGTCTGGATGTTTATGTCTTTGTGTATTCATGGTATCTATCTATCTATCTATCAGCCTTTTAAAGTCCACTGCTGGACAAAGGCCTCCCCTAATGTTCACCACTCCGTCCGGTCCTGCGCCCTCTGAATCCAGCGGTTTCCCGCTATATTCTTCAGGTCGTTAGTCCACCTGGTTGGAGGGCGCCAATGCTTCTTTTGCCGAGACGTGGTCGCCATTCGAGGAAATTTCTTGCCCATCAGTTGTCAGGCCTCCTGGCAATGGGCACTTCAGCTTGCAGATTTTGAGAGCTATGTCGGTAACCTTCGTTCGTCTACGGATATCATCTTACGGATTCTGTCACGTAAAGAAATACCAAGCATAGTTCTCTCCATCGCTGGCTGAGCGACTATGAGCCTATGGAAAAGGCTAACAGCGCCGTAGGTCATCACTGGCAATACACACTGCTCGAAAACTTTCGACTTCAGGCACTGAGGTATTCTGGACGACACCAAGTGTCCATGGTAACTATTTATTTATTTGGAACTGCATATACACAGTTACTAAACTTAAATTATACATACATTCATGTGACAACAGTTAACTGTTCTTACAATTACAGGTGACCAAAACATGCATTTAAATTTAACAAGCTAGGTATACAAGGAATTGTAGTGTGGGGCTATGAGCGTGTCATTATAATAAAATAATAGTTATGTTAGTAAAGTAACAGTTCTTTCCTTACCCACTATAACTGCCTGTCTTGCTTTCAAACCGCACAAACATAGCGTTGCCAGTGGAAACAAAGTCATGTTTCTCCATGGGCCTGCTGAAGGTATCGCAGAAGGTCTTGATGATCTTCGCGTCATCAGGCCGGGGCGCATCGTACAGGGTGAGCGACTCGCCGCAGTCCCCCGTCCAGGGAACTATTGGGGACTCTATCCGGTTGATTCGGAAACTGTTGAAAATGGTTAACTTGAGAACAGAATGTTGGAATTAAAATTGTTAGCAGGGAATTTATTGCAGGGAGTTCTGTATTATAAATTACGTCATGTTACCAAGAAAAAAAAATCAAATGGGAGTAGAAGTAGAAAATTTGATTTTCAAAAAATTATATAAAACAAATAAAATATATCTTAACTTATACTTAATTTGCTCTCAACTCCTAACCGTCGCATTACCTTCCATCATCAGCTCCCCACTCCACCCACCGCGATCAAACTCCCTTACTATCATCTACGTACTAAGGGGTATTTACCACCCCAACGGGAAGTTGATTGGAGTTAGTGATAATAGAGAAAACCGTGTCTTTACGTACAAAGAAAACCCTTTACTTTTTATATATATATATTAAGATTTAATGGTGGATTATGAAGACGTGTAAAAGTTAGATAAAATTTTTAAAGTTCTTTGTTAAAATAACTTATTTTCCTTGAATAAAATGGTGTTATGAGAAAGACAATATTTAAAACATATTCAGTATTCACATGGAATACTGTAATATTTAAAGGATTAATTTTTATGAATTGTTTATAAAACCGTTTTATATAACAATGAATTGTTTATAAAAGTCAATCTCGTTTGTAATAAAGTGAATTCACTCAAAGTTACGTAATGCTTTATTTAAAGAGTAATATCGCTGTTAAAATATCGGTAAATCCAGAGAACTACGAGTATCATCGTTACAACAATCATATTTATTTTGAAATTGAATTATTTAAAGTAACCGGATAATGGAGGATGAAATAATTCTACTAATATTATAAATGCGAAAGTAAGTTTATTTGTTTCTCTTTCACGCGAACACGACTTAAACCATTATCATGAAACTTTGTACATATATTTTTGAAGTTATCAGAAGTAAGCGGTAGCTGTCACGTACATAAGTGAGGAACATTCCTTATCGGCCCATAGCTACTCTGTAAGAAAGCTAGCTATTGTATACCCCATATTTTAAAACAGGGCTGAAGTTTTTCTCCGTCTGCTCTTTTCTTCAGCTCAGCATTGCCTAAGCGCACCCAGAGCAGACAGAACAAAAAAAATAACGTTCACTAAGAGTTTGTAGAGGAACCGTACAGTGAATAAAGAATAATAATAATAATAAATAAATATCTTTGGACGATTCACACAACACCATCTGATTCCAAACTAAGCAGAGCTTGTACTATGAATAGAATATTTCATTTCATTTCATTTCATTTCGTAAAATAGGATACTTTAAAAAAACACAGGTGAAACCGCGGGGCACAGCTAGTAGAAAATACTTTAAAAATACAATTTAGGAGATAGTCTTATTTTTATCAAAATTGATTGAATAGTTTTAGGCATATGTAGGCATACATGTCCCTTCAAGAAATGTCTAGTCTAGTCATGGCTAGTCGATAGTATTTGATGTCGTTTTAATTTTTTTAAATCACTTTTATCATTTCTTTCAACTTACCTAGGGAAGTACAGTCTCACAACCTGGCCAGGAAATCCTTGCATGAGGTAAGTGCATGACGTATGAGGCGGGTACCAGTGAGCTACTGAGAGGAATATGCCCTCAGTGTCACCAGACTTCTTCAAGGACTCTGCGGTGAGGAGCCAGTCGCAGTTTCCGATCTTCGACCCTGGAGCTTCCACGTGACCTGGCCAGTTGCCCACGTTGAAGTGGAAGCCCGTGTTGAGCAGTGGACCTGATTGCACAAGTGTTAAGTTAGGATCTACGACTTGCGGGCAGTAATAAAAAGTTATGATAATCGGGTATTTACTACGCACAAAAATAATTTTGCTGCTCCATAATTTTTAATCGACTTCAATCAAAAAAGGAGGAGGTTATATATTTTGGAATAGTTTTCTTTTGAAGTCGGCTTTTTGTTTTGTTAGTGTTTATTGTACTTTTGGACAAAATGTGTTTATGATAAATTCGCGCATAAAAAATCTGCCAGATGTGTGCCAAGGAATTGTTCAATAAGGCACACACGCTTTTAACCAGTCACCTAAATGTAGCCTAGGACTCTTATTTCATTAAATGCATTGGTCATGGTCTTCAGCAAAGTGTTGTGCATGAGCCCACAAAAGTTTCTGAGTTGGTGTCTGTCTGTCTATTCCGGCTAATCTCTGAAACACCGATTTTCACGGAACTTTCACTGGCACGTATGTAGCTGATGTAATAAGGAGTAACATAGACTACTTTTTTTATAAAGTCCACGAGGACGAAGTCAAGAGCGGCCGCGAGATATATATAAATAAATTATGTAAATTACCAGCAGGAGAGCTGACGAACTCCACGAACAAGTCCTGTGAGGTGCCGATGATCGAGTACGGGAACTTGCCCATGCCGCAGAAGGTGCCGATCACGGAGGCGGACTCGTCTTTGCCGTCGTATATCCGTATATAGTCGTATGGGCAGTTTTCGGAACCTGCGCGAAAGAAAAATAACTTATATACCAATATTGTGAAAAATAAAAATACATAGATAGAGAATAAAATTTCAGTTCAAAAATGTCTTGATTGAAGTTTACTCAACTCACTTCGAGTTAAGTAAACTTCAAGATAGTAAGAGAGCTGACGTTTAATATTAGGGCAACCGCAACCAGCCTCTACCTACATTGGAGCAGAGTAGTGGAGTAAGCCCTAGGCCTCCTCTATATTGGGGAGAGATCCGTGTCCAGCAGTGGAACGTAAAAAGAATTGCAACTCTGGACTGTAGAGTCCACTAAGTATACTCTACGAGGCCTGCGTATAGAAAGTTCTTAACCCTTTCTTAATGTCGCATTGCTGGGCACAGGTCTTCTCTCTTAGCGGCAAAGAACCATGAAGAATTAAAAAATCACAAAATTTTGTTACTACTAGAATATGTAGAAGAAATTTTACATTTATACAAATAGAAACTTTATTGCGGACACAGACGAATTCAAGTAATATTTTATGACAAACTAAAAAACAGAAGTTATTCCATTAGTAGAGACTGGAGGGCGTTTTATTAAATTCCGAGCTGTTCCTTGCAGTTTTTAAGATGAAGAATTTGAGGGTAAAATAAAAGAAACGAATTAAGTTTTAAAATTATTCATAAAAAAATTGCAGCAAGAAAATAATATAATAACGATTGTTAGAGAGGTCTAGAACAGCGAGGTGGAGGCTGCTGCAATGCGGATTGGTGGAGATCCGGGTTAGTGGCCAACCCGCGGTCGGATGTGTCCAAACCACCCATAAGGCCTCCGAGTAGGTTTAACGACAGTTATTTATAGATACTAACGGGGACCGATGGCTTACCGTGCCCTCCGAAGCACAAACCCATCCACTCATCCCACCCCACGCACATTACTCATCTCTTAGCCGCATAGATCGCTTGCGTTCTACGCACGCCACCGGGTCATATGCGCGCTTCAATTACTAATGAACTAACTTAACCTGAGAAATTATGAGTTTCCTTCAGGTATGCGCGGTGGTAAAAATATCTTAAATATCACAATATAACATCGTCCCCGTAGTTGGAAAATTAAATAAGTCCGATTTTGGCGCTATTGACTTATCCCTATTCTATTTTCAAAACACCTAAAACATGCCGCATATTTGAGCCTTACAGGCGTTTTCGTATCTTATTCCGTTCCAAAAATATAGCCATTTTTGTCGGACAGATGGAATAACTAATATCTTCAGACAAACACTATTTTTTTAAAGTAAAAATAAATAACTCAGTAAATAAATCAATAACTGTGGTCAATGATAGGTTGAATGTCAAATAAATTAAATAACATGAGTTGTTAAATTTTTCCTCACCAACACAATTTTGAATTCTTTCACAAAACTAACTAAGTTCTAGAAAAACTAAATATCTCTATTTATTTTATTCTGCTATTCAGAATTCTGATATAACGTACTTTATTTCGAGTTTGATAAATTCAATAACTGCATTTATTTCACCAAATTTTACTCTACCAAATGTATTTAGTTTGTAGGAAAACTAAATAAATAGCCGAAATAAGTAGATAATTGTAGTACGTTATAAATAACAGTTGTGGCAAAATTAAACAACTTGATTTTTTATGTGTTATTTAGTTATAGTTAAAGATTGAGTTCAGTTTGTTAAAGCATAATGTAAAAGGTAATCAGGTCTACAAAATATCAAATTACCGACAGTAAATTGTCTCACATTTTTTAACAAATGTACATTAACTGAAAAAAAAAACACTAAATCGCGTTTATCTCAGAACTACAAAATCAGAATTATTTAATTTTCCAACTACGGGGACGATATATTCTATAATTAAATCTCTCTTTATATAAAAATGAATTGCTGTTCGTTAGTCTCGCTAAAACTCAAGAACGGCTGAACCGATGTGGCTTATTTTGCTCTAGTAGAAGTCTAGGTAAGGAAAATATAGAAAAATTGCGAAATTAATAGTAAAACAACTTATTTTATTTTCTTATATAAACTGTACGTAACTGTTAAAAATTGTTTCTTCGCGCCTGCGGCGCCATCGTCCAGAAGTTTGACATAGTCTGAATAACAATTATTCATCTGTCACTATTTGTTTTATATTTTTTAATTGATAGTAATATAAAAACTCTTTGAGATGATAAATAAACTAATCTTCTTTCAATTCTTTTATGGCAGGACCAGGCAGGACAACTTCTGCAGGGTCCACTAGTAATAATATAATAATAATTATATAATATTTTATATATAGAGCAGCGATGGCCGAGTGGTAAAAAACCGCGGTCTTCGACGCGATCGATCCCAGGTTCAAATCCTCGGCTCGCACCTCTGACAAAGAAATTTGTAATGTGCGAATTTATCGCTGCTCCATGGTGATGGAAAATATTGTGATATTTAATTGATTACGATGTTTTCCATCGCCGTGCATGCCTGAGAGAAATTCATAATTTCTCAAAAGCATGACGTCCACCAATCCGCACTTGGCCAGCGTGGTGGACTATGGCCTAAATCCCTCTCAATTGTGTGAGAAGGAGACCTGTGCCCAGCAGTGGGACATAAAAAAGGTTGAAAAAAAAAATATTTTATATAATTAAATATCACAATCACCATCACCGTGGAGCAGCAATAAATCGCACGTTACAAATTTCTTTGTCAAGAGGTGTGGACCCAGGATCTGAACCCAGTATTTTCATGTCAGAGACCAAGGTCTTTACAGCTTAGAAAGAAAGAAAATATTTTATTCACTGTACGGTTTTTTACAAACTCTTACTGAACATTTTTTGTTCTGTCTGTTTTGGCTGTGCTTAGGCAATGCTGAGCTGAAAAAAAGAGCTTACCATTGCTGGTCAAATATATTATTAGAATTTACTCTATAAGTAATAAAAATTTATATTAAGACGAGGACTTTGAAGGTAAAACACAAAAAGAAGAAACGCAGTAATTAAGTGCTAAAATTTTCTTATAAGACTTTATTAGCATTAAAAAAATAGCATTAAAAAACCTTTGAATACTGAATACAGAGTATGTGCGAGTCTATTATTAATTGTGAAAATTAAGACTCATAATTAGCAAAATGAAGAGAGCCTTGAAACGTCCAAAATTAATCATTTTCGTAAACATTTTCGCGAAGAATAAAATTGTTTCCCGAATTAGCATTTTACCTCTTCAGACATTTTGGTGAAATTAATTATGAAGATTAACTCAACTAAGCGAATTTCACCTGAGGAAACGTGTCGATGTATTCTTAACTAGCTTTTCGCGCACGCCTTCGCCAGCGTGTACAGTCATTACGGGTAACTTTGAATTGACGTTTAACTTTGAACAAAGTTGGAAAAAAGATTTAACAATTTATTACATCGAAACTTTTTGATATTTCAATATAATAACTGTGTTTAATGGATTGCCAAAATGTTTTTGTACCAAATGAAAATTAAAGAAATAACTGTCAATGCCATAATTCTGAAAATTCCCGCCTTTTCCGTGGTTAAGTTGCTAGAAGTTTTTGAGCTCTGATTTGGAATCGTAGTCCACTTTGATGTGCCATATGGCAAAACCAAGCTATTTGTTACTTTTTTACGTCAGTGTAGATGTCATTTTTATAGATAAGGTTTTTAAATTTAATAATACCTTCTTTTTGTTTTACCTAAACCTTAAAATATTAAGATTTTTTACATTCTTAAAAAAAAATATTCAAAGTTACCCAAAACTCATGATAACTTTGAATTCGAGTTTTAGGGGAAATTATGGGTAGTTCTGTTGTTTCTTTCGCAAATTTATTTTGTTAGACAGAAAAACCAACTCAAAAGGACACTATTCATTCAATAAAATAAAGGTGTCACAAATAGAAATCAGTTTTATTAATACAAATAATGTAAAAAATGTTCAAAGTTACCCGAATTGTACGTAATTTGATTATAGTTCTATACGAATTTTCATCTTCTATGTTTTATCAATGTGGGTCGCTGTAGTTCGGGACCAGAATATGATCTACGTTATCCTCTACCTGTCGTAAGAGGCGGCTAAAAGGGGGCTCATGGGGTTGCGGGCGGATTGAGTTGGGAAACGTCTAACCAGCGGCCCCGTGAAGGACAGTGGTGTGTGTGTTGTAAGATTGAGAGTATGTCTCACAGCTAGCTATGCTCCCCATAATGGGTCCGTATTTGGATGCTGCGCTAGGAGGTCACCGGTGTGTTCCTCAGGAGATCCCGGGGTTCTCCATAAGCGCTGAGGAGGATCACCGAGGGGGTTTTAGTAAGGTCAAATCCCATATAACCCGGCGTCTCCCAAAGTGCTCGGGTACCTTTTGAAGGTTTCTCCCCGTTAAAGAAAAGGTCGAAATGTTAACAACGCTAGTACAATTTTATTCCTATTTTATGCCTAAATATAAAGTTTCATATTTTTTATGACCATACAAATTTTCATCCATTATTTCAATCATCCTTAGTGTTTTTCCGCGATAAAAACTATCCCATGTCTTTTTTTTTTGGGAAAAGTCCATTCTATCGCTGATCCAAACTTCATTAAAATTGGTTCAGTATTATTGAAAAGGTAACAGACACACACACACATACAAAGGCAGAGTTCGCATTAGAAAATCTAAATATACAACTAGATTCAGTTGAAATAGAAGAAGTAGAGCAAACTAATTTCCTAGGAGTGTCCTTAGATACTCACTTAAACTGGAAAAGTCACATTGATAAAATTAATAATAAAATATCTGCCAATTGTTATGCGCTTTCAGTATTAGTGGATGCGTCAAATCTTGAAGTAGCTAAAAGTTTTTACTATGCCAATATTTACCCCCTTCTAACTTATGGCATTATATACTGGGGAAACTCTGTCAATGTTAGTAGAACATTTATATTGCAAAAACGCAGTCTTAGAATAATGTATGGTAAAGCGAGCGATGAATCTATTCGCTCATTGTTTTCCGAAGAGAAATTTCTTACATTAATTCTTCTTACATTAATAACTAGTCTATACATATTGGAGATTTGTACTTTCGTATTTAATAACATAAATTCATTTGAAAAGCAAATAAACATGCGCATAAGAGATGTACCCACGAGGCAGAAAGATAGTGACGCTTTATATTTACTTCGAGTAAAATGTCAGATTTTCAAAAATAGTACATACATATTTGCTATTAGAATATTCAATAAATTACCCATACGTTTCAAACAATTATCAGGTAATAAATTTAAAAGAGAACTAAAGAAATGGCTTATAAAAAAAGTATATTATAGTTAGTTTTTTTTTATAGTTAGTTTTTTTTTCCGCCGGCTTTTTTTCCTCTTAGTGTACAAAAACCCTGCAATATGGGTACCCAAAGCCGACGATCGGATTCGATCCGAAGTACAAATAAATATGAATAAATAATTAAATAAACAAACAACTAAATAAATACATACTTGAAGAAATAAAATTTAAAAATTTTAATTTTCAAAATGCGCAATATGGGATCAAATAAAAATAAAATTGATATGATAATAATGTACATTTTTTAAAATTGTGTTATTATTAAGTTTTTTTTCTTTTATCTTTGTAATATTTGCATACCTCATGAAGGTAAATATGGCGTACTAAATATGTATTAACAACTTTTGTAAACACCCATATTTGTGCAAATAAAGTTCTTTGTCTTTGTCTTTGTCTTTAGTATAAACGAATTTTTTGACGACAAAACTTTGTAAATCGTGTATTAAAATGTTTGGGGAGCTTCCGCGTAAAATATTAACTCTAAACAATGCTTGAGAGTTTTTTTTCCGCCGGTTTTTTTTCTCTCATTGACCCAGTGGTGGGTAGGCATCAAAAGCCGATGATCCGTTAAGAATATTCTTAGCGGATCTTAAAATAAAACTATTTTACTACGTAACTACTTAGCTACTTTAATTTTAATTAGTAATATAATATTGTATGCCAGAACATGGTAGACTGTTTAAACTCTTATAATTATTTTAAACATCTAACTTTATGTATGAAAACAGTCAACAATAAAGTATTTTCATTTCATTTCATTACAATATTAAAATTCTTTTGGTATACAAGTATGGATTAAAATATAATATTACGTCTTTACATATGAAATTGCCGTTCAGCAGCAAAAAAGTAAAAAAAGTTTTTTAATGAAATTATTATTTAATCAAGAATCAAAATTTGTACTGTTGTTATCCATACACTTGAGCCATTTTATAGGCAGATCATTGATCCCTTTGAAAAAAAACCTGGTAGCGAGAGTGTATGAACTGCTTGAAGGTGGTTTTGACTACCTCATCAGACTTGATTTTTATTTGTAGTGTATAATACTAGCACTGGTCAACCAAACACTACCCAGAATCTTCTTTTTGGTCAGATATATATTTATGGACCTGGTATATTCACTAGTTCACAAAAATATATAGTTTGCGCGAACAATTATTATTTCTCTTTATAAAACAAAAGGCAAACAAAAGGCTCTTCACAGCAGGTGAAGATTACTTACACATAAACTTTAGATAATGTATGAGACAGCAGTTGCCGTAATATTCCCGCCAGATAGGCTTTTTACGGGACAAGTATAGAATAATTTTTCGCTGTTATTACAGAGTGAGGTGAGCGTATAATTTATTGTGATACTAAATAATTAACGTCGAATAATGTACGTTAAATCTGGAAGCTCCGGGAAACTTCGATCCGATATTGCGTTCTTAGGAGCTGTCAAAAGTTTGCTCACCCTCATTTAATGCGAGGTAAGTAGGTACCTACTTTAATTGGTTACAAATTTTGTACAGTAAAAATTAGATTTTTTAATATTCCTTACATTATTATTAACCTTGACATAATATTTCAGACGTTAACTATACAGATACGACTTCATTATTATTAAAAATTTACAAAAAAAAACAAATAAAGTATACGTCCGTATTATCGTCAGTTTTTGAGTGTCTCAGTACTCGTCATTCATAGAAAAAGTACTAGTACTAAAAGTACTTTTGGCCCTTTTTCTATGGAGTTACGAGTACTAGTACACTGACGACATTATGAACGTTTAACTTATCTAGAATCTGCGGTAAAATACAATAAATAAGTCGTGAAACTATTTCTACTGGTTGATATATTTCATAGCTTCATATTTTGTTTTATATGAGTTGTTCGTTAGTTTGGAAAATGCTCACACCTATTCTATTTTTGAACAGACACTATAAAATTCTTTCATAAACGATTATTCCTCTTTAAAAACAGCAAATAAAAGGCTCTATTACTTACACACAAATTTTATATATTACATATACATATGAGACAGCAGTGTCCTTATATAATACTACCGCCGGATAGGCTTTTTATGGTGCACGTAACCAATAATTTTTCGCCGTTATTCCAGGGCGAGGTGAGCTATAATTTATTGCGATAATAAATAATGAAAGTCCAATAATGGACGTTAAATCTGGAAGCTTCGGGAACCTTCGATCCGATATTGCGTTCTTAGGAGCTGTCAAAAGTTTGCGAGCCCTCGTTTACTGCGAGGTACAAAAATATGCTTAATTTGTTGACCGGCCAACAATAGAAAGAACACGGTAAGAGTCTTTGGTTTTGTGTTAAAATAAAACTTTTTAAAATTTACATTTTTAAAATGATTGGGGTGACATTGAAGGACATCAATAAATAGAAATATACTTAAGTATCTTTTAGTAGCTGTAGGGGTAAACTGTCAGGGACTATCGGATGGTTGATGGTCAGATTCCATTAATTTGACCGATTCGATTCCATCGATAAGAAATTTATTAAAAATAAACTTTGCGCAACTTTTAAATTTAAAGAAATACGTATTCGCGTATTCGCTATTTGCTTCTAACGTAAATATTGTTTTTGCAACATATAAGTCACTATACTCCTTTCGCCGTTAGATTAACAATATTTGAAATTGAAATGGATTGTTTTCAAATATCGAACAAAAAATTTACAAGAACTAAACAAAAGTAGTGAAAAAAATCATAAGAAATAAAATAAGCAAAGATGATGTGACACTTTCAAATCGAATACAAGGCAGACGCTTAAGTTGTATAGTACTGACGCAAATTCCGCGATTAAAGTTAGTTAGTTAGATTAAAATTAGTTAGTTAGTTAGTTAGTTCGTCGATTTTTAGTTGATTCAGTATTGTCAATCTCTAGTCGACACTTTTTAAGCACATAAAACTTTTTGAGGACACGTCTGATTCTTGCATGCTTACATCATTGTGTGTTTTAAATAAATAAATTGCACCTAATTGTTTTCTGCGTAGTTAGAGGAGACGCGGAAGATCGACCTTCACCTGATAACTCGATTAGACATATTTTTATCAAATATAATTTATAAACATATGATATATAGATATATAGCCTATGATAACTTGCCTATCGAAAAGTGTACATAGCTGTTTTTAATTTAATTAATTTTAATCAATTTTCTTTCATACCACCTTCACTCTTGTGATAATCGAATGAGTTTTATCTCAATTTATAGTTTTTAATACACAAAATTTGCTTAAGTACGCTTGCCTACTTATTTCCGTGCATGGCTACCTGGAAAGTAGATGTGAACAGGTAAGTCAATATACCTAGACATACAACATAGGTACCTAGGCATATTCTGTATGTTAAAAACTATCAATTGATAAAAATCATTCGGTTATGACAAGAGTGAGTTGATGAAAAAAATTGATTAAAATTAATTAAATTAAAAATAGCTATGAACACTTTTCGATAAGCAAGCTATCATAGACATGTATGTTTATAAATTATATTTGATAAAAAATATGTCCCATCGAGTTATCAGAACGGTGAAGGTCGATCTTCACCGGCTCTTAGACTACTAATCTTACCTGAAGTGATAGGCCTCATGGGGCACGTCATGATATTCTCGCATCGCTGTCCGTCTATGTTGAACTCTTCGTTTTCAATATAGAGCTTGATGTATGGAAGCCGTGTGTTGAGATGATACCTGCGTGTTAAATATTGTATTAGGTGTGTGTATATACATGACATGGCATAGGCAGGGGTAGGCATGGCATGAGACATCTGTAGTACTTTTTATAAGGATATGGATAAAAGGGAGTATATTGAAGACATCTTTAAACGTAAATTTATTTGTAAAATGAAACAATTTGTAAAACAAAATGTCAAAATAACCTTCACCTTTTCGGTAAATCAAGTACTGCTCGGTCAAGTTAACATGACACCTGAGAAGCTGTATGCATCTGTCCTAAGTTCTAATATATTATTATTCGGAATAATTATTGGCATATTAATATTAATTATTAATTATTAATATTGATGTGGGTCAAAATGATTCCTTAAAGACGAGGGAATTATCAAACTTCTGTCATCAACATGGTCTGGAGCAAATGGTGAAGGAGCCTACGAGAGTGACGGATGATACACAAACAATCATCGATCTAGTTATAACGGACAGCCCCACGAAGTGCAAAAATATTGAAGTGTATCACAACCGTTGCTTAAGTGATCATGCGTTCTTAGTTTTAGATGTTAACATTAAGAAACCCAAGTTACAAAAACGTGTTAAATACCATCGAGCAATACATAATATTGACATGGACCATTTTCTTTACGATTTAAAACGTATACCCTGGAACTGTATATATGATTTTGACAAATTAGATGACATGGTAGAGACATTTAATCAATTTATTATTAATTTATTTGACATTCACGCGCCGATACGTAAAATTACTCTAAAAGACCCACCAAAACCCTGGATAACGAGTATTATAAAATTAATGATGAGCCTACGAGATGATGCCCTCATAAAAGCTCAAAAAGATAAAAAAGATACCTCTAAAAATTATTACCGTACCTTGAAAAACCTTGTGACAGCAAGCACGGAGCGAGAAAGAAAAGCATATTTCAACCATTCTATAAACAACAATCTACAAAAACCGGCCCTACTATGGAAAAATTTAAAAAATACAATTCAGATCAGCAACACGCACTCTCATTTTATTCCTGACCATCTAAATGACCCAGATGCCATCAATAACCACTTTCTTAACCTACCAAATTTAGGTGCACCGACAAGCAATGTTATACAATTTAAAGATAACAGTACAGACAATAGTGTACTTAACTTGCAACCGACAACAGAACTAGAAGTTGGGAAAATTATAAACAATATAAGGACAAAAGCAGCAGGAGAGGATTGTTTAAGTATAGACATGGTTAAGCTGACTTTGGAGAAAACTCTTCCAATTATCACCAGAATAGTCAATAAGTCTATTGAAACTAACACATTCCCGTCGTGTTGGAAAACAGCAATGGTTAGGCCCATTCCAAAAAAGGCTACAGTCACGGATTTGAAAGACTTGCGTCCGATTTCCATCTTGCCAGTATTGTCAAAGGTCTTAGAACAGGTAGTGTTATCGCAGGTGGTAAAATACGTAGACGAAAAAAACTTAATCCCTAAGTTTCAATCAGGATTTCGTAGGGGGCACGGTACTGAAACAGCGCTCCTTCACGTCACTGATGATTTAACTGAAGCATCCGATATGGGGTTCAGTAGCATAATGATTTTACTAGACTACTCAAGGGCGTTTGACTGTTTGGATCCAGACCTGCTGTTGCTTAAGCTTAAAAATTACGGGTTTTCTCAAAATGCGTGTCAATGGTTTCAATCGTTCCTTAGCAATAGAAAACAAATGGTTGTTACTGATGACGTAAATGGTACAAAAAAGTTCTCCTCCCTAAAGCCTGTGCCAAAAGGCGTACCTCAGGGATCACTGCTGAGTCCAATCCTGTTTACAATTTATACAGCTGACATGCCCAATCACATCGAATTTTGCAAATACCACATGTACGCTGACGACACACAATTATACTATTCTTTCAAAGCTGACGACTCTCAGGATGCTATAAACAAAATTAATAAAGATCTCAACAATATCTACATCTGGTCTAAAGAAAACTCTCTCGCACTTAATCCTCAAAAATCGCAAATGCTAGTTTTGGGTACTAAAAAACAAATAGAAAAAGTAAATGAGTGCCACGACAGGCTAAAAATAAATGATGTTCCATTAGAAAAAGTGAACTCTGCTCGTAACTTAGGTCTCATCTTAGACGGTGAGCAGAAGTATACCGAACACATAAATATGAAAATAAAAACAGCTCTATTCAAACTCAAGACCTTATACAAGATCAGGAAATATATTAAGCCCGATGTTCGCTTACACCTGTGTGAATCTCTTGTACTCTCTCAATTAAGCTATTGCAGCACGATATTTGGTCCTAGGCTAAACGTCAGCACGGAGAGAGCAATACAAAGAGTACAAAACGCTTGTATTAGGTTTTGTTTTGACGTGCCAAGACGTGAACATATAACACCTTACCTAAACAAGAAAGGAATACTCAATATGAGCGCCAGAAGAGACTTGCACTATGCTTGCACAGTGCAAAAGGTTATATGGAACAAGAAGCCTGTGTATCTGTTTGAAAAACTAGATTGGGTCAAGGATAATTCATGCCGGAGTCTGCGCTTGAACACACTGAGTCGATTAAAACTACCAGCTCATAAATCTATCCGGTACAGAGGCTGTTTTAAGTTTACTGCAGCCAAGATATGGAACGATCTACCCCCACCACTAAGACAAGTTAGTATGGAACGCTTTAAAAGAGAATACAAATCGGCGCTACAAAAGAGGCAATTTGCTGCAGAAAACTTAAAACCAGCTTACAATAAATGCCTACTGTTGAAAGAGTTTTTTACTTTTAGATAATTTAATATCCCTTCCATTGATATTGATATGCAACACACACACACACACACACACACACACACACACACACACGCACACACTCACAAACACGCACACAGGTACGCGCAAGTGTTTACGTTTTTCGCATGTGCTGCCAAATTTTTGTATGTAATTATAGCTTCATTTTTTTTTTGCATGTTTACACAGATTGGTTTTAATGTTGCCAGTTTTTATATGGTTGAGTGGCAGTGTCAGGGGAACCGATCCCAAAACTCCCGCATTACAACATAGGGAGTAGGGACGGCTGAAAATCAGCGCTGCTCAGGATCTTTTTCTTGAGGCAGCACAAGCTGAGTCGCTCCCTTTTGCCAAAATATTTGTATGTTTAAATTGTATATGTATTTTCTTTTAAATTTGTTATGTAATATTTGTGTTTTTTATGGCAATAAATTTATTTTTCATTTTTTCATATTTAGACACGTTTTTTTTGACGTGCCAACGTCTAATAAATCGATGAACGCTGGCTGCACGCACAAAAAAGGATGACTCGTTGTAACGTTACGCTCATTGTAACGTTGAGCTTGCTGAGGCTTGAGCGTTCGGCTTTCGCCGTTCGTCCACTGTTAATAAAGTGAAATAATAAGTTAATGTGGTTTTCATTGTTTTGTGGTGTCATACTGTCAATTTTGACGCTCTACGTTTTGTTATGACGTTGTCACGTTAAACTACTCGTATCGTCAGTAAAACGACTTTACAGACAACCAATATTTTTTTCATATTTTTTTAAGATAGCGTTGTCATTGATTTAATAATATTGCTCGAATTTCGTCAGCCTTACTAAAAATGAAGCCCAAACATTCACGAGATTTCGGATATACACGTACGTACAGGTGGCATGTAAACTTGACCGAGTAGTAGCTAAAGAGTATGCAGGCTACTTTGTGTTCTTTGGTATCTGCTGCTCAAATCTTCATAAAAGTGCTGCGTAAGGTTGAGTGCAGTTGCTCTGCCACTCTGGAGGTTAATGGTCGCCTCATGTAGATGTAGCTAAGGTCCGTACTTTTCTACCCAAACACAACAGAATTGCATCATGCCGGTGAGGCTAAACGTTGAAAAAACCTCAATTTTTTAAATTTAGAATCACACTTTTTATTTTCACGATTTTCGGTAATTATTTCACGGTGGTACAGTACGTGATTCTTGGTCAATATGCGATTTCGACGCGTGCTAAGCCGTTTCAAGGGTTTTGTCCAAGTATTTGTCTCTACATTGCCAATATTTTTTGGCGTTGCAAATTTTTTCGCACCTCTATCGTTTCCATGGCGCTATGCCAAACGACTAGGCAGTGCTGGTTAGTTACGTAACGGGTTCGAATACTTTGTCTTTGAACGTTTGATAGATGAAGAACATAAACTTTTTAAAACACTGCTTAATGACACCCACCGTACCTCTGACCATAACATTGGGAGTATGGGGGACTTTTTTTGTTTAACTACCAGATTATAGTGTTGTACCACTAGTCAAAACCGTAATTTTTCAAATGCGATTAAAATAAATTTCTTAAAAATTTGTAATTGTACGGTTATTACAACGAATGTGTGTTCCTCTGAAGACCCTCATATGTACGTCTGCACTCTCAACGTCGCACATAATCTATGGTGAGTGGAAAAGTGTAGTTTTATACAATTTGTGGGTTCTGAGCATCTACATTACAAATTCTGAGTGACAAGGATACGTTGTGAGTATTGTTCAAGTCGGTTGATAAAGAGTTGAAGAGAATCTCTGTAGCTTCGGGATTAAATTAAGAATAGGACTAAGGTATCTCCTGGTGATGTGTGCTTTGCCGCATACCGTCGTAAGCACTGGATGATGGGCACGTTTTAGAGCGCCACTCGCGGAGGACACCAGTGCGTTCCGCTGAAGATCCCGTAATCGTCCTCTAGGACTGAATTAATCCTACTTAGCCCGTTAGCTCTCCCGGGTACGTTTAGCAGTCTCCCATAATAAAGTATAGTAGCAAATAATGGAAACTAACGCGTACCTGCAGTGAAGATTCCTAGGATACACTCCAGGATATGCAGCCGATTGGACGTAGCAGGTTTGAAGACGGCAGTCTCGGAACACTCGCTCGCAGTAAGACCTACGCAGAAAACAAAAGAGTGAGATTTAGAAGTGTTCAAAATTTGCAAGTTCCTTATATTTTTTTTCTTACAATTATGAGAAAAAAATAATTAAAAATATTCTTCTTCAAAAGTTTTGGGGTCGATAGAATTTTCGAATTATAGGCGTTTGAGGGCTGATTTTTTTTGTAGTATTATTGTAGTTTTGGATCAATACCAGCGCTCACCTCCGACTAATAAAATTATTATATCCAAATAATTACTTGATCCATTACTTGGTACATACGAGTACTTAAACGTAATACGTTGTTGAATTTTTTTTTTCATCGTGTATGTCTAAGAATTATATATAATATAGTTATCACTAGTCATCATAATAGTATAGTTAGACACATCATGTCCACTCGCTTTTTCTCAATCTGCTCTTTTCTTGAGCTCAATATTAAATAAACGCACCCAGAGCAGACGATGAAATAACGTTCATTTCATTACGTGTTTGAAAAAAAATTTTCAGATTTTTGATAGGAGACGTGTTCCTAATAGTGGAACATTATAAAGGACTAAATGAATGGGGTATAAACGGATATTATTATTTTCTGATTGTATAGGTTTAATTTCAGTTTTGAAATAAAAACAATTTTGTCTAAAGTGCACGTTACCAAATCAAGCGAAATTCGCTTGCCGTGTGATTCGGAGAGATTGGATAAATTAGAAAGTTCAATTGCGAAGAAAAAAGTTTTTGGATTCAACTGCAACGCTAGAATTGGATCTTCCGAAGGTTTTAGGAATTCCTTTGGGCCCGTTGTAATGACAAAGCGAAATTGGCATCCTGATTCTGGCGTGTTAGTAGTATCGGGTTTACATTTGGGAGTACTGCCATTTTGAATATCTTTAACCTTAGCCGGCTAGGTAAATATTTTTTGTACGCTAAAGACGAAACAATAACAGGGAAGAAAATCAAATAAAGAAAAGAAAAACAGTGTGCGCCGTCAGAAAATATTGTTTGGCAATATTTGCAATAACATAGAAACCCTTTATCATAAACTTTGGGGTATTTATAGTGGTAATTAAAATGAAATTAAATATCATTGTGATAGTTGAGGACGCAAATTTACTGGTAATACACGACAATTAATATGATCCCCAGATATTATGTATCAGTTAGCTGCAAGGATTATTCCGCGCTCCAATAACGCGTATTGGAATACAGGGGTAGCCGCATTGTACAAATTGCTTACAGTATTGAATAGATTTTTGCTAGTGGTTGACGGTCTTTATATATTTTGGTAGAAATCATACGGCGCTTCTGGCGTCAATTAAAAGTAAGAAATAACAATCGATTCTTTTCTCACTAACGAACGTTTTGACAATTTAATTGCACACATAAATTGGCGCGACTATAATAAAGGGTGATTTATTTACCATTCCGGTCACGTCGCGACCAGAGTGGGGCGGCCATTCGGACGCGGACAGAAAATTATTTGAGGACGTTTTGTGACACTTGAAACTTAGGAAATTAAAACTATTTGGGGTTGATTGACTGCCAAAAACAGAGTCGACACTGCAATCTGAAATTCTAAATGGTAATAGTAATAAGAATTTTTGTGTTATAAATCATATTCAAAATGTTGATTCGATTTCGAGCATAAATTCGGTTATCATTAAAATACTTAGAAAAATTGCAATCTAAAAAAACCTACATTGAAGGGATATTGGATAGATATACGAGTACGGGTTAGTACAAGTTGGTTAGATAAGTTTTTCAGTTCTTAGGCACATCATTTTGAATTTGGGTAAGAAACATTCCAATAACAATGTTTCAAACTCACAGCTTGAGGATTCCTAATGAAATATTTTAACCATTATTGCAATAAATAATAAATAAATAACTACCACAAATAAAGTAGGATCAATTTCCAACTCCAAATCTGGCGATTTCTTTTCTCACCTACACTGACAATTTCATTGCACACATAAATCGGTGCGACTATAATAAAGGGTGATTTATTTACCATTCCGGTCACGTCGCGACCAGAGTGGCGGCTATTCGGACGCGGACAGAAAATCATTTGAGGTCGTTTTGTGACACTGAAACTTAGAATATAAAAGCTATTTGAAACTTCCAGGTAGAATTGCTTCTAAGTGCAGATTTTCCATATTTTGTTAATAACATATTTGTCAGGTTTTCATGTAAGATACTTTTGAGCGTATTATAAATATTTGTAACAACGATGAAAGGAACGTGTACTGTCTAATCAAATTGATTGTTAATGTTTTATTTAGTCTTTATAACATTTCATAATTATGACCAGATTATAAAAAAAAGGATTACCACTCTCATATTCTTAGCCTCCACTCGGATTCTCTGTGTTATATGCAAAAAGTTAAACTTAAAAATACTCAAACCATAAAAACCTATTTGGCACTCCAACACATCCACTCCGTGGTGATGTACGAGTAACATCAGTTGGTGTTACCATTTTAAATAACTAAGCCTCTGTTTAATTTTCTAACAGAATACAATCATGGAAAGTAAAATTATAGCACTGCTAGGTCGGAGTCCTCTCGCCACCAACTTTAGCAATGTGATTACAACACATAAATCAGCATGACTGTAATAAAGGGTGATTTATTTGCGACTCTGGTCACGTCGCGACCAAAGTACTGCTGTTGTCACCCGAACTGAAATTGTTTGAAGACGTTTTGCGTCAGTATATTTTGTAATGTGTGCGCGAATCAGGAATGGCTAACAAATTACTATTAAAATAAATAATTATTAGCACAGTTCTTAGAGTATAATAATAATATTTTTAGGTTATTGTAATTGCATTTCAGTATGCGTCTATCTGTACGTTCATTTCTCTAGGTGTTCGTCTACTATTTGCCTGCCCTTCTTATGTCTTGTGTCTGTCTTTGTGTCTGTGTAGTAGTACTTACACTTGTTCGTTTGTCAGTCTGTGTGAATGTCATCAAATTAGAATTTGTATGAAGTCATTCATACTCTTGTCGTTAATTTTAGACGTAACGTAAATCGGCGTGACTGTAATAAAGGGCGATTTATTTGCAAGTCCGGTCACGCCGCGACCAGAGCTCTGCTGTTTTCACCCGAACTGAAACTGCTTGAGATGTTTTGTGTCAGTATCTATATTCATAGTAATTAATTTCATACTAAGCGCGTGAATTGAGGGTTTCTTACAAATAACTATTAACATAGTTAAGAATATAGTGTTTCAGGGTACTGTCCATGAAAAAATGGAACAGTCAAGCAGACTCTAGTACTCATTAAAGAATATGCCGTACTTACTTTAAAAGAAATAAAGAAACCCTTACTGTATTACTTCGTCGTTCGTCAGTCTATCTGTCGTCCATTCCTTTTCCTCAATAACTCCCGGGAAAAATAGCCGGTGGAATATAAAAATTTGATACTTCTAAAATAATAGGTGACAAATGCGCCACATGGCAGTTTTGATCAAAATTGTACTGAAAAATCATAATATAATTGAATGGTATATAAATAATAAATAAATAAATATCTTTGGACAATTCACACAACGCCATCTGATTCCAAACTAAGCAGAGCTTGTACTATGGTAATCAGAAAGCTGATAAACATACTTATATACATACTTAAATAGATAAATTAACACCCAGACACAGAACAAATAGTCATGTTCCTCACACAAATATTTGTCCTGGGTGGGAATCGAACCCACGACCTCACGCTTCGCAGTCATCGCGCTCATCACCCACTACGCCAGGGAGGCTGACAAATATAACAACTTGATACTTGTATAATAAATCTAGTACCACTGAAGTGGTGACAAATTCGCCATATGGCAGTTTTCAACAAAATTGTACTGAAAAATCTTTTTTATATTTAATTAAATGTGAAAGTAACTTGGTTGAGTTACTTAAGTAAGTGATTTCACAGTTTCTTAAGTAACTTTCTCTGATATTTCATATTTAGGGAAGTAATCACACGTGTTATCAAGTATTGTAACACGTGGAGACTGCCTCCGCACTGCGTGACCGGAATGAAATGAGTGTCACGCACAGTAACATTGCACATTACAGCGACATCTACTTATTATATTCGTCCATAGGTGTTCTGTGTGAAGTGCACATGGCTCGACGGTTAGCGTAGAACGCGAACGATCTATGCAACTAAGCCAAACGGGCGCGGTCGGGTGTGAGGTGGGTGACCGCTAGAAGCAAAAAAATTCATGCGCGTTTCCGTGCTTCGAAAGGCACGTTAAGCCGTTGTTCCTGGTTGTTGTGGATAGATAACAGTCGTTAAACCTCGTCGCAGGCCTTATGTGCGGTTTGAAAACATCCGACAGCGGGTTGGCCACTAACCCGCATCTCCACCAACCCGCATTGGAATAACGTGGTGGAGTAAGCTCCAGACCTCCCCGATAATGGGGAGTGACCCGTGCCCAGTAGTGAGACGCAAAAAGGGTTGCAGCCATAGGTGTTCCACTGATAATAACTTTTTATTGTTCTTTAGGTGTGGTATTTTCTTCCAAAGTTCTTATATAAGCTATAATAAAAAAGATTTCAAATCAAACTATTATAATTTTAGCAGTTTTGTTAAAATAACTAAAGTTATACGCAGCCAGACACACAAAATCTAAGAAAATAAATCCACCTTCAGAAAAGCAAAAGGGTTTTCTGACACCAGCAGTTACAATATTTCATATTTAGCAAGAGATACCCGTTATCATCTGTATCACGTGTTGTCAAATCATTCATACGTAGAGACTGCCTCCGTGCTGCGTGACCGGAATTACACGGGAGTCACGCACAATAACATTGCCAGCGACATCTGCTTATTACGTTTGTCAGTTTACTTGTAAATTACCACTTTTCGTTTTCTTCACGTCTGTTATTTTCTTCAAATACTATAACAAAGGTTTCGTAACTGATTAATTTAAAATTAAACCAATGAAAAGTGAAATCGTTCTCTGAATCAACTTATCTATTACACATAGAGAAACCTAGATCATAAGAAAATAAATCCGCCTTCAGAAAATAAGAACCACATCAGACACTTCATATCTACCGAAAGATTTCCATCTGCGAGACAAATCACAAATATTGTCAAATATTGTCACTTGAGTGACTGACTCTATGTTGCTTGAACGAAATAACGGCGAAGTCACGCACTACAATATTGCCACTGACATCTGCTTATTACTCCATGTTATTCTGCTACTTACGGCTTTCTATTTAAAGAATTCTTAGGGCCTCTTTCACCACCTTCAAGTAAAGTGACAAGTACGCTAATAATTGTCGGTTAAAGTCACCCGTGACTTCAATTTCATTTTCAGGATGTTCGAGTAGCACTAATCATATGATAAACTGACTCGTACTCATAGCTTTTAGTTACCAATTAACTTGGGACGTAACTAATCAATACTTCACATATAGATGGTAAATGAGGCCCTTAGACGTACAAACTTACGTCACTTTAAAGAACCCTGACAATCCCTGTAGCTTCGGGATTAAGAATAGAGCTACGGTATTCCCTGCCTGATCGTAAGAGGCGACTAAAAGGGGGCTTCGGAGGTTGCGGATGGTGAGAATGGGAGCTCGACCCGTCCAGCCGGCAGCCCCGGGAAGGACGGCGGTATCTGCTTGGCCGCATGCCGCCGTGAGCGCCTGAGGGTGCAGAAGAGTGCATCTGCTCTCCCGAAGATGGGCCCGTGCTGGGCAACGCGCGCGGAGGACACCGGTGGGTTCCACTGAAGATCCCGAAGTCCTCCCCAAGCGCAGAGGCAGGCCACCGAGGGGGTTTTAATGCGGTACGTATCCGATAACAAAAAAAAGATAGAAGCACATTTGTGCTTTATTTAGTTTTTAGTTTTTTGTGTAAAATTGCAATGGTTATTATCATTTGATAATAACCATTGCAATTTTACCCCGAGAATGAGCACAATAATGAAAATTCGTAATGAATGATCATGAAATATTTATCGTAGAGTCGGTGACACTTTCTTGTTAGAGCTGTGAGTCAGAACTTAAACCTTGGCGTGGAAGATAATTGTCTTAGCTACTGTGGTATTACTGCTGTATTTAAATCGGTAAGTATATTACTAGAATGTTTGCTGAGTAGTTAAAGTAATATGAAGCATCAGTTGGCTCTAACTAAATTCAGTTATAACTTATAATTTGGTTATTACTTACTTGCGACGAGTTGTTGAATTTCTAATGTAAACCTTTCGTTAAGTTGAGAATCGCGTGAGTCACTTTACTGAGCTTAAGTTACAAGTTCTTGTGGTAGTTATTAAAATTACATAAAGTGTCAGTCTGGTACTAATTTTTTGGTTTATTTATTTATTTAATTATTTAATGTTTAATATTTTATTTAATCACACATAATTTATAATTTTAACACAAAAAAATTATAAACCTAAAATTATAACTAACTATACAATATTATATAAAAATATACATGAAAATATAAAAGTTTTATAAATAAAATAACTCATCTAAAGCGCCCGTGTGTGGCATGGTACCCAAGACACTGGCGGCATTGCCACGTTGAATCGCGAGGCTCAACCTTAGGTCACCACAAGCCACTTAATTTAAATATTCTATATTTAAACATTCATTATAAAATATTTCTTTAAGAGGAAACTTGTGAATCAGTCAAAAAAGAAACTTTATTTTTCCATGTTTTGTTATTTGAAAGTTTTTCACTTAAAAATAATTTGTCTATAACTTCTAACTAGACTTCAGACTGATCCTGGAAAAGTACCGAAATTGTTATTACTTTTTCACAATATCTTCAGCAAAAGTTAAGTTACGAAATAATTTTATAGGGAATACGCATAAAGATTTCGGCTTCGGAAGTTAAATTAATATTCATCTAAATATTTTTTGTAAATGGAATAACTTTCTTGATTTGACCGGGCAATTACCACCGCAGCGCCGCTTTAGTGAAAACGTGTGGATACCGGCCAGACATACATAAGGCGACCGTCTCTCTTAGGTATCAGCGCAACTGCATAGGTCAGGCTTGCTGAAGATTGTGAACCGTTTGAATTGGGAAACCTTCAAACGTTACCCGGCATTTCGGGAGAGGATACCGGGTTATGTGGGATTTGTACCGCACTAAAACACTCTCGGTGGACTGCCTCTGCGCCTGGACCTGCTGCTGCACCTTCAGTTGCTTTCGGCAGCATGGGGCCCAGGCCGCTGGCTGGACGGATCGAGCTCCCACTCTCACCGCCCGCAACCCCATAACCTCCCTTTTAGTCGCCTCTTTTGATCAGGCAGGGTATACCGTAGTTCTATTCTTAATTCCGATGCTACAGGGACTATGTCCAGGCCATATTTTCTAAACACGACAAATTATTTATTAAATAAATAAGTGAAAACTAAATTTTCTGCGTCATGGGCACCATGGGAAAACATATTACAGAAACACAAACACGCAGACCGAGAACAGAAATTTTATCTCCGGGACTCTTGATTGACAATCCGGCATGGTAACCATTGCGCCATGGGGGTCATCATCATATTGTAGTTCAAGCTTACACATAGAAATTCTTTTTGGCAAATTATTAGCACTTATCCATAATTTTCCTGCCATGCGTGTGATAGATAAATAAAATATATTGATATTTTATTTGTCTTCTACATGTAATAAAACTTGTAAATATCAGTGTATATTAAATAAGTTTTCAAAACCAACATTAACAGATGAAATATACAGAGTAAACACAGATAACAAAATACAGATAAAATAGTGTAGTCAATGGACAAGTGAGATGTGTAATATTCTGTTGATATAATTAATTAAAATTCACATGATTTCAGTAAGCGTTAAGCTAGTTTAGATTATATTTTATGTTTCTTATAATTCATATTATCTTACATGATTATTTCAAAATATCGGCACATTGTCACTTGTCTCATTGTCTTTAAAAGGCGGTAGGAGCCTATCTCATCCCCATTCCTCTGTGAAGATTCAAGTTGATTTGTAATTAAGTGTTACTCGGTTAGTCTGAGACGAAAGTACTAAGGAAAGAACCTAGAATGTGAATTAAGTGTACCTATAGTTACTTTGAGAAGGAAAGCCGTTGATAATTAAGGTACGATCATATCCTTATTATTTGTACTAATTATAACTTATTATTGTACCTACTATTGTGTGGTTAGAATATTATGCTGATATTGATGGGTCATAATAATATATTTTAAAACGTATTACTTTATACTTTACATGTTGATAAAGTTATTACGCTTCGCAGAGCAAACGATCATTAGGTAATCATTAAAAACAACTAAAATCATTAAAATACAAATAAATGAGTTTAAAACATCATGTGACCCTTTTATTTTACCTTTCCATTTCTTATTAGCTACATTTTAGGATATTAGTTCTGAATTATCTTACAATTACATTGACAATTAATATTTCAGTAATAATTTATACAATAGTTGAAATTCAATACATTATATTTGGTACCTAAGTCATCAGCTAAGTCAGTACACCCACTCTAGTTTACATATGTATTTAACACGTGCGGTCCGATTTGGCCAAATAAACGATCTTTTCCCAAAATTCCGGTCACGTCTCTCCGGTGGTGGCTATTTTGACGCCAACAGAAAATAATTTAGTAACTTGGGAGACAGACCTTAAGTAATTGGAGAGTTGGGACTTGATTTATTCCCAAGGGAACCCGCTGAGACGTTAGATAATAGTTTTGCTACAAGTTGGGAATTCGTGGAGTTAGTTTATTAAATGGGTAACGCTTTGTATGATATGTATGTTCTATTAATGTGTTACGATAGCGAGTTAGTGTATCTTAGGCTTTAGGCTGCAACCCTTTTTGCGTCCGACTGCTGGGCACGGGTCTCTCCCCATTATTGGGGAGGCCTGGAGCTTACTCCACCACGCTGCTCCAATCCTGGTTGGTTGAGATACGGGTTAATGGCCAACCCGCTGTCGGATGTTTTCAAATAATTCCTCCGACAAGATTTAACGACTATTATCTATCGGCAACAACCGGGACCGACGGCTTAACGTGACCTCCGAAGCACGGAAACGCGCATGAATTTTTTTGCCACTAGCGGTCACCCATCTCACACACGACTGCTTCCGTTTGGCTTAGTTGCATAGATCGATTGCGTACTACGCTAACTGCCGGGCCATGCGCGCTTTAGTTTCTTAGCCTTTAATGTGTTGAAATAAAATTTAAGTGAAACGAACCGACGTAACGCGGATAATTATGATGTGAAATTTAGCGATTTATGTGGTCGCTTACTACTTTTATGACATTTCTAAAAAACGGACTGTACGTGTAAACACTTTAAGCCGTGGACGGTCGAGTCACAAAATGAAATGTCTATTATGCGGATCTAAACGTCGATTCAGCAATATTGTCGGTACAGCGTAACTTGGGAATGCTAACACTGAAATACAAATGAAATATTTACCTAATTCTGTCACGTTGTAGGCCATAAATTCAACCGCTAGTTTGGAAATTGCTGGATCAGTAAAGATTAACGTAAACAGGAAATAATGACAATCAATCGGGAATAGCTTAAATAGATTTGGTTTTACATTAGCTGTCGGATTTATCGTAGTAATTGTGGTCCGGTGCAGCTCCGCCCGGGTGCAGACATTGTCCTGGTTTAAAAGTATTGAAATAGGATTTGTACTTCTAACCAAACTAGCCATAATAATAATACTCAGACCTGAATTAGGCTAATGAAATTTAGCATGAAGGTGGTGCCACCGTCGCATGATAGGACTGTGGAGTTTATATAATGATGTTAATGAGGCCATTGGTGCTGTCTCTGATAAAGATGAAATATTGTCATTTCTTCCCTTACCGGAGGAATAAATACTTATTTAAATTAGTTAAGACAACCCGTGTGATGCAACGTTTACCACGCCTTAATGCGATCGGAGAGTCCCGGTTTAATACCCGGCCAGATAGAAATTTGCATGATCAGTTGAAATTGTTCATGGTCTGTTTTCTGTCACCCACTTGGTACCCACGACGCGCAGGGAATCCTAGTGTGGGGCGATGAGTGATTAGCGTTATCATTATTAGTATTAGAATAAATAATACGTACAGTTCTTTTTATGCACCTACCACAGCTTCACACCAACGCCATTTGGCTGGCAGAGAATGCCATTAGGCATTAAGTCCGCCCTTTGTACTTTTCTTTTATGAGTGCAATAAAGAATAAATAAATAAATAAATACCTCTACCGTTTAAAATACAACATAGACCCAAGAGTAATAATAAACAGTCAAATAAATAATCTCAAATCCCGCTTGCAGTGAAATTTTGTGATCTTAAAATTTGCCTGGAGCCTTTTATTTTATAGATTTTGTTTCGACAAAGATGATTGTTTACCTCTTCGTCCTTGTACAAAGTTGTCTTTCATCCCCTATCTGACAAGTTGGCAAAATTACAGCCTTCGCGCGGCTTTTAAAATTCTTTCGCTACCTTTTCGCTAATGGAACCCACGTCCATTCGTCTATTATTAAATGGGGGTTGACAACTTATACAAGTTTTATTGTACTCTTATGGAAAATGCTTAGTTTGGGTTTTGAAGTAATGGGTCGAAATAAAAATGTCAGCTATATTTTTGAAACAATGGGTCTTAGACGAAGAAAGCTTTTGTTATTGAAGGGAGTCGACGTTAATTTTAGTAGTTATTTTGTACGAGCAATGTTGTACTGTAGATTAATTTCGATAAAGCATTTTTGTAATTTTGATCCTAGATTTAGAAGATTCTTATCGTATAAAGGAACACTAAGGTAGATACACGTTAATTGGTAAAACATGAAAAGTTTCTCCATACAAACTGAACCACATATAGAGGTAGTTTTTTCCATAATACTGAATAAACTTCTTTTTCCTTTTATAAAGTTTTACATTCATAGCGCCACAGTAAGGTAGATATTACGTGTGTCGTAGGTACCATGGATACACCAGGACCAAGACCAGAAACTGACTCATCATTTCAATATCTGCTACGCGGGGATCAAACCTCAAGAATCTTATTCAATGATCTTATCTTAATTTTATCTTTTTAGAATATAATCATTGAATTTCAGCAACTAATATTAGGGTTATTAGTGAAGTGGGATATAATAAAATCTTATATTGTAAGCAAACCTGGTAATTATATAAGTTCCTTCCGTACTGTTTTTAAGTAAGAATTGAATTTTACTGAAAGTGAACTTAAGTTTCATGTAAGTACAATAAGTTAAATCAAACTTTTCAAATCAAATCCATTACTCACTTGTTTCTAAATTTGATGAAATAAATTGTAACATCGTATTGTAACAAAGGTTAAGTCCTTCGAAGCAAACTTCGCTTTCAATCTGACTTTGAATAAAATGTTAAGGTGGAGACATGGTGGCGACCGACATGAAATTTCGTTCGATGTGTGCCTGTTATAAGTCGAATAATCGGCATGTCAGTACGGCGAACCGATCAGCTCGATGACAAGCCCTGAGCATCCAAGCGTGTTCCATTCCATCGGCAGTCGGTTTTTTGATGGTGCATTATTAGTTACAAGTCAGACGCGAGCACACGCGGTCGGCTGATTTCCGCTGTCATATGAAAGTATTATTCGACATAGTTAAGTTCAATCCGCTAGCTTTTTTTCTCATCTTGAACAAATTTGCTGTCCAAAAACGCTATATTTTCTTGTTTAAACGACAATAGCGGATTAAAAAGAACGCATCACATACTATATACCTTTGCATCCATGCAACTGCTGTCAAACAATTCGTGACGAAGAGTCAGAGGGGCATTTGCTTACAACGAACGAATTCTTCGTGCGAATATTCATACTTCAAAAGCTCATGTCAGTTGCCACCTTTATACGTCAGATTTCCATACACCTTCCGCCCTTCCCCTCTCTGTCTATATCTCTTATTAAAATAACCCGCCAAATAACAGAGGCCTCGAAGCAATGGCTTGACGTGCGATGAACATTTCGAAACAAATCGGTCGGAAGAGCTATCCGGTGTTGTGAGAAATTCGGCGCCATTTTGTAATTCCAGTGAATAGGGATGTAATGAAATGTAAAGTTTGAAGTGTTATGATTTTTCTTTGTCCCCTTTGAATAGATTCAGGTGAGTTTTGGTTGAATCGCTTTTGTGAGTAATATCGCTATATTTAGACTGTATTAATAGAAATTGGGAATTTTGTAATTTGCATAGAGTTAATAAACTGTTTTGCTGTTCATTCCGTTATGTGTTTCAGCCTAACTTTAAGGTCTACAGAATTCAGAGGCTTTGATGGTCGAAGTACAGTTTAGCGTATTTTATAACAAAACATGTATATAAAACTACTATACCTACCTATATAAACTTATTAATAAATAGAGTTTTTTTTATTTGAATGGAGATGCAGACGAGCATGCAGGTCACGTGGTGTTAAGTGGTCGCTGCAGCCCATGGACATCTACACGCAACCTCAAGCAAGCATAGGTACGTGTACGTGTAAACACTTTAAACCGTGGACGGTCGAGTCGCAAAATGAAATGTCTATTATGCGGATCTAAACGTCGATTCAGCAATATTGTCGGTACAGCGTAACTTGGGAATGCTAACACTGAAATACAAATGAAATATTTACCTAATTCTGTCACGTTGTAGGCCATAAATTCAACCACTAGTTTGGAAATTGCTGGATCAGTAAAGATTAACTGGTAAACAGGAAATAATGACAATCAATCGGGAATAGCTTAAATAGCTTTGGTTTTACATTAGCTGTGGGATTTATCGTAGTAATTGTGATCCGGCGCAGCTCCGCCCGGGTGCAGACATTGTCCTGGTTTAAAAGTATTGAAATTGAATTTGTTTTTTTATTATCTTAAAGATATTTTATGTTACTGTCAAACAAAAATATAAAACAAATAATGACATACGAACTGCCCTGTTATTCTGACTGTGTCAAAGTTTAGAACGACACGGCACGAAATATTAACGTTTGACAGGTACTAGTAGGAACAATTTATTTTGGAAAACTACTTGAAAAAAAAATTGAAGAAACATTTTCCAGTGGACTAAATTGTGAATCTAAACCATTCTCAAATCCCCTTTAAAACACATTTTTTTATCATAATCCGTCCAGTCGTTTAGGAGGAGTTCAGTGGCATACACACGCACACAAGAAATATATCTTAATATGTATAAATTACGTGTCATGTTGTTTTTCCGCGATGGAAATGATATGAAATGAAATGAAATGAAATGAAATGAAATGAAAATATTTTATTTGCACAAATATGGGTGAAAAAGGTTTTACAAAATATTTAGAGCTCCATATTTACCCCTTAGGGTGTACAAATTTTATTATATTAAATAAAATAATTATTTTAATGACTTAACATAATGTAAACATAAATTCTTAAAATAACTATTACAGAAGGGTACATAAGAAACATTAAAGTAGTTTTATATTTTACAGTTTTAATTAATTAGACTTAAACCCAATTTTGTGCTTTTTATAATAATTTATTTTATTTGAACCATACGGGGTTCGCCGTCATCAGCTTTGGGCACCCACCAGGATGGGTTTTGTACACTGAGAGGAAAAAAAGCTGGCGAAAAAAAAACCTCCCAGGTTTTTATGCCGCGGACAAAATTATTTATTAGTCATTTTATTTATGTTATTTTATTTCTTATATTTTATTAATTTATTTATTTATCCTTAATAAACTCAGTGACCGAATAGTACGCTTTTTTAATTAGATGTGTTTTTAGTTCTCTTTTAAATTCGTTATAACTTTTGGTTTTAAGAGAGTCTGGTAAATTATTATATATTTTTGGTCCCATGCAAAAGACGCTATTGTGATATTGTTTAGTTTTAGAGGCTATTGCGCATAGTTTATTTGTATGTCTTTTTGAGTTTAACGTGTTGTATTTAGAAATGTCGTTTTTGACCATTACACATATTTCATAGATATATAACGAAGGGAGCGTCAATATATTTAAACTTTGGTAGTGTGGCTTGCATGTGTCTGTCTGTCGTAGTTGACACATTGACCGAATACATTTTTTTTGCGCTTTAAAAACTGTTTCAATACCCGTTGCATTACCCCAAAATACAAGACCATACCTAAGAGTTGCACCAACATACGCATGATACGCACTTAATACCGCTGATTTATTTACTATTTTTGACAATTTGTAAAGAGCGAAAGAGAATTTGTTAAGTTTTTTACATACATGTTCCATGTGTAGTCTCCATGTGAGCTTATTATCAATGTACAAGCCTAAAAATTTTATATTTTCTGTTTCACATATGGTTTTACCTCTATAATTGATATTTACAGATCTCCCATAAGATATACGATTTTTAAATGTCATTACATTTGTCTTTTCAAGGTTTATTTTAAGATTATTGTTATTTAACCAATCTACTAATAATTCAAGGGCATTATTTATATTCGTTTCATATGTACTTGGATTATCATTTGGAAATATAACTGTACTGTCATCAGCAAAGAGAACCATTGGTTGCTCGATGACTTTTGGAAAATCATTAATATATATTAAAAAAAGCAACGGACCGAGGATACTTCCTTGAGGTACCCCGTATACTACATCCCTGGGTTGAGATAAGTACTTTTCCTCCGTTTTTGTTTCATTGTCAACTCGTTTAATTTCAGTTATTTGTTTTCTGTTACTTAAATAAGATTTTATCCATTGTGAAGCATTATCTCTAACGCCGTATTTCTCTAATTTGTCTATTAATAGCTCATGATCTACAAAGTCAAATGCCCTAGTCATATCCATATACAGAGCTGAGATTTGTTTTTTCTTATCTAACGTAGACATGATCTGTTCCAAAAAATTATATATAGCTAAATTAATAGATTTATTTTTGCGAAAACCTACTTGTTCGTCAGCTAGAATTGAAAATTTTTCGATATATGAATATAAGTTATTATAGAGAATTTTCTCAAATACTTTAGAAAAAATTGGTACAAGTGCTATAGGTCTATATGACGCCATATCTTGTTCATTTGGCTTTTTAAGAACTGGTTTAATGATAGTTACTTTTAATCTATCAGGAAATATACCAGTCTCAATACTCAAATTAATAATATAGGTCAATACGGGTGCAATTATATTAGATACCTGTTTTACTATTTTTGTGCATATCTCATCGTAACCTGTGCTATTTGTGTTTTTTAGACCCTTTATTACTTTAATTATTTCGTCACTTGTTGTAGGCCGAAGGAAAAATGAGTTAGAATATTTATAGTTAATATTATATTTGTTTGTTCGAATATTACGGTCACTTAGTTCTTCAACTTGTTTTAAAAAGAAATTATTAAACTCCTTTGCGATTGTTTCTGGATCTGTTTCAATGTAGTTGCCTATTTTTATTTTATTAATTGTTTTCTTAGGAATGTTGCTAGTATTATTATTGATAATTTTCCATGTGGCCTTTGTTTTATTTTGTGCGTTTTTAATAAAATAGTCATTTTGGGATTTTTGAGTTAACTTGATAATAGCCTTTAATTTTTTTGAATACGCAGTAAACTTATTTTTTGCAAGTTGGTCGCGAGATTTCCTATAATCCCATAATAGTCTTCTTTTAATCTTAGAACACTTTCTTATACCTTTAGAGAGCCAACTAGGGCGCTTTCTAATAACATTTTTTACTTTTATAACAGGAAAACATAAATTGTAAAATAATACAAATAATTCGTGAAATATCTTAAAAGCATCATTGGTATCACTACATGTATATACTTCTTGAAATTTCAAACTCCCTAAGCATTCTATAAATTTATTTACATTTTCGGTACTAAAATCCCGCTTGAAAGAGAACCAATATTTTACAAAATAGCTTTTTTTAACTGGACATTTTATAATTTGAGCTGTATGATCCGATAAGGCCAGCTCGATGACGTCAGACTTAGCGCCCTGTATGTTATGGGCAATATTATCGATACACGTTTTGCTAATAAACCGTGTTGGTGTGTTGATACTCAGTTTAAGATTGTAGCTCTCTAAAATACTTTTAAATTCTATTGTTGTTCTATTATCTTTCAGTATATCTATATTAAAGTCGCCACACACAACAATTTTTTTATTTTTATAACACAGTTTATTAAGGATACCATTGAGTTTGTTAAAGAAAATTTCCATTACTTCTGTATTGTTCTTTGGTGCCCTGTATATGCAAACAATTATTACGTTATGCTCAATTAGTTCTGTGGCACTGCATTCTATAACGTTCGTTATATTAAATTTTTCAATTTCTTGTATACATCGACATTTATGTTCGTTGCGAACAAGTATGCAAGATCCGCCATTTCTATTACTTCTCAAGCTATAGGATATGAGGGTGAAATTTGGAATATTAAGAAATTCAATATCCGATCGTATCATGTTATGCTCTGTAATGCAAAGGACGTCGATCGATATTTTTTTGAGATACAAATGATTTAATGATACTACTAACTCATCGGATTTCGTTATTAAGCCGTTTATATTTTGATGCAAAATATTAATATTATTATACACGAAAAAACGGTTCATGACTTTCAGAGTCCTCTGTTTGAGTTTGCTTATCTAATTTGACAATATTACTATGTGGACACTCTGTTTGTGTACTGTTATCAATTCGTTTTGCGATTGTATTTCCCTTATTTCTGCGATTAAATGTTAAATACCTAGCCTTATAATCAATGTGTAGTATTTGCCTAAGTAAAAGCCTACATAAATTAGTCGTACGTGAAGTTCCCTTCGGTATATACCTACTGTATTCTAAATCTAAAAAGTATGCATAGTCTAGTTTTGTACATGTAAATCTTAGGTCGTAGTTTAATTTTTGTTCATTTAAATATTTATTGTAAGGGACTTCGCAAAATATAATATTAGTGTTGTTTTTATTCTGAAGCCAGTTATTTATGTTAAGGGTGAATTTATAGGGGTTAGTGTCGTTTGTCCCCCCGATTATAATAACATAATCATTTTTAGTTAGGTTGGCTAACTCATTATTTAAACTATTCATTACTTCCTGCATTTGCGCACCTGGTTTCCAAAAACATGTGACATTATATTTTAGACCAAGTAATTTTTGTAATAAATTTTGAATATTGCGGCCCTGTTGGTCTGCAAGAACTAGTACTTTATTTTTTATTTCATTTGTACTAATTGGTTGAGTTTTGTTAAAGATTCGATTATTTTGTTTTTCGACCGGTGAATTTTTATTTGATTCCATAGGGGACGTGCTCTGTATAAGTGTAGTGGATTGGCTAGATTCGACATTTATTTCAGTTGGAGATGAACTAGACGTTTGGACTGATGATGGACTCCTTAACTACTTAACCGATTTTAGTAAAATTTGCACACAGTGTGCAATTTGGTCCAACTTGAAAGATAGGATAGCTTACATCTCAATTTATAGCCGCAATATTATTTTATTTCTGATCTGATCTGACTTTAAGGCAGGACAACGTCTGCCGGGTTCGCTATTATATACGTATATACTAAGATTATCCGTATTTTATACACGTTTTCTTTGGACTTTATAAAGCCCTCCTACTGAGCACAGGTCTCCTCATGGAATTAAAAAAAATTCATCACATGGCCCACCACACTACCCAAGTTTCAAATTAGTGGAACATGTGATTGTATTCGAGAAAGTTTTGTGTAGCTCTTATATAATAAAGATGAAATATTGTCATTTCTTCCCTTACTATAGAGTAGGAATAAATACTTATTTAAATTAGTTAAGAAAACCCATGTGGTGCAACGGTTACCATGCCTTACTGCCGATCGGAGAGTCCCAGTTTAATACCCGGCCAGATAGAAATTTGCATGATCAGTTGAAATTGTTCATGGTCTGTTTTCTGTCACCCACTTGGTACCCACGACGCGCAGGGAATCCTAGTGTGGGGCGATGAGTGATTAGCGTTATCATTATTAGTATTAGAATAAATAATAGCACCTACCACAGCTTCACACCAACGCCATTTGGCTGGCAGAGAATGCCATTAGGCATTAAGTCCGCCCTTTGTACTTTTCTTTTATGAGTGCAATAAAGAATAAATAAATAGATAAATACCTCTACAGTTTAAAATACAACATAGACCAAAGAGTTGGTAATAATAAACAGTCAAATAAATAATCTCAATTTCCGCTTGCAGTAAAATTTTGTGATCTTAAAATTTGCCTGGAGCCTTTTAATTTTTAGATTTTGTTTCGACAAAGATGATTGTTTACCTCTTCGTCCTTGTACAAAGTTGTCTTTCATCCCCTATCTGACAAGCTGGCAAAATTACAGCCTTCGCGCGGCTTTTAAAATTCTTTCGCTACCTTTTCGCTAATGGAACCCACGTCCATTCGTCTATTATTAAATGGAGGTTGACAACTTATACAAGTTTTATTGTACTCTTATGGAAAATGCTTAGTTTGGGTTTTGCGGTAATGCGTCGAAACAAAAATGTCAGCTATATTTTTGAAGCAATGGGTCTTAGACGAAGAAAGCTTTTGTTATTGAAGGGAGTCGACGTTAATTTTAGTAGTTATTTTGTACGAGCAATGTTGTACTGTAGATTAATTTCGATAAGGCGTTTTTGTAAATTTGATCCTAGATTTAGAAGATTCTTATAAAGGAACACTAAGTTACACGTTAATTGGTAAAACATAAAAAGTTTCTCCATACAAACTAAACCACATATAGAAGTAGATTTTTCCATAATACTGAATAAACTTCTTTTTCCTTTTATAAAGTTTTACATTCATAGCGCCACAGTAAGGTAGATATTACGTGTGTCGTAGGTACCATGGATACACCAGGACCAAGACCAGAAACTGACTCATCATTTCAATATCTGCTACGCGGGGATCAAACCTCAAGAATCTTATTCAATGATCTTATCTTAATTTTATCTTTTTAGAATATAATCATTGAATTTAAGCAACTAATATTAGGGTTATTAGTGAAGTGGGATATAATAAAATCTTATATTGTAAGCAAACCTGGTAATTATATAAGTTCCTTCCGTACTGTTTTTAAGTAAGAATTGAATTTTACTGAAAGTGAACTTAAGTTTCATGTAAGTACAATAAGTTAAATCAAACTTTTCAAATCAAATCCATTACTCACTTGTTTCTAAATTTGATGAAATAAATTGTAACATCGTATTGTAACAAAGGTTAAGTCCTTCGAAGCAAACTTCGCTTTCAATCTGACTTTGAATAAAATGTTAAGGTGGAGACATGGTGGCGACCGACATGAAATTTCGTTCGATGTGTGCATGTTATAAGTCGAATAATCGGCATGTCAGTACGGCGAACCGATCAGCTCGATGACAAGCCCTGAGCATCCAAGCGTGTTCCATCGGCAGTCGGTTTTTTGATGGTGCATTATTAGTTACAAGTCAGACGCGAGCACACGCGTTTGGCTGATTTCCGCTGTCATATGAAAGTATTATTCGACATAGTTAAGTTCAATCCGCTAGCTTTTTTTCTCATCTTGAACAAATTTGCTGTCCAAAAACGCTATCTTTTCTTCTTTAAACGGCAATAGTGGATTAAAAAGAACGCAGCACATGCATCCATAATATTGACTGCTGTCAAACAATTCGTGGCGAAGATTCAGTGTCGTGAGCATTTGCTTACAACGAACGAATTCTTCATGCGAATATTCATACTTCAAATGCTAATGTCAGTCGCCATCTTTATACGTCAGATTTCCATAACACCTTCCGCCCTTCCCCTCTCTGTCTATATCTCTTATTAAAATAACCCGCCAAATAATAGAGGCCTCGAAGCAATGGTTTGATGTGCGATGAACATTTCGAAACAAATCGGTCGGAAGAGCTATCCGGTGTTGTGAGAAATTCGGCGCCATTTTGTAATTCCAGTGAATAGGGATGTAATGAAATGTAAAGTTTGAAGTGTTATGATTTTTCTTTGTCCCCTTTGAATAGATTCAGGTGAGATTTGGTTGAATCGCTTTTGTGAGTAATATCGCTATATTTAGACTGTATTAATAGAAGTTGGGAATTTTGTAATTTGCATAGAGTTAATAAACTGTTTTGCTGTTCATTCCGTTCTGTGTTTCAGCCTAACTTTAAGGTCTACAGAATTTAGAGGCTTTGATGGTCGAAGTGCAGTTTAGCGCATTTATAACAAAACATGTATATAAAACTACTATACCTATATAAACTTATTAATAAATAGAGTTTTTTTTATTTGAATGGAGTAGCAGACGAGCATGCAGGCCACGTGGTGTTAAGTGGTCGCTGCAGCCCATGGGCATCTACATACAACCTCAAGAAAATATAGGTAAGTCTATGAGGTCGTATGCAGTTGCGCTGCTACCCCGGAGGTTGGTGGTTGTCTCATGTAAGTGTGGCCGGCAACTGCACCTTTCCACCGAAAACCAATAGAATTGCTTCACGGCAGAAGTGGGTGCAGCGGTGGTACTTCCCCATAATAGTTCCCACCTACAAAAAAAATTCAGTCCTTTTATGTCCCACCGCTGGGCACAGGTCCCCTCTTATAGTGAGAGGGATGTAGGGCATAGTCCACCACGCAGACCAACAGCGGGTTGGTGGACATCATGCCTTCAAAAAATTATGAATAGCTGTCAGGCATGCATGGTGATGGAAAACATCTTAATTTATTATTACAATGTTTCTCAATCACCGTGGAGCAGCGATGAATACGCACATGACAAAATTGCTTCGTGTGCGCCGGTGTTTGAACTCTATATGTACGTGTTGGAGACCCTAGTATTTCCCGCTCGGCCGTCGCTGCTGCACTGATGATCATTATTCATTCTGTACTTTATACTGACGACCTGCGTGGTGCAATGGTCACCATGCCGGACTGCTAATCGAAGGGTCCCTAGTTCGATTACCGGCGAAACAGAAAGTTGAATGATGAGTTTAAATTTCTGTTCTCTCTGTCTGGGTGTTCTGTCTTTGTATGTGTCCATAGTACCTACGACACAGGGTATATATACCCTACTGTGGGGCTATAGATGTGAAGCTTTATTTAAAAAAAAATATATGCATAATGAATTAAAAATTTGACACTCACATAATGCGATACATATTGCAACATATCGATTCAATACAAATTAAGTTGATTACAATGATAGTGTTTACTTTCTTCATGATATTGAGGAATTATAATATAACATGATTTAATATCAACCTTTATGATGAACTATCGGCCGCCCGCGACTTCGTCCGCGTGGACTTCAGTTTAAGAATGTTTCTAAAATAAAAGTAGCCTAAGTTACTCCTTATTACATAAGCTACCTGCCAGTAAAAGTCCTGTCAAAATCGGTTCAGCCGTTTCAGAGATTAGCCGGAACAAACAGACAGACAGATAGACAGACAGAAGAAAATTGTATAAAATATTATTTTGGTATATGTACCGTATAAACATTCATATGCATGTATATAGTAAATAGCGATTATTTTAATATTACAAACAGACACTCCAATTTTATTTATTTGTGTACCCACCCACTAACGTATAAAGAATGTTCAACGGTCAAGTCACACAACGTTAACTATAATAATTAAGAAATCGCAGTAAGGAACCTTAGACTTGGCACGACTTTCTCTAGATTTCATTACTTTTTAGAGATAAACAAGCAGCTTCATCGAGACTTGGCTTTTTTTTTACAGAATGTTTTGGTGGGATTTCACTTCTTTTTATAGAAACGTGGGCATATTGATTTATTTTATTAGATTTTCTTATTTCGCACAGTTTTTTTCTTTTTATTCGAAGTACTGCCTAACTGTAAATTAAACATTGAAAACTAAGAGTACTAAATAATCCTAGTTATCCTAGTATTAATAGTTTTTCCTTTATGTGGCCTTAAACCCGAACTCTGTACCAAATTAAAGCTCTCTGAGTTTATGGGAAGTACTAGTTCTATTTTGATGATCCATGAGTGAGTGAGTGTCGTAAATGCGAAACTTTGCTTTCGCTTAGCTTCGGAACTAAATGACCTACAGACTTGAAATTTTGGTATTTATTTGGTTTTTTAAGTATGTGATTATAGCTTACTGGATGGTGAAAATTTCAGCGCTCTGGTCTTATCCAGAGGTTCTCAAATAGGGGCCTGAAAATGCGGCGAAATGGTTCCAGTAAAAGATGGACTAAGAGTACCAAATAATCCTAGTTATCCTAGTTTTTATAGTTTTCCCTTTATGTGGCCATTAAACCCTAACTCTGTACCAAATTTCAGATCTCTGAGTTTATGGGAAGCACTAGTTCTATTTTGATTTTATGAGTGAGGTAAGTGTCGTAAATGCGACGTAAATGCGAAACTTTGCTTTCGCTTAACTTCGGAACTAAATGACCTACAGACTTGAAATTTTGGATTTTAAGTATGTGATTATAGCTTACTGGATGATGAATGAAATTTCAGCGCTCTGGTCTTATCCAGAGGTTCTCAAATAGGGGCCTGAAAATGCGGCGAAATGGTTCCAGTAAAGGATGGTACGGCAGTGTTTGCTTTGCGCTCGACTTGGCGAGGCACTCCCATGCCCCCAGATGATGATGTTTCAGGAGTAGATGTTAGTACAGACTACCTGTCACCCGATAATAACTATGAAGGCGTCACAGGTCACAGCAAACTAATTTGGACAAGTGCGAGATAGCTTTAATACATTATTTCTAATATATATTATTTATGCATGTTGAAAGAATTCCGCTGAATATCATTAAATCGATTTTCTTAGCCAGAGTAGCGCATCGGAATTTGAACCAATTCCAGTGGGAGAGTCTAGTTTCTAGTACAGGCTTTTATTGATTAGTAAATCTGAACGATTCTTTTCACTCGATTAAACAATAAAACAAAAATCTCTTTGAAATAGTTCATCAGTTGAAATATTTAGTCAGTAAAGTCGTCATAAGAAATAAAATGTTTTATGACTAACGCCAAGTTTTGCTTACCCTGCTACGACTTCCCCTCTTCTGTTCGGGTACAGTTCTGGATGCTGCCCGTACCGAAGATATACTTCAAACTGCTGCTCTGCCCTGACAACAAAAAAAAGTAAAATTTTTATAAGCTTCTTAAAACTTTCTATTTTTTTTTAATTCCCATTCATACACACTGCAGTCTGATAAAATCAAATCAAAATCAAAAATATTTATTTTATATTAGGAATGCAAAATATTCGCTTAATGAATGTATTTTTTCCCGGTCATCGCCTTTTTGGTGCCCGTTTGGGCTAGATGTTGAGCTGAGAGAAAAAAGGCGGCGGAAACAACTGCCAGCAGCACTCTTTTTTTAAAAAAAGTGCATAATATATAATTGAGATAACAGAATGGCTATGGGTCCATAATGGGCACACGTGACAGTAATATGAACTTTCAGATCATACATAGAACATAAAAAAGGTCCTGGGAGTTTGTAAAGGCAACTCCAGGCGCTTTAGCTACATGGATAACATCTTGGAATTTAAGCCGAATATACGGTAATATATTTTTGAGTGATAGTTCAAGAAATACAGCAAATAGAGCCAACATATCTATCAAACCAAGGTCAAAAATAGAAATAGAAATTCAAAAATTTTGTTTTCTTAAAAATAAAATTATGGTTCGGTTTGGAAAAGAAAAAATAAAGTACGAGTACTTGAAAGAGTGCATGGCGCATGGCCGAGCGGTTAGCGTAGAACGCAAACGGTCTATGCAACTAAGCCAAACGGGCGCGGTCGGGTGTGAGATAGGTGACCGCTAGAGGCAAAAAAATTCATGCGCATTTCCGTGCTTCGGAGGGCACGTTAAGCCATCGGTCCCGGTTGTTGTCGATAGATAACAGTCGTTAAGCCTTGTCGGAGGCCTTATGTGCGGTTTGAAAACACCCGACAGCGGGTTGGCCACTAACCCGCATCTCCACCAACCGGCATTGGAGCAGCGTGGTGGAGTAAGGCCTACCCAACAATGGGGAGAGACCCGTTCCCAGCAGTGGAACGCAAAAAGGGTTGCAGCCAGCAGAGTATTTGAATTCAATCCCTAATGTTTATGTAATAAAGTTTTAACTAAAGGTTGTAACAAGAAATTATAACATACTTGCTTCAAGCACTAACATCACACAGAAATTCTTCGTAAAATGTAAAGCTAAAAGCAGAGATACGATAGTAAGTAATTTAATGTTTTACTTCTTCAAAATAACGAACCATAGACCACTAGAGAATTAATTTCACATGACATATCAAAGGTAGTGCGGTCAGGTATGAATTAGAGTTATATTGCATGAAATGAAATAAAAACGTAAAATGTATATGCTTAAAAGGCGGTACTATCCCGAACGAATGATATAGTAATAATAATAACGTATTTATACTATATGTAGTGGGTGCCATGAATACGCACACCGAGAATAGAAATTTTAAACTCATTCAAATTTCTGCTTCGCCGGGAATCGAACCCGAGACGCTCCTATCGGCAGTCCGGTATGGTTAACATTACGCCACACGGGTCGTCGAAAATGACTTTTGAATAGTTAGCACAGATTTTAATAAGTATTTTAGTCGAAATCTTTGATTTTAAATGAAAATAAAAACAAGTAAAGAAGAAAAATACAGCAGCTATTACTAGAAAATTACTTTTGCGTGACAGAGCAAAGCGTGCTACCGTGCGTGTGAGGTACAGCGAACCAGTTTTAACGAATGTAAGCTTTTTTGCTCAAATTTTGAATAGCTGACTATTGAATAGTTCGGTTATGTTACGCTAGCATGGATCTTCGGGTTTTGAGGTCGGAATGTGTCTTTTTTTTTGAGTTTTGAATTCCGTGACATTTTCCTTGCTAATTATTTTTTCAACTCGCACTGTGTGACCTTAATTTCTCTTCATTTTGGGAAGAGACATTTGCTCAGGAACGTCAAAATAAATAAAATACGTTACATTATAACGCTAAGCCCCTGCTCTGTGTGCATCCGTTCGTAAGTTATAACATTTTCGGATTCGTTGTTGGCATATTCAGGCCGTTATTTCATGAATTTATAAAACTGGCTGCAACCCTTTTCGCGTCGCACTGCTGGGCACGGGTCTCTCCCCCTTATTGGGGAGGTTTGGACCTTACTCCACCACGCTACTCCAATGTTGGAGATGCGGGTGATGAGGGTGAGTTGGTGGAGATGCGGGTTAGTGGCCAGCCCGCTGTCGGATGTTTTCATAAAAAGGCCTCCGACAAGGTTTAACGACTGTTATCTATCGACACCGACCGGGACCGACGGCTTAACGTGCCCTCCGAAGCACGGCAACGCGCATGAAATTTTTTGCCACTAGCGGTCACCCATCTCAAACCCGACCGCGGCTGTTTGGCTTAGCTGCATAGACCGCTTACGTTCTACGCTAGCCACCGAACCATGCGCATTATGAGACTAACGTTAATTATAAGATTAACGTTGTTATCAATAACATCAAGCTACTGGACGAATATCATTGCCAGAGTTTTGTCAGTCTTACTCAAAAATGAGGCTCTTAAATTATCAAAGTTTCGGACACGGGCGTATAGAGTCTCTCAGGTGTTATGTTAATTGATCCGAGTAGTACTCATATGCTCACGCTAGGGTTTCTCTTGTTTATACCATGGACACATACAAAGGCATTAGATAGGATCATCAAAACCCATTGCAAATAAATTGAATGTTTTAAAGGGATGAAAAAAATATTGTTTTAAAGTCTGTTCAGATTAGGCGTAACGTTTTTGTAAAATAGTGAAGACATTCTGTAAAGAAACTATGTGGAACGATAAACGGTACCATTTCTGTACACTCTTTGTGAAAGTAAATAAAAGTATTTGCCATAAGAAGAATTAAAAGTGATTATGAAAAACTAAAAACAGTACAGGAAAACTTTTTCGAGTAGCTTGGATTAAATTCTGTTTGAAATTTGAATTCTCAAGTAGATAGAGTTAATAATTAAGCGACGCTAGTGGTGTAGGAAGCTAAGTCTGTAGTCAAAATGTTTTAAAAACAAGATAAATTTTAAAATAATAGAAGGTAACAGACGTTAAATGGGCATTCAATTTTTTTCAAAAGTAAAAAACTAAAGTTTAAACAAGTAGATAATTTTATCAAAATGAAGCTAAGATATGTTTTCTTATCGATGTTATGGGCATGAAAGTCAATATTTTTAAAATTATAGGTAATATTTTAAAAGACTTACCTCGAGTCGAAGCTAAAATAAGTTTGGTCGGTGAAGTTATCGGCATGGAACACGATCTTGACGAAGTTTGTCTCCGAGATGAAAGTCTGCGGTTGCTCTATCTCGCCGCAGAAGAGACCGGGCTCCTTTCTGTTTGAGACGTCGGTTTTTGCGTTCCCGTCGACTATCTGTTGACAATAAGTTTTCAATGAAAGTCGTTACGATTAAATTAAAGGCGATTTTTTTTCAATATTGGCATCGAAAACTCTGTGCATATTGCCAAAGTCAAGTATAATTTTTGCATCACTCAGTAGTCAAAGAAAAAATCAGTAAGAAGACAGTAAACAGTAATCAGTCAGTCTAAACAGTCAGATGTCCAAGTAAATCGGTGGCTACTTTACCAGAACGTGTCCGATGGAAATCTGGAAGCAAGCTAAAAACATGTTTTCGCAGTATTATTTTATTTTTTAACACTCGTGCACTGGTATAAACCTAAATCTAACAAAAAGCCATCAACTTTTTGTGATACAATTCAAAAATACACCAAGAAAATGAAAATAAAACAAGAGCACTACATGTGTTTTCCGACTTCCCGCCAAAACTCCGTTAGGCGAATTATTCAGAATTTCGTTATGACAACGGCAAAGGTATACTGACACTGACACCTGGGAAGAGATACCGATTTTGTGACATTTTTACAGCGCTTAAACTCCTTCGGAAGCTTGCTTCAGCGCTTAGGGAGAACTACACAAGTTGGCTGATTTCTTAAAGTATTTAAAAAGACAATCTGGAGAGGTGTTATGTTGTATGCGACATACGAGTACATAGAAAGCTTAACTTAAGCTTACCTAGGTATAGAGTTTTCTGTAAATTATTTATGCATTCCGAATTCCTGTTAAAATTATTATTTTAGGCATTATATTATGTGTGCTTCCTTATTACTTCTTTGTTTCTTTATTACGTTACTTTAATTTTTCCTTGTCTTTGGCCATATGGCCGGGAAATATTTATTATGCGAATATTTTATATTCCTAATATGAAATAAATATTTTTGATTTTGATTTTATACATACTTTCATTTTGCATTCACCATTATTAAATGTTAGGGCGGCCTTATTACACACCAAATTCTCAGATAATCTTAATTATTTATAAAAAGTCAAAAATTATTCAGAACCGAACATTTTTATCTTTTAAAACGAATTCGAATGAAACTCAACCGGAAGCATGAAAACGAAGTAGACTTGTAAAAGATAATAAAAGGTACTTTACACTACCGGCTCTCACTCAAATAACCAGGCAATTTTGTTTTAAATTCAAACAAAAAAGGCCAGACGAGTGATCCGATAATTATGCTTTCAAATTGGCTCGCAGTTTCGGAGTTGTTCTACCGTGGATCGAGTTCAAAAATTAATTAGTGGAATTGGTAAAGCGTTCGTCGACTTAATTACAGGCTTCAACGCCGACGATTTTCGTGTCTCGTGATTTTTGACTTGAGATTTGTTATTTTATGGGTCTGTGATTCTTTTGTGTTTTTTATTTGTTCGTTTAATTTGTAAAATTTTATTAAAATCGTAGCAAGGCCTCTTTGTAGTGTAAAAAATTATCACAATTCACAATGTTAGCAGAAAGCAATTAAATACGCTTTGTATTTTTTAACAACATTTTAAAGGAAATTAAAATTGTACATATTAACATTTTGGATTTGTTTATGTTTTTTTTTTGTCATAAAGAAAAATAAATTGTTGAATCAATATAAAAATGAATAGTAAATATATCAATCAACAATGTTTTAACCCAGACAACGTAGAAAACAGCATATGTATTTTAATTAATAAAAAATAATGGTGATCACTAAAGATGCTTTTTATGTATAAGAACGAAATTAAACTTCCAGTGGTTAGTGCTAAGTGTGCAATAAACCAACGTGTCTAGGTTGATTTACCGCCCGAAAGTCGTAAACACGAAACTACGGTTACCAGGGAATTAGATCCTGTTATTTTTAATGCTGCCCTGAAGCCTTAAATGATGAACAAAGCGAAATATTTCTTAAAGTCTTTAAAACACTTAGTGATCTTCCATATTTTATGTAGCTTTAACAAAATATTTTATATTCTTTAAATATTTCTCCCTTTTAAAGTAAAGTACCTCTACCGATGATTCTCAATTTGTGTCACATATTTGTCACTTATCACAAATATAGATAAACGTTACACACTCATAACCCCACAGTAACGTTAATACCCTGAGTCGTGGGTACCATGGACACATACAAAGACAGGAACACAAACACCCAGACCTAGAACAGAAATTTAAACTCATCATTCAAATTTCTGTTTTGCTGGGAATCGAACCCGGGACCCCTCGATTGGCAGTCTGGCATGATAAACATTGCACCACGCAGGTCGTCAAAATATCGTCGATAACTTTTTATTTATTGACAAAAAGTGCCAAACCTTGCATGTTTTGAATTTAATTACGGATTTTCTATCCACCCATCCATCCTTCCATGACTCAATCTACAAGTGTTTAAAATTAAAATAATATAAAATATTCTGTTCGTAACTAACCTGCATGTATCCTTTATGACACGTAGTTCCATTGATGAGGGTGCCCACTTTGAACTTTTGGAATCGTATTCGTAATATCCAATCTTTTGGTGATCCTCTAAAAGCCCTAAACCTGCAACAATAACATGCTGTATCTTAGTAGTAGTAATAAAAGGAATAAGAATTTGTATGCGACCACAGGTAAAAGTTAAGTTTGCTTGTGACTGTCTGTAGATGTCCATGGGCTGCAGCGACCACTTAACACCACGTGATCTGCATGTTCGTCTACTGCTCTGCTGCTAATGGAGATAGCAATATATTTTATTTTAATCGATATATGTGGGACGTGGGCAAGGAAAACAACTTAATTCTAATTTAAATTAATATTTTCATATTCACACAAAATTTTGCACAATACACGCGTGTCTATGCCGAAATTGTCTTCTGTATTCTTTCTTTAGTCTTTCTTCCTTCGTCTTCCATATCATCAACCAGTCATTCATCATAATCTTACATACTTATTATCCAACCTCTTTTCTTTGGACATCATCTTTTTAGCCAATAAATCCATATGCAAATATAAATCAATATGCAAATCGAAAGCATTCAGAACAATAAAATCTAAAACATTACCTTACTATATTTTATGAAATTGCTTCCTATCAGTACAATGAATAAACCATTTGCTAAAGGACACTATGCCTAAATAATATCAAAAACATTAAAAGATTACAGAGAATTGAAATGGCAGTGAAAGAGTAATAAAAGGAACGCAATCTTTCGGCGCGGGTTCCCCAAGGGAGACGTTTAGGGCCCCATTTACTACGTTGTGACCGTTTGAAGCACTTTCACTTAGGCAATTGCAATTCTTTGTATTTGCTTTGTTTGTATAACTGTTTTTAGTATTTAGCCATAAAAAGTTTGATTATAAATATTAAATTACGAAAATCATTAATCATCAAAATCGGCCGTTTTCTTAAAGTCCCAAATACACTTAAAATAGGACAAAAATTAACATTAGTATTCAAACTACTTCAAAAGAAGGAGGTTATTTTGTCCTGTCTTAAGGGGCCGTATACAAAATTTTGTCGATTTCGCTTATTTACATGATTTTACTCATGAGATTTTGCTAAATTACGGTATTTCCATAAGTATCATTGCACAATATAGGTAACTGATCATTTCAGTAATAATCTAATACATTAGCAACTTTTTTAGCTTGCGTCAAGAATCATGATGCGAGATTTAGGTTAATTTGAAAAAAAAAATGCCAAATATTCATTGTTAATTTGATTTTTTTTTGCAGGAAACGAATTGATTATGAACTGAAGTGTATTTATGTCAAATAAATTTTATGAAAGAACACTCCAATTTGTCGAAACCAAATGCAATTTCTGGCCAATTTTCTGTCAAAATTGACTAAGTTCAATGTTTTTCTACTGGTTCATTTACTATGTATGTGATTTTTACAGCAATGCATGGTATTTTATTCGATCTGTTTAGATTTTAAAATGATCCGGAAATATGTAACATTCTATATCTATTACAGTAAAATTCACAAAACCATCACCGTCTTCAGTTCTATTATGCAAAACAACGTAATAAAAATTGAAAATTGGCATTTAATAGTTTTTTATTGAAATGATCAGTTATATTTTGCAAAAATACTATACTGTATTTTGACTGCAAAATTTCATGTGTAAAATCAGCTAAATCAGTGAAATCGGCAAAATTTCGTATACAGTTCATATACCTCTTAAAGGTCCTAGATAGAATCCCAACGTAACGGAAAGTATTATCTATGGTTGGTAAAGGGTACTTGTTTCCAGGTTTTTGGAAAATGAATCCCTGAAGGTCTAATATATTTTAAGGGTGTAAGAAACTTTTCATGTTCTATCGATTTCTCTTTAACTAATGTATATTTTTTCTAAATTTAATTTTTTGTGTGTGTGTGTCCCGACACACGGAAATATCTTACAGTTATAACTTACCTATATGTACAAGTAAGTGGTCTCCCAAAATTTTCTGGTGTGACTGGTGGCGATGATACATCTTCATATATATCTACTGTCTTGTTACAGTGTTCTTTTTTTGAATCTGAAACAAAAGAAACAATGTGTCACACTCAAGTTTTGGCGAGCATTTGAAAGAAGCACGGTTTATTTTCATTTTCTTGGTATATTTTTGAGTTATGTATGTCGGCCGTCGGGTGAAATTGATGGCATTTTGTTCGATATGTGTTAACAACAGAGCCTGAGAGCCTCTTGTTTGTGAAATAAAGTAACAGTGAGCAGCCAAAATATTTTTTCGGGTTGCATTGCATTGCATTGCTTTACTTGATAGGATCACTTTACTCGGTTGCTTGATTGATTGAATACTGACGCTTCACTAATATCAATATCGATCAAAAGTAGGATGGGTGGCCATTCAGCACCATATGGTGCGGTCAAAAGAAGGATGGGTGTCAACAAAGCTAAGCAATGTCGAGTGCGGTCGAAAGTAGGATGGGTGGCCATTCAGCAACATCTAGTGCGGTCATAAGCAGGATGGGTGTCAATAAAGCTCAGCAATGTCGAGTGCGGTCATAATCATAAGTAGGGTGGGTGGCTACGAGGCTTCATTACAATGAGGCTAAACGTGAGCCGCCATATTGTAGAACGTATCGCAATAACAATCCGGCTAATCGTGGACCCGCCACAATACAGAACGGCCCTGTTTTAGGAACCGGCTAGCTGTAATGTTATACGGCGGATTATACGATCCGACTGCGACGTATACACTATATAGAATATTATGTAATGATATAAAAATATATCTACCTAAATATATCTACCTGATACATATATCGTACGATTCAAGTACAGAATGTTGAAAAAAAGTCAATCTTCTACTTAATACTGCCTGAAATCAATTTCAGGACACTTTAAATCCATCTTTCAATCTCTGTTACGCAACCTCATGGCCCTTTGTATTTCGAGTTCATAAAACGCGATACTAACGCCGCCTACTGTGAGATCGTTGTCACGTCCTTTGATATATAAGTACGTAAGCTCTTATAGCGTTTTCAGTGCGATCTTGAGTATGTTATAGAGGAATATTCGGTTATTCAATTTTGCTATTAGTTTAGTGGATTTTTTGTCGTCTTAAGTAGGCAAGAAAATTAATTAAGTAGTATATGCTTCGTTATATAAAAAACCTATATATATATATATATATATATAGTAGTGCGTACGTAATAACTTAACATATAACCGCTAAAAGCTAAAATGTGAATAATTGTCACTTAAAATTAATAGAATCTTGCGTTACTTTGCTCCATTGTGATGTTACTCGCAAAGTTTGCGAGTAACCGTCTTAGAGTCAATAACCCTGATGATCCACTGTTTTGGGGCGAAACACGTGTTGGTGATGGTACGTGTGTAGGTGTATATTTTTTTTACCGTGATTGTGCATGTATACTATGTGCGAGGTGCTATTGCGTGAAAAAAATATACACCATCATACGTTCTGATTGCGGATTGTTGCAAAGTAGTTCTTACCTATGTACCTAACTTTATAATTGTCACGTAATTAACAGAGAAACAAACTTTTTAATATCGAACGCTAAAAAAAGATTGGTAACTAGTGATTCTGACCGGCGATTTGATTTAATATGGTTATGTATACTATCTTATGGGAATAGTACATTTTTCCGGGATAAAAACTATTCTATGTCTTTTCCCTTGTTCTACTCTATCTGTGTACCAAATTTCACTAAAATTGGTTTACTAGTTTAGGCGTGAAAACGTAACTGATGCACACATACACACTCACATACATACAAGCACAGACAGAGTTACTTTTGCATTTATGATATTAAGTACGGATGTGAGTGAAATATGTAGTAGATTTAGGTAGAAGTCCAAGTTTTACACATAAATACTCAATCATGAAACTCAATTATCAAAACCACCATTTAACGTCATCTTGTTGTACTTGTTTCGCCATTCATAATTCATAATTATTTATTGCATCAAATACGGTAGGTACATAAGATGTTACAATAGGCATGATGACACTATTAAAGAATCAGAGAATAAATGGTTTTACAGAAAAATATATGCTGAAAAAGTTCTAAAAAATGATCCCGTTTTAATATAAAAACATTAAGATTATTAAGATTTTCAATAAATTAAAAGTATTAAATACAGCAATCGGCCATGTTATGTGAAACGTCAATCAAAAGGAATGACGTCACGTCTCAGAAAAAGTCATCGTGTTGCTTGAAGTTTGACGAGCAAGCCGACGCCATGACACTACGAGCGTTTTCGTGCTTAATTCAAATTACATAGAAGAAAATACATTAATTTACGTTAAAACTTAAGTTTATTAATATAACTTTTTTTTAAACTAGGAGACGTGTACCTACAATAAGGAAAGGTATTTAAAAATCTGTCATCATGCCTATTGTATTAGTTATCTGCATATTTGGCCTTTATTGGCATGCAATGTTTAGTTACACTACATTTTGAATAATTGGCTTAGCCACTCTACATATATCTACTGCTACTTAATCTACAAAAATACTACAAATATTACTCCCTCTACGGATGATATGACTCCATAGACTCCATAGAAACGTGTTGGGGACATAAAAAGCTAAAGCGCACTAAACAGCGCCCGAACAGCAGATCACTTGTACGAGTAGTGCCATCACTTTTTATGATCTGTGACGTAACTACAGACAGATTGGTTGGTTTTAGTCATGCTACCAAAACATACTTTTAACATACATACTTTTTGTGGCTGAAATCCTTTTAACGCATGAAGCGCGCATGGCTTGGCGGCTAGCGTAGAACACAAGCGGTCTATGCAGCTAAGCCAAACGGGCGCGATCAGGTGTGAGATGGGTGACCGCTAGTGGCAAAAAAAAACATGCGCATTTCCGAGGGCACGTTAAGCCGTCGGTCCCGGTTGTTATCGATAAATAACCGTCGTTAAACCTTGTCGGAGGCCTTATGGGCGGTTTGAAAACATCCGACAGCGGGCTGGCAACTAACCCGCATCTCCACCAACCCGCATCTCCACCAACCCGCATTGGAGTAGCATGGTGAAGTAAGCTCCAGGCCTCCCCACTAAGGGGGAGAGACCCGTGCCCAGCAGAGGGACGCAAAAAGGGTTGCATCCAATCCAATTTAACATCCCACTTCTGGGCACAAGTCTTTCCCCATTAATAAAGAGGCTTGCAGCTGCACTACGCTGCTCCAATGTGGGTTCGTGAAAATGGCCAACATGCTGTCGGATGTTTTCAAACTGCCAATAAAGCCTCCGATAAAGTGATGACCGCCGTCTATCGATAATAACCGCACCCACCGTTTCACGTGTTCTCCGAAGCACGGAAACGCAAATTAAATTCGCCATTAGCGGTCACCCATCTCAAGCCTGACAGCACTCGTTTTGCTTAATTTTATATCAGCTGCAGGGAGATGCGCGTTTTAATTTGCATAATACATCATTATATTAAATGATATATTATAGCAGACTCTCTGTGTGCTGCGATTTCATTAAATACTACAAGTTTGGTTATCTTTATAATTATTAAGAATAAACAAACAAATAACTCTGCGGATAATATAACTCCATAGAAACGTATTGGAGGCATACAACGCCAAAGCGCACTAAACATCGCTCGTACATCAGATCACTTGTAACGCCATCCCTTTTTACGGCCGCGCAATAATCCGGTCTTCGACTACCAAGTCAATTGAGATACTTTTAATGAGCTGTCAAAACGTGACATCCCCATACATTTTGTATGAGAAAATGATAAGTGACGTCACTTATCATATATAGTCAATTGACTTCATTATTATTGATTTAAGGGGTAATAAAAATCATTTATTAAAAAGAATTAACAATTATATTGCTTTCCAAGCGTGATTTAGTGCAACCGTTGTTTTTTGTGCATAGTGTCCAATACCCTATTGTGGAAGTCTGTGATGTAAAGCTACAGATTGGTTGGGTTTTATCATGCAACTAAAAGGGATATCTCATATAGTACCTTCTATATCCATACTACCGGTGCGTTCCACTGGAACCTTTAATTCATATCTCATAACCGATTTTGACTAAACTTAGACAGATAAGGTTAAAAAAAATATCAAAAAATCAAAAATGATTTTTTTATCCCTAAGGTTGAAGTATAATAATATCAAACACAACTAAAAATAATATTTTCAATCCGTCTTATACTTTTTGAGTAATGCGTATAAATATAAAAACATACATACTCTTATGAAATTTGGCACATGTGTTTAGAAGCTGATATAGATTAATTTATCAAAAATTTGTACAATCACGCATCGAATAATCGATATCTTCTTTTTTTTAAGTCGGTTAAAATATTAAAAATATTTTGCATAGGAAACTGCAGATGAAAGCGACAGTGCAGACAGTTGACGATAATTCGGAAAGACTTCGCCTTTCCTCCGAGGAACAGTTTGTAATTCAATTTCGATACCTCTGCTCCAGGAAAATGTCAAAATGTATAAAATTTGTATTTTTTTTAACTGTCGCTTACCCATTAAAACAGGAAGCAGATATTTTACGACAAAAAATTATCTGCTACATTAAACAGTCAACACTACGTTAATGTGAAATCTATTTGGATGACGGCGGAAATGGTCACCATGGCGGAATGCCCATCGAAGGGTCCCGGGTTCGATTCCCGAAGCATAAATTTGAATGGCGACTTTAAAATGTTTGTTCTCGGTCGGGCTGTTTGCGTTTCTGTCGTTGTGTGTGTCCATGGTACCCACGACACAGGGTTATATCTACCCTAATGTGGGGCTACATATTATTATTTGAAGAAAAGGTGGTTATTATATTCTTGTGATTAATTTTTCCAGTTTAAATCACAATTACTGTATCAAAGAACTTAGAGATTATTATAAAGACTGTTCAGAAAAAAATCAGGCGTGACTATTTTGTAAACTAACGAAACCCCAAACAAAATCTCTTCACCCAGGGGCGGCTGGGAGACAATGACTATAGTTATTAGGCTAAACGCCTTTGTAACTCCTAGCTTAAGGTGTTTGCATAAAAAAAAAAAAAACCTAAGATGAGAAAATCTATTAAAAATATCAAACAGGCTACTTTTTTTTGAAGTAACTTTTCCGTTAAAACTAAAAGTGATGTGAACGGAATATTTTCAACTCCCTACAGATCCTGATATCTAAACTCTGGAACAACTAAAGGTACAAACTCTGAACCAAAGAAAAGTTCTCGTAATGAACCGAATTTCCTCCGTGGTTATTGGCAGGTCTCACTGTCACTGTCTTACTAACGGCGATTTCCACAACACTGTTTTTGTATTTTTATAAAATTAAGTGCAGTAACTTTACATACAGTATGTAGGAGGCCTGGAGCTTACTCCACCACGCTGCGCCAATGCGGGTTGGTGGAGATGCGGGTTAGTGAACAGCCCGCTGTCGGATGTTTTCAAACCTCTCTTTAAGGCCTCCGACAAGGTATAACGACTGATATCTTTCGACATCAAACAGGACCGACGGCTTAACGTACCCTCTGAAGCACGCAAACGCGCATGAAATTTTTGCCTCTAGCGGTCACCCATCTCACACCGACAGCGCCCTTTTGGATAGATCGCTTGAGTTCTAAGCTAGCTGCTAGGCCATGCACTCTTCAGATTATTACATAGATATTACATACACATACATTAGATACTACATACATTACAAGCGAAATAACGAGATTAACTAAAATATAGACCAAATATATGCTATAGAGCAGCGATGGCCGATTGGTAAAAAACCGCGGTCTCCGACGCGACAGATACCGGGTTCAAATACTCGGCGTGCACCTCTGATAAACAAATTTGTAATGTGCGCATTGATCGCTGCTCCACGGTGATGGAAAATATCGTAATATTTAGGTAATTGATTACGATGTTCTCCATCGCCCTGAGAGAAATTCATAATTCCTCGAAAGCATGACGTCTACCAATCCGCACTTGGCCAGCGTGGTGGACTATGGCTTAAATCCCTCTCACTTGTGAGAGGAGACCTGTGCACAGCAGTGGGACATAAAAAAGGTTGAATAAAATCATATTTAAAATCTCGTGTAAGAGTTTAGTTGCCACTCTCCTCCGAAAGGTCTTGTCTGATATTTGTGAAATTTTATAATGTATAAAATAAAATCCGAAACTCCGAATTAGCAGTACTACATTCAACATTATACAGAGTAAATTTATAAGAAAACGTAATTTTCAAGACCCTGTGGATTACTCTATCTGAGTTCTGAAACAGCTAAAGGTCCAAACTCTGAAAGAAAGAAAAGTTCTAATGACCCGAACCTCCTACACATCAGTTGAGAGAACTTTGGAAAAATATTATAGTGTTTCTGCGGCTTCCTTGCGCACTTATTGGTGTCCCGGGAACAAAGTTCCGTGCGGATAAAAGAAAGTATTCAAAGTTTACTTACATTTATGTGTTGTAGACTGTAGTTATTTAAAGGTGACTGTCTCACCTATAGATAGTAGCGAGCGAGTAAGTATAAAATTGTGTTTTATTTTCAGAAGATACTATGGAGAAGTTGTTATAGTTGGTACAGATTGTTCCAGTTAGCTAATAATAAGATAATAATAATATATCTGGCTGCAACCCTTTTTACGTCCCACTGCTGGGCACAGGTCTCTCTCCATTATTGGGGAGGCCTGGAGCTTACTCCACCACGCTGCTCCAATGCGGGTTGGTGGTGATGCGAATTAGTGGCGAACCCGCTGTCGGTATTTTCAAACCGCCCATAAGGCCTCCGACAAGGTTTAACGATTGTTATCTATCAACAACAACCGGGACCGACGACTTAACGTGCCCTCCGAAGCACGGTAACGCGCACGATTTTTTTGCCACTAGCGGTCACCCATCTCACACTCGACCGCGCCCGTTTGGTTTAGCTACATAGACCGCTTGCGTTCTACGCTAGCCGCCGAGCCATGCACGCTTCACGATACTAATAATATACCTATAATAACCTTTTTTCTGGTACATTAGATGATTCTAGATCATTGAAAAGTATAGGGGTTTATTACATGGTTTAAGACGTACGGTACGTAGTCTTGACACATTTCAAAGAAAAATGGTCCATACATGATGTATGACTTACACACGTTTTCTTTTTTCTATAAGTACATACTTCTGTTAGGAATCAACGTCGGTAGTTGAATAACAATGAGACGAAGTAGGAAAAAACGCCTATAAAAGCGAGGCCTCCTCTAAGGGGCGATTATTAGTGCTGTGATACTGGTAAGGGCAGTAACACTGCACGATTGCGTGCTGAAATTCTTGAAATTTGTACTTACTTATTATTTAATTGTGGTTGTATTAGCAAATGTTAATTAGAAACCTTAAATCGTCACTTTAAATTATATAAAAGGCTTTGTGAACTAAATGGTGATTTAAATCTTCCGCTTCTGTTTTCATTCTTAAAACTTCTAACTATAGAGAAGCAGATGACAATCAATGATTACCTAAACTTAGTTTTTTATATGTAATCATACTTATTTTAACGATAATTGCCTTTTAATAATTTTTCGTTTTCATCTCACAGTCGTACAAGTGAGATTCAAAATGTCGGTCGTTTTGTGCTCACCGTAACGTTTATCGTGAAGCACGAGTGTTCTCGACTCGAAAACATGGTTATACGACAGGGATATCATGTAAAAGGCGACTTAATCTTTTGATACGACATTGCTGGACATTTCTCGTTTACGTATGCTTGGTTTAAGGAATATAAAGCAAATATCTTTTGACCTGAATGCTCAACATTTATTTTGACAACATTTTTGACAGATATATTAGATACATGGTTCGACCGAATAACTTGGCACTTATCTCTGCTCGTATGAAGTGCATGGCCCGAGGGCAGTCGTTGAATAGAAGCGCCACTAAGCCAAACGGACGGGGTCGGGTAATATGGATGACTACTAGTGGTAAGCCGTATTCAAGAAGCATACTTGCGTAGTAAGCAGGCTTAGAGCGTCAAAGTTACTGACTCACCCTTCAGGAGAGACGTAATAGCGCCTCGCTTCGATACATAATTTTTGTGACAAATCTGGTGTGGGGAAAGAACGCACATACTTCAATTTTGTCACACATTCACAAATATTCTTTCATCGCTACAGACGCATACATTTCTAAATATGTCAATTTCAATTAACAACATCATTTTCTACGCACCGTCAACACTGACACCGACAAACATTGACACAATAGTTGTATAACTAGAAGGCACATTGTGCATGGACGTTGGGACGAGGGGTTCGCCAGTAAAGGCCACTCCTCTGACGGGTGTCATACCTGTCATACCTTGATGCTTTAAGTAAGCAGGCGACGCCACGCAGAGCGCTATTTGACGTGGGTTCGTTATGTCAAGCTATCGATTCATGTCGATTTTAACAAAAGCATAGTAGCAGGCTTCAAGTATCGTCTATGAATTCGTTTAGATGATCCTATGCATTGGCGAGCACTATGAGATCTCATAGTATTGTTTATGAATACGGGTGCAACTTAATCGCGCGTAAGCATGGTCGTAAGTATGGGGGCAACTAGCTTCCAGAAGTTCCAGGTGCACAAACCTATTCTAAGGGTGGCAGATTTTCCTGCAGACTACATGTGTTTTTTTTGCGCCTAGGTTCTGCTATACAAGATTTAAGGTGTTTTAGCTATGTTATGTTTTTGAATGGAAAGCTTCTTCACAGTTGGAAATTCACAGTATTTTTACAGATTTTAAATTACAGGGTCAGTCAACGCCACAGATCATATTAAAGAGGTTATAATGGAATTGTAGGTGGGGCAGACGCGCCAAGGATATGAGCAACGCTCATATCTCTACAGAAACACGCACTCGCGCTGCGATATGCGTGCTTGTGTGCGTGCTTGGGTGTGATTCGTTCATTTGAAATCGCGTGATTTGCGGTACTATAATTGGCTAAATTTGAAATTGCAAATATGTGCGTATGCTTCATATTTATTTAAGTACAGATTTAGTGGAGTTGAAAGGTGGGGCTGGATCGATGACACCGGTTTTTGTACGGACGGCGCATTATTGCCGTTCTACCTTTTTTAATATATTCTGTGGTCAATGGCCTAGATACTCTATATATGTAGTATGTGTGTTTCTTCAAAGAAATATAAATATATACAAAATATGACACTTTTGATACATAAGGAGTAAATTAATTTTACATAAAGTTTACTGTACAACTGGCGACGGGTACTTAACTCGTGTGTAAACGCTTTTGTAACCATTAAAAGTTAAGCGTCACGCACGCGATAATTGTAACTTTATTTTTGACTTCATGGCAGAAAATAATAAAGGAAACATATTTGCCCTTGAGCATTTTTCGAGAGCCACTATAAATAGGATCGTAAAAAATGTAATAACATAACAGTTATTAGCCCTACCATCTTCCCTCTTTAGGACATTTTGAAAATACTGTAAACATTCACATTAAAACAATCATCATTGTTTTTCGTTATATTCGTGACTTTCTGACTCGTCTATGTAACATACTCTTTTTTATTCCACTTTTGTAGTCCACTGCTGGACGTAGGCCTCCCTTAACGTTCGCTACTCCTCCTGGTCTCGCGCCTTCTGAATCCAGCGGTTTCCCGCTGTCTTCTTTAGGTCATCAGTCCACCTGGTTGGATGTCGGCCTGTACTCCTTTTGCCGAGACGTGGTCGCCATTCGAGAACCTTTCTTCCCCATTGGTTGTCGGTTCTTCTAACTATATGGCCTGCCCATTGCCACTTCAGCTTGCAAATTTAAGTTGTGGAAAAATATAAGTTTTTAAAACATTCTCATATTTACTTATTTTTTTCGTATCATAATTATTTCAGAAAATTGTTATATTTACTTAAAATACTCGTACAGAAAGGTTGGATAAATACTGTTACAAGGTGACATCCAAATAATGTAACTATTTGTTTGCACCGACGGAAAATAAATAATGATTTACCTATCTTATATCCATGCCACATTAATACATAATAAATAAAGTTCTCGAGAATCCATTATGTGCAAAAATGTATTAAGATTTACTTATTAATAAAACCAACAGTCACAAGCTGAATCAGTCACAAACATCAACAATGGAATGGATGCCGTCTCGCGTGATTGCTCGAGGGAGCCAAGTTACAAGACTGATGTTTCTGGAAACAAAGAATGTGGGCGGACGGACAAAATAATAACTTTTACATAATTTTTAATATGTCTTCTGAGCAAAGACTTGCGCTTAATGAGAATATGACGGCTCAAAAACTTATAGCATTCTATTTATTTAGCCTTGTTTACAATGAAAAGTACAAAGCAGTATAGAAGTAATTTAGAGCATCAAGGTATGACAGGTATGACATGAAGGTTGAGTCAGTAACTTTGATACTCTAAGAGAAGTAAGTAAATGAGGTTCCCATATTAAGTCTATTCTCAATATGGGAACCTCATTACCTACACATATGGTGTCAATAGTATATTAAAAACCACCCCACGCTTTTTTTACAGTAAAATAAATTTTCTTCTTATTTTTTTATTTTTTAGTTCGTATTATCACAAATGCGTGTTTTTTACTTTTTTTAAACTACATTTTTAATTTTTTAGTTGGATTTTTTTTCATATTGTTGCATTGTCATCGGCCCTTCACCCCTGTGCAAATTTTCAAGTTAATCAGACGCTTAGAAGTAGGTGAAAATGAAGTTAAAAGATTCCATTACATACATACATACATACTACAGGTCAAGTTAATATAAGCGTGTTAAAAATGTATTAAACTTGAAAACGAACAATTATCAGTAGTCCAAGCAGACTCACAGTCAGAAACGATAACAATGGAATAATGGCGTCTTGCATGATTGCTGGAAGAAAGAACTGTTTCACTGTGAGTTATGACTGGTGCTTAGTTAGTCTAAGCCTCATCAATATATGTCGGCAAATTTATCAGTTTTATTCCCAAGATTTGTATTACGAAGTGAGGTAGCAGCGTCAAGTGAAAACTACAATAAGACTACAAGGAGCTAGAGCTACTTAGACTCCATTTACTCCACTTCTTACCAAAATCCGAAGATTTGGAAATTTGAAAATCTATCGGGGTTTTTAATTATATTTTGTTTAAATGAGGCAATGGTCTTGTGTAATTGCTCGAGAAAGCTATAAATATTATAGGAAAATGTTAGATGGTACAAAGAACATTAGCGAATGAAAACTAACCTTCATATTTGTTCGAATTATTCATCTGAATATGATTTATGTTTTGTGAAAAAAAAAAGCCTCTTTAGAGCAAGCTTTAGCTTGCTGTTACATTAATTTGAAACGGTAGGTATAAAGTACCTGGATCTCTGTTTTTGACATTTCTGATTAACCAAGCTTGTCTTTTATATTTGGGTTTTATTCATTTTCTAGGTGACCATGACTATTACTTTATGAAGAATGTATACAATGCTACGCACATAATTAAAAACTAAATTTTTGTGTAGGTGTTTTTCTTCGATAGACCAGTGGAGGTCCAGCTATGCTAGTATATTTTTTTCTGTCTTGCTAGGTTCAGGATTAAGAATAGAGTTATGGTATCCTGTGTCTGATCGTAAAAGGCGACTAAAAGGGGGCTTCGGGGGTTGTGGGCGGTGAGAGTGGGAGCTCGATCCGTCCAGCCAGCAGCCCCGGGTAGGTGCAGGACGGCGGTTTGTGCGTGGCATGTCACCGTAAGCATCGAAAGTTGCAGGAGAGCACATCTGCTCTCCCAAAGATGGGCTCGTTCTGGGGCGCCGCGCGTGGAGGACACCGGTACGTTCCACTGGGGATCCCGGAGTCCTCCCCAAGCGTAGAGGCAGGCCATCGAGGGGGTTTTAGTGCGGTCAAATCCCACATAACACGGTATGCCGGCTACGTTTTGAAGGTTTCCCCCCGATACGAAAAAATAGGATGCAAGCATTGTCCCAGCACTTTAATCGCGAAATTGACAGAAAAAAAATGTCTCCCATAGCGTGCGCGTGTGTGCTCGGTTGTCAAACTATACAAATGTACTCTGTGGTCGAACGCAATTGGACTAGTGGACACTGGTGGTGTCAGATGTGGCGCGGTGGGCCACGGTTTACGCGCTGCCGCGCCGTGCCTGCGCGCCGTTATATTCGTCTCTTTGAATTGTGTAGATATTCCCGAAAATACCGACAACAATGCTGGCGTAAACAGATTTTTTGATGCGTTTGTACACAATCCAATACATCCGAGGAAAAGTCTTAACTCTAAGAGAACCAGTTTTCTTAATTGTTGAAACAATAACTGGTTTACAAATGAAAACCAACAATCACATTCTTACTCAGCTAAAAATGCTACAACAATGGTATATTGAAACCGTCTCGCATGATTGCTCGAGGGAGTGAAGTTATACAAAAAGTCAGATGGAACAAAAACATTAGCCAAACAAAGAACTAACTTTGAAATAATGTTTCTTCAAATCGCCTTCTGGATAATAACTTTTCTTAAGTAAAAATATTTCAATATAATAATAGCTCTTTCCTTGAACTCACTAATGGTTGAATTTGACAATTGTTAGAGAATATTAGCCTTTCGCCAGCGGCTTCACCCGCGTGGACCCGTTTTATAATTTTCCACAGTATAAAACCATAGTATGTCCTTTCCCAAGGTCCACTCTCTCTGTGTTCCAAATTTAATAAAAATTAGTTCAGTAGTATAAGCGGGAAAGCGTTACAGACAGACAGACAGACAGAGTTACTTTCGAATTTATAATATTAAATTAAAGTATAGATATCATTGATTTATATGTGTACTAGCGTAAATATAGACATAAAATACTTATAATTAATAGTTTACCGCAAACTAATGCTTGATATAAAAAAAACTTTAAAACTAAGTGTATTCGACTAAGAATCAAAAACTGTCACTTGGAGAAAAAAATCTTAATTTTCGAAGCAATGTCTAATTTATAGATAAAAATCAACAATCACAATCTTACTCAACCAAAAATGCCACAACAATGGAATAATGGATGTACCGTCTTGCATGATTGCTAGAGGGAGTGTAGTTTCAGAAAAACCGGCCAAGTGCGAGTCGGACTCACGCACGAAGGGTTCCGTACCATTATCTATAAAAAATCAAGTTTATTATATGGGAGCCCCCTTAAATATTTATTTTATTCTATTTTTAGTATTTATATAACAATAGCGGCAACAGAAATACATCATTGCCTTTGATTATCCATGGAAATCATTGCATTAAGATTGAATGAAAGGTAAATTGTGGTTTACGATTTATGACGTATTAAATAAACTACTTACTAGATTTCGTTCAAACCAATTTTCGGTGGAAGTTTGCATCGTAATGTACATTACATACATTACGTTTGATGAAAAAAAAATTTTTGAGTTTCAGTTCTAAGTATGGGGAACCCTCAAAATTTATTGCTTTTTTCTATTTTTGTGTGAAAATCTTAATGTGGTTCACAGAATACATCTACGTACCGAGTTTCAACAGGTTCTTATAGTTTCGGATAAAAGTAGCTGTGACATACGGACGGACAGACAGACAGACAGACATCACGAATCTATAAGGGTTCCGTTTTTTGCCATTTGGCTACGGAACCCTAAAAAGAAAGAATATTAGCCGAACAAAGAACTGACTTTCACATTATTATAATGTTTTCTCAAATTGCTTTCTGCATAATGACTTTGCGCTTAATACCCGAAAACCTTTGTTTGATTTGGTAAGAACCTTATAAAAAAACTAGCGGCCGCCCGCGATTTCGTCAGCGTGGACTTTGATATTAGTCACAGCGTGATGTTATATAGCCAATAAGCTCCCCAATAAATGAACTATTCAACACAAAAATATTTTTTTCAATTCGAACCAGTACTTCCTGAGATTAGCCCGTTTAAACAAACTAACAAACAAGCAAACATAAAAACTCTTAGCCTGATAATATTAGTATAAAATAAAAATATTAAACATCAACCAATGTTTTATGTAAAAAGTGTTACGTTCGAGGGACAAAGACAACTTACATAACAAATTATGTTTCTTTATATGTACAATCCTTTGTTCTATTTTTCATATAAACACAATTTATCATGAACTACGAGTAAGTAGATTTCCGCCCGCGGCTCCGTACACATGGACCCCATGTTTTATTTACGACTATTTATTTATTGATATATGTTCTCCGACAAGGTTTAAAACATCTGTCGATGATAATTGCAATTTTATATGATAATTGCATTACTTTGTCTAGAGCATTACTTCGCAAACCCTTCGAATTGCAAGGACCACCCACGAAAGAAACCATCCGAAGCACTGTACTACCTATAAACTTTAGCTTGACTTTTAAGCCTTTGCGTTATCCTGTCATACCTAAGTACCAGGGTAGCAGTACTTCATTTAGAGTTATTTTATTATCCGCAAGAATTCACCGGATAAAAATTTGCCTATGTCACTCTCAAATTATTACTTAATCTAACAACTAACGACTTTAGTCTTAATAATGAGAATATCCTGGATGAATGAATGAGAAAATCCTGGGAGCGAGAGTCTATGAACTGTTGAAGGCGGTTTTGACTGCCTCATCAGATTTAAATTTTTTCTTGCAAAAAGTTATTCAAATTTTGAAAAATGTGATAAGCCGACCGGGGCAAGATCTGGAGAGTACGCAGAGGTTCCATTCGCAGTTACTCTAACGCCCCAAAACGCAAGATATTTGATTGTAATGTTACCAGTATTGAGTTTCGGCAATTTCAAATGTAAGGACCTGATAAAATGCTCTGACGAGGAACGTTTTGGTGGATATCACGTTAAAGAATGTTCTTAAGCTGTGATGGATACACACTAAAAGGAAACCCTGCAAAGAAACATTACAATATTTTTTTTCATCATCTAAAAAAATTCTTAGTCATGGAAATGTGCATAACATTTGAAGACGGCCCCCCGAGATTACATTCCTATATCTGCTCCATTAGACTACATTGCCTACTGTATCTTGCAAACAAGTCACTTAATATGAGACTCATTTAAATACTCGCTACAGTTGAACCACATCGTACGCAACCACATCTGCGGACCAACCGACCACAACCGGACAATTGTGGTCTACCCGAGACCACAATGTAACTGTATCACATTCATATTGAGATACATTAAATTGCCTATTGTTCTGAAATACTTGACCGTATAACTTCCGAAACGTGATTACCATGGTAATGTCAAACTTTTATTTTTGATGTGATAACAGGTATGTATTCCATTATATACCTATTAAAGAAATGGGTGGATATCTAGTTTCTGTAGCTTAAAAAGAGGGGTGTCCTGATTAAAGGAGGCGACTAAAGGGGTTTTCTGCGGTTGTAGAGGGCGAGAGTTGCGAACGCGTTGGGAGCTCGAACCGTTCATTCAGCAGTCTCAGGAAGGAGGGTGGTGGCCGCATACCGTGACAGGCACTGGAAAGAGGTTGGACCTTCAAAAGGTACGCGGCACCCTGGGAGAGGATACCAGCGTATGTGGGATTTGTACCGCATTAAAACCCCCTCTCGCTTGGGGAGGACTCCGGGAACGCACTGGTGTACATCATGCGCGACGCCCCAGAACGGACCCATCCTCGGGAGAGCAGATGTGCTCTCCTGCACCTGCGTTCCGATGCTTAAGGCGGCATGCGGCCACGCACACACCGTCGTCCTTCCCGGAGCTGCTGGCTGAATGGATCAAGCTCCCATTCTCACCGCCCCCTTTTAGTCGCCTCTTACGATCAGGCAGGGGATACCGTAGCTCTATTATTATTCCCGAAGCTACAGGGACTACTGTAAAGAACCTACTAATGCTTTGCGTTAATTCATGAAGAGATTATGTTAAAATAACTTTACATTACATTGTAATGAAAATTTATGAAAAATCGCTGCATTGTAACAACTAACGACTTGATTCTTATGAATGGGAATATCCTATCGCAACATACTAAACTAACAACCTGTCATGCAAAGTAAAGGATGAATGTTTGAATATGAAAATAAAAAGGGCTCTCAGGAAAGTAAAATGAAGTATAAACAAACGCAGAGTTAGTAATTCCGTCAGTTTCGCCGGGAACTTTCCGCAAACGCGGTCCCTGGAGGGACATACATCACATCAAACGTCAGAGTCTCCCAACATTTAAGTTGGCCTATTATGTTTCTATTACCTCCGAAAGATGGCGCTTTTATCAATTTTCCGGATGATCGATCACGACTAAGTGGTATATTTAGCTTTGATTTGAGATCAAAGTTTTTTAATGATAGGTTCTATTATTTTATGCTTTGAGGCTGTATTTACTTCGATATAAGCCACAAAGTGAAACAGTTATAATATCTTCTTTTATAACACAAAGTTACATACATGTTGTGACCATCAGCAACATCTGACTATCGAACAACCTTTTCTTGAGATTGGAGTTAAATGCTGCAGGGATAATTTAATCTACAATGATTGATGACGGCTGTGTTTATAGTTTTAGAGATTGCATTCAATTTAGGATCGAAGTTAGACGCGTCGTTTATCAAAATTGGTTGTATCTGCCCACAGACTTATATTTACCCGTTGTATCTACCGGAGTTTAGTTTGTGCAACATAAACAAGGCTGTTATCTTAGCAAATTTTGTAGGTGGTAGAACTATTATGGTTCGCCCGTGGAAGTACAACCGCTGCACCCACTTCTGCCGTGACCCAATTCTATTGTGTTTCGGTGGAAAGGTGCAGTTGCCGGCCACACTTACATACATGAGGCGACCACGAGCCTCCGGAGTAGCAGCGCAAATGCATACGACCTCAGACAAGACTTATCTATGCTTGAGGTTGTATGTAGATGTCAAAGGGCTGCAGCGACCACTTAACACCACGTGGCCTGCATGCTCGTCTATTAGTCCATTCAAAAAAAGAAAAATTCAAACTACGATCTGTAGTTAACTGACCGATGTAAAAGGATTTTATAGTGCTTTTGTTTTGTTTTAAATATTATTACTACTTTATTATAAAATCAAACAATAACAAAGAAAGCAAGCAACGATGGCCGAGCAGTAAAGACAGCGGTCTTCCAACATGGAGATACGGAGTTCCAATCCCAACGCATAATTTCTCGAAGGCATAAGGCTTAATGTCCACCAACCTGCACTTGGCGTGGTGGACTACGGCCTACATTTCTCGCTTCCAAGAGGAGACCTTTGCTCAGCAGTGGTATAAAAAGGGGTGGTCTCGTTTATTGCCTCATTAAGAGCCAAGTCTATTCTTTATTATACTCTAAAATACCGAAAATTTAGCAAGCTCTAATTCTACACGTCCTAATGTTGTAAGTCACAAAATCTTGTCAAAAGGCACTGTTGAAGAGAGGCATTTTCGAGCCGTTGCAGATTTTTCTTTTCATTAAAATAATTGAAATCTTGGTACCTAAATAAATATGTTTTTATCTTTTTGTTCAAGCAAATTAGTGTTCAAAAGAAAGGTGTTCTTGCTTCAACTCCAACGCATCGTTAAAATCATTGAGGTCAGACCTAGTGAATTATTTACCAACAGGACGAGTCGGCATAGTGCGACATGTCCTTAATCAAATCCTTATAACACTGAAACATACCACCACATAGTGGCAGATCCAAGATTTCAGTTTGGGGATGACTTAATTTTGTTTGATTTTGTCTGACGGGAGGTGCTTGAGCCCTCTAGCCCCCCTATATCCAGTAGTGCCACCACACATATATAACATTACATGACGTAGACGTATGCCCGTGGGAAACATACAAAAACGGATTCGTTTCGTGCCAATTGAGAAACGGTAAAACAGACACAATAATAACAATCGTTTATTTCGGATATCTATAATCGTTTATTCCAGTTTTAATAAGTAAAAAATGTCTTAACCTAGGAACACAAAATGAAATGAAACCAAACAATTACCTATAACTAAATAAGAAAAATACCTTCGACATTGACATCCAATGTCAATCGTCAAAATCGGGATGGAGTTAGTTCAGTTACTCGTAGTTGCGCTATAAACTCCTGCCTATAAGGTAGCCCCGGTATCGCGTACCTATCAACAGATGTTCAGCCGTGCTGAATCATACTTTTTGCATTCGAAACTCCGAGTTGGCTTCGGTATAATTTACCCAAAGATATTTAGCCGTGCTGTTCCTTTATTTCACTAGAACACTCACGTAGTTCAAGATCTCAAAATTATTCAACACCTATCGGCCGTGCTGGATAAAACAGAAAAGTAGGTCGTGCCCTCTCCGTCAACGCCAGATTGACCTGTAGATCAAGGTGGGTGGGTATTTGAACTTATCTTCCACGTACATATTATCATATAATCTACACCGCATCACACCTAGTGCGAATACCGTACATCACGGATATAGAAGCAAAACGTCACTTGCTTCTACAGGAGACCTTGAACAATGCCGGTAGGGAAGGCCCACCATTTTTACAAAAATACTACCTGATTTTAACCAGTGTAATTCTGAAGAATGTGTAAAACCGCCAATAAATAAAAAAAGCGACAAAACGAAACTATGCGATAAAAAGCCATATTTCTCCTACACACACATACAAGTAGAGCGAGATACATAAAATTTGCCGATAGCAACACTTAATACAGACGTACTAAAGAAAGTTTCGCGCGAGGCCACAGAGGACCAACTTGCCGTGAAGTAACTAAAGTAGCCCAAGTTTTTACACTTCCTTCCCACCAAAGTTTCCAACAAAAAAGATCATTTCGCCCTCGAGAATAACTTTTATTTACTGTCTCAGATATGCGGGCATCCCTCGACGTCAGATCTTACACACGTTATTATTCGGGGGATAAGTTCGAAGTTTTTCGATCGCTTTAGGCATTCTTACGATCATTAGTAAGTTTAGATATCGTTTTAATAGGATTTTTCTCAGAAGTTGATGGATCGGTTGGAAAGTAATGAATGAAATCTTGTGAGTTCTGGTTTTGTTTTACTTATTACTAGCCTTCCGCCAGCGGCTTCGCCCGCGTGGACCCGTTTGATGGATCCTCGTAGGATAAAAAATAGCCTATGTATATTGTATATTGCTTTACACGCTCCTTTTTACCACGGACGTATAGGTTATGGGACAACCTTCCAGCTGAGGCATTCCCAGTGGACTATAACATGGGGTTCTTCAAGAAAGCTGTAAAAAAAGCACTCCTCCAAAGCCGGCAATGCTCGGGTGGCTCCCCTGGGGTTGCCCGTGTCCATAAGCGACGGTGATCGCTTAACATCACGCGGCCCGTCTGCCTTTTTGTTCGGTTTACATATAAAAAAAAAATGTGCTAGATATCATAGGCGTTTAGCCAGTTGCTTCAACCGCGTTGACCCTATTACCCGTTTTCACGTAGGAATGAAGCATATGCCCGCAGTAAAAAGTAGCCTATGTTACTCAGGGTGAATGTAGCTTTCTGATGGAGAAATAATTTTTGAAATCGGAACAGTAGTTTTTGAGTTTACTCATTACAAACATACAAAAATTCAAATCTTTCCTCTTTACATTATTAGTGTAGAAGTATAAACAGTGCCCTTCGCTACAGATTATAGGTATGTTTAAGAAATTATAAATGTTGCTTTTTTATATTTCTATTACATTAGATGTATGGTTGCTACGAATCTTACTTGATCAGACTACTACTATCGGACTTGAAGGCATTAATTAGGCAGACAACCGTGGCGCAATGGTTTCTATGCCGAACTGCCAATCGGAGGGTCCTGCCTGGTCTTTATTCCCGCCTCGCCGAAAATTTGAATGATGAGTATAAATTTCTTATTATTTATTATAATAATAAATAATGTTTCTTACTCATAGCCCTACAGTAAGGTAGAAATACTCTGTGTTGTGGGTGCCATAGACACATTCAAAGACAGAAACACAAATACCCAGACTGAAAACATATTAAATGTGGAATGTGCTTGATTAATACCCTTTATTTACTTTACCATGATTTAATCTAAAAAAAATGATGGAATGTTTTCACTAGCGGTCACCCATAAAATAACCAAGCTTAATTTTGCAATTAACGTTCTTTATTAACTACAAGGAAAAGCTCTTTCCTTTTAAATGATAAATAATTTTCGTTACAATAGCACCACAATTTGCACTCTATTTAATTTAAAATAAATCGAACAAGCGGGTCTCTTACAACCAAACGCACTATGGTTACATATACTTCAACTCAGTTGTGCGCGCGGCGCTATGTGTGGGTAAACCTGTATATACACAGTGACTTTGTGTGCGTGACAAGAGGTACAGAGAAGTTGCTCGGACGATCACGGCCGCGTCACTGTCACACAAATGAAAGCTGCATAATTACTAGCCCACGCACACATAGCGCCGCGCGCACAACTGAGTTGAAGTATCTTTAATTAGTTAGTTACAAACAATTGATACGCGGCAAAGTAGGGAAGAGCCTACGTAATCCCGCAAACTGCACCCTACGATATAATTAGACAGCCGCCCAGAAGTCCCGGGATTACGTCACGAAGATCAAGGAGTTTTCCTGTTTATTCAGTCGAATTTCAAGTCGTACTACATATTTGATAAACCATTTCAACAGAGACAAGGCAAAAGATAATAATGACACAAGTGTGATGAAATCAAACAACTCGGATGACTCAAAATATACTTCAATCTTCTTTCGTTACAAATAATTTCTGCTACATTTATTATGTTTTATCATTTTACGTTAGATGACACAGTTTTTTTATCACGACCGTTTCTTCAAAATTTGCGTTATCACTTTATTTTTTAAAAATATTTATTACTAAATTAAGTTATGTCCGTTAAAAATGCATATAAAATATTGTCAAATCATTATACAAGAAATAATAGCGATGGGAGTTTTGGCGGGCAGTCGAAAAAGACATATTGTGCTCTTGTTTTATTTTTACTTTCTTGGTGTATTTTTGAGTTATATCGGATACATTTGATGGCATTTTGTTCGATATAGGTTGATTACAGTGCATGAGTGTTGTGAATTAAAATATCAGTGCAAAAATATGTTTTTTTGGCTTGCCTCCAAAATTCCATTGGTCACGTTCAGGTAAAGAAGCCATCGCTTTACTTGAATGTCTGACTGACTTGACTGACTGATTACTGACGACTTACTGACTTTACCTATTATTACTCATCCAGTTTCACCGAAAGTGGCAAAAACGTGATTCAAACATTATACTTCACGCTGGCAATATGCAGAGTTTGCGATGCCATAATTGAAGAAAAAAAAATTCTATTAAAAATATGGTACCTGTATCTTAAAATATGATGAAAGTTTGATAGGTGTACGGAAATATTGAAAAACAAACCGTTTCCGATTAAATTATAATGTTCTTTAAAATAATGTCTTTACCTACACACATTCTACATTCTATTTAATTTCAATTAATATCTTTACATATACACTACTATCTACATTCTATCTCATTTCAAATCGTCTAAAACAGCGCGATTTTGTAGCAAGAAAAGACACTGTAGTTAATTAATAAGATACAAACAATTGGTCCGCAGTAAAGTAGGGAGGAGCCTGCGTAATCCCGCTATCCCGCAAAATGCACCTTGCGATGTAATTAGACAGCCGCCAATCCCTGTAGCCCGGGATTACGTCAGATTGGTTATTTAGCGGGTGCTTCATTAATACTGGCTCTGTAATTTTGGGGTTCAGTCTTAAATAATTTTGGTCAAGGTTTTTGTAAATATTTATTTATTTTAGCATTTGCAAGATTTAGACAATAGATAAATTATCTTCGCAGTGTTGTGAACAATGTCCAAGCACAGATAACAATGACTTATACACTAGAATACTTTCGGTCTCTTGTTTCAGGTTTCGGTTCTCAGCTTACACTGTTATCTCCTCTCATTTAATTCTATAGTCACGTATATATCTTGTTTATGGTACAACAACCGTCGTGCTGCACTTATGCTGGTTTTTGAATACATAATGCCGCGAAAATATTGATGTTCATTAGAAGAATATCTGTATTCCAAAAATGAAAAAAAGATTTTGAATTTTGAATGATCATGCTATGTTATATTATTTCACAGCCCAATCCCAGTGGGACGGGGATCACGTCAGATCGGTTGTTTAGTGGGCGTTTCATTAATACTGACTCTGTAATTGTGAGAGTCAGGGTTGACGTTGTAGGTCAAGAGGATTCTGTGTTTATTTGTTTTGCTTGAAGGAATTTACCCAGATATTTAGGCAAAAATAACGAAGTGGGTTAGCGACAGCTTAATTATGTTCGACCTTTTACTAGCAGACCCGCGTGGCGCAATGATTACCATGCTGGACTGCCAATCGAAGGGTCCCGGGTCTTATACCTGACGTATAAGATGGGTGAAACCTAGTAGAAAATGTATGGCATATTTTATACTGTGGAGATCACATCAAGCCCTCAATCTCGGTTAACTAGCAATGAATTGTGTGAAAAATCCTGCAGCGGTACCTACACCACTAATTCGCATTGGAGCAGCTTTGTGGGGTAAGCTCTAGGCCTTCCCAATTATAAAAGGACCTGTACTCAGAAGTGGGGAGTCACGAAGTCTACCTGATTTACTATAAGAAATTAACTACATAAAATATCATTCACTGAACATATTTCTTTATTTGAATGGAGTAGCAGACGAGCATGCAGGCCACGTGGTGTTAAGTGGTTGCTGCAGCCCATGGACATCTACATACAACCTCAAGCAAGTATAAGTCTTGTCTGAGGTCGTATGCAGATGCGCTGCTACTCCGGAGTCTGGTGGTCGCCTCATATAATTGTGGCCGGCAACTGCACCTTTCCACCGAAACACAATAGAATTGCTTCATTGCTTCACCATAATTATGTTATTATTATTAAATATGTTTATAAACACTACATAATAATAATAAAAAAAACAAACACTGGAGATTGTATGTAAAACCTTCTCCGTGTACCATCCAACAGAGCAAGGACTGTTTAAAAAATAAAATAAAAAGTCTCGAAGTCCGTACACAGCTGAGAATTCTCCGAACCATTTTGGTGACTGAATCAGCGGTGCACACATTAAAAAAAAAATAGAATTGATTCACGGCAGAAGTGGGTGCAGCGGTGGTACTTCCCCGGGCGAACCATAATAGTAGTTCCACCACCTACATGATTATGATTTTGATAACAATCTTCCAATGCGGGATGCATTGGAGCAGCGTGGTGAAGCTTCAGGCCTACCCAATAATGAGTATAGATCCGTGCCCAGGTGTGGGACGCATAAAGGATTGAGAACAAGCTAACTCATAATGGAACCTCATAAAACGCTGAACGTAAACTAAGTATTTAAAAGCGTATCTAACAAAGCAAATTGATTTTTTGGCAAATTTCTCAGCTTTTTAACCACACAATTCATAGTCAGATAAGCGATCCTATTAATCTAACATAACGAAAAGCCAATTTGGAAGAAGCGTAACTAGTTTAAATTAGTCGGGAAAACTCTTAATTTGAGCGGAATTACTTGCTTTCATCTAATTTTCTTGGCAAGAGAATTCGTGCTAACACAATCGTTATGTATGGTATACGGCTGGATTGCTTCTTTTATAAAATGGACTCTATTTCGTTGGCACTAAAGTCGATAAGGGAACGATAGGGTGGTTTAATCAGCTGATTGCAAGAACTTTTATTCCGTTGTAAAGAACAGTCGTGTCCGAAGCGGGTGCGAAATAGTAGTTGTTTAGATAAGGCATCTCGTTTTATCTTGTCTTAATACTATCTAATTGTTAGTCTTATCCCTTTATATTTAAAACACTCAATGAAACTGTAATTATACTTTTAATGCGATCTATTCAAATAGTTCATGCACTGATAATGTAATCGATCGATTCAACACTGGGTGAATTATTTCGAACTAGCCTTCCTCCAACGGCTTCGCCCGCGTGGACACCGTAGGATAAAAAATAGCCTATGTGCTATTCCAGGCTTCATTGCTATAATAAAATCATAGACGTTAAGCCAGTTGCTTCAACCGCGTTGACCCTATTACCCGTTTTCACGTAGGAATGAAGAATGTTCCCGCAGTAAAAGTGGTAGCCTACCTTATGTTACTCAGGGTTAGGGTTGCCATCCGTCCGGGTTTCCCCGGATTTGTCCTAGTTTAGAGGGCGTCCGGGGAGCGTTCGGGCCGGACTTCATGGGTAGTCGAGGTTTAAAAAGAATAAAGCCTTGGGCCGCCCGCGACACACGCACTGTGCCCGCACGCCGCGGTCATCCGACGAACCGACTCGCTAAATTCACTGTCCCCCCGCTGTTGACATGTCCGGGTTTTGGGCTCTAAAATCCGGGGTTTTAACGCGTCTTGTCCGGGTTGACAAATTTTAGAGATGGCAACCCTACTCAGGGTGAATGTAGCTTTCTAATGGTGAAAGAATTTTTGAAATCGGACAGTAGTTTTTGAGTTTATTCATCACTAACATACAAAAATACAAATGTTTCCTCTTTATAATATTAGTATAGATATGGACTATCCCATCTCTGCTAAAGGAGCAGAAGCAGAGAAACTCTGACACTATCTATAACGCATGATGTAGGAAGGCACTCTAATGTATTGTTATAATGTTTCCCTTCCAAGCTGAGCAAGCATTGAAAACATGAGAAGACCCGTGTGGCGCATTGGTTACAATGCCGGACTGCCGATCGGAGAGTCCCGGGTTCGATTCCTGGTGAGGCAGAAATTTAAATGATGAGTTTAAATTTCTGTTCTCGGTCTGGATGTTTATGTTTCGGTTTCTGTGTGTGTCCATGGTACCCACGACACAGGGTATATTTAACCTATTGTGGGGCTTTTAATGTGAAACGGTATTTTATTTTATGAGTGTATAATACTTGCAAAGTCATCTATATTAAACGTGTATTCAAAATTCAGGTCAACTTTTTAAAGACATCTGTTTGAAAATTGAGTTCTAAGTCTCTAACTGAACACGAATTAGCTGCAACCCTTTTTGCGTCCCACTGCTGGGCACGGGCCTCTCCCCCTTATTGGGGAAGCCTGGAGCTTACTCCACCACGCTGCTCCAATGCGGGTTGGTGGAGATGCGGGTTAGTGGCCAATCCGCTGTCGGATGTTTTCAAACCGCTCATTAAGCCTCCGACAAGGTTTAACGACTGTTATCTATCGACAAAACCGGGACCGACAGCTTAACGGAAACGCGCATGAAATTTTTTGCCACTAGCGGTCACCCATCTCACACCCGACCGCGCCCGTTTGGCTTAGCTGCAAAGACCGCTTGCGTTCTACGCTAGCCGCCAAGCCATGCGCGCTTCTGACTGCTTCTTGCGCTGCTTGCGCTTCGAACTGAACACGAATACATTGCAAGTTAATAAAAAAGTTTGTAATAATCTTAAGTGTTTATTATATAATTAAATAATCCTCAGTGACAATAAGTGAGAAGCGTTAGTTATTTATTATTTATGAGAAAATAAAGCTATAATTTCTTAAAGTTGAAAACTAAGCAATAAACTTGGAAAGTGTACAATAGTGACCGGTGCGGCTGAGTCGCACGCTCGCAAGTTGCAAAAGTGCATTGAACTTATAAGTTTGAAAAGTGATTTCAGAATTTCAAGTTATTGAGAAATAGAAATAGTTTCTTTTGACTTTAACTTACCTCACAGTATGAACCGAGTTGCCGTTAGTTTGTGAGACTCATAATAATTTTGTAGGTGGTAGAACTATTATGGTTCGACCGGGGAAGCACCACCGCTGCGCCCACTTCTGCCGTGAATCAATTCTATTGTGTTTCGTTGGAAAGGTGCAGTTGCCGGCCACACTTACATGAGGCGATCACCAGCTTCCAGAGTAGCAGCGCAACTGCATACGACCTCAGACAAGAATTACTTATGCTTGCTCGAGGTTGTGTGTAGATGTCCATGGGTTGCAGCTACTATTTTACACCACGTGGCCTGCATAATCGTCGGCTACCTACTCCATTAAAAAAATTATTTTTTCTTATGGCTGCAACCCTTTTTGCGTCCCACTGCTGGGCACGGGTCTCTCCCCATGATTGGGGAGGCCTGGAGCTTACTCCACCACGCTGCTCAAATGCGGGTTGGTGGAGATGCGGGTTAGTGGCCAACCCGCTGTCGGATGTTTTCAAACCGCCCAAAAGGCCTCAGAAGGTTTAACGACTGTTATCTATCGACAACAACCGGGACCGACGGCATAGCGTGCCTTCTGAAGCACGGAAATGCGCATGAATTTTTTTGCCACTAGCGGTCACCTATCTCACACCCGACCGCGCCCGTTTGGCTTAGCTGCATAGATCGCTTGCGTTCTACCCTAGCCGCCAGGCCATGCGCGCTTCGCATTTTTTCTTATAGCACGCGACAATTTGTTTTATGAATACTTCATTGCAAGCTTGAAAACTGTGTAATTGATGAATTTAAATGTAATTTCATTTATTTTCTCTTTTTATTTTATGGAGATACTCATGCAAACACCGCCGTCCTTTCCGATGCCGCTGGCTAGACGGATCTAGCTCTCACTCTCACTACCCGCAACTCCGACAGCCCCCTTTAAGTCGCCTCTTACTGATTGCAGGGGATACAGTAGCTCCTTTCTTAATCCCAAAGCAACAGGGACTAACTGGTATTGTGTGGACTAAGTGAATTTTTTGTATTCCTAGAAATAAATATTTTTGATTTCATTTGATTTTGATTTGTCAAATACCAATTAATACCAAGTAGGTATATGATTCTAAAACAAAGCATTGAAATTCCCCAAACACTTTGTAAATAATATGTGCAATGGGTCATGATGGGCACTAGAAACCCGCCAACTCCACTCGACTGAGCTCTGCTCTAAAATCTAACTTAGTTATTGGGCAGCTCTAAGTGATTAATGTTTCAACAAGTTTTCGCAGCTCTCTGAGAATATTGTAGCTTAATATTTAGATGTAAAGTTAGGGAATGTGAAAATGCTTAGAATAAATACGTATAGAATGAGTGTCTTCATACAAGCGCGCTGTCAAAATTGAAGCACTAAATAGATTCCTACAGCTGTCACATCTGACAAACAAAATATTTTTATTTTGACCAAATTAACTATAAAATACTACAAAATATTGAAAACACTGTGAAAATTTATTTTATTAGACTTCTTTTGTTCTTAAAAAGTGTTGTGATAAAATTTAACCTAAAACGGAGCGGCCCGGCGTTTGGTGCCATTAATGGCACTAATCAACATGCCTCAATTTGGGCGCGCGAACTTGGATTCTATAATGTAATTGTAATTATTCTAAGCAACTATGCTTTGAATTATTTTATTTGGTAGCTATCTAACATTTAAAATTTTATTAAAGCGAAATAATATTATATAACACGCGTAAGGTAGCCCTTTTTTTTGGTATCGGAGGGGAAACCTTCAAAAGGTACCCGACACCTTGGGAGAGGATACCGGGTTATGTGGGATTTGACGGCACTAACCATGACCACCGAGGGGGTTCGGTGGCCTGCCTCTGCGTTTTTGTAAGGACTCCGGGATCTCCATAGGAACGCACCAGTGTCCTCCACGCGCGGCGCTCCTGAACGGGCCCATCTTCGGGAGAGCAGATGTGCTCTCCTGCACCTTCAGGTGTTCACGGCGGCATGCGGCCACGCATACACCGCCGTCCCTCCCGGGGCTGCTGGCTGGACGGGTCAAGCTCCCACTCTCACCGTCCGCATCCCCGGAAACCCTCTTTTAGTCGCCTCTTACGATCAGGCAGAGGATACCGTAGCTCTACTACCGAAGCTACAGGGACTACGCGTAAGGTAGCCCTGTGGTTTGAATAGAATGCGAGAGATATGCACACCATGGTTATAAACTTAGTTATAAATCATCTTGCCAGATACTTTATAGTTAGTTTGAAATCATTTCACATCGGAATGGTCACTAACTCCTTACAACCTGAGTTGGAATTGTGGTGGTTGGCGGAGTTAACACCAATCTAAATCTATTGTAACATTATTCAAAAAATTTGAAAATTAACTAATTACTAAAGTAACTAATCTAAAATAAAACCTTACAATTTATATTTAGAACCACAGAGTTATTTGGAACTCTGTGTTTAGAACCTACAAAATTAGATTTTAGTTATTTTAATTTAAGCCTTTTTCGTTTTTAGGGGTCCGTAGCCAAAATGGCAAAAAAACGGAACCCTTATAGATTCGTCATGTCTTTCTGTCTGTCTGTCTGTCCGTCCGTATGTCACAGCCTTCATTCCAAAACTATTAGGATTTCAAAATTAAAACTTGGTAAGTAGATGTAATCTCTGAACCGCTTTACGATATTTATACAAAAATAGAAAAAAAAAAATAATGGGTCTCTCCATACATGGAACTCAAACAAAATTTTTTTTTTCATCAAACCTATTCGTGTAGGGTGTCTGTAGATAGGTCTTTTAAAATGACATTGAGTTTCCTGAAATCATTTTTTCTCAAAGTTAATCGTTTGAAAGATAGACACTTCCAAAGTGATAAAATGTGTGTCCTCTAACTTTTAAAGTAAGAAAGTGAAAAATCTATCAAAAATATAATATGTTGTAGATCTCAATAAAAACTTTCAACGAAAATTGGTTCGAACAAGATATAGAACGCAGTTTTTGAGATATAGTAAATTTTTAAAAACCGCAAATATAACTTTGTCGTTCATACAAACACTATGAAAAACAAAGTTATTTTTGCTGACGAAAAATAATAATGCTTGCTACTACGGAACCCTTCATGGGCGAGTCCGACTCGCACTTGGCCATTTTTTTATCTTTCGCTATGTCATTAGTAGATACCGAGATTTATAGAGACCGTACAGCCGTCTTTCAGGATACTAAAAACTATCATTTCCAAATAATGCCAACTATTGCATGTTACAATAGCTTGTTGATTGATTAAAAATGTTAAAAACTTAAAACATGACTATTAATAATAATAATGACGTTGAAATTTCTCAAACTCTTTGGACATAATAAATTCAATACAATACTTAAAAACAACATTTAAAAGCTTTTAGCCAAATCACAGATGAATTATTAGTGAAAACTGGCAAAGTGAAATCTTATGCTTAATTTATAAGATATCTATTAGTTCAAGTAAATTATTCTACCAAATTCAATTTAAAATGTCATATCTTAATTAACAGACATTGTTGTAGTTGCTAATGCTAAAAACAAGAAATAAAGTTGCATACTTGCTTATTTATAATGGTTATTGTGTTCTCTTAAAATATTTTTCGGGATTTTCTATTATATCTATAACTTGGTGTTCATTTATATCTCAATACTGGTCTCGTCGAAATCTACAACCAAACATATTCTTATTATTAAACTTGTCTGTCATTTTTCAAATTTATGTTTTTGGTGGGATTACATTACCAAATATATTTTAACTTATTCTCCAGATGATGTCGAATGATCCAAAACCAATTGATCAATCAAATGGGCAAATCTGATAACCCTTATGGCGCAGTAGTAACAAGCTAATATGTTATGCAAGAGGTCTTGGATTCGTATCCAATTCGTAGCCTGCTAGGATACGAATCCAAGACCTCTTGCATAACATATTAGCTTGTTACTACTGCGCCATAAGGGTTATCAGATTTGCCCATTTGATTGATCAATTGGTTTTGGATCATTCGACAGTCGGTTTGTGAATAACATCGCATTGGAGTAGTGAGGACTGTGGATGTGGAGATTCTAAAATTAAATAATTAGAATAAAAAATATCATCGTCATGAATCGTGATCGTTTGACAACACGTAGCCTTTTTGTCCAGGTCAAATATTATTAAAAGCGCGCATGGCTTGGCGGTTAGCGTAAAACGCAAGCGGTCTATGCAGCTAAGTCAAACGGGCGCGGTCGGGTGTGAGATGAGTGACCGCTAGTGGCAAAAGATTGCATACGCGTTTCCGTGCTTCGGAAGGCACTTTAAGCCGTCAGTCCCGGTTGTCGTCGATAGATAACAGTAGTTAAACCTGAGGCCTTACGGGAGGTTTGAAAACATCCGACAGCGGGTTGGCTACTAACCCACATCTCCAGCAACCCACATTGGAGCAGCGTGGTGGAGTAAAATCCAGGCCTCCCAAATAAGGAGGACAGACCCGTGCCCAGCCGTGGGACGCGAAATGGGCTGCAGCCAGCCAGCCAGCCAGCCAGCCATATATAAAAAGCTCCAGGTCTCTTCATTTTTAATACTAACAATTAAATTTTTATTCAAGCCTTTAACTATCAAACTAACTATCAAAATATCTGGAAGTGGTTAATTTTAGGTAAAACAGTAGCAGCTAAAAGTTACCAGCAATTTCATAGAAACATGTTTGAAATTCAACGTTCAGTGCTTAATGTTAAACAGAACTGTTCATATTACTCTTTGTACTTAACTACATTACAATTTACAAACTAGTTACGAGTAGAAAGTTGAACATGTGGTCGTTACTATGTGCTTCTATAACTAGATTTAAAGCTTTTGGAAACTCATCAAAATGTATTGAAAGTGGCTCAGCTTTTAAATCGATAGGGATAAGGTATAGAATAGAAGTAATAATTTAATTTTATACGCGAAAAGTAAATGACGTTTCACATTCATAGCCCCACAGTAGGGTAGATATACCCTGTGTCGAGGGTACCATGAACACACATAATGACAGAAACACAAACACCCAGACCGAGAACAGAAATTTAGTTTATGTATATTTTTTCTACTGATAGATTCTCATAACTTAATTATCACTATAAAGTGTAAAATACTCAAAGTTTTTTGATATGAGAATAAGGTACTAATAACTATTCGAATTAGAACTAAGGTATATATTTTTTAAAAGGATTGAATATTATGTGACCGAATCATCGTCTCACCCATTGCCGTAACATTTTGTGTCATTTAATTTAAAATTACTTTATAAAAAGAGTTAAAATGCGTAGCATAACAAATTTTAAGTATAATATGTTTTTAGTTTATTTGCTGTGAAAACATTAGTACTCATCCAATTTCAAACTATTTGAAAATTGAACGCCGAACCATAATGGAATGCTTGTTTTTCATCCAAAATTAATATTTGTTCGCAACTTCGTATTTTACAAATTTAATAACGGAAAATTCGTTCGAAATTTAAGTAGTTGGTAGGATATTGTTACACTAGCCTTCCGCCAGCGGCTTCGCTCGCGTGGAGCCCTTTTAAGTAAAAGGGGTTCACGCGTATCCCCTTGTAAGATAAAAATCACTCTATGTCCTTTCCCAAGGTTCACTCTATCTGTGTTCCAAATTTAATTACATTTGGTTTAGTTGTTTCAGCGGGAAAGCGTAGCAGACAAACAGAGTTACTTTAGCGTTTATAATTTAAGTATGGAGTATGGATTATTTCACAAAAGAATGCAGCAAACTTACTTTGACTTGTTTTCGCGTTTATAATTTAAGTATGGAGTATGGACTATTTCACAAAACGTTGCAGTAAGTAAATAATATAAATATCATTGATAGAAATTAAAATCGTGCCATAAATAAGCGTAATTATAAGTATGCTTATTGTTTTATTCCTGGGGGGGGGGGGTAATTTCCTAAAAGACGCCATTGTAAACTTAAATCACCCGAGCGAAGCCGTGCCGGATCACTGGTAAAAATAAAGGAAAATAAGATACCTCAGCAATGTTTCACAAAAAATAAGATCTCACAAAAGTCCTCATATATTATTTTCCTTGCAAAAGAACTACAAAGTAAATCCCGGAGAATATACGCAAAGGAAAAACGAAACAAAGAACTCAAACTGTATTTAAGAAGTCTCATTCCTACAAAGCTGTAGGAATGAGACTCAGATGTTTCAGAATTAACACCCAATTGGGATAGGGATGGACGAACTTTGTATTACGTATGTGAGTCAATTACATTGTTGCTGTTGTATGTCAAGTCTGTTTATAAATAATGTTAAATTAATCTATACTAATACTTTTTTGTATGTTTGTAATGAATAAACTCAAAAACTGCAGTTCCGATTTCAAAAATTCTTTCACCATTAAAAAGCTACATTCACCCTGAGTAACATTGGTTACTTTTTACCGCGGGAAAATTATTCATTCCTACGTGAAAACGGGTAATAAGGTCAACGCGATTGAAGCAACTGGCTAAACGCCTATGATTTTAATATACTCGTAGCAATGAAGCCTGGAATAGCACATAGGCTATATTTTTATCTTACGGGGACACATTACCTAAAGGCGGAAGGCTAGTTAAGTAGTTACTAATATAACACGACTTCGTTGTTTAATCGAATATTTGTTATTTACTTTTTAGTAGTTATCAATTACTTATTTATTGACAAGTAATTTTATTTTCATGTTATTGAAATAAAATGAATTAAAAAGGGAAATTTAACAAAATACTCAGTTTGTATTCGAGATTTGTAAGTCTGTATCTGGATCTATTTTGAAATTTCTTTCACTTGCAAATAGCTACTTTATTAATTATTACAGATACTTACGAGAATTATAACAAACTTTGGTATTAAAACCAAAATGGAATGAAATGATAAATTTAAACTGCGAAAATATTCCATAAAGTTTAAATAAAATATTCCCAGAATTATTCACTGAGCTCGTCTTAATATAATATTATTATGAAATACCGATATGCCTGAACTGAACAAGCATATTAAAGTTTCAATGAATTTATTGAATATCTCGTTCGTTGCGTCCCTTTGTGATCTACCGAAGAGAACGTGTATGAAGCTTTGTTTTTCCAAAAATTGCTGTCACGAAAATGTGTTAATAAAACAAAGTAATATTTTCGAAGCATTTTTGAGATTTGCCTTCACGATTGTATAAAACTCCTGAATTAAATATTTATGTAATTGCGGCGGCGGCCATGCTTGGTGGCTTTTAATTAAAACCATAAAAACACTTCAAAACTATCAGGATTTCAGTGTACCATATTAGTATTATATAATTATTTAATCTCTCAATAATTAAATCAAATTAATAACACTCTTGACTACGCCTGATGTGTTTAGATATATAGATATAAATACCTACACTGTTTTCAATACCAGCCACAGAGCTAAAATCAATAGACCGTAACATGAATAGGTTTATTGTTAGTGTTGATTACATTCAGGTGCTGATAATAATTAGTAAGAGGTGATACAGAGGTGTTGTGAAAGAGAGTGTTATTAAGAATTGCTTATAACATTTGTTACTGAGAAATTGTGTTACGGTAAAACTTCTAATATTAACTTCTCTGCAAAACGCACGATCCCACAAATTGCAAATTACGTGTTATTTAACCATGCAAAATATTTATATAACTATTTATTGTGGTTTGCGTTTAAAGTTCCTAAAAAAAGTTTTATAGGAGAACTGTAATAATTGTAAGTTCGTATTTTCTTCACTATGCTTCATTTTTTGTGTACCTGTAACAAAAAAGTTTAACATAAATATCGGACATTCTTTAAAAGACAAAAATAAACTTTCATGATTACTCAATCAAAAGATGCGGCCATATAGGGTACTTTAAGGTAATAGAATAGGTAGAAAAAGAAACAATCTTTATATTATTTTATTATTATTATTATATATTTTGATGTATAAACATCACCTAAAATAACTGTTCAGTCTCATTATAATGCAAGAAGCATCCAATATTTCGTTAGATTTTAATAACATAATTGTTGTTTTATTCTTACACTAGTCTCCCGCCAGGGGCTTCGCCCGCGTAGACCTGTTTTAAAGGTTCTCGTAGGAAAAAACCAACCTATGTTCTTTGCCAAGGTCCAAACTATCTATGTTCAAAATTTCATTAAAATCGGTTCAGTAGTTTAAGCGAGAAATCGTAGCAGACAGACAGATAGACAGAGTTACTTTCGAATTTATAATATTAGTATGGATTATGTTATATCACTTTCAATTGTAGCGTTGGCATGTGTCTTTTATTGCCTCTGTGTTTTATTGCTCTGTGATTACTATTCAACATTCACATTTAATATATTATTATCTACTATATAAAAATAAGTCGGGTTTTCCTTCCTGACGCTATAACTCCAGAACGCACGAACCGATTTCCACGGTTTTGCATTCGTTGGAAAGGTCTCGGGCTGCGTGAGGTTTATAGTAAAGAAAATTCAGGAAAAATTTCAACAGAAAAGCGGGAAAATGAGTTGTGTTCACTGTGAAATAAGTTATACGTTTCCTAACATTTCAATTGGAAACCATCAAATCAATCACGTGTATTGTGCAAATTTTTATTCAATTTCAACAGCAGGTATTTGTCTTTAAGGTGGTAAATTGAACTGTGTAAATTATGTGGATCGTGCATTTGACGGATAATTTGCAGACACGTATAAATTCAGTATTTACTTTGGATTCACGTTCATTTACTTAGAGAAGTTCAACTAAATAACACTTCATTTTTGTAATCGAAATGAATTAATTGCTGTTGTGAAATGAAATAAATTTTTTCCTTTTTATTTTATTTAAAATATTTCTTCATCTTTTAATCACCAAACGAAATTTTACATAAAATGAAGCCATCTGGTGGCGAAACGGAGTTCGCCGGGTTTGCTAGTATTGTATACAATTACAATTAGAAATGTGTTCCTTGGCGTGAAGATATGTTTTGTACTTTGTATTATATACTACTTCTGTTTTCTGAAAATATTAAATTAATCACATGGTAAAAAATCGACGACAATTTCTATAAAATATCTAGGTATTTTTATTTAGACTAATATTAAAAATATAATTAAACTATATTACTGCTACGTTTCATCTAACACTGTTCAGTTTTATTATCATGAAAGAGATATCCAATATTTCAGTAGATTTTAATAACATACTTGTTATTTTCAGTTGTTATAGCACTTCCAATTGTAACGCCGGCTTGTGACTATTACTCTACATAGGCCGTTTACTGCTCCTAATGATAGCTCCGGCAATGTAGCCTCTGTGTTTATAGTGCTCTGTGATTACTATCCGACATTTTCATCTCAACTGTAGCTATAAGTTAGAAGTGTGTTTCGTTACGTAAATAAATAGCCGCACAGTAGGGTAGATATACCCTGTGTCGTGGGTACCATGGACACACAGAGACAGAAATACAAACACCCAACAACAGAAATTTAAACTAATCATTCAAATTTCTGTTTCGCCGGGAATCGAACCCGGGACCCTTCGATTGGCAGTCCGGCATGGTAACCATTGCGCCACGCAGGTCGTCATATGATATTATATGATTTATAAATAGATGGTATACTATTTCTTGCAGCGGTTTTAGATCAACTCCACTTCTTCCAACTTTCCACTCCACACTTACGCTCGTAAAATTTGTTTTTGGAAGCCCGTGTATGCGTGAATTGGCGAATTTTGACTTTTTGTCGTAAAAAAGTAGCGTATATGTAAGAGCGCGTGCCAAAACGACCATATTTTTTTTTCAACCTTTTTTTATGTCCCACTACTGGACACAGGTCTCCTCTCATAAGTGAGAGGGATTTAGGCCATAGTCCACCACGCTGGCCAAGTGCGGATTGGTGGACGTCATGCTTTCTAGAAATTATAAATTTCTCTCGAGCATGCACGGCGATGGAGAACATCGTAATTAATTAAATATCACGATATTTTCCATCACCGTGGAGCAACGATAAATGCGCACATTACAAATTTATTTGTCAGAGGTGCGCGCCGAGGATTTGAACCTGGGGTCGGTCGCGTCGAAACCCGCGGTTGTTTACCACTCGGCCATCGCTGCTCTAACGACCATATACGCGAAGAAAAATACACTTGCTTGAAAGCGGTCAACGGTTTTCACAGAATAATAAGAGGAATCACGTGGCAAAAGATTAACTACAATTTCTATCTTTATTAAAGCCAATGGGCCAAATGTACCGTTATACAAACACTTTGATACTGAACAGAAATAATCTATGTTACTGCAACGTCTTAAAGACAGAACAAAGAAAAATAACTTTTCACTAAGAGTTTGTAGGAACCGTACAGTGAATAAAGAATATTTCATTTCATTATCTAAAACTATTCAGTGTTATTATCATGCAGGAGGCATTCCATATTACAATTCATTTTATAGCATGTGAAAATTACTACACACCGTTTACTACTCCTAATGATGGCTCCGGCAATATAGCCTCTATGTTTGTGTTACTTTTCGATCACAGTCCCATGTAAGTACAGAAGTTGATATGTTGTATCTTCGCCTGGCTGCAACCCTTTTGGCGTCCCACTGCTGGGCACGGGTCTCTCCCCAATATTGGGGAGGCCTGGAGCTTACTCCACCACGCTGCTCCAATGCGGGTTGGTGGAGATGCGGGTTAGTGGCCTACCCGCTGTCGGATGTGTTCAAACCGCCCATAAGGCCTCCGACAAGGTTTAACGACTGTTATCTATCGACAACAACCGGGACCGACGGCTTAACGTGCCCTCCGAAGCACGGAAACGCGCATGAAATTTTTGCCACTAGCGGTCACACATCTCACATCTGACCGCGCCCGTTTGGCTTAGCTGCATAGATCGCTTGCATTCTACGCTCGCCGACGAGCCATGCGCGCTGATCTTCGCCTACAGAAATGTAATTTCGTTTGTATACTTTTATGCATATCACAACCGAAAGGTATATATACCTAGTAGTTAATATATTAAGTACTTCGTCCTCGTGGACTTTGGTATAAGTGATAGCATGATTTTATATAGCCTAAAGCCTTCCTCGATAAATGGACTATCCAACACAAAAATAGTTTTTCAATTTGAACAACTAGTTCCTGAGATTAGCGTATTCAAACAAAAAAAACAAACAAACTTTAGTTTCCATATTATTATTAATATAGATAATAACAAAAGTAAGAAAATTTTACCTTTTTTTTGGTATCGGGGAGGTCTGAAAGCTAAACTAAGCTCAAAAGGTACCCAGCATTATACCGTACCGGGAGAGGATACCGGGTTATGTGGGATTTGTACCGCACTAAAACCCCCTCGGTGGCCTGCCTCTGCGCTTAGAAAGGACTCCGGGATCTCCATTGGAACGCATCGGTATCATCCACGCGCGGCACCCCGGAACGGGCCCATCTTCAGGGGCATGCGGCCACGCACACCGCCGTCCCTCCCGGGGCTGCTGGCTAGACGGGTCGACCTCCCACTCTCACCGTCCGCAACCCCGGAAGCCCCCTTTTAGTCGCCTTCTACGATTAGGCAGGGGATACCGTAGCTCTATTCGCTACTTTACCTACGCAATAAACTTAGAACATCGAAAATAATAAAAAAATATTGTTATTTTATCGTAACCTAGTAATTTCCGTCCTTAGACGCAAGCCTTAGTGAGTAATAAGATTGTATTGAGTTCTGGGAAATTTGATCTCTATTCGGAATTTTAATAAAAAACCTACCTGGGTAAGGAAATTACTGGCCTAGATATAGTTTTCTGTAGTCCTAGTCCCAAAACCGGATATTTGTTTTTGAAAAATGAAACTTATTAGGAATAAGGCAGTTACGAGCCATTATTACTAGTCTTCCGCCAGCGGCTTTGTCCGCGTGGACCCGATTTAAACGTTCCCGTAAGATAAAAACCATTCTATACCTTTCCCAATGTCCATTCTATATTTGTTCCAAATTTCATTAAAATCGGTTCAGTAGTTTAAGCGGGAAAGCGTAGTGAACAGACAGACAGAGTAACTTTCGAATTTATAATATTAGTACCTATAGATTTTATAGTCTATAGGAACGAATACGTTTCTTACTAATTATAGAGACTTATACAGACAAAAACTTAATTTAGACTCGTGCCCGTATGTCATAGCTTTACGTTAAAAAAAATTAATAAAATGTTGTCAGTCTTATAGGTGATAGAAATTTAATAGTTCAACCAGGGAAGTACCACCATTGTTCCTACTGCTGTTGGGAAGCAATTCCGCTATAATAAAGAACGGGATACTTTTTCATAAAACTCTATTATAGGCATATTTAACTTTTAATTATCTTTTTGTAATGTATTTATATCCTTGCTGGGTTTAATATGGCTGCTACCCTCTTTGCGTCCCACTGCTGGGCACGGGTCTCTCCCAATTATTGGGAAGGCCTGGATCTTACTCCGCCACGCTGCTCCAATGCGGGTTGGTGGAGATGCGAGTTAGTGACCAACCCGCTGTCGGATATTTTAATAAGGCCTCCGACAAGGTTTAACGACTGTTATCTATCGACAACAACCGGGACTGACTGCTTTACGTGCCCTCCAAAGCACGGAAAGGCGAATGAAATTTTTTGCCACTAGCGGTCGCCCATCTCACACCCGACCGCGCCCGTTTGGCTTAGTTGCATAGATCGCTTGCGTTCTACGCTAACCGCCGGGCCATGCGCGCTTCAAATATAAATTTCAATAATAATCAGGGTTCAATATAAATGATGAAAATAACAATGCTACGTGAGCAAATATCGAAAATAACGAGAATTGTAGATTTTTGATGTTAACTTTATTGCTTTATATTCCTCAGAAAACGAGTGTTGGTTACCTTTCCATGATATTGTATGTGAATTTTTCAAGAAAACGCAATGCTTTTATAGTTGTGTTCGCTGGAAATGTTCTATGTTATAAAGTCGAGTTAAGTAACTGATGGTAAGAATTTTATCGAGTTTTCTATGGAGAACTATTAACTATTAAATTCCCTAGAAAAATGTGTTCCTTTTCTATGGTATAGCCAACCGTTTTTCTTTGAAACCTAGTACATTTAATGCCATGTGATCCAGCGAAGAGCCAATGATCGAGCTCAGTAGCAAGCCTTGGGATAAAAGCAGCGGACCGATATAGGCCGATAAAGACGGTGATAAAAAAAATAAAGAAAATAGCCTTATGATGAAAAAAAAAAACAGATTTAACCACAACGGCTCCTGCACATTCTGAAGTAATGAATCACACAGATTAATGTATTTAGCAGATTAATAATCCGCTAAAGTGTGTTTAAGTTAAACTAACGATACATTGTAAAGAAATTGTAACAGACAAAATAATCCAATCCCAATCTCGTAGACACACAAATCAACAACACGCCATATAGTAGTAGTATCTGTAAATTATACCCCGTTATGCGGTTCTCGAAAGTAATATTTTATTTGTACGGTAATGCACTCAAGGAAATTGACTCGCGCGCTATAAAATTGAGGGAACGTGAATCGGCGGTTCAGCTCTGCCATGATTTATTTGATTTTAGTAAGGTTTTGGATCTTCGGCACATTGCAAGCCGTAGTAAGACATTGAAGGATTCTTTAAAAGTGTTTATATTACTATATGAATCTTAAACTAGATGTTCTTCACAGAGTAGCTTGGCTACTAGCCAACCATCAATGATGCTCTCATTGTTTTATGACTCTTTGCAAAATAATTTGTAGGTGGTAGAACTATCATCCTTCGCCCGGAGAAATACCACCGCTGCATCCACTTCTGCCATGAACCAATTATGTTGTGTTTCGGTGGAAAGATGCAGTTGCCGGCCACACTTACATGACGCGACCACCAGCCTCCGGAGTAGCAGCGCAACTGCATACGACCTCAGACAAGACTTAACTATGCGTGCTTGAGGTTGTATGTAGATGTCCATGGGCTGCAGCGACCACTTAACACAACGTAACCTGCATACTTGTCTGCTACGCCATTCAAATAAAAAAAAATACAATTCAACCATTACCGCCTATGATTAAAAAAAAGTGGCAGGTACTGATCGCATATGCGATCGCAGACGTGGTCGCAGACGAAATTGTGACATGTTACAGTTATTTTTTAAAATGAGAATGCAATGATTATTTACGAAATGGGTAAATTAGTGCAGAAATAACGCTGAATTGATGATATATGAAAAAAATGTGGCGTTATGACGTGGATTTATGCTACGTCCCAATGTAATAAAAATGCTGAGCTCGTAGATGTAGTGAGTAAGACATAGTCACGAATAATTGACAGCCTCCGTGGCGTAGTGGGTGATGAGCCGACTGCGAAGCGTGAGGTCGTGGGTTCGATTCCCACCCAGAACAAATATTTGTGTGATGAACATGACTATTTGTTCTGTATCTGGGTGTTAATTTATCTATTTAAGTATGTATTTAGAATTATATAAGTATGTTTAACAGCTTTCTGATTAACATAGTACAAGCTCTGCTTAGTTTGGAATCAGATGGTGTTGTGTGAATTGAAAAAAAAAAATGATTTCTGAAAGCTAAACTAAGCTTTCATTTTATGGCTGTGCATGCCTGAGAAATATTTCTACAAAATTTCTCAAAGCATGTCACAAAACTAGTATGACCCTTCAACTGTTCGTCGCGATTGTTTCTATGTGTATAGGAGGCAGAGAGTTTCAGAGGTACTTTTACTTATATTTACGCTACTTGATTCTTATATTTACGCTATTGTTAAAAGAGGTGTAGCCAAGTGTAACGTTTTCGGGTTTACTGATAAATATGTACGGATATGTATGTTTCCATAGGAAATCGCGGGCTGTGCAATTGTAGGAAAAAATAAATTTTATGGGTTTGAGCAGCGAAATAAAAAATAAGGAGAGATTTAGAAACAAAATAGCTGTCTTTAGTAAATATCATGCATATGTGGGTGCAACTCTTAGATACGGACTCATATTCTGGGGTAACGCAACGGGAATCCAAACGGTTTTTAAAGCTCAAAAGAAATGCATTCGTTCTATGTGTCAACTTAATCAGATAGATTCTTGTAAGCCGCACTTTCAAGATTTAAAAATAATGACACTCCCATCTCTATACATTTATGAAATATCCTTAATGGTAAAAAAAGATATAAATAAATATGAAACCCTAAAATCAAAAAGATATAATAAAAAATTGTGTTCGATTGCGTCAAAAACAAAACAATACCATAAAAGCGTTTTTTGCATGGGACCAAAAATATATAATAATTTACCTGAATCCCTCAAATCTAAAACAAATTGTGATTTTAAACGAGCACTTCAAACGTTCTTATTTACAAAAGCGTACTACTCGGTGTCTGAATTTCTCAACGATGAACTTTAACTTCGTGAGGGAATACGGAATTAAAAACCTGGGAGGTTTTTTTTCCGCCGGCTTTTTTTTCCTCTCAGTGTTTAAAAACCCAGGTATTTGGGTGCCCAAAGCCGATGACGCCGATAAAATACCGTATAAATAATTACCAAAAACAATAAAAAAAACGCAAATATGGGATAAATATAAATCAATATGATTAGTTAATTAAATACTTAAATAAATTAAAATTTCTAAGTTAGATTTTAGTCAGTACTTTTATTTATTAATAATATACCTATAATATAATATTTGCATACCTTACTGAGGTAAATATGGCGGATTATTAAATGTATAAAACAACTTTTGTAATACCCATATTTGTGCAAATAAATCATTTGTCTTTGTCTTTGTCTTTAATTGGTTGCAGTGCCCAAGTGTTCTGAGATAAAATAACAGTTCGAAAACGTATTATTCGGTTGCCTCCAAAACTATATTAAATACGTTTCTGACTCACTTGTTTTACTAGTATAGCCGGCAATGTCGTTGCTCTATGTTACAAGTGTACCACTCTAATAAAAATGCTGAAGTCGTAATGCAGTAAGAGCTGGTGAAAAGTAATTTAATTTCTGATAGCGTATATCTGCTGTTTCAGCACTATTAACCGCAACTGTTACTATATAAATGGCTTGTCTTAATCCTTATTTTATTTTTGTTTTGAAAGAAAAGTAAAGAAAATATTTTATTTGCACAAATATTGGTAACAAAAAAGGTTTTACAAAAATATTAAGATCGCCATATTTACCCTTTAGGGTGTACAAATTTTATTTTAAAAGTTATATAATAAAAGTTATATGTTTAAATTTAAATCATAAACTAATTATTTATTTACAATAAACACTTAAATACGCACGCACGCACTAAAATAGGGTAGACTTAAATAATTCTCCATTATATATCATTTTAGTTAATTAAATTAAATGAAACCCAATTTTCTGCTTTTTATACAAATTCATTTTATTTTATTTGAACCCTACGTGGTTCACCGTCATCAGCTTTGGGCACCGACCATGATGGGTTTTTATACGTTGAAAGGAAAAAAAGCTGGCGGAAAAAAAACCTCCCAGGTTTTTATCCCGCGAAATATCTTATTTATGTTATTTATTTTATTCTATATTTTTATTTATGAAATTTACATTCTTCCCTTGAGACCAATGCTGCTTAAAAGTTAATCGTTTTGGAGTTTATGTATATGTTGCCGGACAAACCCGATTTTCGGATAAACTAGGTTTTCCTAAGCGAAACTAGTTTTCCGTTTCCGTTTCCGTTTATCTTGTATAAACGATAGAATTAACTGGTTTAGCCTAGTCCAATAACTAATTCATCCTATGATCGATAGGATAAACCAGTGTAGGCTAGGCAAAACTAATTGATCCTGATATAAATAACGCACTCCAGGATAAACTATTCATCAATTTTTACAATATTGTTATGGCGTTTAATGAAATAGGATAAATGGATTTAAATATTTCAGACTGAAACATAAATACTTCAGACTGAAAATATGCACAAATGGCGTGATTCAATAACAGATAGAAAAAGTCTCCCAAAAATGATATTGGCTTCTACATAGTGACACTTATTTATAAAAAAGTCGGTATGGAAATACCGGTATTAAACTATTCTCATCAATACTGATGAAAAGCATAACCCACGTTTTTGCTTCGTTGCTATAGAGTTAAACTGCTTATTTTGCAGATGCGGTAAGAAACAACTAGTAGCAATATAATTTAATTTCTGAAAGCTACAGACTGCTGTTTCAGCGCTGTTCCCCGCAACTGTTTCATGTTATTAAGCGGACTGCGTTTCTTAATCTTGAACTATAATTTTGTTTAAGATTAATCCTTTTTTTCGTTTGAATTGTATGGTTTATAAACTACTGCTCAAAACTACTAAGGTTTAATTAAGAATTTATATGGTATGTTACCTATGTACCATATTATTATACAATTATATAATAGAAAAAAAACAAAGAAAGAAATAAAATTTATTCGCCACTAAGTATACATCATAGAACACATACATAGAAAACATATAACAAATACATTGATCACATACACAGAAAAGTACAGTTAAATTAAGTTTTACCAACTTAATGTACCTATGTATTTCAACTTTATTTTTAATGTATGGTTAAACTGTCCTGCAGTAAGCCGCGAAAAGGTATCTTACTCAGCATAATGCCACAGTCTGAAGGGACTGCAGTGCTGATTTTCAGTAAGACCTCTGTGGTAGTCTGAGCAGTTTATGAAGCGTATCTAGAGTGTCCATTATTTTATTTTTTTATTTTTACCGTGCCTAGAGTGTTTAGTAAAACTTTTTGCTTCAGTAGGGTATCTCCAGAGGCTAAAGAATGTAATACCCATTCCCACAAAAATTTCGTTTGCACAGTCTCTACTTCTTCCCTTTCTTGACTATGCTTACCTATGCTATCTAGACCTTACTGAGGAGCAATTAAATAAACTTGAGCGCCTTTAAAATGTTTGTATACGGTTCATATTTGGCCCGCGAAAATATCATCATGGCTCTGAGTATCATGCTAAGCTCAAGTGGCTCCCAATTATTCGACTTCGCCGAAATGTTAATATTCTATCTCTTCTCTACTGCATGCTATTTAGTCCAACATCACCTCCTTATCTTAAAAAACGATTTGACTTCCTATACTCAACCCACGACCGTAATTTTCGCTCTTCAAAAAAGCTCCTCCTTCGTATCCCCCCACAATCCACTTCCTTTCATGAAAAATCCTTTACAATTGTTGCCACAAAACTCTGGAATTCTCTCCCTCAATCCATCCGCAATGTTCTGTCCTTGCAATCTTTCAAAAACCAAATTAAAGCATACTACTTAGATTCGTAACGTCCATTTCCCCTTTTTACCTTTCCGCAGTCTCCACTGTCATTTCATATTAGTTTTCTTTCTTTTTTAAATAATTAAAATTGTATTTGTTTTTATTTTATTTTAACCTATTTATGAGCACCGCAACCATTTCTATATATTTATTTTATTTTCCATTGATTGTCAGAAATCGCTGTTTAGCAATAAGACCGCTAGTTTGTGTATTCCTGATAAATGTTTATATTTTTCAATCCGATAATGGTGCGCAAATTAAGAATATTTATTATTATTATTATCATAAACATCTGTTTTGCTTCGTTGTAGTTGAGTCAATATATTTATTTTGCAGATGCGGTAAGTAAAAGCTAGTGAGAAATAATTTAATTTCTGCAACTAAGTTTTGCTGTTTTAGCGCTGTTAGCCGCAAGTCTTTTAAGTTTATTAAGTTGACAATTTTGAACATTTACTGATTTAAGCTTGAATTTGATTTTTATCTTAGTTAGTTTAAAAAGTTTGGGTTGTAATTATGTTATTAACAAAAATGTTATCAATTTTATATCCATATAACTCAAAAATACACGTATAAAATGAAAATATCATAGGAGCGCACCACAACATTTTGAACTATTGCAATACAGTGATTTTTACCGTCTGAAAACTTTATTATCACATACTAAAAATCAATTCCAGGTTGCCATAGTAACAGAATAACTCTAATGGAAAGATTAATCGATCGACATCTGGAAGAGGCGGGTGGAGTGGCCGAAAGATTAGTCATTTTGGATTAGAAGTCATTCGCGCTTTTAACGCCTCTATTTTTAGATAGATAGGGGTTATTTTGGTGTGTACAAAAACCAATAAGCTAACGAAATAAGTTGTACTGTTTACTTGTGTAATTTATGGCGATCGCGTGCAAGAAATGGTCCTGTCACGCATTTTCGATATTCGATATCCTTCGGTTTATTACTGGAAAAATCTAGAGCTATTTGCTTCAGTCTACTAATGGAAAATGGCTTATTGTTTTGTGATTATAATAAATTATTCTGGTAAATATCAAACTACGAAACATCTATTATTTTTTTGTCTAACATCAAACATACCTACAGATATCCATACTAATATTATGAATGTAAATATGTGTTTTTTTTTGTTTGTCTGTCTTTCTTTCTTGCAGGTCGCTACGGTTTGATCTTATTTTTTTAAATAGATATACATAGTTTGGTGGTTGGAGAGGGACATAATAATATGCTACTTTATACCTGGTATAAATATAACAACCCGGTATAAAGTAGCCTATGTCACTCGCCAACAAGGTGAATGTAAATGATTCAATGAATTATAATTAAATATCGTTATAAATCAAAATTATAATACTTCTAATCAACTAACAGACAACACGCATCGGTCAACATGGATACGTGCAAAGGAACATATTCCTAGTCAAATTACTTACACGCACTCTGCAAATGAATTTTGCTGTTTGGAGTAGGACCTTACGTACTCAATTACGAGATGACTTAGCCTCAAATTCTATTACTATAGAGGCTATAATAGCATGACATTAAAACAATGTATTTGAGTCGCTCGCAATGCTTTGTTTGCGGCGCAAGTAACGACATGCAGCGATAATGGCTTTATCTCTAATGCTTTATGAGGACATATGAGGACTTTATGAGGGCCTCTTGCTGCGAGAGAGTTCTATTTTTACTGACTGCAGACTCAACTCTTAACCCTTTAAGTAAATATACTATAAAAGCGAGGACTTAAAACTGGACATATAGCGTCCGAAAATAGAGCTAAATCCTATAAATATAAAGGCTGTAATACCGTCACGTTGAAACAATGCTGTTAAGGGCGAGCTTGCAATTCTCGGATCTGAATGTATTCTCTATTTGTAAATTACTTGCAAGTGTTTACACGCCACGCAAGTTAAGCCCTTAAATCTACACTTATATTATATTATACAATTTATAACATTAAGTGTTTAAATGAGAGTTCTGCGTACTTTTATTATCAGACAAATTTAGCCCTTAAACTGGTTTTTAAATGTTGTAATAGAGTAACTTTAAAACAATTCAGTTGAATACTCACTCGCAATACTCGGTGAGCGGCCTCCTGGACAAAGGACTTCTTGCATATTATAGGACTTTAGTTCTTAATCCAATAAATATAAGCACTGTATTAGCATACAGGCGCAACAATGCAGTTGAACACTTGCTCGCAACACCCAACTCTATTTGTGGCGCAAGTAATGACGTACAGTGACAATGGCTTTGTCTCCAATGCTGCAGGTTTTTGAGCGCTCTTGTGTCTAGAGAGGTTTCCTGTGCCATGACTGACCCTGCACATGACTCTAGCTCTTTTGCTTTGTCTACAATACTGCGGGGTTTTGAGCGCTCCTGTGACGAGAGAGCGCTCCTGCACCTCGGTTAACTCAGTAGACTATTCTTATAAAAGATTATTCCTATAAGTATAAAGACCGTAATAGCGTGGATTCGCAACAATGCAGTTGAGTATTCGCTCGCAATGGTTGGCTATGTTTGCGGCGCAAGTAATAACGCACAACGACAATGATTTTGTCTCCAATACTGCGGGTTTTTGAGCGCTCTTGTGATGAGAGAGCGCTCTTGCACCTTGGCTGACCCAGCAGACAATTTTTGCTCTTATTTCTATAAGTATAAAGACCGTAAGAGCGTGGAGTCGCAACAATGCAGTTGAGTATTCTCTCACAATGCTTGGCTCTGTTTGTGGCGCAAGTAATGGCGTACAGCGACAGTGACTTCGTCTTTAATGTTGTGGGTTTTTGAGAGCTCTAGTCACAAGTCAGGTCTTTTGGATATACAACTTCTTGATTGTCATGCGACTTAAGCTCTCAACTCTATAAATATAAAGGATGTAATAGCTTGAATTTGAGACGATGCAGTCAAGTGCCCATTCGCAATGCTCGGCTCTCTTTGCAGCGCGAGTAACGTACAATGGAAATGGCTTTGTCTCCAATGCTGCGGGTTTTGAGCGCTCTTGTGACGAGTGAGGTTTCCTTTGCCCTTAGCATGAGTTTAGGATTGTCTTTAGTACGAAGCTGTGTCTGTTTGTGTTTGCCCTTATTAGTACATTTCCATGTAATATAATGAGTTTTATTTAGTTGCTTTTGTATTTGTGTATAGAAAGTAGGTACTAGTAGATTTTCCGTTACAGGTGCTGCAGTAGAAGTGAAAAAACATGTAATTATTCAATTTAGTGTATAATATTTAAAAAAAATAGCACGTGAAACCTTCATATGACTAACGAGTATAGTATATATTGAAGACAAACAGAATAAGGAGCTATTAATACAAAATTATGTAGATAATTAATATAAATCACTAAATTAAATACAAAATATCTATAATTGGTTCGTAAGTCAAACTTTATCAACGTAAACCTAACAAGTAAGTTACCGACTGTCATCTTGTTAACAAAAGCAGATTTAAGTCTCGGGAGACTTAAGTGATTATATCGTAGGAATAATTAATAGGGGAAAATGTGAAATTTGAATTAACGACGATACACACACTCGTAACCCCTGACTAGGATTCCTTGTATTATATGGGTACCATTGACACACAAAAAGACACGAACATAAACATCTAGAGCAAGGACAATGAGATTTGAAAATCATCATTTCAATGCTGCTTCGCCGAAAATCGAACCCGGGATCCTTCATCGGCAGTCTGGCATGGTAACCATTGCGCCCCACCGGTCGATATGGGTCTATGTTGAATAAGTTCACTAAAGGGCTAATCTAGGTCTAGGACCGCTGTATTTAATTCTGCGTGAAGCAATTAAATAGAGTCATAGTTACTATTTACCTACTGTCACAGAAATTCAAATCAAAATCCAACCAAACTTTTGGCCGCAACCCTTTTTGCGTCCCACTGCTGGGCACGGGTCTCTCCCCATTATTGGGAAGGCCTGGAGCTTACTCCACCACGCTGCTCCAATGTGGTTTGGTGGAGATGCGGGTTAGTGGCCAACCCGCTGTCGGATGTTTTCAAACCGCCCATAAGGCCTCCGACAAGGTTTAACGACTGTTATCTATCGACAACAACCGGGACCGACGGCTTAACGTGTCCTCCGAAGCACTAACACGAACACGATTTTTTTTGCCACTAGCGGTCACCCATCTCACACCTGACCGTGCCCGTTTGGCTTAGTTGCATAGATCGTTTGCGTTCCACGCTAACCGCCGGCGCGCTTCCATTTCCAACCAAACTTTTAATTAATTCAAAATGAATTATTAACTGAGAAAGCTATTCTATCCCTTTTTAGCAAAATGAAGCTTTAGTAATATTTTTTACTTTGATACAAATAAGTTAAGTCACGATCCAGTATTGCCCTGTCTGTATATAGATTTATTTAAAACTTTACTGGTAAAGCAATAGGATGACGACAGAAATATTTTGGTAGTTCAATCGAAGCATTTTTATTATTCGTTTGATTATTGTTCTAATTCTCTAAAAAAATGTTTCGATTGAACTACTAAAAATATCATCAAAAATGTCAACAATTGTTTAGTCGTGAACTAAAAGGTGGTGAAGGTAATTTATATTATACCGACTACAAAACTAAGGTACAATTTTACTATAATGCAAATTCAAAAACAAAAAATGGCATGGCTAGTAATTTGCAGGAAGAAGTAATAAAGAGACGCGGTAAGCACAATTTTCTCAGCAGGCGGAGATAATAAGGTGTCGTTTTAAATTTGCGTAAAAACAAAGGACAGTACAGCTCAGCAAAAAAAAGCACGAAGCGCTTTTAAAGGTAAAATGTAGACTTGCACTTTTAGCAAAAATTATTAATAAGGATGTATGAGAGGAAAGGGATGAACTCTGCTTAAATATGAGAAGGGAAAATAACAAAGAAAATATTTTCCTTGCGTGTGGGTAATAAATAAAGATAGTTATTGGATGGGCGGGCGCGCAATTATGACCCAAGCCCACTGTTGGGAAAGTGGAACACTTTCAATTACTGTAACCAGCATAATATATATTCCAATCGTACTTACGGAATTCTTGAATCGAAGCCACCTCTCCTATATCCAATCACAGGATCCTGGACGTTCTTCCAGACTGCAGTCTGCCGCTTCAATGTACCGCTTGTAGTTTTTGATGGGTTTTTGATTAGTACTTAAGAATATTCTCGAACATAGCCAAAGAACGCTAGTCGACGTGAGTACCGTTCGTATGCAACCGCCGCCATACTGGCAAGGCGTAGATAATATTCTATTTTTATTTTTTTCTAATCATAGACAAAGATTATGGCCTATGATACTGTTCTCCTTCATCCAATATGAAAGGAGTTCGGTAAACTGCGAATCAGAAACCGATAAGCACTCCTGAAAACATTATGCTGGCAAGCTAGCAATAATTGAGAGTGTTTTATATATATATTAAACCTATGAAAAATGAAAGTAACATTATAATAACAAATCGCCTAACCAGTTATTTAAAAAAATGGAAAGAGATTTTTTAGACATTTTTAATAGGTCGTGTAAATGACGTTAAAATTCAAACGAATATTTTGTAGCTATGCAATATAGATATGTATATCAAATTAAATACGCATTCCTAAGAAATTGGTCTTGATAGTCAAACAGAAAAGTAATCTGATTAGGGTAGGTATATTTTTTACAGTAAAAATGTCTGAATAATATCATGTACTCATTTAAATTTAAATGAAGAGAATGGTATAATGGTGCCGTTCACACGCCGCTGTAACGAGACGCATCCTAGGGTCGGGCCGGATGAAGAGTCGATCATCTGATTTCCGGCCTACAATTGTTTCGTTGATGTGTTTATTTATTTGCCTGATTTACTGGAACAAATAAATATACAGTGTGTTAATTGTGTTCAGTAATGTTTTTTTATGTGTCATAATGTCATTTATGCATTGTTTTTGAACATACAGAATGTTTCAAAACTTCGGAAAAGGAGAAGGTTCTATAAATTCTAAAGTAAATAAAGAAAAAAATAACTTGATATGATCAGCGAATAAGATGCCTGATATTCTCTGACGTGTTGAATGCAAACATTATAAATTAAACTAAATGCGATAAAACAACACCAATGCAATACTCAATCTAGAATAAGTTTGGAGGGGAGCAATGTGAAGAAATAAAAGGGAAATCCGAAATAATAAAATAACCTTATCTGGAGTCAGATCACGTAGAGTGTGTGAATATTTTAGTAAAATAAAAAAATAAAACATGGAAAATTTCCTCTTAAAATATTTTAGCTATTTTCATTCTACGTTTTAGCATTTTAACCAAACTATTTTTTTTTAAATATTTACCTTCCCGTCTTATTTTAAAATCACTAATATTTGCTAACGACAATTACTTTCTTTCTTCATTACTATTTCTTTTTATATTAAAGCACAGTAAGGAATTAACTTCTTTATTACAATTATTTGCTAAAACAAAGTGCAAGTCTTCATTAAAAGGCCTTTAAAGGCATCATGCCTCTTTTTGCTGAGTTTTACTGTCCTTTATTTTCACGCAAATTTAAAATGACACCTTATTATCTCCGCCTGCTGAGAAAATTGTGCTTACCACCTCTCTTTATTATTTCTTCCTGGAAAAATGCTAACTATGCCGTTTTTGCGTTTTTTAATTTGTATTACATTGAACAACATTAAAGTTTAAATTTCTGTAATCGGTCTGGGAGTTTGTGTGTGTGTGTTCATGGTACCCACGACACAGGGTATTAGTTACCTTACTTTGGGGCTATGAGTGTGTAGCATTTAATTTTATTTAATTACAGTAAAATAGTGTAAAGTAACTTCACAGTTATTTGAGTTTTAAAGTTTTTTTTTTAATTTTATGTGAACATAGCTCTAAACAACCTGAGACAAGTGATCAGCGATAGCTGAGATCTCGGGAAAGGCCGCGGTCTCCGACACTGATATTGAGCTCAAACCCCGCACACCTCTGGCAAAGAAATTTGATATATGCGTATTTACTCGCTTGCCCCACGGTGGGAGAAAACATTGTGATATTTGTCTAACTGACAAACAGAAATTAGTCCTAATTATTATTGATCCATGTTTTTATTATGACAGTTATGACATTTTTATTTTTTATTATTATGACTATGATGATTTGACATTTTGTTTTTGATTTTACTATAATTTTGACTTTTTTTTGTAATGTAAATTTCACAGGTATTTATATTATATATAAAATTTAATCATTACCATTTCACAAATGGCAATTGGCAAAACCATATAATATGTTTGTAAGCCACTTTCGTGGCAGGATAAGAGCACTTTATTATTACTATTCCACCGATTTCTTTTACCTTATTCACAAATAAAATTTTTTGAGTTTGAGTTTGAGTTTAAAAGATTCCGTTACATATATACATACATACATACATACAGGTCAAGCTAATAAAAGCGTGTTAAAAAAGAATTTGACCAACACTTTCGTATCCGTAATGTCTAAGTTACATGTTAATAAAAACTTGATTTAAAAATAACGTTTAAGGCTACACTTTGCCTTTTTTGCTAAGTTTTACTATCCTTTGTTTCAAGCTAATTTAAAACGACATTTTATTACCTTCGTCTGCTCAGACATTTGTGTTTATTACTCTTTTCCAGAAACTTTTGAACTATTATTTATTTTTAATTTAAATTAACTTTCGACAGGTTTGTCTAAGCCAGACTTTTTTTAAATTGATATTTCTTAAGATTTATAGTGTGTTTTTTTTTTGTTTTACCATGCTAAGTGCCAACCAACGATCGTCCAATAGTTGAAAATAACTTAAAATGTGCACAGAATGTTGAATAGTTAAAATATACACAAATGGAGTCGCTACAACTTGTTTATTTTTAAGTCTATCCCGCCTTCTGTCACACTATGAAAGGCTGATGGATGGAAGTCTTAGTTGTTTGTGATCTTGTTTGTGATGTTTATAGTACCCATGGAGTTCAGTCCTATCCTACTTTCTACTAATATTATAAATGCGAAAGTAAGTTTGTTTGTTACTCTTTCACGCGAAAACTACTCAACCGATCATCATGAAATTTTGTACATATATTCTTGGAGTTATCGGAAGTAAAATAGGATACTTTAAAAAAAATAACGCGAATGAAACCGGGGCGCACAGCTAGTATTTTTCATATACGTATTATTAATTTATTCCATATTGTACTTATTTATACACAGTCTTTTCATTCTAATACTTCCCGCTGTATGTTTTAAAATATAATTTACTAATTAAACACTATGTTAAACATATTACCAAAATATTTTCCACGTTAATGAATACTAAATCAGAAAAGAAAAATTCGAGAGATTGCCAATTTCCATTCGATCAAAGCTAATGGAGGACGTTAATCACAAGAAAATTATTCACATATCAAATTGTGTCACATAAAAACGTTTATTTGCGACCCGCGATCAAAGGCAGGCATCGAAACGTAATAAATAATCAAATAACCGTAAAAGGTTGCCGATAACTGTAAATTTGTCATAATATCCGAACGGAGGTCGAGTGTTCGCGACAGAAATTACTTCGGCGTTCTACCACAGAGTTTTTTGTGCTTGTGAATATAGACAGTAAATTTATTTGGTCGCGCTGCTCGACACGAATCTTCTCTCGAGCTTATTTAACCATTTGCTTCAATTTTTTATGTCCCACTGCTGGGCACAGTCTCTTCTCACAAGTGGAAGGGACTTAGGTCATAGTTCACCACGCTGATCAAGTGCGGATTGGTGGACGTCATGCTTTCGAGAAATTATGTATTTTTCTCGGGCATGCACGGCGATGGAGAACATCGTAATCATTTAAATATTACGATATTTTCCTTCACCGCGGAGTAGCGATAAATACGCACATTACAAATTTCTTTGTCAGAAGTGCGCGCCGAGGATTTGAACCCGGTATTGGTCGTGTCGAAGACTGCGGGTTTTACCACTCGGCCAACGCCGCTCATTTGCTTCAATGCAGTGAAATGGGCGCGTTCGGGTGTGAGATGGGTGAACGCTGTATTGCTAAATTTAATGCGGGTTTCCGTGCTTCTAAAGTCACGCTAAGCCGTCCATGCCTTATTCGATTCGGTTTATTCGAGTTTATTGGAATCGTTAGATATCAGTCGTTATACGTTGTCGGAGGCCGTATGCATGGTTAGAAAACATTCGACAACTTGGCCACTGTCCTGCGTCTCCACATACCCACATAGGAGCAGCTTGGTGTAGTAAGATCCAGACCTCCTCAGTTGTAGAGAGAGACACGTGCCCAGCAAGTTCAAGACGTTTTGTAGCCACTTACAACACTGCTCTTTAAGTGACTAAGAAAATGATGTTGCAAATATTTTAAAAGAAATTGGCTGCAACCCTTTTTGCGTCCCACTGCTGGGCACGGGTCTCTCCCCATTATTGGGGAGGCCTGGAGCTTACTCCACCACGCTGCTCCAATGCGGGTTGGTGGAGATGCGGGTTAGTGGCCAACCCGCTGTCGGATGTTTTCAAACCGCCCATAAGGCCTCCGACAAGGTTTAACGACTGTTATCTATCGACAACAACCGGGACCGACGGCTTAAAGTGCCCTCCGAAGCACGGAAACGCGCATGAAATTTTTTGCCACTAGCGGTCACCCATCTCACACCCGACCGCGCCCGTTTCGCTTAGTTGCATAGATCGTTTGCGTTCTACGCTAACCGCCGGGCCATGCGCGCTTCATAAAAGAAATTACTATTTTAAAACTCAAAAATAAACATAACTACTTATGGCTAGTATTTATGTATGATAAATTCAACATACAAACGGTATAATTTTTGTTATAACGCTTGAAATAATCGTAAAAGGTTTCCGATAACAGTAAAATCGCATTATTTGTCTGTAGGATGATTGCCTGTGACAGAAATTGCCACCGGGCTTTACCGATTTAAAGCTGTCGGATTCTGAATAAAAATATTATTATATTACTTACGTTTAATATAAAATTACTGTATTATATCAAAACAGGCTTTATTGGTCTGTTTTTTTTTGCTATTGACATAGAAAGTTAAACTTTTTTAGTTCTTTAATAAATGAAATAAGCAAATGACTATGTGGACCACTTGATGTTAATACGGTGCATATTCTGTGCATAAAAAGAGCTTTGGTTTTTGTTTAGGTTATAGGTACGTTTTTTGTTATTTTTATCAAAAGTTACCCTGCACCTTGAGAGCGGAGACTAACTGGCACTAAAACCCCGTCGGTAGCCTACCTCTGCGCTTGGGGAGGACTCCGGGATCTCCAGTGGAACGCACCGGTGTCCTCCATGCGCGGCGCCCATACGGGCTTATCTTCGGAAGCGCAAATGTGCCCTCCTGAACCTTCAGATGCTTACGACGGGATGCGGCCACGCACAGACCGCTGTCCTTCCCGGGGCTGCTGGTTGGACAAATCAAGCTCCCACTCTCACCGCCCGCAACCCCGGAAGCCACCTTTTAGTCACCTCTTACGATCAGGCATGGGACACCGTAGCTCTATTCTTAATCCCGAAGCTACAAGGACAGCCTATGGCTGCTAGGAAATCATGGAGATTGACAACTATGAGTATGACCAGCCACATCATGAGCTAAAGAAGTCCGTATGTAACGAATAAAACTCTTGTTTTATTCTTAAATTTGTAAGAAGAATAGAAAACTATCCGGGGGTGGAAAAATTGGCTCTGCGTTTGGTAGCTGAAAATTTAAATGATACTGCTGGAACTAACCAAAAATACCAGTAATACAAACGGATATGGTCGTCCACTTCACGTAACGTACTTTATGTCGTATAAAATATAAGCTAAGGGTAGTTTCAGACCAGTGTATTATCACGTATTAGACACCCATATACATAAGTTTGTTTTTCGAAGCACGTGCAGGCTCTGCAGGTGAGATCTGCCGATCGGTCAGCTTCTGCCAAATACGTATAATTCGTACGAGCGAGGCCCCGTTTATTAACTAGTATAAGGCAGTCGCTACAGATGCCATCACAACCGGTTCCAGTGCGCAAACACCGAAAAAAGACCGTGTATGCGCGGTTTGGTTTCTTAATAGTAAAAGTAAGCACATGGGTATATTCATATATATATTTATAATATGAGCGCTCTCGAAACAGTCCAGATTTCGAGTCAGATTTCGAACCGAGTCCAGATTCAAATCACATGCATCTTTGATTGTGAAAGTTATGTGCATATTTTATTACTAGTTGAACTGAACTGAAGCGCAACATGATGAAATATTCACGTCTACTAGTCTAGGATTCTTTATGGGATGACCGAACCATCTATCTTTTAAGCTTAATCTCAGCGACAAGGGGAGTTAAGATCATGCTGAAAACTTTATGTGTACTCGTAATAATAATATTTAGGGTACCTTTTCATAAATCAGTGCGTAATGACCTACGGAGCCGAAACGTAGACACTGACGGTGTGACTGGTCCACAAGCTCAGAGTCGTACAGCGTGCTATGGAGAGGGCTATGCTGGGTGTGTCCCTTAGGGATATGATTCGCATGAGGACCTAAGTAACCGACAATATAGCCCTAAAGGCCAGTAAGCTGAAGTGGCAGTGGGCTGGTCACATTTGTCGAAGAGTCGACAATCGGTGGAGTAGACGGCTCTTGGAGTGGAGACCACGTTTAGGTAAACGGGGAGTAGGACGCCCCCCTGCGAGGTGGCGCGACGATCTGCGCCGGGTGGCGGGGAGCAATTGGATGCGTAGAGCCAAAGACCGGGCTCAGTGGCGCGCCTTGAGAGATGCCTATGTCCAGTAGTGCACTAATAAGGGCTGAAGAGAGAGAGAGAGATTCATAAATAATGTAAATTTAGAACAATACTTCTACACACTGAGTAATAAATAAAATACACGGTTAACTCAAATACACACGGCTACTAATAATACACGGCTGACTCTACAATGTATGCATATTATACAAGGTCTAGCCACGTGGACTATGAAATCGATTAAATTAATAAACCTATTTACATATTTTTATCTTTGGCGATTTTTTGATTTTTATGGGTTTTAAATTATCGATTTCATTTATTCTATTATAATAAATTTCAAATGTATTTTATGTCAATGGATCGTTCAATGTACTTATCGTAATTTTAAAGATTTCATTGTTACTTTATCGTCTTTGAGAAAAATCTCAAGTACCTAAGTATATTATATAAATAAATTCTAATGAATTTGGGTATATATACTCGAAAGATTATAGTTTCTTAAACTATAGTAATAAAACTAGATGAAGCGTATGTTTCTGCTTTTTATTTAATCATTACTCAAAATAGCTCGAAAAGATGTCAGTAATAGGCATGATGACACTATTAAAGAATCAGGGAATAAACGCTTTTACAGAAAAATATATGCTAAAAAAGTTCTAAAATATGATCCCGTTTTAATATAAACATTAAGATTAATAAGATTTTCAATAAAATAAAAGTATTAAATACAGCAATCGGCCATGTTATCTGAAACGCCAATCAAAAGGAATGACGTCACGCCTAAGTTAATGTCATCGTGTTGCTTGAAGTTTGACGAGCAAGCCGACGCCATGACACCTACGAGCGTTTTCGCGTTTAATTCAAATTACATAGCAGAAAATACATTAATTTACGTTAAAAGTTGAGTTTATTGCTGAAATAAACTTTTTTTCGAAACTAGGAGACGTGTACCTACAATAAGGAAAGGTATTTGAAAATCTGTCATCATGCCCATTATCTTATATTCTTTCTTGAAACTAAAATTACACTAAAAATAAACCGGATTTTGCCTTTGAAGTTTCTATAACGTAGTTCAGAACTTCCGTCCTTAATTATAAAGATATGAACTTGTTGGATACAGGGCTACAAATTTTAACTATTCGCCATTATTAAGTCCCGGTTTTACCCAATTTCCGTAATCTGGGTTTTCTCTTGAACAATATTCAATCAGGAAAACCTCAAAGTCAACCTCAAATATTATTAAGTTGATATTTCTACTTGCTAAGTAAGGTTCATATACCTACGGGTTGCCAGGTTGCCAAACCTAATAGCCGGACAGACCAGCCAGTTTGGCCGGACATTTGGGTAGAAAGGCCGGACATCCTACATCATTGAGGATTTTGTATTTATGTATTAATAGGTACGACAAAAAAACTGCGGCACTGCGGCCTGCGGGAGCGACTGACAGTGACTCGGCTATGCTCGGCGCTCACTCATTTGCGAAATGTAAAAAGCCTAACAAAAGCCGGACAAGTCGGACACCGTTTATTTTGGCCGGACACGCAATCAAAAAGCCTACCTATGTCCGGCTTTATCCGGACGCCTGGCAACGCAGGCTGCAAATACAAATCCCAAATCCACCACTGATTGTTCGCATATAATTGAAAATGCCTATTGTTCAAAGTAAACGACCCGAAAATTGTCTTAAAATCATAAAAATTCGCAAGAGAAAAAAATATATTATACGCAAAATTATTTTTTTGTGTAATTAGGGTTCCGTAGCCAAAATGGCAAAAAAATTGAACCCTTATAGATTCGGCATGTCTGACTGTCTGTCCGTCCGTATGTCACAGCCACTTCATTCCAAAACTATTAGGACTTCAAAGTTGAAACTTGGTAGGTAGATGTAATCTCTGAACCGCTTATAAATGAAAAATATTAATAAGGGAACATACATGGAACTCAAACATAATTTTTTTTTTTCATCAAACCTATTCGTGTAGGGTGTCTATAGATTTAAAATTACATGGAGGTTCCAAAAATTTTTTTTTTTTCAAAGTTAATCGTTTGAAAGATAGACACTTCCAAAGTGGTAAAATATGTGTCCCTCCCTCTAACTTTTAAAGTAAGAAAGTGAAAAATCTATCAAAAATATATGTTGTAGATCTCAATAAAAAAGTTCAACGAAAATTGGGTCGAACGAGATATAGTACGCAGTTTTTGAGATATAGTAAATTTTTAAAAACAAAGTTATTTTTGCTGACAAAAAATAATAATGCTTGCAACTACGGAACCCTTCATGGGCGAGTTCGACTAGCACATGGCCACTTTTTTTTAATCGTTTTAAATTTTTAGTCGGTGGTTGGTTATAAAGAGTTTAAGTAAGAAAAAAAAAACTGTACTAAAACCAGGCAGTACAGTTTCAACAAAGTTTATTAGGAAGTTGGGAGCCGTTTCAACTCGACTTCGGAGCCATAATTCATAACTTGCCGCGGGAGCAGTTATTTATAATCATTGTTGCTTGCGAATCCATAATCTCTTGAACTTTGAAACATTTTTGCGACCTATTTCTTTAGTTTTTTTGGTATTTAAATTGAGATTAGTTTTGGATATTACAATAGACACGAAAAATAGATTCACTTCTTACAATAGTTCTTTCTAAAGCGGGCGAAATTACGGTGTTAAAGCTAGTACGCACGGTGTTAATACTAGTTTTATTTTTAAAGTTCGACGACCCCTTTGGCGCAATGGTTATTATGTCGGACTGCCGATCGGAGGGTCCCGAGTTCGATTCCCGGCGAGGCAGAAATTTGAATGATGAGTTTAAATTTCTGTTCTCGGTCTGGGTGTTTGTGTTTCTATCTTTGTGAGTGTCCGTGGTACCCACGACACAGGGAATACTAGGTGGGGCTATGAGTGTGTAGCGTTCATATATTTATAATCTCTTCTTATGTCACACTACACCTGTTGACTTCTACTTTCTACTTTCTATTTTTATACTTACTGACGTGGTAACCAACGCACTATAAAACATAATATATCAATCATAGAACGCAAGCGATCTACGCAGCTAAGCTAATCAGGCGCGGTTGGATGTGAGAGGGGTGCCCGCTAGAGACAAAAACATCATGCGCGTTTCCGTGGTTTGGATAGCACTTTGGACGTTAAGCCGTCGCACAGTGGTAGATTTTCTAGTTTTATGCGGCCAAAATAATTTTTTTATTCTAGAAGTGTTTTCAATGGATAGAATGATCTAATTAAGTATAAAATCAAGGGTAAAGTGAAGTTTACTTACTCAACTTATTTATTAAATTAGGCGGTTAGAAAAAAAATCAAAAACATGCCTATCTAATTAATAATCATAATTGTGATTTATTATTATATTAAGTATAGTTATGTAAAATCATTAAATAACTAATCCTCAGCATTGAAAGCATCAGTCGTACTTACTTACTAAAAGTGTCATTTTTTTACATTTATGAAATGCTATGTATCTTGTGTATTCGCAAGTAAGTGTTCGCAATTTTTTTTAAAACTAAAATCTAACTTTAAGTACTGTGATACATAATCCGAAACAATATCAACGCGATCGAGGGCGATAGTACAACAAAATGCATTTTGAACACAAAATCTACGTTATTTTTGGCAAAAAAAATCTTTATTTAATAAATTTAAAATATACATTCTAAGCATAATATTATGTAGCTATATTCTATGAAAATAACTTAAGTCTTACCTGAATTACTGAAATCCATAACTTTCAATTGGTATGTCGAAATAATATTCGAAATATTTACTACGAAATACTATGGGCGCGAGAACAAACAGAAAGTGTTGATATGCATAGCAGGACACAGTTAAGTTCCGACTACCTTAGCAGGCGCGCGGGTAGTGCGTTTAAGGTAGGGGGTGCGGTTTATTGTTCCATGGATTGTTGATGGCCCGTAGAAACTATAAATGTAAAGATATGACAACTTTTGGAATTCCAATAATGGCCAGTTAATTTGATGAAATCTACCACTGTGCGTCGGTCCCGGTTATTACTGACAAATATCATATGTCGGTTGACCAGGACTAAAACTTATATCCACCAATCCGCATTGGAGCAGCGTGGTGGAGTAAGCTCCAGACCTCTCCAATAATGGGGAGAGACCCGTGCCCAGCAGTGGGACGCAAAAAGGGTTGCAGCCAGATTAATTTCATCAATCAACAAGCTCTACAAACATTGTTCTGTACATCACCATTTGATGTCTGTCAACGAATTTATCCGTTAATATTTCACCAAATTGAACAGGAAATGTTGAAACTTCAAAATTAAATTAAGTTTGTTGTATTCCGTTCAGTCCAATTGTGTTATTTTCGAAATAACAAGCCTCCAAGTCAACTTCAATATTGTAACTTTTGAACTTGGGAGTGTCTGCTTTCTGAATTTTTAGAATGATTTTAGTAATGCAATGTAAAATATTTGAGATCTGATGTAGTTATTTATTTATTTATTTAATAAGCTTTTCACTAACATTAATAGAATAACACCAATGCGTTAGGCAGCGTAATTTAATTTAATGTAGTTTAGTTGAATTAAATCTAATACCTTTAAATGAGCAATTCTTGTATAAATATATTTTTTGAATCTCGGAAACGGCTCTAAAGATTTTGATGAATTTTACTACCCTGGTTTCGGGGGTGATAAATCGATCCAGATAAATTCTATTTTTAGAAATTTAAAACTATAAAAAATATTTTTAGCGATAATTATTAACTAAATTAGACTAATTAGACTACAGAAAAATCTCTTCCTGACATCTATTAGCGAGTATTAATAATATTGTGGCGTAGAAGGCCGTCAAACGCCATCCGTCAATCCGACGTTCAAAGAGATGTCAATGTCGATTAGAAAGAGCACTATAAAAAATTCATTCGTAGAATTAAAACTTCCATGGCCTAATGGTTGCGTGGGCTGACTGCGGAACTAGAGGCCCGGGTTCAAACCCCAATTAAAACCATATTGATTTTATTTTTTATTTTATTTATTATTATCTTAAAAATTGGTAAAAATAAATAAATAACGTTTTATACTCATAGCCCCACAGTAGGGTAGATATACCCTGTGTCGTCGGTACCATGGGCGCACACAGAGACAGAAACACAAACACCCAGACCGAGAACAGAAATTTAAACTCATCATTCAAATTTCTGCTTCGCCGAGAATCGAACCTGGGACCCTTCGATTGGCAGTCCGGCATGGTAGCCATTACGCTACGCGGGTCGTCAGTAAGAATGAAATGAAGATTCCGTTACATACATACCTACAGGTCAAGCTAATTAAAGCTTTTTAAAAATGTTGATGAGCAGCAATCAGCATTATATAGTATGTATAATTATTAAGTTATTATGTTTCATTCATAGCGAGAAGGACGAGAAATAATCGACAAACCGCCCTTCTAAAGGTTTCTTATTGAAATAAGCAAACGTATACAATATTTGTATCAACTCGACATAATGTCGCCCTCTCGGCCTCATTACGCCGAATCGTTGAAAGTGACGTTAATTGTCAACGTTGACGAGTTAATGAAAACAATGGACTCAAAACTGCGGTATTTGTACATGGGTAATAATAATAAGAATTAGTAGATTAGGTAAGAATAATTGTAATTGAATTAAAAAATAAAAAGTGTAATTCAATTATAATAAAATCCAGAAAAGCACTTTCTACCAGCGATCTACACTGGCCAGCGGGGCCATGCGCAACTGATTAACTATGCTAAGTAAAATAGTCAAAAAAATAGTAAAAAAATTGTTTGCACGTTGCGTATTTTCATAAATATTACTATCGTAAACGTAAGCATTAAAGTTGTCACATAAATTGAAACGGCTCCAACAGCTGCTTCTATATTTATTTATTATATAGTCCATTGGAAATTAGGCGCATAATTAACGGCAAACTGTAGTTTAAGGATCTTCATTAAATTAAAGAAATGCTTCGACAATACAATGATTGTTTCAACTCGTCATGCTGACGCCCTCTCGGCCTCATTTCGCTGAATCGTTGATAGTAACGTTAATTGTTAACGTTAACAAGTTAATGAAAAGCATGGGCTCAAAACTGCGGTATTCGCAAATGGATATAAATTAATAAAGCTTCGGTTATTCGTTAACGACTTTGTTAGTTAACGCAATTTCCAATTTTAATTGCACGCTGTATAAAATGAATTTATACTTAAATAAACGAAGATGACAAAAGCTAAGAAAATCGATATTAAGTAGAAATTTAACTTATTAATCAATAGACCTAAAGATATATAAGATGCCTCTTATATTATAATTTATTCTATTTCTATTAATATAATATAATTAAATTATAGAATTTCTATTGCAACCGTTCATTGATATGATTAGAATATATTTCATACGTCTATAAATCAAATCTATAAAAATAACTCCTCAGTTCATTCTTTATTTTTAGAATCCAAAAAATATAATTACCAAAATTTAAGAAAAAGTTAAAACAGTCATGTCGCATGAAACAAAAACGTTACTAAGATCAACTGTATAAAAATGCATCTCTCTCTACTTAGTATTAAAAGCCGAATAATGATTTTAAAAAGTTTTTCTATTTCCTGATACCGTGTCAATACTAAGTATATAATGTAACGTAGTTATTTTAACAAAATTCGAGGTTTTGGTGTTTAATAATAAAAATGCTTCGGTAGAATAGAGTTACGGTATCCCCTGCCTGATCGTAAGAGGCGACTAAAAGGGGGCTTCCGGGGATGCGGACGGTGAGAGTGGGAGCTTGACCCGTCCAGCCAGCAGCCCCGGGAAGGACGGCGGTGTATGCGTGGCCGCATGCCGCCGTGAACACCTGGAGGTGCAGGAGAGCACATCTGCTCTCCCGAAGATGGGCCCGTTATGGGGCGCCGCGCGTGGAGGACACCGGTGCGTTCCTATGGAGATCCCGGAGTCCTCACAAACGTAGAGGCAGGCCACCGAGGGGGTTTTAGTGCGGTCAAATCCCACATAACCCGGTATCCTCTCCCAAGGTGTCGGGTACCTTTTGAAGGTTTCCCCCCCGATACCAAAAAAAAAAAAGGTACTTCACATTGTTGTCACAAAGAAACTCTTTTTATTGTGTTGTTTTCGTTAAATTGTCACTTTATTTTGTTACAGAATTAAACATTATTTCTTACAGCAGCAGAAAATTTCTTTTCTTTAAAAAAAACTATAAACAAAGCCTTACAACGATTTCAGCGGACGAATTGTAAATTATGCTTCGGAAGTTGTCGGAGACGGAAGCGTCGTCGACTTCATAATGCGAGTACAAACTTTGTTCAGTAGTTTCATTGCAGTGGATTTATTGTTAAACGTTAAACTATGTCTATAATTTCTTTGCAAATGCAATCAAGGACCGAAATTGTTCTTAAACTTTTAATATTATTTTAGAAATTTTTGGTATGTCCAGTAAAGGGTATCATTAACATTATGAAGTGGCCAGTTCCGTTAATGTTACTCCTCCACGCTACACCAATGTAGATTAAATTTATGGAGTATACGTACATATATGCATACACATTACAAATTTCTTTGTCAGAAATGCACGCCGAGATTAATTGAACCCGTTATCTCCGTGTCCGAGACCGCGGTCTATAACACTTGGCCAATGCTGCTCTTATAAGGCTAATAATGAGGACTTATTTAAATTGCTCTCTGAAATATAGAAAGTCCACTAAAGGCTAAACAACTCCAGTCAAAATTGCCGTTCTTTATAAAACTTTTAGAATTAACAAGAAAATTACATTTTTATATCATACTTTTCCAGGACATTTGTCATTGTATTTTTAAAGAATTTTATAGGAAAATATATTGTGTAGATTTTCAAATATTCCAGCCTACAACTTGTGAATTATGTTTCGGAAGTTGTCGGGAACGGAAGCGTTGTCAACTTCATAATGCGAGAGTAAACTTTGCTGAATAGCTTCATTTCAGTAGATTTATTGTTAAACTACGCTTATGATATCTTAAGGAATATTTTGAAGATGATAACTCTAAGAAGGAAGTTAAAGAAGGAAGGAAGGTTAAAAATAGACAGTATGGTGACAGCCGATTTTTTTTTCATAGTTGTCTTAAAATGTCCGATCGTATTATCGCTTTTGCTACTATTTCTCATGTAAAGCAATTGCTTTACATAATTAGGTGTTTGAGGCACTAAGGCAGGCTTTAGTGCCTCAAACACCTAATTATATGACACCTATTAGGCCTTGCATACAGCTGATGTATGCAATAAGGAATAATTAAAGCTACTTTCATTTTAGAATTATTATAACAATTTATTTATTTTTAAACAAAAATCCACGCGGACGAAGCCGCGGGCGGCCGCTATTCAATCATATATTACTAAAATTAATAAATTGAAAAACTGCTATTATATCATGAGAATACGATGGTAAATTTCGTCACCGCGTATAAGGTTGTAATGGCTCCGAGGGAAATCGGGCAGTCCGAAACATAAAGATCCCGATTCGAGTCTCATCAAATTTTTTTTTTTTCTTTTCATGTTCTTTTTTGAGTATAGACCAAGAAAATCAACTGTTTTACCCGAGAAAATCCCACTTATCTAGGCGTAGCCGGTGAAACGTTGGGTTACGTTAGTAAAAGTAAAAGTTCCACACTCATAACTCAACAGTAGGGTAGATCCGGTCGACAAAGACAGTCGGGTTTATTGCGCCTGCATTCAACGGACTTTATAATCTTTTATTTAATTATATCGTAGAACAAATTTCCAAATTTATACCCATATAAAAACAATTGTATTCCCTGTCCTTAAAAATCATTATAACTACGTTCACAAACTTCCAAAAAAACCGTACTAAATTAAGCAAAAATGATGAAATCTGGTACAGACGGCAGTGGCGTGTCACACGAAGTCTTGTTTAATGACCGTCAGAACAAATATTAAAAGCGGTTTTCTTCATGACCGGTAATGTTATTACCAGAGTTTATAAATTTAATTAAAGCTCACTCACTTTACGTCTGCACGCTTCAAAGTCAAAATAAATTAAGATTACTTAGAAATTTTTAATTAAAGACTTAATAGTGAGGGCAGTTCCAAGGCAAGCAAGTCAAGCTTACTCGTGGTTGAAGGGTTTGTGTAAAACGTTATTGCGCTGTATGAATAGCTACGGCAAATAAGACGCAAGTAAAGTTAGAATGAAATAACATCACCTTTTTTTGGTATCGGGGGAAACCTTCAAAAGGTACCCAGCACCTTGGGAGAAGATACCGGATTATGTGGGATTTGTACCGCACTAAAACCCCCTCGGTGGCCCGCGTCTGCGCTTAGGGGACTCCGAGATCTCCATAGGAACGCACGGAGGACACCGGTGTCCTCCATGCGCGGCGCCCCAGAACGCGCCCATCTTCGGGAGAGCAGATGCGCTCTCCTGCACTTTCAGGCGCTCACAGCGGCATACGGCCACGCCCACACCGCGATGGCTACTGGCTGGACGGCTCCCACTCTTACCGTCTGCAACCCCGGAAGCCCCCTTTTAGTTTCCTCTTACCATCAGGCATCATCAGGGGAGCATCACCTTCTTTTGACCTTGTAGATAATAAATTAAATTAATGCTGGGTCCTTATACGGTCATCAGCTGACCTTTGCTGGATGCAAACCTATTTGCATTCCACTGTTGGTGGAATTTCTCCCCATTATTGGGGAGGCCTGGAGCTTACTCCACCACTTTGTTCCAATTCGAGTCAGTGGAGATGCAGGTTAGTGGCCAACCAGTTGTCGGATGTTTTCAATCTCCCATATTAAGGCCTCTAACAAGATTTTACGATTGTTATCTATCAATTAGAATTGAAACCGATGGGATAGCGTGCCTTCCGAAGGACGGAACACGCATAAAATTTCCACTAATTTTCACCAGTCAAAGGGACATGCACCCATCATATCATTGGCATATCTAGTGTAAACTACACTCATTCGTAAGGTACTTCAACCAAAATACCAGAGGCAAAACGGTTCTTCACTCTACCCTCAAACTGATAACATCAGCGTGATTAAAGCGTGAATCATTCTCCTGAGCCGACGTTACCCGTTCATTCATGGCCTATTTGTCTGTTCACTCAATCGTTCGAACGTTTAGTTACGTCATTAGTACACACCACCGCGCAATTTGTCAAAGCCACTAACAGCGGCTACAAACCAGCGCATTTTTTCTGCGCGTAATCGCTTCTTTAGTGCTTACATACACGCGCGCTTTATTTCACTTCAAAGAAGCATACACTGGTATACGGATCTATTCCGGTGAATTCGTTTACATTAAAAAAATCCGCCCCAAGTTAAGCAGATCAGTCTGAAGTGGAGGCATAGTGGAGGTTCTTATTATCTTTTTTTTATTATTCAAATTTATTAGAAACACTGTTACAATTTTCGATTTACAAGGTGTAATCATAAACTCTTATTAGTTTTACCGTACACCATGCGTCGCCGAATAGACATAAAAATACAGACACATCAACGTACTTAACAAATTAACAACATTAAATTGACAAAAGATTGGATCAGATTTATCTGAGGCCACTACTCAATTTGGGTCATCGCGCCATTCCACAAGCTAAAAGAAACATGCATGTCCCAGCGGCTGGTGTCGGACGCAAGCGATATACGCAGCTAAACGAAGTAAGCATAGTCGGGTGAAAGATAGGCCGCTAGTGGCAAAATTTTGCAATAACCGTTAAACCTTTTGACAACGCTATGGGTGGTTTAAGAACCGACAGCGGTTTTGCTACTAACATGCATCTTCACCAACCCAAATTGGAGCAGCGTGGTGGAGTAAGTTTGGGACGCTAATAGGATTGCAGCCAAGCCAGGGGCTACATTTAAAATCCCAAAAGCAAAACGGTCCTTTACTCAACCCTTAATCAAACTGATAACATCACCGTGATTAAAGCTGGAACATTACCCGTTCATTCACGACCTATTTGTTTGCTCACTCAATCGCCCAAACGTTTAGTTACGTGATTGGTACACACCACCGCACAATTTTTTAAGCTGTTAATTTTTCATGATTTTTTATAGTTGCTTATTTTGTTTGTTAAGATGAAACGATTAATTTGATAAGAAATGTGAGCTAAAAATAGCACGTAGAGTAAATAAATTCTATCTAACAATAATAGTAATAAACGTTGACGCAGGTTCTAGCAATTGAAAGTACTAAATTGTGTAAAGTACTAAATTTAGAAACTAAAGCATAAAGCGGATAACATAGAGACAGTGATAGAAAGAACACTTTTATTGTTTGTTAGTTATTAATTTCTATGAGATGATACCTAGTTAATTTATATAATAATAATTGAAAAAACCAGCCAAGTGCGAGTCGAACTCACGCATGAAGGGTTCCGTACCATTATCTATAAAAAATCACGTTTATTGTATGGGAGCCCCCTTGAATATTTATTTTATTTTATTTTTAGTATTTGTATAACAATAGCGGCAACAGAAATACATTATTGCCTTGCTAACATATTTTTTGATTATCCCTAGAATACTAAATAAAATTGTCGTTTACGATTTATGACGTATTAAAATAAACTACTTACTAGATCTCTTTCAAACCAATTTTTGGTGGAAGTTTGCATCGTAATGTACATCAATTTTTTTTTAGTTTTATCATTCTCTTATTTTAGAAGTTACAGGGGGAGACCAACATTTTACCACTTTGGAAGTGTCTCTCGCGTAAACTATTCAGTTAAGAAAAAAATAATATTAGAAACCTCAGTATCATTTTTGAAGACCTATCCATAAATACCCCACACGATGGGTCTGATGAAAAAAAAAATTATGAGTTTCAGTTCCAAGTATGGAACCCTCAAAATTTATTGCTTTTTTCTATTTTTCAACAGTATAGTTCTTATAGTTTCGGAAAAAAGTGGCTGTGACATACGGACGGACAGACATCACGAATCCATAAGGGTTACGTTTTTGCCATTTGGCTACGGAACCCTAAAAACGTAAATAATTAGTAGTCCCGAACATTACTTGTTAGTGTGAATTTGCTACATAAAATATTTAATTACGTATGGTTATATATGTATTCGACTTTAAAAACTCACCTACAGCAGTTAAAATCTCCAAAGGTTTAAAATTTATTTAAATGAACGCGAAAATTATTCTCTGCCAGCCGACATCACTCTTTCGTTTTCGGCCTATTTGTCCGTTCACTCACTCATTCGTCAGACCGTTTAGTTACGTCATTAGTACACACTCCCGCACAATTTTTCACGCCCGCTAAATGTTCACGATTTTTTATAGTGGCTCAGTTAATTTGTTAGGAATATGACCTGAAAAAACTTGATGAGTTTAAATAATATACCTGTTATTATAGAAAACTACTTTCTAATGTATGTACAGTTTTAGATTTGCGCATGGCCTGGTTGCTACAGTAAAACGTAAGCGATCTACAGAGTTAAGTCAAATAAGCACAATAGGATGTGAGATGATGACCGCTACAAACAATAATTTCATGGTCTTACGCCTCGGAGGGCACGTTAAGCCATTGGTCTCTGTTATGGCCTTATAGGTGGTTAGAAAACATCAGATAGCGGGTATTAGCATCGTGGTGGAGTAAGCTCCAGGCTCCCCCAATAATAAGAAAAGCCTAGCAAGTTTGCAGCTACAGTATATAAACGGTGGGTAAGCTAATAAATATTGAAAATTCTCGGTTACAGGTGCTTATAAATTGCTAACTTCTCTTTTATATGACTTTTCTTAGTGTGAATTTATCATATGCAACACTCATATACACTTGATACCAAAAAATATGTTAGCTTTAAGCAAAAGCTACATTGATACACGTAATATTCAAATGAACGCGAATATCATTCTCAGTCATTCGACATAACTCTTTCATTACCCGCCCTATTTGCAGAGCTTCATAACGTTATAAAAAATATTCAAATATAATGTTACATAACGTTATACGTATTTCCTTTCGTTATTTTTTTGATATTACTATATCGAAAAGACGAATAGTGGTATTAAAAGAATAACGTTCTTAAATATCGAAATAGAAATAAAATAACGTTATAATATCGTTATTGCTAAGCGATGTTGCCGCGCTGTCAGCTCGCTGCATAATATGATAATAATATTATTCCCCGTAAATATAACGTTATTTAATATAAAGTTTTTATTTTAATAAACGATATTTTCTAAATAGCATTTACTGATATAGCGTTAGTGGTAGCGTTGTAAAACGTTATAATTTTTATAACGATATGAGCACAAGTAGATAATAACGTTATGATTTTATAGCGGTATTTGAAACTCTGCTTATTTGTCTGCTCATTTAATCATTCGTCCAACCGTTTAGTTACGTCATTAGTACACTCTACAGCACACTTTTTTAAAGCTGCTAAATGCACACAAATTTTTGACAGTGGCGCAGGTAATTTGTTAGGAAATAAGGACCAAAATAAAAATCAATGTGATTTCATATTAAAGTTACAAATGCGACTGCGTGTTTATTTGTTTGTTAGTCCTTCTTTCATTTCGTAACTGATGTTATCGTATCTTATCGAATGTTTTTTGTCTGTTTGATGAAGAACGACATAAAAGCTACTTTTTCCCGCTGTAAAACATCTCATTCCCATACAAAATTCCATTACAATGTATTTGATCCATTCTAACGTGGGTAAAACCGCGGGATAGAGCTAATAACATAATATTTTTAGTTTAAACGAGAAGTTCATTTGTAAAATGTATTACAGTAATAAACGATATTTTCCTACCATAATTTGTTGTTTTGGCTATGAATATAATTTTTCTAAGGAACACATTGAGGTATAATATATTATAATTGATGACCCGCGTGGTGTAATGGTTATCATAACGAACTGCGGATCGGAGGGTCCCTTCGAACCAGAAATTTGAATGATGAGTTTAAAATTTCTGCTATCGGTCTGGGTGTTTGTGTTTCTATCTTTGTGTGTGTCCATGGCATCCACGACACATGATATCAACTTTACTGTGGGGCTATGAGGTTGAAGCTTTATTTATTAAAATAATGTAATTTAAATTAATTGAAAATATTATAGAAAATACGTAACATTCATTTTTTCATTTTATTTTATGGAGCAGTAGACCACATAGTGTTAAGTGGTTGGTGTAATCCCCTGCACACAGCCTCAAGCAAGCTAGGATCTTCGAGTTACAGTGTTCTTATGCAGCTGTGTTGCTATTTCGGAAGCACGTGGTTGCCTCTTTATGATATTTTCTATTAATTTGTTATTTTCAAATTATTTCAATTGATTTAATGTATTGGAATTGTTAGATAGAATAACATAATAATGAATCAATAATAAAAATTAAACCACTAAATAGTTTTTAAGAAAATAATGTATATACTAACAAAATGGAGTAATATGTGTCTGATATTAAATAAATATTATTATTATATGTATATCTCATCCTCAAATGTCACGGATCGAAGATGGTGTTTGAACCGGTCATTTGGAATTATTATTATGATTATTATTCTACACATATTACTTTTAAATAAATTAATTATAAGTCTGGCTAGCAAACGCAACTTTCTACGAAAGTACAATATAATTAACACAGAAACATATTATTAACTATTCGTTCACATCCTATTTGTGTTTGTACATACGTTACATACTCACTCATTCGTATATATACGTCATATATGTATATAGTCATTTGGAAATATCATTATGATGATTACTCTACACATATTACTTTTAAATAAATGGTAATTATAAGTCTGGCTTGCAAATGCAACTTTCTATGAAAGCACAATATAATTAACACAGAAACGTTACGTACCCACTCATTCGTCGTATATATACGTCATATATGTATATAGTCATTTGGAATTATCATTATGATTATTATTCTACACATATTACTTTTAAATAAATAAATTATAAGTCTGGCTAGCAAACGCAACTTTCTACGAAAGCACAATATAATTAACACAGAAACATATTAACCATTCGTTCGCATCCTATTTATGTTTGTACATACGTTACATACTCACTCATTCGTCGTATATATGTGGGATGGAAATAAAAGACTGATGCACGTTAAATCAGATATATTGCAAACGACCAAATTACAACTTATTACAACCGCAAGCGCTAGCTAGATCACACCATTGACGACTACCTCTGTCAAACCGGACATTACATATTTTTTAAAGTTTGCGTTCCGTTGCACGGATAAAATTCCTACAGACTCGGTCATCCTGCTAAAGTCTGACCTCAGACTTTCTTAACTACTTACAAACATCCCTATCAAATTAAACATATTGAAACTTTTCCAACTTAATTTTAAAATAAATATCCTACTCAACACACAGAATCTATCTAAGTCTTACTTACTAATTAAACTGTAAAAACAACATATTAAACAACAAAAATTTAATTTTACCAACTTAACTTTGTAATAAAATCCTACTCAATACATAAACTATGTTTTCTTACTTACATCTCTAAATATGTTAATCAAATACATGCCTTAAATAAAACTTACCTACTACTACTATTACCACCTTAATAAATTAAACTTACCTACATAAATGCAATACCTAATACTTTACATAATATCTTATACTTTTACCTTAACACCTTTTAATATCTCATACTCTTAACACCTTATATACCTAATATGTAAATCTTAAACACTATGAACAATTTTATTCAAAGATGGTATGCCCACACAAGAAAAATCAGACCCTAAAAGCAACACAATTAAAAACAGACAACACCATAAACACAATATTTAAATCATAATAACCTAGTCGTCAGCAGGGGTAGGCCACTGTTTCATATACTCTGCACAGGTGGTTGTTATTAGAGGACCCTCTGAAGAACTATCAACCTTTTCAACATTGTATCTATCATTTCTCTTAACTTTTGTCACCCTGTAAGGCCCCAAATATTTTGGTTTCAGCTTTAGTCCTGGGCCAAATTGTGTTCTTTTAATGGCTACCATCTCACCTTCCTGATATTTTTTACTTTCTTTTCTTTTCTTATCGTACTGACATTTATTTTCCTGCTGAATTTTTAAAATTTGTTCCTTTGCTTTTAATCTCAACTCATCTCTTTCTTCATTATACATTTCTATGCTCTCCTGCTGTAACAAGTTTTGTAATTCAACATCCTCTTTGTTTCTCATTTTTCTTCCAACCATCAGATTAAAGGGAGTAGTGTTGATACTTCTCTGGTATGTAGAATTAAGCGCCCTCTGAACTTTGCTGACATGCCGGTACCATAATGCTGGTTCTTGAATACATAGCTTAGTCAGAACAGGTATAATGATCCTGTGGATGCGTTCCACTTGACCGTTACCGCGAGGCACTCCTGTGGTGACTTCCACATGCTCTATGTTCTCATCCTCACAATACTTCTTAAACTCGTTACTTGTAAATGCAGTTCCTTTATCCGTGATCACCCTTTCAGGATTTCCAAAAGTTTGCTGCAAAATAGAAAGTTTTGATAAAGTTTCTTTAGAGGTAGTTGATTTCACTGGAAATAACCAAACAAATTTCGTAAATGCATCTATCACAGTAAGTATATAATTATACTGCTTTTGGGTGGCTGTTAATGGTCCAATGTGATCTATGTGCAACGTCTGTAGAGGTAGTGATTCCTTCCCCACTGGATTAAGGAATCCTTCTTGTTTGCCACCTTTTCTTGATGCCAGAATACAAGGTATGCATGACAACATGTAGTCCTGTATCTTTTTATCAATATCTGGAATAAAATAATCTTTATTAATTAATTCTTTCATCTTTTTAGTAGAAAAATGTCCATTACTATGAGCTTTTCCAATTACTTCTTTTTCCATGACTTTAGGTACAACTAACAATCTTTGATCTCCCTTGTATAGAATATTATTTTCCATCCAGTAATCCTTGTAAGTTTTGTCTTTCAAAATTTCCTTTATGGCTCTTAAACCTTCATCTTTATCTTGCGCTTCCCTTAACTGACTGTGAAGGCTGTTTGTGATTACCCCTATGTATGGGTTTCTGCTTAAAGCATCAACGTGTCTCATTCTCGAGCCTGCTCTGTGTTCCACCTTATAATCATATTCTTGTAGAAGAAGAACCCATCTCGCTACTCTTGTTACTAAATCTTTCTTCTTGAGTGTCATTTCGAAAGCCAAGCAATCTGTCACTATTGTAAATGGAATTCCAATCAAGTACTTACGGAATTTCTTTACTCCTTCCACTACTGCTAGGGCTTCTAACTCATAGCTTGTATACTTCATTTGTGCTTCTGAAGTCTTTTTGCTCATGTAGTACACAGGATGAAATTTACAGTCATTGGGATCCTTCTGCAAAAGTATAGCGGAGTAAGCTACTTGAGATGCATCTGTATGCAACTGTGTTTCTAATGCTGGGTCAAAAATGTGTAACACAGGGTGTTTAGATAATTTTTCCTTCAATATCTGAAAAGCAATCTTCTCCTTTTCTCCAAAATAAAAATATTTATCTTTCTTTAATAGATCTGTGAGTGGCTTCGCTATCATTGAATAATCTTGAATAAATTTTCTAAAATATGAGCTAAGTCCAATAAAGCTCTGTAACTCCTTCTGAGTACCAGGCTGAGGGAATCTCATAACCGCATCTGTTTTTTCAGGTGATGGTTTTACAGTACTATTTTCAATAACATGACCTAGATATTCAACTCTCATCGTAAGCAACTCACTCTTATTCCAGTTGATTTGCAGCCCATACTCTGCAGCTCTTTGCAGTACCTTCCTTAGTTTTATTACACCCTCTTCATAGGTTATTGACGGTATTATCACATCATCAATAAATATTAGTACCCCAGCTTCAACAATTAGGTCTCTGAAAATTGAATTAATAAAGCGAGTAAAATAATTCGGGCAAATAGATAAACCAAAAGGTGCTCTAGTGAATTCATACTGGCCATTGTGGGTAACAAAAGATGTATATTTTGTACATTTGTTATTTATCTTTAAATGGAAAAATGCATCCTTCAAATCCAATTTACTAAAAATTTTAGCACCTAATAACCTGTCAATATGGTCATCTATTATAGGAAGAGGAAATTCATCTTTCACAATTTTCTCATTAATTTTCCTGTAATCCACACATACACGCGTTGTACCATCTTTCTTTTTGACAAGAACTAAAGGACTTGCATATTCAGAATAGCTATGTTTAATAATACCTTTTTGTAACCACTCGCTCACTTGTCGGTCCACCTCTTGTTGTTCCTTGACAGCTAGACGTCTTGGTCTCTGTGCAACAGGAATATCATCCTTCATGACAATAAACATTTCTATTGGCGCCTCCTTTGTCTGAATTGGGCAGTAATTTTTCACAAGATCCTGTACTTCAAATTTTAGCTGCTGATCTGGCACATAGGAAATTATTTCTTCCGAAACACCTGTAACGAGACAATTTAATAAGTTATTGCCCCCCCCTGACACAACATTGACCGACCCCTTATCAAAAACAAGAATTGTGTTTTGCAGAAATGGCTGGCCTAAAATCACTTTGTAGGGCATAACATCTTTGGGCACAATATAAAACGTACATTTAAATGAATGTTCATCAAAGTTTATATTTAACTCTACTTTTCCTAGCGAAATAACTTTGGTTGCACCAAGTCCCGAAAACTCGATTGTTTCTTTTACGTAAGATAGAATGTCCAGCAAGAAAAATAGGTCCACTGTTATTAAGTTAACATCGCTCCCCGAATCAATTAAACTTTCTACTTTTACTCCACCAATTTCTAATATTTTCACCGATTTATTAGTATCACTTCGCGTTACGTATGAATGTGTCATGACCTGTTGACATTGACAGCTTCCGCCATTTCCGCTCGGATTGACATTAGCGCCGCCATGTTGATCGTCATCGGAATTTACTGCGAGCGAATCCGGCGCTGACTTCAAGCACATCGCGCGAGGTTGCCATCTTGTGGCGCGAGCTTCGTTTCCGCCGCTTCCGTTGCTAACTTCATTTTGCGCCGACGATCCTGCATTCATATTTATGCAATTTGTAGCGATGTGGCCGAATTTATTGCACTTATAGCACTTAACACCGTTTCTGCATGCGTTTGCTAAGTGGCCCTTTTCACCGCACTGATAACAATTCCGTATGATACGTGTGGTGTCCACCTTTTTCTCTTTTACAGGTACCGGTTCGTGTCGCTTCTTCGCCATAGTTTTTTTCATATTTTCGTAGATCGCCAGTTTTTCTTTTAGCGCAGAATATGTAGTCACCCCATATAAAATAGCTTTGTTAGGCTCATAATCGATGATCCCATCTACGATGTACTGTATAGCTATATAATCAGCGAACTTTCCTCTTCGTCCCAACTCTTTCATTACGAGCATATATTCGTAGTAGGACTCTTCTTTCCTTTTTTTTCTAGCAGCCATCATTTCATGAATTTCCTTTACATTGTAGCTGTCTGGGAATTCTTTTAATATAGCTACTTTAAAGTCGTCAAACGATTTAAATACTCGTTCGGACTTAAGCCACAGTTCCGCCGTCCCCGTCAAACATCGCCGTGCCACGATAAGTTTTTGCGTCGAGGTCCATCCAAATAATTCCGCATTTTCTTCGATGTCCTGCAGCCATTTCGAACAGCTCAACGTTTTGTCCGTCCCGTCGAATTTGCTGATCAAACCGTCGTACCCCGCCGTTGTCATCATGTTAAAATGGCTGGCCGCGTGGCCGCGCCCGCCATCATAATCACCCCTTTTGTCGTCCTGCATATCGCCTTTTCACCTTCTCGCCTTTTCACCGAACGATCGCCTTGCAGTTGTAGTCGTAGCACTCCTTTCGCCTTCCCCACCGTTTGAATACGCCTTCTTTTCTTAGTCTCACGCGCCACCACCTCGTGCACGTGCTCGACAAAAATTCAATTTCACCTTCTTCTCATCAATCAATATACTATTTCCATCCCGGACGAGCCCCCAAAAATTGTGGGATGGAAATAAAAGACTGATGCACGTTAAATCAGATATATTGCAAACGACCAAATTACAACTTATTACAACCGCAAGCGCTAGCTAGATCACACCATTGACGACTACCTCTGTCAAACCGGACATTACATATTTTTTAAAGTTTGCGTTCCGTTGCACGGATAAAATTCCTACATATATACGTAATATATGTATATACTCATTTGGAATTATCATTATGATGATTACTCTACACATATTACTTTTAAATAAAGGGTAATAATAAGTCTGGCTAGCAAACGCAACTTACTACGAAAGCACAATATAATTAACACAGAAACATATTAACCATTCGTTCGCATCCTATTTGTGTTTCTACACACGTTACGTACTCACTCATTTGTCCGATCGCTTAGTTACGTCATTAGTACACGCCACCGCACAATTTTTCACACTCGTTAAATTCACACGATTTTTTCAGCGGCCTAGTTATTTTTTTAGGAAACGAGGGTTGAGTAATAGTGAGTTTTCTGTTAAATGTAAGTTAAGCCTTTCATTTAAACAGTAATTAAATTCTTTTTATTTAATTCTGGTTTTGCGAGCCAAAGTCAGCGATTTAAGAAGAAACGCGGGTTCAGCCGAATTTGAAAAATAGGTATTTTGGAATAACTATTGCTATCGCGCTGCGCCCTGCGCTAACCGATGCGTGCGATAGGGACAGATGCAGCTCAGACTGATTATACCTACAAACTTTCTTACTAAATCGAGGTTTCGTATTCTCCGCTTCCCTCCTTCAAAATTGAGTTTATTAAATATATTTTTTCACAAATATCAAGAAATAGATTAAGTCTATGCCCCTATGTTTTTATTTGGTCGTAAAAACCTTTCAAATTTGTTTTGCAGTTGTTGGATTAGGGCTGTATGAAAGAGGCATTTTCTACGATTTTTGATGAGTCATATTTTCTGATCTAATTAGTTGATTGAAGAAAACAAAACATAGGGGCATAGCTTTAGCAGACTTAGATATTGTCACAAAAAATCATTCCTCAAGAAGCATTATCCAGGGAGGAAATAGGAGAATGCGTTTGTATGGGAATACGGCACTAGCGTTTCCTCTTAAGTTTGAAATGTGTAAATTCTATAATAAACAACACATCAGGTAAACTTATGCATTCTTTATAAAAAGTTTCACTAATATATTGTTAAGTATTTTTTTATTTGATATTTCGTTTGGTGTTAAGTGATTAGATTTTTAAACAGCTTCTTATATAACACTTCCGATCAAATTATGATATAAAAATTTATGTAGTGTTCGCGCCAATTAACTTATTCTTCATTCATGTGAACCACCTTCATCCTCCCTCTCTTTCCCGCAAGCGCACTATTATATAATATCGGCATCATTCGCACCTGAACGAATGTATATGGATCAGGAAAGGAAGGCCTATTAATCACCGCATCCCGCCAATCACACATCGTGCCCGGTCTTCAAGCGGGAGGCGCGCAACAAGCGTGCTGGCACGGTAGCGCTCTCCACCAAGCCGGTGGAGAAAAGAAGACACCCATCAGCCGGTCCTAGCCAGCCGCGGCAAGTGGAGGAGCATCACAAGGGCTCCCTCATGGCCGCGGCCAACGGGCCGACTACTCGCGGAGCTCCTCTTCCAAAGAAGAAGAAAAACGGGAAGAAGAAGAAGGGGAAGACGGCAAAGGCCGCCCCTTCCACCGCTCCACCCGCACCAGCACCCGCTCAGAAGAGCTCCACGAAGACGCCCACCTCAGCCCTCTCCCGCGTACAGGAGACGCGACAGGGGGAGAGTGAGAAGGCCTGCCGGCGGCAACTATGCCTCCTGCAGGACCTAACCAAGATGCTGCAGCAGGTACTGTCTGCAATGAGTGAAGGCCTGGACGCAGCGCCCGCTATTCGGAGCGGCATGGCGTCCATGGCCACTCACATGGAATAGCTTCTTCCCGACCAGGACTGACCCGCGGCACTTAGGTGCCGCGCCCACACCGGACATGACCAGCGGCGAAAGCCGCTCCATCAATATGAAGAAACCCCGATCCAGGACTGGATCACGCCCATCGGAAAGCCAGGGGGGCCCCCCCCTGGCTACCACTCCATTGACCGGCTCCGCATTTGCGGGCCGCGGCAGAATCCCCAAGCTAGAGGTGAACGAATCTTGGCTCCCCGTGCGGCACAGAGGCCGCACGAGAAGAAACCCGAACTGTACTATTAATCAGTCTGTCTTCGTCCGGCCGCCGGCGTACACGCACGCAAGTCCTTTCGTGACAACCGTACCGCAAGCCACCATGCGTGGTTAGACTCGCCGCATCGCCGCCATCACCGCTGTCAATAGTTTGTGATTTAACGACTCAAAGTGATGAATAGGTACCTATAGTGTAATGTGAAGGACAACACCAGTTCCCGGGCAAGAGAAGATTGATCGAGGCTTCATCAGTACACGAGCATACCATCTGCTCCAGCCCCTGTGATAATCCAGGTTAGTGCGCTTGCTCCCTTTATCAATCCTTCTCGTTTTCCACCCTTTATTCCACCATTTTTGATCATATCGAACCGGATGTCGAACCGCAACTTTACAGTCCACAATTCCTGCACCCGCAGCGGGGGATCATCTTCAGATCCACCATCATTTTTGGTCCATGTCGAGCTGGATTTCGAGCCAATATTTTGGTCACTTCACCCGGGTTAATTATTTAATCTCATAAATACGCATACATATGTATTTCATGTAATATATTATAAGTGCCTATTCATATTTATTTTTGCAAATAAGTATTATATCTGCGATTATTTTATATCCCGCATATAACGCACCGCTCACGTAGGTATATTATTCTTTTTGCAAAACGCACCGCACCATCCGCTCCATTATTTACCTATATTTGTAATCGAAATTACACCTCATAGGTACGCATTCTATTTTTCATTAATTGAAGTCCGCCATATTGTATTTACCGGAACCGACGCGACCGGATCGTTGTTTCGCTAGTAACTACCTACGTACATTCATTCATTACGCCATACATAATTTTTATAATCTCAACTGTTTTAACTGATTTATCTTGTTCACGACAAAATCTCTACTAAAGGCAAAATTGAATCTGAAACGATTTCAAATGACGAAATTAGTTTGAAAATATTAATTGCAAAACGTGATTCTATTTACGAACGTTTACAACAAATTTATGATTTATCTTTAAGTGCATTAAGTTCGTCAGACGCACAAGACACATTTCTTGACACGGCATCTGACCTTGAATACTTGCGTACTGAGTTCAGGGACACGTTAGAATCTTATAATGTTACAAATTTAAAATTAAATCCGAACGCGCAAGTAGATTTCGGATCGTGGAAATCTTTTCATGATCTATATAGTCGTATTAAAAGTCAAGTGTCCAAATTAAACGCTCCATCTTCATCTTCAAGTAAATGGCAGAATAGTTTACCTACAAAAATTATACCGTCGCTTCCGCCCATAGAATTACTTTCTTTTAATGGGGACATACGATACTGGTCTATGTTCTACCAACAATTTAAAACCTTAGTTCATGATAATCAGCAATTAACAGATGCTGAACGCGTCTATTATCTTGTTAGTAAACTTAAGGACAAGACATTATCAATTTGCTCAGGCTTAATGTCTACAGCGGAAAACTATTCTGTGATATGGAACGCGCTCATACGTAGATATAACGACGAGCGTGCGCTCGCGACTACCTACGTCAGTCAGCTGTTAGAACTGAAGAACGTTAACACTAACACATCCGCTGGTTATCAAATATTTATGGATAAATTTGATGCTTCTATTAACGCTCTTAAGCAACTTAATATTGATGACATATCTGAGTTTCTGTTTCTAAATATCGCGCTTAGAAAATTAGATTACGATACCGTAAAGTCGTTCGAAATGTCATGTCGCAACGTAAATATACCTAAATATGCCGCTTTGGTTCAATTTTTACATGACCAGAACAGGGCTTTGTGCCATACAATAAATACTTCGCATAATATGTCTAACAATAATAAAATTAAAGGTAATTTGGTTCCCGCTCCCGCTAGAAATATAAGCAAAACTTTTATTAATACAGATTCGTCCCGGTCTTGTATTTTCTGTAAATCGGGTGATCACGAACACCTATTTGTCTGTCCGCATTTTTTAAAAATAAATACACAAGACAAGTACAATTTTGTAAAACGAAATAAATGTTGTACTAATTGTTTAAGTAATAAACACGCCACTCCCTTTTTGTAAGTCACAGCGTAGATGTAGGCATTGCTCCCGCTCGCACCATACGCTACTTCATTTTGTTAGTGGTAGGAATAAGGTCGATCAGCCTTCGGTACAACAAGGTCCAGGAGAACAAAATGCATCCACGTCATGAAACGTATCGCGCGATTGCGGTAATGCGCCGCATTGCACTACATTATTGGGGACTGCGAAGATTAAAGTTTGTACTAAATACGGTCACCAATATTTGTTGCGTTGTTTAGTGGACCCTGGCTCGCAATGCGATTACATTACGAAACAGTGTTGCAAACGTTTATACCTACCGATCTCTAATAAAACACCAGTTAAAGAGGCGCAAGGAATCGGTGGAGTATCGCAGAAGATTTTAGGTGTTACTTCTTTGCAGTTTAGCTCCCGCTTTGATGAAAATAAACTTTATCATATTGAACCGTTAGTTGTTCCCACTATAACTGGACAATTACCCGAGTCGCTAATAGACGTTTCGAAAATTAATTATATAAATAATTTACGTTTAGCTGACGATCAATTTCATAAACCAGGTGACATTGACGTTTTATTAGGGGTTAACACTTATCTACAAATTTTGTTAACTCATAAAATAATTAATTCGCAATCGCCGAGTGCCATAGAAACGTCACTAGGATACATAATAATGGGAGACGCAAAGATCGACTTTCCTACTTGCATGCCGCGTTCTTTAGTTTCTTATCCTACTCGTATTGATAATAGTCAAACGTCGCTCATGCATTTGCTCGAAAAATTTTGTAAGTTAGAGGAGCTGCCGCAAAAAACTTATTTGAGTCCTGATGAGCAGGAATGTGAGAATATTTATAATTCCACTACTCGTCGCAATTTGAACGGACGATATGTTGTCGCCCTGCCCTTCAAGGACACGCCTGATAAGTTAGGTGATTCTTTTATAACCGCTAAAAAACGCTTCTCGCTCCTAGAGAGACGTTTTAATAAATGTCCCGATCTTCGCTCCCGCTACAATGACGTCATTCAAGATACATCAACAAGGGTTTTTTATCATTAGTTGTTTCAAATAATTTTACGGAACCTTGCTTTTATCTCCCGCACCACCCTGTCATACGTAATGATAAAAGTACAACTAAATTGCGAATAGTACTCGACGCAAGCGCTAAGTCAGATAATGACATTTCATTAAATGATATTTTATATAGTGGGCAAAATTTACAGTCTGATATTTTTAATATTTTAATAAACGTACGAGTTTATCGCATCGCCTTTTTTGCCGATGTTAGGCAAATGTATTTATGCATTGAAGTACAAAAATCGCACCGCGCGTTTCAACGCATTCTTTATCGCTTTTCTAATGAGGAAGACATACAAACATACGAATTTAATCGTGTGACTTTTGGTTTACGCTCTTCTCCTTTTCTTGCGATACGCACATTACGTCAGTTGGCTTCCGAGGAGAGGGAGTCCTATCCTCTGGCTGCTTCGGTGGTCGAACGAGATATTTATATGGACGATATCGCGTCCTGCGCGCCCTGCGTCAACAGCGCCGTTGACGTAGCCACTCAACTAATTCAAATGTTTAAGCGAGGAGGATTTGAATTGGTTAAGTGGACTAGTAACAGTTCAGAGCTTTTACAGCACATCCCCGCAACGCACCGTCAGCTTGACGAGGTCTCATTCGACGACCAAAATATTTTTAAAATATTGGGTCTTCGTTGGCACCCCGCAACTGATTGTTTTTCTTTTCTAGTTTCGCCGCCGCCGCTCGCTTGTACCAAGCGTTCTATTTTATCCGCAACCGCTCGCTTGTATGATGTTCTGGGGCTCGTGGGTCCAGTAATTCTTTTCTCTAAGCTTCTCATTAAAACCTTATGGGTTCTCAAACTTGACTGGGACCAGGCTCCGCCCGCTCACGTTGTCACTGCATGGCAACAATATATTTCAGAGTTACCTTTGATATCGAAATTAAAGTTTCCTCGCCATATGGGTATAAATAAAAATTCCCAAGTCTCGCTAGTCGCGTTCGCCGACGCCAGTGAAAAGACGTATGGCTGCGTGATTTATTCGCACATCGTTAATGATGATGACTCACCAGTGGTAACGCTGATTTGTTCTAAATCAAGGGTGTCGCCGCTAAAAACTATTTCGTTAGCTCGGATCGAGTTATGCGCCTTAGTATTACTCGCTAATTTACTGCGTACCGTACATGACACGCTATCCGCTAGGCATCCTGTTAGTAACATTTATGCATTTTCGGACTCTGAAGTCGCCCTTTGTTGGGCCCGCTCCTCACCCCACAGGTTTAACACATTTGTGGCTAACCGCATTTCGCAAATACAGTCTTCTTTATCTCCTGATAATTTATTTCACGTAGCTGGTTTTGAAAATCCCGCCGATTATATTTCTCGCGGTTTATTGCCGTCGCAAATAATAAATTGTGATCTGTGGCTACACGGTCCCTCTTGGTTGTCCTCACCGAGGAGTGAGTGGCCAATACAACCATTTTCACTATCTGCCACCGATCTACCGGAAGAAAAAACTGTAACATGTACCGTTAGTAATAGTCCAGCGCATCCATTTATCACTCTTAGTTTAAAATTTTCAAAATGGAATAAATATCTCCGATCCGTAGCTTATGTTCTAAAATTTATAAAAAAATTACCGCGTAATAAAACTATAACCGCTTCTGACCTGGAATACGCAGAGAATACTATTATTAAAGTGGTACAATCTAACGCTTTCGCGGAGGATTTGACTAAAATTCAAAAGGGGCGTCCTTGCTCTTCTGCCTTACGCAAGTTAACTCCGTTTATCGCAGACGATCTGCTTCATGTAGGTGGACGTCTTCAATATTCGTCTTTACCAGACTCGCAAAAACATCCAATATTATTACCAAAAGGTGGTCATATAATAGATCTTTTAATTGATTATTATCATTATAAAAACTTTCACGCTGGCCCGCAATATTTACTCGCCGCGTTGCGTGAGAAGTATTGGATATTATCTGCACGACGCATAGTACGCTATCGCGTCCTTAAATGCAATGTTTGTTTTAGACATAAACCTAAAGCAGCGCACCCGATGATGTCCGCGCTGCCTGCTTGCCGGATCGAGCAGTGCAACGCTTTCACACACACGGGGGTAGACTACGCTGGCCCTCTGAACATCACGTTGACGCGTAGGCGCGGCGTTCGCAGTGAAAAAGCATACTTATGCTTATTTATATGTCTCGTCACTAAAGCAGTTCATTTAGAGCTGGCCTCGGATCTAAGTTCTGCCAGCTTCTTGGACGCATTCAAGAGGTTTATATCTCGTAGAGGTCCATGCAAGTTTATCTATAGTGATAACGCTACTAATTTTATTGCTTCGCGTTCATACTTGAATGAACTTCATTCCTTTTTACGTTCAGACGTATATTATAAAGTATTTAATCAGATCCTTTCTGATAACCGCATCACTTGGAAACTAAACCCTCCAAACGCTCCACATTTTGGTGGGCTTTGGGAGTCAAATATAAAGGTAGTAAAGTATCATTTATTTCGCGTCATAGGTAAGCAAATCCTCACGTATGAGGAGATGCTTACTGTCCTCACTCAGGTCGAACGCATATTAAATTCACGACCGCTTTACGTGTTAAGCGATCCGGCGGAACCTACTGCACTTACGCCCGCGCATTTCCTCGCTGTTAATCCACTTGGATGTTTACCCGCCGCGGATCTTAGTAAAGAACGCATTAATCTTTTATCACGTTTTTCATTGCTTGATTCGATAGTTCAGTCATTCTGGAAGCGCTTCAGATCAGAATACTTACATACACTACAAGCAAGGGAAAAGTGGAATAAACATTCTATTAATTCCATTTCTGTAGGAACCGTAGTTCTTATCGATATGGATAACGCCCCGCCTCTTCAGTGGCCGCTAGGCGTCGTCACTGAACTGTTTCCTGGTAGGGATGGTGTGGTGCGCGTTGCACAAGTGAAGACTAAGAGCTCCACTTTGCAGCGGCCCATTGTTAGACTTTGCCCTCTACCAACACAATAATATTTCTATATGCTTATGTAGTTTATTTTTTATAAGTTATAGTTTAAGTATAAATGCTCATTCCGCTATTATATTATTTTTATTAATTTACTAATTATATTCATCGCATCGCCTCTGTTCACCGCATATATAGTTTCTTCCACATGATATTAACTCCGCTGTATATATTTATTTTTTATTTTTTATAATTCGCTATTTGAGGAGACCTCAAGGCCGGGGGGATGTTCGCGCCAATTAACTTATTCTTCATTCATGTGAACCACCTTCATCCTCCCTCTCTTTCCCGCAAGCGCACTATTATATAATATCGGCATCATTCGCACCTGAACGAATGTATATGGATCAGGAAAGGAAGGCCTATTAATCAGTCTGTCTTCGTCCGGCCGCCGGCGTACACGCACGCAAGTCCTTTCGTGACAACCGCACCGCAAGCCACCATGCGTGGTTAGACTCGCCGCATCGCCGCCATCACCGCTGTCAATAGTTTGTGATTTTAACTGACTCAAAGTGATGAATAGGTACCTATAGTGTATTGTGAAAGAAAGAAAGAAAGAAAAAATATTTATTTCATATTAGGAATACAAAATATTCGCTTAATGAATGTCATTTTTTCCCGGTCATCGCCTTTAAGTGCCCGTTTGGGCTAGGTGTTGAGCTGAGAGAAAAAAGGCGGCGGAAAAAAACTCCCAGCACTCTTTTAAAAAAACAGTACATAATAATATATTTGAGATAACAGAATGGCTATGGGTCGATAATGGTCACACGTGACAGCTGATCGTGTGAGACACCATCAACCCACTTCCACCTGCTCACAGATGCGAGTAATTACTAAAACTAATACAATCTATGAAGAAATAGCCTTGTGTGAGCGAGATTCATTCCCACGCTCCTTTATCATTAAGATAGTCCTTAGTGTTATAATAAGCCTTACGGCACAGGACTTGTTTGACTGCCTTCTTAAAAGGTTTTAAAGGCAGGGATTGAATCTTCATTGGGATTTTATTATATATCCTGATGGACATCCCAATAAAAGAATTACTTTTTTTATGAAGCCGGCATTTCGGAAATGCCAGCTTGTGGCCGTTCCTAGTTGAAACACAATTAGGACTTTGCAAGTCCAATATAGTAGTGAATTTTTCTTTGTTTTTACGTACACATATGATGTTTTCGTAAATATATTGCGAAGCAAATGTTAGAATATCTATCTCTTTGAATTTTTCTCTGAGAGATTCTCTAGCACCTATGTTATAAATTGCGCGAATAGCCCTTTTCTGCAAAATAAAGATTGAATCAATATCAGCCGCATTACCCCACAGTAAAATGCCATATGACATTAAACTATGGAAATAACTGAAATAAACTAATCTGGCTGTTGCAATGTCTGTGAGGGAACGAATTTTCTTTATTGCAAAAACTGCAGAACTAAGTCTATTCGCTAACTGAGAGATGTGGGGTCCCCACTGTAATTTGGAGTCTATTGTGATTCCAAGAAATGAAGCTTCTTCAACAATGGCAAGATCCTCACCATTTAATTGAGGATTTACATTTTCTTTCTTTACATTTGGGGGTGAAAATCTTATACAATCAGTTTTTTTTATTATTTAATAGTAAATTGTTTACATTAAACCACTGGACAACCTTAGAGAGAGCATTGTTCACGTCGTCAAGATTTGATATTCGTCTATTAATTTTAAATAAAAGAGAAGTATCATCTGCGAACAATACAATCTCATGACTGTTTTCTACCATGAATGGAAGATCATTTATATATAATAAAAACAGAAATGGTCCTAAAATTGAACCCTGTGGGACCCCCATCTCTACAGGTGACCCAGACGACCTTTTACCATTCACCTCAACTCTCTGAGTCCTATCCCTCAAATAGGATGACAGGAGTTTAAGCGCGGTACCTTTAATGCCATAGTGGTTGAGTTTCCTTAGAAGGGTTTCGTGCTGAACGCAGTCAAAAGCTTTAGATAGGTCGCAAAACACACCTAAGGCATCCTGCGATCTCTCCCAAGCTTCTATAATAACTGAAAAAAGCTCAACACCTGCATCGGTTGTAGAACGACCTTTAGTGAAACAAAATTGATTTTTATGTAAAAGTTTGTTATTTGTAAAATAGGACAATAACTGGTTGAGAAGAATTTTCTCGAATATTTTACTGCACGTGGGGAGAACAGAAATAGGTCTATAATTCATAGGGTCAGTAGTACTGCCCGATTTGTATAAAGGAATCACTTTACTATGTTTCATTAGGTCAGGAAATTCACCACTTTTTATACAATTATTAAATATTAGGGCTAAGTTTGGTGCAATTAAATCTATTATTGAATTAAGGATCTTTACAGAAATACCCCAAAGATCGGTAGTGTTCTTAACATCTAATGTCCTAAATATTTTTACAATGTGTTTGGCGTCTATGGGTCTAAATTTAAAATGACATTTGCATTCGCTCACATTTTCTTTCAGCAACGATTCAGCAACGTTGGGGGAAGAGTTAAGAGATTTAGTTGTCGAAACTGGAATGTCACTAAAAAATTTCTCAAATAAATTAGCCACATTCTCATCTTGTTCAACCAGAGTATTATTATCCGCAATTAGTTTAAAATCAAGGTTGCGGTCCTTACCTCTTCCAGTTTCGGCATTAATGATTTTCCAAGTCGTCTTTATTTTATTGTTACTAAATTTTATCTGATTTCTGATATGTATGGACTTGGCCGCGATACACACTTTCTTAAAAACTTTTGAATAATTTTTAACATGGTCACAAAAGGATTCACTATGATTATAGGACCTCTCATAATAAAGGTCATATAATTTTTGCCTACTTCGGTGTAGTCCCAATGTTGCCCAATCATTGAATGATTTGCATGTTTTCGGAGAGATTGTCTTTGGGGTAAATACAAAATTATACGCTTTATTGATTTGATCAGAAACTATCTCATACTGTTTATTTACATTACCATGCAACGGAACAGACAATCCATTTACAAGCTTATTTCTAAATCTCTCCATTCGTTTATTACTCACCGGAACGACCACTTTACTCTTATCAACCCGTTTATCAATATCATATTTAAAACATGCGAGTTGACCACAGTGATCCGAACTTAGATTATTAATTATCATTGAATGAACTGGTGTGCCATCTGTAAAGATATTGTCAATGCAAGTCGCTGTGGAATCAGTGATTCTAGTGGGTTCCGAAAACAGGTTACTAAGATTACAACATTTCATACTCGATAAAAACTTTTTACTGACTGAAGATTCCTCCAAGATATTAATATTAAAGTCACCACAAATAATAATGTCCTTCTTCTTCTTGCTACATAATTTAAGAAATAATTCATCAAGAACTGACTCGAATTTATCAAACAATGCATTTGGAGGTTTATAAATACAAACAATTAAACAATAAGGTAGCTCCACACAGGCTATTTCCACAGTCCGTTCAATAGAAAGGCTCACTATATCTTTACGGTCCTTAAATTTTAGGCCTTTTTTTAAAATAATTAACGAGCCACCACGAATAGCTGTCGTTCTACTGAACGAACTGGCGACTTGGTGCTTATCAAAGTTAAACACAATTTGGCAATCTTTCAGCCAATGTTCAGTAATGCAAATGACGTCTATATTGTAGTGCTTCAAAAACAAGTCTAATTCTAGCTCTTTATTTAATAGGCCTTGCATATTTTGATGCACCAAGTTTAAACATTTATTGTTCCTTAAAAAACTACTCGACAACTGGCTCTCAATAATCATGTTCATATTTTTATTGCTAGAGACGTGAGCCTCTGTTGTCTGATAACTTAATTTAAAGTGTTTGGGGCAACATCCAAACAAGTCGATGTAGTACTACAACAAGTATTACTACTAAATATAACATCGGTCTGCTCAATAAAAGCAGTTGTCTTTGAAGATAAAGTATGACATACTTTATCTGTCAAGTAATAAGATAGCAAATATGCTATCTGTTTGTATATATAATTGGATAGAATAATTCTATCCTTCGTAATATTAAAATTATTTTTAAATATATTATTAATGTCAAAAAGCCTAAACCTATTTGGATCATTACAATCAGATCCAGTTGTTAACACATTGTTACTGTTGCCAATTGAATTATACAAAAGTATATTTAATTGTTGACGCAATTTATTTTCATTGAAGTCATCCTTAACATAAGGAATTGTACACATTATTATTTTATTAACGTTTAAATCTTGTAATTTTTGGATATAATATGTAAGCAACAATTTTTGTTTCATATTTCCCCGTCTACCACAAAGCAAGATTAGCGTAGAACTGGGGTCATAAGTGCCACTAATTACCTTATTCATTATTTGCGCCATTGTAGCCCCAGGCATACTAAAATTACAGATGACTTTGTCAGTAAGATTTAACAGTTTCGTACCCATGTTTTTACCTAACTCGTCACTAAATATTAAAATTGGATTTCTTAAGGGTATTGGGGTTATGGAACTGACATTTTGACTCGTTTTTAAAGGAATGTGTTGAGACGGAGGCCCTGAACATAATGATTCGGAGCATTGACAGTTATTGACCAGAGATTGAAATCGCTCTTCATTATATTTTGATAATTTTATCACTTCGTCCATGACGATTACGTGCTCTCCTATTTCCTTCTGGGCGGCATCATATTTTAAAGTTATCTCCTGTAAAGATTGGTGCAATACAGTGATTTTATTGTTTAAATCAGAAATGTCAGTCTCATAACGCTTAGACAAAATGTTAAACTCTATCGAAGATGTTTTATATTCTTCAAGAAGTGATTTATATTTCTTTGATAAAATTTTATGATTTTTTACAACCATGTTTTTCTTAATTAATTTGTTAGTCTTAATAATGTGTCTATTTAACTTAGCCAATTTCTTAATTTTTTTCCCGCTGCCACGACCGACCCGGCTTGACGCATTAATTAACGTGTCTTCACCGGTCAAGTCGATGGTGACAGCGGGGGAGGGAGAGTAGGCGGGAATATAGGAAGCACTGGCCAGCTCTTCAAACAAGCTTTTAGTGCTGCCCTGAGAGTTAAGTTTAGTACACTTTTCTTCGAGCTGATCAATGCGCTCCCGGGCACTCGCGAGTTCGGACCGCAGCTGGGTAATTATTGTTAAGTTGCTATCGTATTCATCGTAGCAACGGTCAAAGTCCTTAGATTGCCTTTTAAGACGGTCACGTTCCTCACGAGTCTCCAGGTACTGAGCGTGCAACTCCGCCATTTCCGCCTTAACATTATTATACCTTTTAATAACTTCTAAGGTTTCAATTTCATTGTCCTCTCTCTCCCTCAGTAATTGTTCACACTACTTTTTTGTCTCGCAGAGTTGTTGGCGCGCGAGCTGGAGTTGGCTTTCCAGCTGGCGGGCTGTAACACTACGAGTATTCATAATTACACTTACTTAAACGTATCTAAATTGAACAAGTAACAGAGCAGCAGTGCAAACGCGACTATTTATACTAATAACACTAATAACGTAAAAAACTATTAGGGCCAAATGGCGAAATAACGTATAAGGTACCTATAAATCTAAAAAAGCAACAAACAAATTGTGTATTAAAATGATTAAATAAACGCTTATCTAATTTGAATTTTAAAATGAGATGATTAATAATGTCATAAAAAAAAATTAATTCTTAATAATGTCAGAGAATGAAATTTATGATAATGTCAAAATTTAAGATTTATTAATGTCAAGATATAATTTTTTTAATGATGTCAAATAATCTAATTTTTAATAATATTTAATAATATGTAAGAGTTAAAACAGTCCTCCTTGTTCTCCTAACAAAACAAAAAACAAAATATATATATATTTTAAAGAAATATTTATTGCAAAAAGGTAAAAATAATGAAAATAATAAATAAATAAAAATAAAAATCAAAAAAGCAAAAAAAAATCGTATTAGAAGTCAGGGATCGAACTCCCGCTCTTTAGGTACTAGGCCGTATGTTACGCTGAATGGACTATGCAGTGTTATCCGTTAAGTGCGAAAATAACCAGCAGGTGATGTAATATGTGTAAAGTGACTTTCATACCCGTTTTTAAATTAATAATTTGTTTTACTAACACCCGAAACGTAAACAATGAACCTATTAGACAAATACTTAAATCAATTAATCAATGTCACTTATTTACGATTATTACGTACTTTATAGTATTTCACTATAGTTTATAAGATGTTTAACGCACAAAAGTTATTATTTAACTTAAATAACACCTTCGAAATAAACTGTTAGAAATGAAAGTAACTACATACACTAGATAGTTTTACACTAATAACACCTAAAAACCGGATTGATTCCTCTGGATAACACTGTCACAGTTGGATAATACACTTATTTATACTTTTACAACTAGTTTAGCAAGAATTACTATCAAAAAATAATTTATTTTCAATATTTTAAGGAGAACCGTTTTAACTCGTTTGACAGCTGACAGCTTCGGCAGTTCAGTCCAACGTGAAGGACAACACCAGTTCCCGGGCAAGAGAAGATTGATCGAGGCTTCATCAGTACACGAGCATACCATCTGCTCCAGCCCCTGTGATAATCCAGGTTAGTGCGCTTGCTCCCTTTATCAATCCTTCTCGTTTTCCACCCTTTATTCCACCATTTTTGATCATATCGAACCGGATGTCGAACCGCAACTTACAGTCCACAATTCCTGCACCCGCAGCGGGGGATCATCTTCAGATCCACCATATAGGTAAGTATTTTAAAAATTATTTTAGTAAGTCAACATCTCGAAAATAATGTCTGAATATAAAAATAGTTATGTATTGCACAAGACAGTAGAAATCTAAAATATCACAGATAGTTTGGAAACACCTCTAGTTCTAAATAAAATCCACATTTTATTTAAATACCTGGTTCCGTTCTCTGTATACTTCTTAAGAGACATCTAGCGCCACTAAACTTTAGTGTCGTTTCTAATTTTAAATTCACATTTATTATAGGTATTATCTTATTTTCCTAGCCAATATTTGTTTCAGAAAAATAAAAATTGGTTGTCTGTAAAGTCGGTTTACGGACGATAGTTTAACTTGACAACGTCGTTACAGAACAATGAAAACCAGGAACGGTGCAAGCCGAACACTCAAGCCTCAACGTAACGCTACAAGCGCCGATCGTAACGTAACGTACAATGAGCGTAACGTACAATGAGTCATGCTTTCTCGTGCGTGCAGCCGGCGTTCATCGAAATACTAGACGTTGTCGCGTCAATAAACATCACGTGTGTCCGTAGTCATATCATTTGTACTCACCCCACACAAATCTTGTTGTTAAATAAATGTATGTACACGATTTTAGAACATCCAAGTTAATTTGTTAGAAACGTGCGCTTAGATAAATGCTGGGGCTTAAAATGAACGGTTGCTGTAAACATGTCAGTTATAATGGAGTGTTTAATTTTAAAAGTACTTAAGGTTACAACAATGAATGACGGTGAAGGTTCATAAACGGCAAATGTTGTAACTTAATTTAAATTTTGTGTGGTATTCATGTTATTTATTGCATTTGATATATGTGGTGTTTTTTTCTTTGCTTCTATTTTTCTGTAAAAAGAATTGCACATAATGAAAGAAAGAAATAAAATGATTGAAAGAGAGATGATCTAGCAAGCAAAGGCAAGTCTTGTCTAAGGTAGTATGCAGTTGCGCTGTTACGAGTACTTCGGAGGCTGATGGTCGCCTCCTGTAAGTATCGGCAACTGCGCCTTTGCAGGGTACAGTGGTGGTACTTCCCCGGGCGCACCATAAAAGTTCAACCACATTATATGTCTGTTCATCTTTTTCAACGTATCATAAGTAGTTTCGCCGGTTATTGTCGAATAGTCTGGCTATTTAATCTTTAGATGTTCTTATGATTTTACCCTTTTACAATATTAAGCCTAAGAGCGGTTTCAGACCAGCGTTTTGCGTTTGTAAAATCGTGTTTTTCGTAGCGCGTGTAGGCACGAATCGACGAGCTTTTCCCACATGTAACTTGTATGAGCCTTGTCGCACTTGACACCTCCTAAGTATCGTACAATGGTTTGAGAGTGAAAACGCTGGAATGAGTCCGAATAGGTGTTTTGGCGGGAAGTCGGAAAGGACATAATGTGCTCTTGTTTTGTTCTCATCTTCTTGGTGTATATTTTAGTTATATCGGATAAATTTGATGACATTTTGTACGATACAGGTTAATTACAGTGCCCGAGTATTGTGAAATGAAATAACAGTGCGAAAATATGTCTTTTCAGCTTTCCTCCAAAATACCATCGGACACGTTCTGGGAAATTAGCCATCGCTTTACTTAAATATCTGACTTGACTGACTGATTACTGATGACGTACAGACTATCTACGATTACTTCGTCCAGTTTAATCGAAACTGGTTAAAATTGATGCAACAATAATTATACCTACTTGACGCTGGCAATATTCACAGAGTTTGCGATGCCATTATTGAAAAAAAAAGTCCGAGTACACGCGTGTGGTTTGGTACCCAAAGCCGACGTTCGGATATGATACGAAAAATAAAAATAAATAAATAAAAATTTATCAATAAGAACGCGCAATATGGATACAAATAATGATAATAATAATATAAGTTTATACTATTATATTATTATAGGTATACTAAATAAATCTATTTCAATGAACATTTTTATATTTAATTAGTTTTTACCGACTTCCAAAAGAAGGAGGTACTGTATTCGGCTGTATGTATTTTTTTTTTATATATGTTCACCGATTACTCCGCCGTTTGTGGACCGATTTTCGAAATTCTTTTTTTGTTCGTATGCTTATACTCCCGAGGTGGTCCCATTGTCACCAAATCAGGATCTGATGATGGGATCCCAGGGAAATCGAGGGGAACTCTCAAATTTTATAGGCACACACATTGATTTTCTTATACTTTCTGAAGCATAAGAGATATTTGTGCATAGTAATCATCATCTCATGTTGCCGAGCTGATGATGGAAGGTACTGCACAGTGAGGAGTTGAAAGCAAATTCTTTCAATAAATAGTTTTTTATTCCAAATCTTACATTCCTGAGGTGGTCCAACTGTCTCCAAGTCAAAGTCTGATGAGGGGATCCCAGAGAAATCGAAGGGAACATTCAAATTTTATAGCACAACAAATGATTTTCATATTTTTACTAAAGCAAAACAGGCATTTTTGTATAATTATCATCATATCATGTTGCTGAGCTCATGATGGAAGGTACTACGAAGGTTAGGAGTTGAGAGCAAATTCTTTCAATTAAAGGTTTTTTGTTCGATATCTTACATTCCTGAGGTGGTCCAACTGTCACCAAGTCAAAGTCTGATAATGGTATCCCAGAGAAATCGAAGAGAACATTCAAATTTTATAGCACAACAAATGATTTTCATATTTTTACTAAAGCAAAACAGGCAGTTTTGTATAATTGTCATCATATCATGTTGCAGAGCTGATGATGGAAGGTACTATGACGGTTAGGAGTTGAGAGTAAATTCTTTCAATAAATGGTTTTTTGTTGGAAATCTTACATTTCTGAGGTGGTCCAACTGTCACCATGGCAAAATCTGATGATGTGATACCAGGGAAATCGAGGGAAACACTGAAACTTAATAGGCACACACATTCTTTTAGTCATATTTTTTAACATAATACAAATATTTGTGTCCGGTAATTATCACCCCATGTTCCTAAGCTGATGATTGAAGGTACAACTCCTCAACGGTTAGGAGCTGAGAGCAAATTCTTTCATTAATTTATACGATTAGATAAACATGATTATAAAAGGTTTCTCTTTAACATTTAGAAATTAACTGAAAAAAATTCCAATTATGCTTATACAAATGTGCAGAATTATTAAAATTACTAAAAAGAGTGAAATAAATTAAGTTTTTAACAAAAAAATAGAACCGACTTCAAACGGTAAAAAATAAAATTGTTCAGTACCTACTTCTTCTTGCTTATGGTAATGACTCTTAAAACTATTTTTGAAGTCGGGCCCTTAGTAAAATGTCCTGTCTTAGTAAATATAGTGTACCTTTCGTTCTAAATGGGCACCGACAGTACAGACAGTGGGACAGTACCTACTTCTTCTTGATTATGGTAATGACTGTTAAAACTATATTGGAGTCGTTTAATTATTGTAATATTTGCATAGGTCATGAAGGTAAATATGGTGAACCAAATGTATAAAAACACCTTTTATGAACCATATTTGTGCTAACAAAAGTTATTGTTTGTAAGTACAAAAAGTAACTACCACATAAGTGCATTTTTTGAAACGACAGTACACGCAGGAAAATGCTTTATAGCTTTAAGTACGCTATAATGACGTTGACTTTATTCCTTGAATCCAATATTATTACTTGAAAATACAGTATTTTCTTCCCTCCGCGCCATTATGTATGTACCTGTAACAAAAAAAACTTGAATTAATATTGCATAATAAGAAAGATATTATTTTCTTTATTGCTAGTAAAATTACTAATTAGGTGTATTACCATATTCAATTACGATTTTCATGTTAAAGAAATTAATTAATGTCGTATTATTATTGGCTATTTCAATTACTGCCCACAATAACACAGATACTAGTACTCCGTATTTTATAAATCGGCTTAAAAGTGTAATGTCATTTATTTTCTTGTACAATTATGGATAAAATATGAAATTAAAGCACTAAACATACCGAGTAACTAATTTCTAGTACTTGAAAATAAACAGTAGGCAATATATCAATTGAAATTAGGTTTTGCCGCCAGTAAAGCAAATCATATTAAAAGTTTGTAAAAAATGTTACCCACTTAAATCTTGCATCGTTCTTTACATTTAAGTCTAAAATTTCACAGATGAAGAATTTTGCACAATATGAAAAATAAAACTGACTATTGAATTTTTTTTAATTGGTATATTGCTTTCTTATTAATTTAAGATTTTAGAAAGTACAAAAATTTACTATGTTTAAATACTAAATTTAAGCCACCATTCTGAGAAGTCCCGCTGACTGACGGAAAACCGTTTCTTGGCTGCAACCTTTTTTGCGTCCCACTGCTTGGTACGGGTCTCTCCCCATTATGGGAGGCCTGGAGCTTACTCCACCACGCTGCTCCAATGCGGGTTGGTGGAGAAACTGTTTCTTAACTCTACAAAATGTTACGTAGTTACAAAAATTTGGCATATATAAAATGGTCGCAAATTTTGCTCGCTTACTTCTCGCCATACCTACTATCATTACTCAGAGAGAAAGGTTGATTTGTGATCCCTTGAGAACCTACAAACGTGCGTAGTGGGTTTGTGGGTTGGTTCCTTAATAGCTGATAATTTCTCGAATTACCTATAATGAACGTTACCTACATAATAGAAATGTGAGAACTAACGGTAAATATTAAAACATTTCCGTTCAGGAGATTGATTTAACGCTACACATTCATAGCCCCACACTAGGATTCCCTGTTTTTTAGGTACCATGGACACACACAAAGAGATGAACACGAACATCCAGACCGAGCACAGAAATTTAAACTCATCATTTAAATATCTGCTTCGCCGGGAATTGAACCCGGGACCCTTCGATCAGCAGTAACCATTGTGCCACATGGTTCATTTTTATATTTGGCCCTTACCATTACAATTATTTGAGTACAACATTACCACTATTAACAAATAACGTTGGACACGGCACGCTGCGCATACTGTCCATGGCCCTGCATGCATATACAGGATGATTTTTAATAGGTGTAATCCTTTTAAGGAGTGGAAGTATGGACCATTTGCTGGCATTCGTACCACCGTACGGATTTCAAGATTCTGAGTTCACGGGAAGTACCCTGTAGGTTTTGATTTCCTTGCGAGTGTCGAAAATTTGCGGCATAAACGGCTATATCTTTTGATTGCGCTGGCTTAGAAGTTTGATTTCTTGATAACTCTAAGGGACAGTAGATCTGAGTATTTGATATAAATTCCTGCTTGATATCTTTACGCGTCCCTGAGAAAAAGGGTCATGACATGACAGACAGACGGACGGACAACAAAGTGATCCTATAAGGGTTCCGTTTTTTTTACTTTCGAGGTACGGGTCCCTAACAAGGGGTGCAACTTTGCAGTCCTTACGGTCCATGAATGCCAACTCAAGACAATGTTGCAATAATGCGACATTCAAATAACACGTCAAATCTAATTACATTATTTAAGGAATACTTTAATAATAATTTTAAATAATGTCATTATCTATTTTAGGTTTTTAGGTTAATGAATAATTTAATATTATCACAAACAACTAGGATATTTGGCTTTAAATGTCAGTTAGCGTGATCTCCCTTGAATGTAACGGTTCATATTACGCCAATTACCAACTACCACGAGGCCGGCTCCCCTTCGCATTACGTTCCCTAGGGACTTACTTAGTCTCGTTCTAATATAATTTCTTAGAATACAACGGGCTAACAAGCATCTGTGTTTATAATATTAAAAATTAATATAAATATTATATAGGCAGACTGTCTCTAATTATTAATGTATTTTTTAATTGAATAGAGTAGCAGACGAGCATGCAAGCCACGTGGTGTTAAGTGGTCACTGCAGCCCATGAACATCTACATACAACCTCAAGCAAGCATAGGTCTGTAAGTCTTGTCTGAGGTCGCATGCAGTTGCGCTGCTACTCCGAAGGCTGGTGGTCGCCTCATGTAAGTGTAATTATTGATATGATAAAAAAACTTTGTAATTATTCCTTGCCTAAGTGTTCGTTCATGGCTATTTTGCCTAAAAGCTAAAACATAAAATCCAAAGTCTTAATTACGATATCATTATCTTAATTACGATGTACTAGCATTAAATAATTAAATAACGCTTCACACTCATAGGCCCACAATAGGGTAGATATACCCTGTGTCGTGGGTACCACACAAGGACAGATACACAAACACCCAGACCGAGAACAGAAATTTAAACTCATCATTCAAATTTCTATTTCGCCGGGAATCGAACCTGGGACCCTTCGATTGGCAGTTCGGCATGGTAACCATTGCGCCCCGCAGGTCATCAAAGCATAAGAGCTGATACGGTTTTTTTATTTACGTAGGTATTTTTACCTAAATGAGGTGAACCATAATGATGGTTATGATTTTAGCAGGCTATGTATGTGTTAATATAATTTATATATATAGTACCTGGACGCCCGAGCGTTGCTCGGATAAAAACAATTTATTTACTTGGTTTATTTTTAAGCAAAATACTCATTGACTTAGTGTTACTTTACAAATTCTTTTAAAATACCTAGCTCCAAATTTAAAAAAAAATTGTCACAAAAAAAAAACGCAACTTGCCTACATGAGATTTGATCCCGGGTCTCTTGCTCCGTAGTCGGCTTTCGTAACCATTCGACCAACAAAGCTTTAATTCCATTGAGGAGATTTTTATAGAGGTCTTTCATATCGACATTGTCATTTGTTTGAAGGGCGGATTGACGGACAACATTTGACGGGTTTCTACGCCACAATATTATTAATATTTTCCAATAGATTTCAGTAAGAGTATTTTTATATTTAACTGCATAAACATTAAATAAAACGACAATTTCTATCAATAAAAATTTGTGGATCGATTTATCATCCCCGCAACCAGTGTACTAAATTTCATCAAAATCTTTGGAGCCGTTTCCGAGATTCAAAAAATATATTTAGATATATACAAGAATTGCTCATTTAAAGGTATTAGATATTTATATTTCTTTTTAGTAATTTGAAATTTTGTCAAATATATTATAGTTAGAAGCCGACTAACGTGATTCAGTTTGATTCCCACGACTCCCATTACGGCGATTAGCGAGTATCAAGGGTCCGGCTCCCCTCCATGCTTCTTCCTTCGGAGGTAGCCTTGACTTGATATTACGTGAATTATTATTAATCAAGAAGATAGTAAATATCTTTTGCTACACAAAATATTTAAAGGCATTTATATTATACAAACTAGCCGTGCCTTGTGGTTTCATCCGCGTTAATTTTTTTAAAGTATCCTGTTTTACTTCTGATACCTCCAAGAATATAAGTACAAAGTTTCATGATGATCGGTTGAGTAGTTTTTGCGTGAAAGCGTTACAAACAAACGGACATTCAAATTATAATATTAGTATTTATACTTGCATAAAACATGACAAAACTGAATTAAGTAAATAGAAACCACAAATTTTACTTTTCAAAGTATTTACTGTATTCTCTAGACAGCATAATTTAAATGTTTTTTTATTAAAATTTCGCCACAAAGCCCTTTTGAGATTTATCTTTTTGCCTCATTATAATTGTTATTCTATTCTTTACTATCTTTAAGCTTGTCAAAAATTATATCACAGATTCACGACAAATTAACCAAAGGGAATAAAAATCCCTGTCTGTCAACATCCCTGATTCCTATTCCTCCGGGACTACGTCCCGGTCATTAATAATGGCGATTAGGACCCCAAGTAAGGGGAGAAACTCAAAGAGACCGCCCCATATCATTTGCTCACACGTATTTGTAGGAATAATCCTTTCATTTTGACATTTGGTTGGCATTTTTTTTGATAAACTTATTGAAACAGATTCTATTTGAAAGATATAAACAACGCGTATTTTTTTATAATCGTACTGTGGCTTATTTTTAAAACCATTTTTATACCCAGAAAGTTCAAAGAGGCGTTTAGCTCATGAGTAAGTGCAGTTACGTTGCAACTCTGAAACATGGGTTGATATGGGTTGATTCTTGTAAGTATGGCGGGCAACCGAACCGTTACACCGAAAAAAACAACGGATTGCACTCCGGGAGTGCCGGCAGAAGTGAAAACATTAACGTTGTGCGTTTTTGATGTATTGGAATCGTTAGGGAATAATTCCGCACGAATTGCTTGAATTATCAGTATTAATTTCTATCTAGTATTTTTATAAAGTACTCACTCATTTTCTTTCACTATTTCTTCGTCACTTTTTTCATGAATGCACTTTGTTCAATGTCCATATTTTAAATCCCTACTAATATTATAAATACGAAAGTAACTCTGTCTGTCTGTCTGCTACGCTTTCCCGCTTAAACTACTGAACCAATTTTAATGAAATTTGGAACACAGTTATGAGTGGACCTTGGGAAAGGACATAGGATGGTTTTTATCCTACGGGAACCCATAAAACGGGTCCACGCGGGCGAAGCCGCTGGTGGAAGGCTAGTACTTGATATAAACGAATTTTAAAAGTATAGACAGTCGAGCCGTCATCAGCTGTCACCCCTCCGTGTTACGAATATTCGATCAGGCCACGTGTAGTTGACGCGAGTTTCATTTTTTACCTTTCCCAAAAAAAGTGCACAACGCCGCTAAAGAAGTTTTCACTTCAAAAATTTCTTGATGGCAGACCAAAAAGCGACAAGACTCCAGTCGTCGACACACTACTCTAATACCCAACCCTGATTTCTATTCCTCCGGGATTACATCCCGGTCATTAATAATGACGATTAGGACCGCAAAGCAAGGGGAGAAACTTTGTGAGATCGCCCCATATCATTTGCTAACACGTAATAATGGGGTGATAATCTGATGCTGTGACATCTTTAAGTAGAAATTATTTTAAAACAGGTTTTCTTTTAAAAATAAAGAGTAAAATCGTGTTATGTATTTTTTTTGTATTCTTATTTGGGTGTTTGTTTTGTTACGTACTGGCGGTGATTTTAAGGTATAAAGCCAGAAATAAAGGTGCTATAGATAAGGCGAGGAAGTCGGTCTTTTTTACGTATTGTTTGGATGAAAAGGAAGAAAAGTTCGTGATACCTCATTTGTTCTCTACGTGAGTCTCATGCCCAATTTAAATTTTAATAATATTTAAAAATACAGCAAGAAAATGCAAATAAAACAAAACTAGAGACTTGCATCTTTCCACCAAAACTCCTCATGTGCACTTGTAATAATGTTGAAGATGGAAGAGATCATAATAAGGAATCTTAGTGCATAGACGGGAGTCAATATCTCTGATGCTCTAAGTAAGGTATGGATCACTACCATTTGACTAAAATAAAGTATTAATATTTCAATGTACCTACTAAAGTCAACCCTGAATTCTATTTCCAGTCATTAATAATGGCGATTAGGACCAAAGGGGATTGTCAAGTCAAAAGGAACTACGCTATAAGTCCGCCCCCATATCACTTGCTAACACGTAATTATGGGCAGATAAATTGATGGCGATTTGACTGACATTATTCTTGCAACTCTATTTATGTCCCACTGCTGGGCTGTCTTCTCTCAGAAGGAAGAGATGCTCACTCAGCATCATATCGTGCCTTCGATAAATTATGTGTAACTCGGGCAAACACGGTGATGGAAAATATCGTAATTAAATTCGTCCTGTTATAATCGAGCTATAACATGTTATATAAGTCAAGCCGGTCATTCAATTGAAACTAGGTTAAAGTTAGTCCAGTATTAGCTACACCAGAGAGCTTTTATGAAGAACCGTTATCCGAGAAATCTCCTAGACGCTTCCATTTATTAATTTCGAAGATGAATGCCACTTTAATAGAGAACATAAGAAGTATGGAGTAAAAAAAATGCTGCGTCATTGGACAGTTACGCAATTGATCTGGCTCTTAAAATTTTTCCTTAATTTTCGACAAGGAAAGTCCTAATTCCTAAGTCCTAATAAATTTTCTTCTATTCTATTCTATTCTAATTCCATCCCAGGTATTTACTACAATAGCACTATCCAGAATAGTGATATAGTAATTATCTGACAGAAAGAACAAACTAATTATCTGGGCAGACCCATTTAATTTATACTGTGCTCTTTGGGGAAATACGGTTGGTTGAAGAATGGGTTCCGACTTTAAATTCTTCTATTTTGCAAAGTATTTAAGTATTTAAAGTAACTTTGAGCCGTATACGAAATTTTTCCGATTTCTCTAATTTAGCTGATTTTACATAGGAGATTTTACAGTTAAAATACAGTATTTCCATAAGTTTTATTGCACAATATGACTGATGATTTCAATCATAAACTATTAAATAAGCCAATTTTTCATTTTTATTACGTTGTTTTGCTTAATAGACCTGAAGACGGTGATAGTTTTGTGAATTTTACTGTAATAGGTATAGAATATTTCATACTAGCTGTGCCCCGCGGTTTCACCCGCGTTAGAGAGGATCATTAGCATAAAGTGAAGTCCCTTCTGAAGTACCGTGGACCGGCTTTTTTGTAGGACTATATAAGATAAACATTAACATCATACATTACATAGGTGTACCTCTAGCGGTTTTGGCGGCGCATGCCAGAATAGCTCGCAGATGGTAGATTTTTTCCTACTTACTTGACACTTATCGTCATATTTTGGACAATTCACACAATATCTTTATAAATTGTAGCCTATATGTTATTCTGATGTATAAGCTATATTGTGGTAAAGTTTCATTCAAATCCATTCAGTAGTTTTTACGTGAAAGAGTAACAAACATCCATACATCCATACTTACAAACTTTCGCCTTTATAATAGTAGTTTGTAGCCTATATGTTATTCTGATGTATAAGCTATATTGTGGTAAAGTTTCATTCAAATCCATTCAGTAGTTTTTACGTGAAAGAGTAACAAACATCCATACATCCATACATCCATACTTACAAACTTTCGCCTTTATAATAGTAGTAGGATTTCTGGATCATTTTAAAATCTAAATAGATCGAAAAAATCCCATGTATTGCTGTAAATAATCGAATACATAGTAAATGAGTTACTTTTTGCCATTCTCATACAAAAAATATTAGGCAAAAAACATTGAATTTTGTCAAAATTTGAGAGAAAATGGGCCAGAAATTGCATTTGATTTCGGCAATTTTTGCTTATAAAGATTATATCTTTTTTAAGTTTGTGTTCCGAAGTCCAGATTTTTTATATAGTCGCCCATCAAGAAATTCAACTCTAGACATTTATTTTTGTCTTTACATAGTTTAAGTTAATTATAGAAATATTAAGTTAATATTAGCAAGCTCTATAAGGACAAATACCTAAGATAATGTTATATGACATGGACATATTATACACGTTAGCTTGAGGCTCTTCCGACTTTACACCAACTTTGGAGTAGGGATCAACGGAGGCTGGTCTTAAGACTTACCCTCTTCAAAGTCTTACTTCAGCTCTAGTAGCAAGTGTCAATAAACTTTGCCAGCGAGGACGCCGCTTGTACGTTCTCATAGGTTAAGGACTTGGAATTGCTTCCTGAGGCCTTAGTGTAAGTCTGCACATGTGAAAACGTTACTATCGCGTTTGCGTTAAGAATTTAATTATCGACCTTATTCCTTTCAGGTTACAATCTATCTGTCCAATTTTAACTCGGACGCAGTAGTAACATTTGCGCGTTTACAAACTTACACTAAGGGGTCTGTAGCCTAAGGGGCTATCCATAAATTACGTCACATGAATTTCAGGACTTTTTAACCCCTCCCCCGTCCTTGTCACAGGTTGTCACATTTTTAGAACCCCCTCCCCCATGATGTGACGTCACACATTTTCTAATTTTATGCATGTATTTAATAAAAATCAAAATAAAACAGTTATTTTCATTTTCAAAATGCTAAAGTATTAATAAAAATAGATCGAGTTCGTAAATATTTAAAGTTTTTCATTCACATATAAATTTCGCGTTTGAGTATTTTAAATATTAACATGTGACATCACAAAGCTTTTGATCCCCCATGCCCCTTGTCACACAATGTCACATTCTGGTGATACCCCACCCCCTCTTTAAGGTGTGATGTTATTTATGGATGACCCCTAATACCAAAATAACTTAGAGTATAAGAGCACGTTTTAAGTAAATTTATTTATTCATCATCATTACTCCTATCTTTACAGGTCAGTTACCTAATGCGACAGAGTAGCCATATCTAACTAAAACATAAAATAATAAAACAACAGAATTATAAAATAAACACTTAAACCGATTATTTTAATCGTGACTATAGCACAACACATGCATTACAACCTTTGCAAGTTTGCGAACTCACTCAAATGGCAGGAAATACGTCTAGTTTGTCACGTCAAATTATCAGTATGTTTTATAAGATTAGGGTTGCCAGATCCAAAAATCTAAATTCCGGAGAAAATTCCTGCTATTTGATGAAAATTCTGGACTTTCGTGTCAATTTTTTTTAAAATATCGTGCATAAATCTTGAAGAAACAAACCAAAATTAAGAAGAGTTTGGTGTATTTCATATTCTATTTCACTAGTCACTTAATTTTAGAAATTCCGGACGGCTTCAGATGCCCCCCGTATTCCGGACAAAGATTATTTGAAAATTCAGGATGTCTGGCAACCCCAATTAAGACGAGTTCTTTTGGTATTATAAACGATAGGTACCCTTGTCTTCCAAGAACTAGGAATGTAAAACTTTTCTCAGGTTAATTAAAAAAGACGCTTTTAAATATTCATTTGATATCAATTGATTTGATCCCTATTCATGTTGTGAAAATAGCACATGTTCAACAAAATGCGTGGACAGGGTACTATTGGTAGGTGGTAGAACTATTATCGTTCGCCCAGGGAAGTCCCACCGCTGCACACACTTCTGCCGTGAACCAATTCTATTGTATTTCGGTGGAAAGGTGCAGTTGCCGGCAACACTTACATGAGGCGACCACCAGCCTCCGGAGTAGCAGTGCAACTGCATACGACCTCAGACAAGACTTACCTATGCTTGCTTGAGGTAGTATGTAGGAGTCCATAGGCTGCAGCGATCACTTAACACCACGTGGCCTGCATGACCGTCTGCTACCCCATTCAAATAAAAATAAAAATAAAGTAAATAAAACGAAGTCTATGTCTTCCAAGAACTTGAAACTCATTCTACACATAGATATAGAAGAAGTTATATTTCCAGGTGTCTATATATTATACGGATACCTACTCTACGAATAATTTATAAGTAATTGCCCGGGTACTAAGTCTTTTGTTTTCTTTTTATAAACAATGTCAGCATAATAAGCATTTGTCAGCTTTAGTTTTAAACAGCACTAAACACGTTCTCCTTGCTCTTTTTAACTCGTGAACACGAACAGAGGCTCTAGTGCGAGTTATTTTTACTCTTCACCGGCGTAATAATAGATCGAGGACTTTAAACGCAATGGTGTAGATAATTTTAAATAAAATAGCAGAGTATATTCACTTCATGCTAATGATCCTTTCTAACGCGGGTGAAACAGCTAGTTCAAAATAATTTTCATAAATCTCTTTCACTGTAAAAATACAAGTGACAAGGTTTTCTCACTACTCACGGTGAACAAACGCGGATCGAGTAGCTTAGCTCGATAACAACTTACACTCGCATGCTTTCGATTAACGATACTTTTGACGTTTATTCGATTAACGCGATGGTAAAGTAATTCGATTGGTTATTTGAAACTCGCACTTAGCACACAGTACTCGATTCGAGTGCTGTTAAAAGTTGTATTCAGTCAAGACTAGAATGGAATTGGAGTTATATTGAGTACGTACAAATTATATTAAAAGTTACACCTCGCATTGTGTGTTTATAAAAATTGATAAAAAATAAAATCATAGTCGAATTCCTACGTCAGATAAAGGTACATCCACTTCATGCTGTACCAACAAAAACCAATTACTGGAACTTCCAAAGCAAATTTCGTGCTCATCTGGTCTCTACTGCCCGTTATACCTGCCCGTAATAATTAATCGATCGAATCTCAGCTCGCTCAGTGATAAAGCAATATCTCTCGAGGCTATAATCGATCGTTCCATTAGATTTGAAATCATCGCAAGTACGCTGTATTGCATAGTAAACTGCAAAGGTTAAGAGACTTTTCAGTAACTATAAATAATTGACTGCTATTACAATGGAAAAATTAGCTCATATGCATATCAGTGCCAGGTATACATTTTGTCCAATTTATTGTCGCTGGTTCGACTAAAATAATAATAATTTTAACGCTTCACACTTATAGCCCCATAGTTGGGTAGATATACCCTGTGTCGTGGGTACCATGGACACACGCAAAGACAGAAACACAAATAGCCAGACCGAGAACAGAAATTTAAACTCATCAATCATATTTCTGTTTCGCCGGGAATCGAACCCGGGACCCATCGATTGACAGTCTGGCATGGTAACCATTGCGCCACGTAGGTCGTCAAAATAAGACTATCTAATTTGCTAAATTAATTGATCCCAAAAGGTTTGTCTAAAAATCTTGAATACCCTTTACAAACTCTGTTACTATTGTCGATATAGTATCTAGTAACAACATTAAATAATAAAAATAAATCCTATGGAATCCTAATTACGTAGAGTAGTAGTTGAGTGGAAATATCTACACCGTGCAACTAACAAAAGCACTTTGCGATTAGACATTACCGTAATAATAAATCGATCGAATCATACAGTTCCTGCACTCGCTCGATCACAAGGTAGTTTCCCCTATGGGTGATAATCGATCGTTCTATTAAGGCCAAAGTTAGAGAGAGACAGGATAAGTAGCCGTTCTCTCAGGCGTAAATGCATTTTCCATTAATAAATTTGTCCTAAGTTAGAGAGAGAGACAGGACAAGTAGCCGTTCTCTCAGGCGTAAATGCATATTTCAGTAATTAATATGAAACAAAAGAATAAATAAAATAAAAATAAAATGTAATACTATAATCTAATAGTCCCACAATAGGATTCCCTGTGTGCATACCATGCATACATATGCTTAAGTCGAAAACAGAACATAAAGGCACAACCCTGGTCCCTGTGTGGCGCAATGGTTACCATGCCGGACCAATCGATTCGTTCGATTCCCGGAGAAATAGAAATTTGAATGATGAGTTTAAATTTTTATTTTCTGTCTGGGTGTTTGTGTTTCTGTCATTGTGTTTGTCCATGGTACCCACGACACAGGGTATATCTACCCTTCTGTGGTGCTATGAGTGTGAAACGTTATTTATTTATTATACAAATTTCTGCCTAGGGAATTGAACCCGGGATCATTGATCGGCAGTCCTGTAAAGTAATCGTTCCGTAAAATCACGCAGTTAATGCAAAATAGAATTGAATAGAAATTATAAGAAAATACAAAGTATAAGATAACTTGTACTAAAATATAAAAAAAATTAACAAATTCAATGAATAAGGATAAATGGTACTTTGAAAGAGTATCGAACTCATAAAAATATACATAAAAAGTACGTTTCATACAATTTTAAATTAATCATGTCATTGTATGTTCATAATATCATAACACTATACGTAATATGTTATTAGGAAAACTAATGATCTTTTATGGTTATTATAAATGTTATGGTTATTACTATATAGGTATATAAGGTATTATGTAACTTATAGTATGTAACTGCACTATCGCATTGAGAATTTCCTGTAATGGTATCTGTATGTTGGAATGTAAATAATACGACCCGCGTGGCGCAATGGTTACCATGCCGGACTGCCAATCGAGGGGTCCCGGGTTCGATTCCCGGCGAAACAGAAGTTTGAATGATGAGTTTAAATTTCTGTTCTCGGTCTGGGTGTTTGTGTTCCTGTCTTTGTATGTGTCCATGGTACCCACGACACAGGGTATTAATTACCTTACTGTGGAGCTATGAGTGTGTAACGTTTATATATTTATTTAAATAAATAAATAATCAGAAAAAGTAAAAACACAATATTGTTGTTCCTTCTAAAATCAAATGCAAAGTCGAAAAACACAATGGAATTTCTAAAAGTTCATTACATATTCTCTCTCCCCTTAAGATAAAAAAGTTTGAACCAGCTTTCCATTTACAAAGATCAGAACGATACGGGAAAAGTCATAATATACATATTCTTATCAGAAAATGAGCGTGCTCCACACGATAGGAACATAAGCGTTAGAACAAATTGCGTCGGTAGCAGTTCTGTTAAATGTATAACTTTGTTATGGTAACCGTACACCGTATATTATATCTATCATGTTCTTATGATAAAGAGAAGAGATATCAAAAGAGACATATTACAATTGTTTATGAGAAACTAGAGGTCCCCACGTGGTTTCACCGGCGTTAGAAAGAGTCAGTAAATTATCTATTTTTATATTAGTTATGGTTCACTATTTTGGCTATAATGGCTTACACATGACATATATATATATACTGTGGCAGGTATTTTTATAAGACTATTTAAGATAAACATTTCCATCGTACATTACATATTATTATGTGCAACTCTAGTGGTTTTAGCAGCGCACGCCAGAATAGCCCGCAGATGGTAGATTTTTTTCTATTTACTTGACACTTACCGTTATATTTTGGACAATTCACACAATAACTTTATAAATTGTAGCTTTTGTGTTATTCTGATGTATAAGCTACATTATTGTAAAGTTTCACTAAAATCCATTTAGTAGTTTTTACGTGAAAGAGTAACAAACATCCATACTTACAAACTTTCGCGTTTATAATATAAGTATGATTCTGCAGGAATGATTTAGGTTTTTATTTGATAGGAGTTTTCAGGATATAACGTAATGCGCCGATAAGTAAACGTATACAATAAAATGTATAATATAAAAGATGTTCTTTTTGTCAACCATTTTAATGTCCCAATGCTGGGCACAGGTGTCTAGTAACTCAGAGAGATCGAGGCCATAGCTCACCTCAATGGCCAAGTGGATGTAAGTGGACATTATTATGTCTGAGAATATTTTCATAACTGTATAAACAAATTCATGGATATGCATGAAGCATACATTGGCCTTTTTTTGGTATCGGGGGAAAACCTTTAAAAGGTACCCAGCACCTTGGGAGAGGATACCGGGTTATGTGGGATTTGACTTCACTAAGACCCTCTCGGTGGCCTGCCTCTGCGCTTGGGGAGGACACCAGGATCTCCAGTGGAACGCACCGGTGTCCTTCACGCGCGGCACCTTGGAACGAGCCCTTTGGGAGCATCTTTGGGAGAACAGAGGTGCTCTCCTGCACCTTCCGATGCTTACGGCGGCATTTGGCTACGCACCCACCGCCGTCCTTCCCGGGGCTGCTGGCTGGACCGGTCGAGCTCCCACTTTCCACGACTGTTCCCTATTGACAACAACAGGGATCGATGGCTTAACGTGCCCTCCGAAGCACGGAAACGTGCATAATTTTTTTTGCCACTAGCGGTCACCCATCTCACACCTGACCGCGAACACCGTAGGAACGCGAACAACAGTTAGATTTACAAATGAATAATTCATCTATCGTTTTTATCGAACTTATTGAATAATATCACATAACGCCTAATCTTTTTGTTCCACTGTATTCTTCAATCTATATTTTCTTATTTTTTTATTTTTATTTGAATGGAGTAGCAGACGAGCATGCAGGCCACGTGGTGTTAAGTGGTCGCTGCAGCCCATGGACATCTACATACAACCTCAAGCAAGCATAGGTAAGTCTTGTCTGATGTCGTATGCAGTTGCGCTGCTACTCCGGAGGCTGGTGGTCGCCTCATGTAAGTGTGGCCGGCAACTGCACCTTTCCACCGAAACAATATAATTGCTCACGGCAGAAGTGGGTGCAGCGGTGGTACTTCCCCGGGCGAACCATAATAGTTTTATCACCTTAATATAAGGATAGGGATATAGGAATCTTATTCTATATCTGTATATATAAAAATGAATCCCATTTTCCCTTGGTCACGACATCACGCGTGAACGGCTGGACCGATTTCGCTAATTCTTCTTTTGTTGTGTTTGTAATTGGCAGAAGAAGGTACTTATGTAATAAAACATTAAGGAAATATCACGAAAACTTAGAAAATTTAAAAACTATTTTCCAATTCGAATGCAACATTAACATTTAAGACAAGACAGCGTCCTTCAAAAATGTGACTCACATGAAATATTCAGAGAGCTAAGCAATGAAAACTTGCAACCATTTTCTAATATTTTGTTATATTTACGTCACATCAGCTAAATTTCTCAGTGTTTGAAATCCATGATGAACTGTTGCACGGTATTAAAAAATTAAGCGTTGATCATCAGTTATGGAAAAGATTTTGATTTTTTATATGAAAACTCTTGAACTTGCAAAATGTTAATTACTATTTTTATCGACTTTCATACGTGATACACCGAGTTACAAGTTTTGCATGACTGAACACTGTGAAACTTATCATTAATTGACTGCTTGCTTCTTCTTATTTTTTATGGTTTTAGAAAAGTTACTGCAGTGAATATTTCTTTTTAAATTGAGGTAAGTACCTTCTACGCCAAACGTTAAGAAATCCTGTTGACTGACATAAAATATTTCTAAACTCCACCAATTTGACGGAATATAAAAAAATGCTATTAGAAAATGTTAGTACTTTTTCGTCGCTTACCTCTCGAAATAGCTCTGGGAATCAAACGTTAAAACGAGATCTGTCATTATTTTATTTTCTTCCATGACAGTTTATTGGACAGTAACCTAAAAACTTCATAGATAATATAATATGAATACTTAAAAATACTCTTCATACATTTGTTGTAGGTTTCTGTACAATGTAGGTAGTTTCTTCAAGAAGCTAAACTGGCTAGCTCGGGATTGCCCTCCGTAGGTGGAAGTTATGAATATGAGCTACAATAAGACTAGATACAGTAAGAACAGATCAGCTACCTAATCGTAAGAGGCGAATAAATGTAAACTTCTGGAGTTGTGGGCGGCGATTTGGAGCACCGCGCATGGAGTCCTCTGAACGAGTGTTCAGCAGGCCACTGAGGAGGTTTTAGTGCTGTATAAATCCCACATAACCCGGTATCACTTTTCAATCTGACACGTACCTTGCGAAGATTCCGTCCCGAAAACATAAAAGATACCTCGGCATTAACAATATGAAATATGGTGTCCTCCACGTAATCATAAAAAAGCGACTAAGTAGAGGCTTTCACGGCTATACTGGGAGTCGGACCAACAGCCACGGGTAAAACGACGGCGTATTCGGCCGCACGACTCTTGGCAGAGTTACCTACATTGCTCACCCAAGAGCCCATTTGTAACGCCGCGCCACAGAGTACATCGCTGCGCATGGAAGACATTGGCAGGTTTCGCTGAAAATCCTATTCAGTGGGTTTTAGTGTGGTTGAAATGTTAAATAATTAACTCGCTGTCTCTCTCAGGCGTAGCCTCAGATACCGTAGGAAGGTAGATTTAAGTGAAAATAATTAATTGTTGAATAAAGTTATTAGGTAAATCAGGAGCTGGCTCTGCAACACGATACTAGATTTACTCAAAATATTTTTGAGCCTTAAAAAGTAAACTAACTCCTACGAAAGTGAAATAGGAGAGTGAAGTTTACATGGAATTTTCTCATTTCTGGACCTACTCTATATATATATATATACCTACTCTACTTATACTTCTAATAAGTAGAGTAGGTAATATACATACGAGTATGTGATTGATTACAATTTAAAATGATTTGTGCAGGTGAAATGGATAAACTTCCGCCTAAAAGGGTAAAAAGGCGGGGGAAGGGTTAAGTAAAATGTATAGAAATTAATTATCATCTCATTTCTGAACTTAGCAGTATAAACATTGGTATATAGGGCCTGACTTTCTTATTTCTTAAAAATATAATTATGACAACCTTTATATTTCGTCGGACTAATTTAAAAAGGGGGCTGTTTTTCTCACGGTCAGGTTTATGTGGCTTGCTAGCGGGTTAGTGCACCAAATAACTTGGTCATTTTAACACCAGCTTCAAAACGAAGTAGGTACTGTAGTAACCTGTTACCTATCTTTTATAGCAGCACCTACTTGCAGACACAGAACAGATACCTATGACACAATTATAACGGGGTTAATTTAAACTGTGTCCTGATCTAAAGTACACGCGGAAGAAGTCGCGGGCAAAACATTTCTCTAACTCTATCTATATGTATAAAACTGAATTCCTATTTCTCTTGGTCTCGGCCTCACGCGTGAACGGTTAGACTGATTTCGATAATTCTTTTTTTTTGTGTTTGTTATTATCAGGAGAAGGTTCTTATCAATGAAAAAAAATTAAGAAAATTGATAATTAATTTTTTTTTACAAATTCGATTTTAATATCCATAGTTAAGACAGGAAAACGTCTGTCGGGTCAGCTAGTATTGTAATATTTCTCTGCAAACAGCATTAAATATTTTATCGAAACAGCGCCGCGTCATAAGTCAATGTCAAATAGTTTGCTCAACATAAACTCTCTCTCTCTGTGTTAATGTATAGGTAATATTGATGTTTGTATTCTATCAGTCACTGTTATTTGCTGACAGTATCATGCAACGGCGATGTTTGTCCCACCCTGTAAATTAGAACGTTATCTTAATGGGCATATGGGAACAGATACTGGTATTATAATCCCTAGTATCCCTACTACACTACTTAAAATTATAAATTCGAAAGTAGAGTTACTTCTCTCTGTCTGCTACGCTTTGCCGCTTAAACTACTGAACTTATTTTAATGAAATTTGGAGCACAGATAAAGTTGACCTTGGGAAAGGACAAAGGATGGTTTTTGTCCTACGGGAACCTATAAAACGAATCCACGCGTGGGAAGCCGCTGGCGGAAGGCTTGTGCATAGTAAACTTGGTTTTCTCTCACATTTTGTTTTGAAACGATTGAAAAGAGAGAAAGGTGAAATGTTACTAACTTTTATCTATAATAAACCTATAAACATACTTTTAAGAAAAGCTGAAGTTTTTGTGGAAGCTATTGTCCTCGTAATTATTTTATGGGAAAAGTAAGTTCGTTTAGTTTTTAAGTACCCTTCAGTTAGTTGCTCAGGATGGATGGATTATGGATAATTAGCATTTATGGAGAATTACCTACTAGGATCAAAGTCCACTCATGCCTTCCGAAGGATAGAAACACGCAATAAATTAATTACCTCTTAATCACCCCTCTTATTCCTGACCGCACTCGTATCGCTCTGCTGTGTAGATAATTTGTATTTTATACTAACAGCCGCACGCGACTTCGTCCACGTGGACTTTAGTTGTAGATTTTTTTTTAAATAAAAGTAGGTAGCCCAAGTTACTCCTCATTACATCACCTACCTGCCAGTGAAAATCTCGTCAAAATCGGTCCAGCCGTTTCAGAGATTATCCGGAACAAAGAGACGGACAGACCGACAGAAAGACAGACAAAAAAATTGAAAATGTTATTTTGGTATATGTACCGTATATGCATTCATATGGATGTAGTAAGAAGCGGTTTTTTTTAATACTACAAACAGACTCTCCTCTTTTATTTATTTGTATGTATAGATAACTACATAGCTATGCTTGCTTCTTTCATTTGTCATCGTCACAGATAAAACCCCAATGACATAAAAGTGAGAAATACAAACACGTGATCGTAGGTTTTTATATTTTATTTTTAGCTTCAATACTAATGAATAAGCTACTATTATATGTCAAATGTAAACTTTACCGTTTATATTAACAGTTTCAACGTTTTCTTGACCTCTGTCACTATTTTTCCCCCAGAGAAAAATTGTTTTGTTAACAATTACTTTCCTGAACGCCAGTTTCCTCTATTGTGCAAAAAGGCCGAGAAAAGGCAGTTCTGAAGACAAGCAATATTTTAGGTTACACAGAAAAAAATAATACTGAGTTGATTGTATACTTTTCATCTTTAGAATTAGGTAGCGAAATCTGAATAAAAACGTTGGTAGTCCAGTAGGTAACTAAGACTTGAAATCAAGTAAATAATGCAATTTATTGTAATAATATGTGGATCAATTGGGATAATTTTTACTAATTTTTACTTTTGATAGGTGGTAGATGTTCGGCCAGGGAAGTACGACCGCTGCACCCACTTCTGCCGTGAACCAATTCTATTGTGTTGTGGTGGAAAGGTGCAGTTGCCGGCCATACTTACAAACGGCGACCACCAGCCTCCGGAGTAGCAGCGAAACTGCATACGACCTCAAACAAGACTTAAGTACCTATGCTTGCATGAGGTTTTATGTAGATATCCATGGGCTGCAGCGACCTCTTAACACCACATGGCCTGTATGCTCGTCTGCTACTCCATCATTCAAATAAAACATAATAATATATAAAGCTGAAGAGTTTTTTGTTTGTTTGTTTGAACGCGCTAATCTCAGGAACTATTGGTTCGAATTGAAAAATTATTTTTGTGTTGAATAGTCCATTTATTTGGAAAGGCTATATATAGGCTATAACATCATGCTATGAGTAATACCAAAGCCCACGCAGACGAAGTCGCGGGCGGCCGCTATTAACTAATATTTTATATTTTTTTAATCGAAGCTATCTAATATAAATTATTAGAGGATTAGTATATACAAATTAAATTTAAAAGAACTTTAAAATTAGCTGGATTCGAACGTTTCAAATTGAACATTAGAAAGAGAGAAGAATGGCTGTTAATGACGTCACTTTTGTTTATGGTAGTACAACTCTCAGTCTACCATATACTTAGAGCATCAAAAGGTACTGACTCACACTTCAGTAGAGACGGCATAGCGCCACGCTTCGATACATAATTTTTGTGCCAAATCTGGTGCGGGGGAAAAACGCACACATTTTATTTTTGTCGCACATTCACAAACATTCTTTCATCGCTACAGAGGCATACATTTCTAAATATGTCAATTTCAATTAACAACGCCATTTTCTATGCACCGACAACACTGACATTGACACACAGACACACTAGTTGTATAACTAGAAGGCACATTGTGCATGGACGTCGGGACGAGGGGTTCGCCCGCAAAGGCCACTCCTCTGACGGATGTCATACCTGTCAATATCTTGATGCTCTAAGACCATACACATACTAAAGTTGGTGAGGATATTTCTGTAGAGCTCCAATGTTTCTTTTTTTACCTATTTTCTGGATAGTAAACGTACATTATTAAACTAAACGTAGTGAGATCCTCCTTTAGAGCCCCAAAGTATTTTTCCTTTGTTGTAGTACACAAACTGTACTAAAACGCCTTATAGTGTACCTTGTTTTGAAAATTTCCAAACTCTGTTCATTCAATAAGTAAATTCAAGACCAACCATCCACCCGGAAAATAATTCGTAAGATCCCGAAATCTATTTCCGACCAGGGCCCTACTAATAAATTTACCCGGGCAGGCATACGAGATCCTTCATAGTCGCGTGTTGCCGGGATGCGCAGGTAAACACCTGGGATGTGTGCCAAGGTCAGGCACCATCTTGGGTTAAGGCACAAGTTGTAAGTGGAAGAGTTTGGGAATTCTATCGTTAATTATTATTTTTAATTACGCACACACACACACACACGCACACACACACACACGCAAACATACTTTACTTGCATTACTCTTACCAAAGTATTAAAAAGTATCAGAACTAAAATTTTGCATAAAATATTTGCTCATTTCTTGTAATTTACTACCTACTTTACGGTAAGGTTTTATTTCTTTATGTAGAACATACAAACTAAGTGTTTTGTGGAGGAAGTAATTTCCTACGATAAATCCATATTAATATTATAGTGTGAAAGTGTGCTTGTTTATTTGTACTTCTCTTATGTCGCAACGGTTTTACGGATTGAATTTTTGCCCAAAAATACCTCACACCTATGGGAAAAACGCGTATTCCACTCAGATGGAGCCGTGGACGAGAGAATAGTCGATACTCGTAAATAAAACATCATAATCGCTGTTAATTAAACCCACGACCTCTTGCACAGCTCCACGGAGCCGTATATTACGACCCGTAGCACAGACACCATCTGTGCTACGGGTCGTAATATAAAAGCTATTCAAAAATACCTTCTAGATCATCTATGTCACGAGGTCCATTCGGCTTTGATTGTTGTGAGGCGTGAATATGCGGCACATTGTTTTAGTGAGCGTAACCTAGAGAGCGCTCAGTTTCGAGTAACATCAGCATGACATCTAAACGTATAAGAGTTATGTTGGTAAGAAGAAAAAGAATACCTTTTGTGTTCATTAATGACAGAGATCTACTGAATTATTTGATAGCGCTTCAAAAGCGTACGCACACGAACGCGCTTGTCAGAGCACATCAGAGCCGGTCGACTTCGTGAAACAGAATATATAAATATCTTTACCTACAATTTGCACGCTTAAGTACCAGACTTGGACCACGACGAAAGCTATACGATCTAATGTGCTTAGCGCATGAATATTTAACAAATACCCCGCGTTTCGGCCCGACGAAATTAATAATCGTTACGTTATGTAGAGCGGCAATAGCGCTATATTACGTTACGTTGGAGAATATATTGGTATCTGACCGCTAGCAGGTTTGTCCCAAGGTGTTATTGTAAATATAAAGCGTGATAGTTTGTTTGTCCTTATACTTCGCAAACTTACTACGGATTTAGTAGTCGTCGTCGGAGCCGCGGACGGAAAGCTATTTAACTCTTCACCCATTCGGTAAAAACTCAGACTGCTTCGAACTACCCATATAGTAGAAGTTATTCCACGGTATCCTTTTGGTAGCAAATATGATGTTACTAATAAAATTATTATTAGATAAATTCAGCTGTGTGGGAAAGATTTTTGTAAACAATGCTTTTTTTTCGGCCTTTTTTTATGTCCCACTGCTGCTGTACCCAGTACCCCTAAAAAGTGAGAGGGATTTAGGCCATAGTCCACCACGCTGACCAAGTGCGTGGTCATTGGTGGACATCATACCTTCGAGAAATTTAGAGTTTCTCTCATTCATGCACGGCGATGGAAAACATCGTAATCAATTAAATATCAATATTTTCCATCATCGCGGAGAAATGATGAAATGCGCACATTAAATTTTTTATCAAAGGTGCAGGCCGAGGATTTGAACCCGGAATCTCCCGCGTCAGAGACCGCAGTCATTACCGGCCATCGCCGCTCAAACAAATCTTAATTTAACCACATCCCAAATTATTAACGGTTGACTTACTTTTTTTATACATAGTATACATAAAAATGCTTCAAAGCCTTTGCGTTTTCAACCCTAAATTGCCATTTAAAAAAAATCACACCTAATGTAGCATACACGGTACAGCCACTCCATGCATATCTAAGCGACTTTTTGTCGTTTCTCCGATGTGATCGATTTTACAGGACAATAGATCTCATGCTTGGATGGGAAAGTAATCGGGGTGTTTTTGGCGAGGTTTCAATCGGGGGAAATAATGGGGGCCGTTTTTTGTAAGGTTTATACGTATTTGTACTTTTCGGTACCTTTTTACAGCTGATTAGGTTTTTGGTTAAGTTAGGGGTTTGTTTGCTAGATGAGGGTTGATTTCGATTTTGGACAGCAATCGAAGTTTAAGGTCCGTGGGGTTAGCTTATCTGAGGTTTGTTATGCCCGCTACACACGTACCGAGAAATCGTACGATTTATCATACAATCGTATGTCGTTTTCGGCGGCAGTTGCAAATTCCATTAGATAAATCGTTGTCGATTGCGTTTGCACAATTTATCGTTACGTGTGAAGGGGTGTATTTGATAACGTTCGTATAAAAACCGGCCAAGTGCGAGTCAGATTCACGCACGAAGGGTTCCGTACCATTATCTATAAAAAATCACGTTTATTGTATGGGAGCCCCCTTAAATATTTATTTTATTCTATTTTTAGTATTTGTGTAACAATAGCGGCAGCAGAAATACATCATAGCTTTTGATTATCCATAGAAATCATTGCAATAAGATTGAATGAAAGGTAAATTGTGCTTTACGATTTATGACGTGTTAAAAAAAACTACTTACTAGATCTCGTTCAAACCAATTTTCTGTGGAAGTTTGCATCGTAATGTATATCATTATTATATTTTTAGTTTTATCATTCTCTTATTTTAGAAGTTACAGGGGACACACATTTTACCACTTTGGAAGTGTCTATCGCGCAAAATATTCAGTTTAGAAAAAATATATATTAGAAACCTCAATATCATTTTGAAGACCTATCCATAGATACCTCACACGTAGTATGGGTTTGATGAAAAAAAAAATCTGAGTTTCATGGCAGTTCTAAGTATGGGGAACCCTCAAAATTTATTGCTTTTTTTCTATTTTTGTGTGAAAATCTTAATGTGGTTCACATAATACATCTACTTACCGAGTTTCAACAGTATAGATCTTATAGTTTCGGAAAAAAGTGGCTGTGACATACGGACGGACAGACAGACAGACAGACAGACATCACGAATCTATAAGGGTTCCGTTTTTTTTCCATTTGGCTACGGAACCCTAAAAACAGTATTCATTCCGAACATAGACATAATAATAAAAGAAATACACGACGTTGTATCGTCAGAGCATGGACCTTACCACTGGCTTCATTATAAGGGGCGCTGAGAGGTTGTACAAACGACCCTGGTCTCTAGAAGAATTCTTAAGCACGCGAATATTTCTTGAAGAGTTTGCAAATACACAGACCGAGAATAATTTGAGAAATATATATCCACGTTTTAGAGACGCCATTATGTGACGTATGTACTCGTAGATCCTGGGTTCTTAGAGAAAAAAGAGGTGCTAAGAGAACCTGTTCTTATGAAGAAGAAGGGAAACCGATTCTTGAAGAGTTGTTAATGACGGACGGAGATTTATTAAATAAATATTTGTTTTTTTTTGGTATATATTTTTTGAGCAGCGATGGCCAAGTGATAAAAAACCCGCGGTCTTGGACGCGACCGATCCCAGGTTCAAATCCTCGGCTCGCACCTCTGACAAAGAAATTTGTAATGTGCGAATTTATCGCTGCTCCACGGTGATGGAAAATATCGTGATATTTAATTGATTACGATGTTCTCCATCGCCGTGCATGCCTGAGAGAAATTCATAATTTCTCGAAAGCATGACGTCCACCAATCCGCAATTGGCCAGCGTGGTGGACTATGGCCACTCAATTGTGTGAGAAGGAGACCTGTGCCCAGCAGTGGGACATAAAAGAGGTTGGAATTTTTTTTTTTATTAAATCCCTTTATTAATCTTAAATTAAAACAAAATACGAATTGTGTATTTTGTAACTGATTTTTGTACATTATGATGTAAGATATTGCAGTTAAATGACATATTTGTCGTAGATGATCTTTGCTGATTTTATCTAAAATTCTATGAAATACATCGAGTAAATTTATGAATTTATTTACTTTTTAGTAAATCTACAGTTAACAAGGGCGAACTTAATGCCTAGTGGCATTCTCTACGAGTTAACCCTTGATGATGGCGATAAATTGTGGCAGGCGAAACTAAACAGTATATTCACTCCGTAATCATGATACTTTCCGACGTGAGCGTTTTAGCGGGACACCTACTTCAAGAATACTAAAAGAAGAAACGCCATCATGTTATTAAAATCCTGAATCTTACAGAGAAACAAACATTTGCCAGCTTCATTAAAAAGGGCGTTGAGAGCTTGTACGCGCGACCGTGACCTGTTAAAGAGCTCTCAAAAACGCAGGAAAAGAATTTGTTATAATAATACTAATAAATCATTTAATTTAATGCGGAATAAATCCATATTGTCGTTTTAGTAAGGGCGTTATATAAACTAATGTTAGTAGAAATAAATTGACTTACTTTCCCGAAATCATTATCATCATTATATAAAAGTAAGATAATAAAGAGGAGAGACCCGTGCCCAGCAGGCATTATTATACTATTCATTTCATTTCATTTCACTTATTTTAGACAGCGGTACGCGCCGGGATTCGAACTAAATATCTTTCGCTGCTTGCAATCATTGTAACATTTTTCATTAATGCTAACGAATAAGACATACATTATGCATGTTAAAAGCCGCTTAGATAACATGCTGTAGCTTACTAAGTTAATACATTATTATACATATTATTATTCTGCGGTGTGACCTGGATTCGTGCCAGTATCATTTATTTCTTACGCAAATACATTTATATAACAAATATTGCATGCATGTTGAACGTTATTTTATGTAAATATTATGTAACATAATGTTTGCCTTAATATTTACCAATAACTTTTACATTATGGTATTACTAGTAGTGCCCCACGGTTTCGCCTGCTTTAGAAAAGATTTCCCATGGGAATAATATTATGTTTTACCACGCTAACCAATGACACTCATCAGCATCCTAGCTATCAGATCTATTCGAACAAAAATCATTCGTCAATCTCACTTACTGGCTAATGGGATCACTTTCAAACCAAAAAGACACTTGTCTTATGGATTCATAAGCAAAACTATTTATTTAAACTTTAACATTTTTGAATTTACTTATATTAAAATGTATTGTTATAAAATAGTAAAATTATGTCAGATAACTATACATGTTTCTTATTCAAAAGATTGTCACGGAATCAACAAATATGACACAATTCTATCTAACATTCGAAATTTAAAGTATTCAAACATTATACATAAACCAAGATATCAAAAGAGTATGTATGCTCTGAGATTATCACACACAACATTTCAATAACGTGAAATAAGCATACACATAGAAATGATCTTGGTTTGGTAACCTTGGTTTGGTTTAATAACCGATTACAGTTATTGACACATATTTTTTTGTAGGGAGATAGTTTAAGGGCTGGAAAATGACACAGGCTGCATTTTTTCCCGGACAAAATAAACGGTATAGTGATGCGGGCGAAGCCACGGGAGGAAAGCTAGTGTAGTGTAAATAATTCCCAATTACGAAAAGATACCTGTGCGCAATAGTGGTTACGAAAATATAACCACCGCAGCATACAATTTCATTGCCAATTCTAATTAAAGTCATTATCAAAACCATCAAACTAATTACAAAAACCATCAAAATTGAAACATAATACGTCTTCATTTGATAAAACCGCAACGAACTGAACCAAAACCAAACAAATGAAAGGGTTCAAATTACCTCCTATTGTATCTCCTTTAGGCCTCGACCGCACTAGGTAGTAATTAAAGCTCTTAATGAAGGGTCTCGTTGTACGGTATAAAAAACTGGATTCTGCTGTGGGTGTGACCTACTACACCTCCTAGATGGTCTACCATGCATTCTTAGTACGGCTTTATTAATGTATTTTTAAAAATTAGTAGATTTACAAAAAAAAAAACCACATAACATAACATAGGATAAAAATATGTTATGTCCCACCACCAGGTTCTTAGTTATTTAAATCAAACGGTTTTTCACAATTTTCGATAAGTCGTCAGTTCCCTTAGAAAGATAGGTTTCTCTTTTTGCCAAGATGTAGTTATCATTCGAGGATCTTTCTTCCTCATCAGTGACACTCATTTGTCTATGGTTTCTGTCGCGTAAAGAAACACAATTCATTATATAGCTTACTAAGAGACTTCGAAAAAACGTGTGACTTCTACGTTTTTCACAACCACACTCATCGATTTTTGAAGTTATACTTCTTTTGGCGCGATTGGGAAAAATTATGAGAGTGAATTTTTTACGATGCGCGCACACACCGACATAAAAAAGTAACAGTCTGAAGTTAGTTGCTATTCAAACCGATAACTATGTTCAAGTTGTTGTTGTCAGTACAATTAAACAGTGTGAATAAATAAAAAAATATATTGGTGTTTTTATTTAATCAATTATATATACGACGGTGATAGATATTTGCTGATAATTTATTTGTGAATATATTTAATTTGAATATTTCTGATAAAAGTGGTTTTAATAAACTGTTTTAATTGCATTTATATATTTGAGGTTAATAGGCATGATGACACTATTAAAGAATCAGGGAATAAATGGTTTTACAGAAAAATATATGCTAAAAAAGTTCTAAAATATGATCCCGTTTTAATATAAACATAAAGATTAATAAGATTTTCAATAAAATAAAAGTATTAAATACAGCAATCGGCCATGTTATCTGAAACGCCAATCAAAAGGAATGACGTCACGTCTCAGTAAAAGTCATTGTGTTGCTTGAAGTTTGACGAGCAAGCCGACACCATGACACCTACGAGCGTTTTCGCGCTTAATTCAAATTACATTGCAGAAAATACATTAATTTACGTTAAAACTTAAGTTTATTGCTGAAATAGACTTTTTTTCGAAACTAGGAGACGTGTACCTACAATAAGGAAAGGTATTTAAAAATCTGTCATCATGCCCATTGTCGGTATGTATAATTTATTTACATCGTAAATTATAAATTATTATTTACACTAATTCATATCTATTTAGCTATAATCTTTTGCAGGTTTCTCTTAAACTAATAAGAAGTATAACTTCTAACGCGTGTACATAAGTACACACACTCTTTTTTTACGTAAACCTTACAACACGAATGTAATATATTACAGATTAAATCGAAACTTCACACGTTTTAATGCCTAGTGAGAGCATAACCCTAAAAGGCACGTCGAAATAACAAAACGTTGATATCTCAATTTCGCATTCACATTGCTTTTGTTTCTCGTATATTCACTCGAGGAATTTATTTCCTGAACATTATTGGCCGCTGCCATTTTAACAGGCTTGGTTTTCATGGAACTGAGGGTTAAATAAAATTAATAAGAACGATGTTGAATACTTTTATTCATTAATTAATTAGAGACTTATTTAAGCAATACAACGTAAAAATAGCTGCTTAAAATAGCAAGCAATGAGCGAAAATGTGTAGGTAGGTAGGTAGTGTAGGTAGCATTTTTTACCGACTTCCAAAAGGAGGAGGTACTGTATTCGGCTGTATGTATTTTTTACCGACTTCCAAAAGGAGGAGGTACTGTATTCGGCTGTATGTATTTTTTTTTATATATGTTCACCGATTACTCCGCCGTTTGTGGACCGATTTTCGAAATTCTTTTTTTGTTCGTATGCTTATACTCCCGAGGTGGTCCCATTGTCACCAAATCAGGATCTGATGATGAGATCCCAGGGAAATCGAGGGGAACTCTCAAATTTTATAGGCACACACATTGATTTTTTTATACTTTCTGAAGCATAAGAGATATTTGTGCATAGTAATCATCATCTCATGTTGCTGAGCTGATGATGGAAGGTACTGCAACAGTGAGGAGTTGAAAGCAAATTCTTTCAATAAATAGTTTTTTATTCCAAATCTTACATTCCTGAGGTGGTCAAACTGTCACCAAGTCAAAGTCTGATGAGGGGATCCCGGAGAAATCGAAGGGAACATTCAAATTTTATAGCACAACAAATGATTTTCATATTTTTACTAAAGCAAAACAGGCATTTTTGTATAATTATCATCATATCATGTTGCTCAGCTGATGATGGAAGGTACTACGAATGTTAGGAGTTGAGAGCAAATTCTTTCAATAAATGGTTTTTTGTTCGATATCTTACATTCCTGAGGTGGTCCAACTGTCACCAAGTCAAAGTCTGATGATGGTATCCCGGAGAAATCGAAGGGAACATTCAAATTTTATAGCAAAACAAATGATTTTTACTAAAGCAAAACAGGTATTTGTGTATAATTATCATCATATCATGTTACTGAGCTGATGATGGAAGGTACTATGACGGTTAGGAGTTGAGAGCAAACTCTTTCAATAAATGTTTTTTTGTTGGAAATCTTACAATCCTGAGGTGGTCCAACTGTCACCATGGCAAAATCTGATGATGTGATACTAGGGAAATCGAGGGAAACACTGAAACTTAATAGGCACACACATTATTTTAATGTTTTAACATAATACAAATATTTATGTCCGGTAATTATCACCTCATGTTGCTAAGCTGATGATTGAAGGTACAACTCCTCAACGGTTAGGAGCTGAGAGCACATTCTTTCATTAATTTATACTTTCAAGTGGACTGATAGTAGTATTCTTTCAGGCTATAAGATGGCTATTAGATAAACATGATTATAAAAAGTATCTCTTTAACGTTTAGAAGTTAAGTGAAAAAAAAAACCAATTATGCTTATATTTACATATGTGCAGAATTATTAAAATTACTAAAAAGAGTGAAATAAATAAAGTTTTTAACAAAAAAATAGAACCGACTTCAAACGGTAAAAAATAAAATTGTTCAGTACCTACTTCTTCTTGCTTATGGTAATGACTCTTAAAACTATTTTTGGAGTCGGGCCCTTAGTAAAATCAAAAATATCCTGTCTTAGTAAATATAGTGTATCTTTCGTTCTGAATGGGCACCGACTCCAATATAGTTTTAGCAGTCATTACCATAAGCAAGAAGAAGTAGGTAATTTCCCACTGTCTGTACTGTCGGTGCCCATTTAGAACGAATAGTACGACATTTTAGTAAGGGCCCGACTCCAAAGATAGTTTTAAGAGTCATTACCATAAGCAAGAAGAAGTAGGTACTGAACAATTTTATTTTTTACCGTTTGAAGTCGGTTCTATTTTTTTGTTAAAAACTTTATTTATTTTTATATATATGTTCACCGATTACTGCGCCGTTTGTGGACCGATTTTCAAAATTATTTTTTTATTCGTATGCTTATACTCCCGAGGTGGTCCCATTGTCACCAAATCAGGGTCTGATGATGGGATCCTAGGGAAATTGAGGGGAACTCTCAAATTTTATAGGCACGCACATTGATTTTCTTATACTTTCTGAAGCATAAGAGATATTTGTGCATAGTAATCATCATCTCATGTTGCTGAGCTGATGATGGAAGCTACTGCGACGGTTAGGAGTTGAGAGCAAATTCTTTTAATAAATGGGTTTTTGTTCGAAATCTTACATTCCTGAGGTGGTCCAACTGTCACCAAGTCAAAGTCTGATGATGGGATCCCAGAGAAATCGAAAATTTATAATTAAAATTGGTGCGTTAAAAACATTACTTACAAAAGAGAGAGCACGAAGATAGCTTACAAGCTTACTGAAATAAAGAAGCTACGAATAAAATGGGATTACGATATTTCCGTAAATAGGTAAGTATTGGTTTTGTCTAAGCGTTCTTTTATTTATTTATTTATTTATTTATATAAAGCTCACCAATCTTTTTTGCTTAAACAATAACACATTGCCGTTAAATAACACTTTTATAATAAATTTAAGCATTATTGTCTCTGCAATTATTACGCAATCAGTTTGTCATGAAATTTATGCAACAGAATAATTTTTGCTTTATATTGTTTAACAGTCCGTCAGTATCATTAATAATCAGTATTTTACGTTTATTTATTGCGTTTATTACTTTGTAAAGTAGTTTCTTTGCTTTTTTTGTTACATTCGCCTTTGTGCTCTTTGCAAGTAGTCTCCTGGTACCGCAAAATCGCCACCATTACTTTCAAAACAGTTCACAGCCTCGATTCATGTACCAGGATCCCATAACCTAACAGGAGATTGTTTTTGATAAATCGTTTTTTCTTTTTGGAACAAATAAAAAATATTCACTAATTAATCGAAAGGAACTTCGTTCCATCCGGGTGTCCCTTGACACCTCTCAAGTTTTTTTTAATGGTTCAATTAGAGCACTTTGTATAAAAGAAATTTTGCATGATCTCATACTAAAATTTTACATAAGAGAGAGAGTAATAGCATCTCGTGACGTCATGAAGTGATATTGTCATACAAAATATCAATAAAGCTTCGTTTTGCTAGAAAACGACAGGTAATACGATACATATAACTCCGTGTTTTTTAAATTAATATTAATTTTGATTTGTTATCTTCTTTTTTTCAGGCCTTCGTTCCACTGTACGACGTAGGCCTCCCCTAACGTTCGCCACGCCTCCCGGTCCTGCGTCTTCTTCTTCTTCTTGTTCTTTAGGTCATCATTCCACCTGGTTGGAGGGCGGCCTGTACTCCTTTTGCCGAGACGTGGTCGCCATACGAGAACCTTTCTTCCCCATCGGTTGTCGGTTCTCCTAACTATATGGCCTGCCCATTGCCACTTCATCTTGCAAATTTTGAGAGCTATGTCGGTAACTTTCGTACTTCTACGGATTTCATCGTTACGGATTATGTAGCGTAGAAAAATAACAAACATAGCTCTCTCCATCGTGTTTGTTACAGTAAGAAGAATATTCACATTTATTTGATAATCATAATAATTGGCTGCAACCCTTTTTGCGTCCCACTGGTGGGCATGGGTCTCTCCCCATTACTGGGGATGCCTGGAGCTTACTCCACCACGCTGCTCCAATGCGGGTTGGTGGAGAATCATAATAATTATTTATTGCGAAATATGGTACAGATCACAGAACATTATTAAAAGAGGTAGAACGGCAATAATACGCCGTTTGTATGGAGACTGGTGTCACCGATTAAGCCCCGCCTTTCACCTCCATTACATCTGTACTTAAATAAATACGAAGCTTACGCACATATTTGCAATTTCAAATCTAGCTAATCTTAGCGCCGCACAATCACGCGATTTCAAATGAACGAATCACACCCAAGCACGCACACAAGCACGCATATTGTAGTACGATCGCGTGTTTCTGTAGAGATTATGGAATTTTGAGCGTTTGCTCAAAATTCCTTGGCGACGTTTGCCCCGCCCTCATTTCCATTCTAACTTCTGTTAATAATGTTCTGTGGTACAGAGGTTCTTAAATAGGATAAAGTTACACTCATATTTGGCCTGTTTGGGCATGCAATGTCAATATAGAATTTTCTAAAAATTACATGTTAACATCTAAATATCTTTACAGCATTACAAGATGTTATACGTAGAATGCATTATATAAGATTTATAATAATAATAAATTACGTTTCACACTCATAGCCCTACAGTAGGGTGGTTATACCCTGTGTCGTGGGTGCCATGGACATACACAAAGACAGAAATACAAACACCCAGACCGAGAACAGAAATTTAAACTCAACATTCAAATTTCTGCTTCGCCGGGAATCGAACCCGGGACCCTCTGATCGGCAGCCCGCATGGTAACCATTACGCCACGCGGGTTGTCGTCAATTACATGTCAAATAATAAATTTATCATAAACAAATCAAACACTAATCAATATCACATTTAGCATCAGTCCACTACACAATATTGTACCTATAAAATACGCTTAGTATGCCAGATAACTGCTCTACTGCACAAGTCGAAGCATACAAATCTGTATCAAAGTGACACCCCACCACAAGGGGTGTTTTTACCATTTTTGAAAGTAATCTCAACGAATTTGCAAATGTCACTCAGCCTATTTTTCTACGGTTGTGTTGGCAAACGCGATAACATGCGCGCTACTTTTTGCACTTCAAAAAACCTGATGCGTACACGGGCTTATTTAGGCGTTTTCGGACTGACTAGTGTAGGGGCGACATCATTAAGTGTTAGACCAGTACACAACTAAGAGAAACAATCCGGAGGCTGATGGCTTAGACAATCATCTTTTTGTCGTTCGACGTTGATCCGACAACTGCAATTTTTTTTCTCTTTTCTTTCCACTAATGTATGGCAGATGTGCGCAGTGCTCGTGCTTTCCCGGATTTACGATGAATTTTATGAACGAGAATTTCGTAGCTAATAAGGTGTTTACTTATTTTCATTACTTTTGAAAGAAAGAAAGAAGTGTTTATTGCATCCAGTTAATTCTGCAACTATACTATACACTTATACTATACTGTACACAAGAAAAAAACATAATATACTAATAAAATAAAAATAAAACATAACTTAACATTAGTAAATAATTATGTATACAAAACAAAAATAAATAAATTAAAATAAAAAATAATAAAACAAAACGTGGAACGCTGCAGAACCACTAGATGAAATAGGACCGCACTCAGCCTGTATCGCGGTCTAAACCACGACTGCTGGTTTTCAGTGCAAACTTGCGTATTTTTTGCGCTTGTTCGATCGTTTCGGTAAACTCGCTTAATACATTTTGCACCTGAAAAAGCCTAAGTTCTCCGACTCGAACATGCAAGTGCTTCCGAAAACAAATATTACGATCGTAAAAAGACTGGTCTGAAACCGTTCTTACATTTGTGGTAAAGGCTCGCCGATTCGCGCCTACACGCGTTTCCAAAAACAAAATGTTGCGACCGTACAATACGCTGGTCTGGACCGTTCTAAGTTCGCCAGATCAATATAAGCTTACAAGAAAATGTATTATGCCAGACAAATAGACGATCCAGACGCTGTCATATTTTTTCGCCTTAACCTCGTTTGTTATTTGGTGACGCGCCCGACGTTGACAAAGATTGCAAGTGGCAATTTATATAGAGGATATATATTTGGGGTTGCGGTAGGGGAGGTTAAATTTTGGTCCGAAGATTCTTCAATTTACATACGAAATACAATTACATATGTGTTTCACCTATACGTTTTAATATTTTTGTGAACTAATAAGAAATATATTTTAACTGTGGTTGAGAGTAGAACCTAGATCTATGTCTATGGAATGGACGGGTTAGTGTATATCGTGTCGGTGTGATACAATTTTAATTTGTATGTGTTTCATCGTAATGCAACTTTTGCTTGTACTGCGATACATGCATTCTACCTTTATTTTAAATTCAGTGTACAAACAGCACTCGTGGAGTTTGGTTATTTCGTCATACCTTACTCTTCCCGATTAATGTAAGGGTACAAACACTCCCTACATTACTTTGGTCCTTCGCGGAAAACCAGTGATAACAGTCACACGTGCATACAGCACACTTTAATTCAAAGTTTTGGACATTATTTAGTTTTGGACATAACACGTGGCAAACAGTCACATTTTAGTAACACGTGACTTGGTGTTCAGTGAAACGCAGAACATTAGCGTACGATACATATACATTGACGTATCAACGAAAGGTATTTCGATCATTATAAGGTTCATATTGAATATAACACTAGGATTTGGAGTACACGTGGAGTTTGGTTATTTCGTCATACCTTACCTACTCTTCCCGATTAATGTAAGGGTACACACAGTCCCTACACAAGGCCTTCGGAATAATAGGAAGAGACTAGTACCCAGCAAAAAAGATTACATCCATTGCAAGAATATAATCAATTACGATAAAAATAGCTATTATGACTTAATATGAAAATTAAAAACTTTCTTAGCTAAAATAGATTCAACCAGCTGGAATTCATAAAATTAAATAGGATGGCACTAAAGTTTGTATTGAATATAAAGTCCCTGTATTCAGATATAAAATTATTTATTGAATGAGGGTAGCGGCGTCCTAATCTAAATCGGCCATTACGAACCCTTGTCGTATACAAATCTTTAGCTTACGACCCTCTGCTTAGATTAGGCCTCGTAACTGGAGTTGCTTCCGAAAATGTCATATTATATGAATTTTCTTACACCAGATATAGAAAGTACCAAAATTATAATGAAATGAAGTCTACTTACCTACAATGTTTTTTGACTGTATTTTTTTCAGGCGTTAATAAACTTATTTTATTGGGTAATTCGTGAAAGGATGAACTTTGGTAAAAATAAACTTAAAATAAATAATGTAGTTTAAAAAACTAATAAACACGCTTTTGTGAAAATACAAACTAAAAAGTAAAAAACAAGAAGAAAATGTATTTTACTGTAAAAAAAGCGTGGGGTGGTTTTTATGATACTATTGACACCATGCACGCCACGCTCTTTTTACAGTAAAATACATTTTCTTCTTATTTTTTACTTTTTAGTTTGTATTTTCACAAAAGCGTGTTTTTTTAGATTTTAAAACTACATTATATATTTTAAATTTTTTAGTTGTTTTTTTCATATTATTGCATTATCATCGGCCCTTGACCCCTGTGCAAATTTTCAAGCTAATATAAGCGTTTAAAAATATAAAACTTTATATTTGTTTCATTCAGTACCTTAGGCCACAAACTTATCAGCCGCCCCTCGTATATATTTTTTTTATTCTGATGATCCTAGTAGTTACTTTATTATAAAATGAGATGAGATTATTGTATTGTCATCGGCCCTTGACCTCTGTGCAAATTTTCAAGTTAATCAGACTGCTAGAGGTAAGTGAAAATGAAGTTAAAAGATTCCGTTACATACATACATAAATACATACATGCAGGTCAAGCTAATATAAGCTAGTTAAAAATTTTGAGTGCCTTCGCTACTGAATACAAATTATACCAAGCTTACGTTTTGAACATGACTTGACTAACAGTAGCTAATGAAATGTGTCACATACATATGTACCTATGGCCTTATCAGTAACACTGAAAATCAATATATAATCAAGAGATTGATATTGACAAATTTAACGATTTTTTCCTATCCTATCTTCCATTTGACATACAATTACGTATAATGAAGAAGAACTTTCTTCAACAGTAACTTACGGATCTAATTTTAAGACAAGGATTTACTAAGTAAATTAATCAAACTGAAGTGTTACATTACTGCTTGTAAATGTAAGATTCTATAAATATTCACGCCACCTAATTTTAAGAAGAAAATGTCTTACTTTTAGTAACACGTTTTCAATTTCACATGCAAATTCATTCATCTCGACGAAGCTTTTATCTATATTATGGAAACAAGACTGATGTATATGGTGAACTCTGAAATAAAATTAGAGATAAAAGATATATTATTATAGATCTGAATATATACATCACACTGGTTAGGTACCGGTTGTTGGACGTTCCATGACGCTTGAACAAAAATCAACTCTATCACCATGGAGGATAAAATGACTTTTACCTCTATGTCTATCACAAACAAAACGAGTGCCTACATTAACAAAGTCCAGTTACCCAAGCAATCTCTAACCCCTCCAACACAGTTTAGTTTTGCAAATAACTTTCATCCTAAATCAACTTGCTTTAAAAGGTTATAATGAATACAGAAGGAAAAGTACATAAATTAAGTATTTAAGTATTAATTGATGACCTTAATATTTCAGAAAATTAGCAAGCAAAAATGATAAATTCGGTAAATTTTCACGCCAGCCAAGTTTACAAGGAAAACGTTTTATTTTTAACAATTCCACATGCAAATCTATGGTAATCCTTGACGAGGTCCTTTACACTTAGACGCGAGTAATGTATGAAGCGAACTTCGAAACAAAAAGAAGCGCTAAAGAAATTATTTTTCTGGAAGGGATAATATTTTTATAATATTAATTCTATCTATCGTAAATATATACACGATAGATATAGATAATATTAAACATACAAATGATACCAAATATCCTGCTAAATCAGAAATGAAGAAATAAACATTTATGTAATAAAAAAATGCATCAAATCAAATAATAGATAATAAACAGGGTACAATAACCGGGTTTCCTTATAATTTTGAACTTTAGCAGAAGTGCCACGGAACTAAAGACGTATGCAGTAGCACTGTTACTCCAGAGGCTAATGGAAGTGAGGCTGCCAACTATATCTTTGCATCGAAGGATGATTGATGATGCTTTACATGAGCATATGCACTTTGGTTGCAGCGGTTTACTTGCCCGTATGATAATATAAGTTCTTCTATCTACAATTCTAGTTTTTTTTAAATTGAATGGAGTAGCAGACGAGCAAGCTGGCCACGTGGTGTTGAGTGGTCGCTGCAGCCCATGGTCATCTACATACAACCTCAAGCAAGCATAGGTATCTCTTGTCTGAGGTCGTATGCAGTTGCGCTACTACTCCGGAGGCTGGTGGTCGCCTCATGTAAGTGTGACCGGCAACTGCACCTTTCCACCGAAACACAATAGAATTCGTTCACGGCAGAAGTGGGTGCAGCGGTGGTACTTCCCCTGGCGAACCATAACAGTTCTACCACCTACAAAACCTTAGGGAAATAGTTATCCTTAGAGATTTTAAACAGACTGTAGATGATCTGAAACGTTGCTACAACAAAGTGATTGCACATTATACTAAATGCAACACATGACTGTAACCGGGTCACCTTATAATTTCAGCTCTAAACAGCACGTCACGGAACAATTTTGGAGATTCGCCAACCTGCCGAATTAGGGCGTTCACTTCGTTAGGTACATTGATAAGGAATTGAAAAATTCTGTTTGGTATTGCGTTGACTGGATTTGTATGTAAATTGCAGGGCAGGTGTTTTGTATTTGTGTGTAATCCACGGTATTTTATGCAACGATTTAATAAATAATTTAAGTACTTACTTGTATCTTTTGATAGAATTGGCGTGATGACCAGGCTGCTAAAAACTTGAGCCTTTTTAAGTTATGAGTACTTACATACATGTCACTCTAATACATAAGTGTTAGAGTGACATATTAATACTAGTCGACCTACATGTCAACTTCACCACTAAATCAATTATATCCATAATAAAATCAAAAGTCATATCCTTTGCATAAAAATTCCCAACACCTGCAGGTAGTGATGAACGAGCTGATGAATCAGCTATAAATTCAGTGAACTCCAAAAGACTCTTCACCTTATCAATCTACTAAATGAAGTGCACGCTCTAATTCGACAGGCTTGGCGCATGGCCAAATTTATTACGTGGCGGTGTTGCTTAGAGTTGAAATTTATAAGTTGACCAGATTACATCCGTAGGATGATTAAATGTAATTTGGTTCTTCTGGCTGACTGCATCCTTTGCGTCCTATTACTGGGCACGAGTCCCTACACATTATTAGGGAGGCCTGGAGCTTACTCCACCACCGAGATTACACCACCAGACGAAGGTTAAAGTTCCACCGCCACCATCTGTACTCGTGGCGGTCCTCCACAATCCGCTTTGTACGCTCCTTTTTACCACGGACGTGTAAGTTATGGGACAACCTTCCAGCTGAGGCATTACCAGTGGATCATGACATGGGGTTCTTCAAGAAAGCTGTAAAAAAGCTCTCTTCCAAAGCCGGCAATGCTCGGGGGGCTCCTCTGGGGTTGCCCGTGTCCATCTCGACTCGAAGACTCGTGCTTGTTTGAGGCTAAGATACTCACGGGCTTCAGCAACCACTTACTACTACGTGACCTGCATACTTGTTTACGACTTATTTAAATAAGAAAAAAACATCTCATTAATTTAAACATCTCATTTCACGTAAACAATCACCAGTAAACAATTTATTTTTTCATTCCATTAAAAAATAATGAGATGGCTTTCTTAAGATGTTTTAGTCGAAAAACAAGCAATTAAGTGCCAGCAATTAAATATTAATTTCTAATTTCTACTGTCTACCCAATTCGAATGAAATCAGATTACCCTGCTGGAATTCAAAAACCGGCTCGGAATTCGGCATTCAAATTACATGAATGTTAGATTTCTTTGGTGATAGCTTTTTGGAGATTAACAATTTTTAAAGGTTAATTCTTAAATGTAATAAAATTAATTATACTTCTAAATATGAGCTAAGTTCAATTCTTGGTGTTCCATTACAGTCCGGTAAACTTAGGTAGACATAAAAATAGTGATCAAATAACGAAACTTCCGACGGAGCCAAATTTTTGTAGATACCTTTACCATTATAAATAAAGTGCCAAAAGAACATGATTCTTACAGGCGCAATATCTGAGAATTAGTAGTTCTTAGAGAAAAAAATTATAAGTACAATTTTTAAATAGAATTTTGAGATCTATGAATTTGGTTTGAAATGAAAAATCCAAAAAACCTAAAATTATGACCCTTGACCCCGAATAAGTGTCGAAGCACCATAAGGGATCGGTTTGGGACTTTTGGCACTTTGTAACGGTAAACCTAAGGTCTCTACAAAATTGGCTCTGTCGGAATTTTTGTTATATCAAATGTCTAAATTGACCGGACTATTATGATAAAAGGAGATAAGGATAAGAGGGCAATTATCTTCATCATCAATCATGCGTTTTTGGAAGTTTGCAAATAATCTGTGTTTTGTTTTGTTTGGTCTAATGTCAAAAACAGTACGAAATTGAGTAAGGTAATATTTTTATAGTTTATTTGTTATTGACGCTGTTTTGTTAATAATACTTCAAAACTTACGCACACAAACTTGTTTGTCAGTTCACATCGCTATTACAACTAGAACCAATCAGACTTCGTGAAATAAAACATCTATAGCAGAATAAGCAAAGCCATTTAACAAGCATTGGAATGTTGCATTAAATATCACTATAGTCTATGGGTTGCCAATTCAACTTTTCAAAGCTCACTGCCTCCGGCTTCTTGGCAGGTCCCATAAGAAGTATTAACTCAATAAATCGATTGGTTTAACCCGGTACTATCCAAGACCCTGTATATGATTCATCGCCCAATAAAAAGGCATAGCATCATTGGGTATATGTTTTACCATGGGCGAGAGGCTGCGTATAAGGTTACCCTCTCGATATGACGATTGATTCCCGAGTGTTTTAAGATAGATAAATATATATGTAGTAGAATGAATCAATATATTACATTGTGGTTTCCTCCTCACTGTAATAATTCCTATGATAAAAAGCATGTAGCGCACGTGGGCGTAAAGTCAATCTATACTACAAATATATAAAGCTGAAGAGTTAGTTTGTCTGTTAGAAAGCGCTAATCTCAGGAACTAATGGTTCAAATTGAAAAAATATTATTGTGTTGAATAGTCCATTTATTGGGGAAGGCTATAGGCTATATAACATCCTGCTATGACTAATACCAAAGTCCACGAGGACGAAGTCGCGGGCGGCCGCTAGTTTTAGATAAGCTTATGAAATCGCTTTTAGAATTTGCGTACAGTCTTAGAATAATAATTACAATTACATTAAAGAAACCAAGTTCGCCCGCCCAAATTGAAGCATGTTGATTGATGTCATTAATGGCACCAAACGCCGGGCCGCTCCGTAAGACTTAAGGTTAAATTTTATCACAACACTTTTTAAAAACAAAAGAAGTCTAATCAAAGAACTTTTCACAGTGTTTTCAATATTTTGTAGTATTTTATACCTAGTTAATTTGGTCAAAATAAAAATATTTTGTTTGTCAGATGTGATAGCTGTAGGAATCTGTTTAGTGCTTCAATTTCGACAGCGCGCTTGTCTAGTTAAGACTGACGTTCTTAACGTTATTATTCTAAGCGTACAGTACATCGCTTGTAGTACAACCAACACTTTTAACCCGACCTCGGGACTACTCAAAACATTCAACGTTGGGAAGCTGGCGGTGATCCAGACTAGGATGTTTAAGTCCAATAATTATAATTTACACGGACACCGTTTTAAGGTATCTTCTGAGTCGTAGTGGACTTATATAACTGAGTGGTAGGATAATAGTATCTTGGCACACGAAAAGTGAGTTTCTTTTCTGCTTTTACAGGCATTGTGATGGAACTTTTTTACATTTTTGCTAACGATTTTTGATGTCTTGCTCGTGGTATATTCTGGAAGACCCCAATTACTTTTGGACCTAAACAAGGCCCTTACTTCTTTCGGCACAGTCTTATAGAAATGATCTACGGGCCTCATTTAGGTCCAAATCTAGTCGGACTCCCCCGAAAACCATGAATAAAGCTTTTAAAAAATTTCCTTGTTGAGCTACAGTAATGGATAGTTTAATTATATTTTTTTGTTGACGGCAATAATTTTCTGTAAGTAGACAATTCTAATGTTCTTTTCTTTGCGTAAAGAATGTGTTTGATCTGTACTTTAATATTATAAAGCGAGTTTGTTAGAAAGTGCTAATCTCAGTATCTACTGGTTAAAAGATTATTTTTATGCTACATTGATTGTACATTTATCTACGGAAGTCTTATAAAATCATTAAGGCTTATATAATATCATTTTATAATGGAGGGAAAACGTCGGGGCATATCTAATATTTTATAAGAAAACAATTAAATAAATACATCTGCGATGATGATGTCGCGATGTTTTTCTTATTGAATCCCTAGCTGTGGCGACCTTCAGCAACTCATCAAGAGATGACGCCACGGGTTTTCTGAATCACGCTATCTAAGTTTTCCTTACGAGTGTATACAAGCTCCAAACTGAGTCAATAGGAACACAACCTCTCTCCGAGCATGACCACTTCGCCCAGCGGGAAATCTCCCTTTGCCAAATACCTATCTTCCTTGTTGAAATTAAACTGTGACTAGATATATGAAGCTGAAGCTGAAGCTAATAATATAATTAATGTACATTTATTAGCTTCATGTTTGGGATATTATTTCTGAACTAAAATGTGTACTTATAGGTAATTAGTAGATAGCATCTAGTGATTCGTATTTTATTTTAACAACTAGCCTTCCGCCAGCGGCTTCGCCCGCGTGAACTCGTTTTATAGGTTCCCGTAGGATTAAAACCATCCTATGTCCTTTCCTAAAGTCCACTCTATCTGTGTTCCAAATTTCATTAAAATTGGTTCAGTACTTTAAGCGGAAAAGCGTAGACACAGACAGAGTTACTTTCGAATTTATAATATTGGTAGGGATGTAGGTAACATAGCTTCAGGTTTGGGATATTATTTCTGAAATAAAATGTGTATAATCCGTAGAAAGCATCTAGTGATTCGTATTTTAACAATGTGGGTAACAGAATACACTCCATTTTGTCCTTGGTCATGGTTCGTTAGATGTCACTTGGGCCTCTGAAATCGAATACTTTGAGTACAACTGTACGTCAGGATCAATTTTGGATAAAATAGTGGGAAGAGAGGCTTTTCATTGTTTGAATGTAGTATTAGCAGATTAAGTTACATTAGAATTATGGAGGCATCTTTAAAGAGACATGTCGTAATGTTTAATTTTCATTTTCTTCGCGTATTTTTGAGTTACAGAGAAAAAAGTTGTAGAATGTAATTCGGCTCAGATAATAATATAGGTTGATTACAACGCCCATGTTTTGTTGAACAAAAAATACCAATACGAAATTATGGCATTTGGGTTGCCTCCAAAACTTCATCCCACACGTTCTTATAAAGTACTTAGCATTGTAAGGTACTTTTATACTCGTATCTGAATGACTTGATTCACTTATTTTGACTAATATCATATCACGCAGTTTAAAATAAAGTGTTATATAACACTGACAACATAACACTGACAACATAACAATGACAACATGCAGATATCATATCATACCATTACATTTAACTCTAAGTACTTAATAATAAAATTGCAATTCCTCCGCATAATAGCGGTTTCTTCCACTCCTCATACTCCATACAAGCTTCACTCCTGTGGAACGCCTTACCCGAGAAAATTCGCAAAGCGCCTAGTAAGGGTACTTTCAAAAAGCTAGTGAAAGAACACTATCTGAAGTCATGTTAACAGACTTTCATTAGCTGCATTTGTGTAGAAATTATATATGTATTTATATATTATATGTATTTATTTATTATATTTATTTATTTAATTTACTACTATATTTATGTAGCTTTTGTAGTATATTTTTGTATATATATTATATTTATATAATTTTGTATATATATACATATATTTTATAGTATAGGTATTTATGTGCTTAAAAATTTTCTTAACCTTTTTGCTTATTTAATTTTTTAGATCGAGTTTTTTTTTCTACCAATTTATTTATGACGCCTACCACAATTTTTCACCATCGCCAAGGGTTGACTGGTGGAGAATGCCATCAGGCATTAAGTCCGCCCATTGTTATTAAACAATAAAGGGTAAATAAATAAATAAAAAAAAATAGCTCTTAAGTCTTAACTCACTGAACTTTCTATAAAAAATGGCAATATTACTCCATACTTTTAAATAAAACGTGTGAAATACTATACACTCCATCAACATGACACCACACGAGACGGTTTGACACGCAACTCTTGAAAGTGGATACTTTGAGTACCACTGAGCGTCAGAATCAATTTGCCGCTAGACATAGAGTAGGGTACGTAGAGATAATGGGGTGTGCGGCGCTTAGTACTCATATTGCGTAGATACTATGTGTAATATTATTGTAGACTTATACCCACTTTCAGTAACCATAGGATACGCCTAAATCAGATGCCTTGATATGTAGGAGTTGCTTCGAGGAAAAACACTGCTCTTGTTTTATTTTCATTTTCTTGGTGTATTTTTGAGTTATATCGGATAAAGTTGATGGCATTTTGTTTGATATAGGTCAATTACAGTGCACGAGTGTTTGTGAAATAGAATAACAGTGCTAAAATATGTTTTTTCTGATTGCCTCCAAAATTCCATCGGACACGTTCTAGTAAAGTAGCCATCGTTAGTTACTTGAATGTTGGACTGACTAGACTGACTGATTACTGACGACTTATTTACTGACTTTGTTATTACTTCGTCCAGTTTCATTGAAACTGGCAAAAAATTGATGCAAAAATTATACTTGACGCTGGCAGTAATGCACAGAGTTTGCGATGCCATAATTGAAAAAAAAGTCACAACTAACGACATTAGGCATAACTTAAAGTTCCAACACCGATTTGGGATTACCGTAGTGCACTATGCGAAAATGGGCATTATAATATGCCACAATACGAAAATAATTTTTTAATACAGTTGCTCAAAAAGTGACGTATTGCAGGGACGTTTAGCGTGCGGGATGTGGGCTATTACACACTCGTGCTTTTTCTTTACCTTTTCCGCACTCCTGCGTTCTCTTTCCCAACTGTCAAAATAATGTCTATTAAAAAGAAAAAAAAAAACCAACCACGAAGTTTTAGAAGTTTTTATGATTCATGCAAATATTTCTAAAAAGAAGCTACTAGTTTGTTTCAATATCAGATTTGATGATTTGATTCAATGAGTTAGGTTAGGTTGCAGTTCATTTCATCTCATTAACATTTTCATTTCATATCAATAAAAAATTTCTACTGAAGACTTGGCTGTATGGGCATAGTTCCTTTTGCCTACCCAGAATGGGTGAAGAAAACAAAAAAAAGTCTCTGCATATAGGTATTCTTTTACGGTTGGCGCCATTTTTCAAAAATGTTCTTTGCGAGTTTTTATTATTTTATTAAATTGCTTCATTTTTTCGCAACTGTATTAAAAATAGTCGTTCAGTACACGTGCGGAACCGTCATTGGAAGGAGTTCCGACTGTCAACCCTCACCTTCGGCTGCGCCTCGGCTCGGGTAGACATTCGTCGGAGCTCCTTGCAATGACAGCCTTTCCGCACTTGTAATGAAATATACTTTTATTCAGAGTGTTGCTTTGGTTGAAAGTTAACTCTAGTTGTAGGTAGTGAATGTAAAACAATCCATACTAATGCATATTATAAACAGTAAAGTGAGTTTCTTTGTTTGTTTTTCCTTTTTTTTCCGTCATAATGCTATTTGCTATATGACGTGATATTTTTATGGAGGTAGTAGAGGCTGGAGAATTATATAGTCTACTTATTACCCGAATAAAATATCTTATACCTATTAAGTTCAAAATCACGCGAGAGGGGCTGCGTGCGGAAGGCTATGTAATTATTTTATAATTTCCTTGTAAGTTGTCGACGAAACTAGATATTATTACCAGAGTTTCTAGAATCATGCAACCACCTAAAAGTCATTAATGCGAACTAACTGTCGGGGATGCCAAGAATTTACCTCAAACTAGTTTTGTACCGAACAACTTTGCATCAAACAGTTCGTGATGCAACTGTTTTAGCGAAGGTCTTAAGTTGGGTTTTTGTTTCCTATCTATAATAAAATATAAAGCTAAAGAGTTTGTTTGTTTGAACGCGCTATCAAGTACTTCTGGTTCGAATTGAAAAATTATTTTTGTGTTGGATAATCCATTTATCGAGGAAGGTTTAAGGCTATATAACATCATGCTATATCTAATACCAAAGTCCACGCGGAAGAAGATGCGGGCGGCCGCTAGTTTTTTTTTTATAAAACGAGGCAAAAGAGTATTGCGGTAGTGACCGTATCATTTCTTCATAGGCTGATTCTCCATAGCCTACTTAAAAGTGTGGCCTTGTAATGTTGAATAGAGGAATCATAAAAACATGCGAATCAGTACAGTGTCGGCCTGCGAGTGCTTGGGTATATGCAACTCAAGCTAAGCTGAAATGTGCCTGTTCTCAAACTCAAAGGATAAAATAGTATTTTCATATAAACTCAAATCGCACGAATTAGCTGGGCCGAATCATTTTCATTTAAAAGAAAATATGAGCGACGCACTACAATAGTTATATTGGTATTTTAAATACATTTATATTAAACTGCAATATTTAAAGCTTAATTATAAACCTCTTTAATAATATTGATATGAGTCTTTTACCAGCATCGTAGGAGACAAAATGCCAAAGGTGGAGGTCAAACTAAAATTTCCATGTTTTTCTGTCGCTATCATGAATAAGTAAAAGTTTAACGATTTGTTTGTGTATTCCTTTTTGAGCCTTTGTAGACAGCGATCCAAACGGGCCATTCTAAAAATTATCGTATTGAAATAGCAATACATCTGGACGTAGATAAGTAGTTGATGACTGATTAATAAAAAATAGACCTTGAACGAAAATAGGCGAGATTGTATTTCATAGACAAATTGCCTCCCACACAACGCCCTTCGGCCTCTAAGCAACAGTAATATATATTGCAAATTAAACTATATCTATGTAAATACTTACTAATTAGTAAGACCTAAACACACTCAAGTGTTTGTTAATCTAGTTTTGGGAGTGCTTATCTGGTCAAGTATCTAAATTGTTTGTATTTCGTACTACATTCAGCAACGAAAGCATTTCAAGCTATTTCAAGTGATTACTCAGAAAACGGTTGAACTCCTTTTTAACCCCCGACGCAAAAAGAGCGGTGTTATAAGTTTGACGTCGATGTCTGTCTGTCTGTCTGTGTGTGTGTCTGTCTGTGGCATCGTCACTCTCAAGCGAATGGACCGATTTCCTTGCGGTTTTTTTCATTTGAAAGCCAGTTTCCGCCCGGTGGTTCTTAGCTATGTTTGGTTAGTATCGGTCCAGCAGTGCGCTTTTACAAAATGTTGGAAGATATTTTTTGGCGTAAGATTATTAGATTAAGTGCTTCACGCGGGCAGTATACTCATTAAATGATAATTGACTGTATTTTTTACTTTTTTGGGGGTTTTCCTTAAACTATAAATATTTTTTGTGTAGTGGGTTTTATAAATTTTTAATTGCGTTTCGCAATTGGACACGGTTTTCTACCTTTAATAAGTGAGGCCTGGAGCTTAGTCCACCACGCTGCTCCAATGCGGGTTAGTGGAGATACGGGTTAGTGGCCAACCCGCTGTCGGATGTTTTTAATCCGCCCATCAGGCCTCCGACAAGGTTTAACGACTGTTAAGTTACAACCGGAACCGATAATGCCCTCCAAAGCAAGGAAACGCGTATAAAGTTTTTGCCATTACGGTCACCCATCTCACACCTGACCACGCCCGTTTGGCTTAGATGCGTAGATCGATTGCATTCTGCGCCAGCCACCGGGCAATGCACACTTCAATGATTCGTAGGATTCAAATATGCATTATCTGATTCCAGAACCCATCCAGTCTAGTAATACATTTTTAGCCTCGCGTGAGACTTCATTCAGGCATTACCAACGGGTATCATGAATAAAACGCGGCTTACATTCTAACAAACTGTTTCCATGATACAAACAAGTACTAAGTTCAGGTTGACTTATTTATTTAGCGTCGAGGGCGCTTTTACAGATTGTTATGTTTATAAATATAAACACTAGTAGTGATGTAGTATTTTTCGTTGCTCAATATAATATTGTATTGCTTTTTGGGCCATATAAAGAATTAAACTTTGATATTTAAATACATTAAATACTGTTTCTACAATCAGACAAGCTTCTCGTCAAGTAAATGCTTAAAGTCTCTAGGGCACATTCGCAGCTTTGCCTCGTAATAAATCCTTTGCGCTATATCCAAGCTGCGTGTTGTGTAGTCGTAAATCAATATTTGTGCTTTTGTACCATTAGCGCTAAATATATTATTTATTTATTTATATCAACATAACATTTATTCAATATAACATAATGTTAGTTACATAACAGGCTGTCCTAACATGCGTTAACGTAGATTAAATTAATATTATTACATTACGTTGCATTATTTAATTGCAAACTATTATCAGTACAAAAATTTTCCATATTTAAAATATAAAATACAAACATTAAAATTACAATACAAGTAATAATTGAATTTCTTTTATGTCAAATTATAAATTGAAAATACGATAGTCATATACATGTATTTCATTTCATGTCAAAAAATTTACGTAACAAACAACATATTATTATAAAATAACCAGTTCGTACAAAAAAGTCAATTTTTAAATAAATTACAAATTAAAAAGAAATATTTAAAAAATAAAATAAAATTGTCAAATTACACAAAATTATATGTCAATTAAATAAATTTATTGGTGTTGTTCAATTACATTAAACAAGACCTTTGTGAACTCGCCCAGTGTGCATACAAATTACAAGGAGATCAATGCGAACTGCTTTTCTATTGAGCGTGCGTATACATTTATGTTTTTATCATTTTCTATCGGTACTTGCCGTAACAATAACTGCGGTGCTGCCAACAGCATCACTATTATGAATTTAGCTATTCGTGACAGTATCTATTTTTACTGTATTAAATACCATATATGTCATAAACACTGCGAATACACATTTAATGTGGTTTCTACAATCAGACAAGCTTCTCGTCAAGTGAATGCTTAAAGTCTCGAGGGCACATTCGCAGCTTTGCCTCGTAATAAATCCTTTGCGCTGTTTCCTAGCTGCGTGTTGTGTAGTCGTAAATAAATATTTCTGCTTTTGTACCATTAGCGGTAAATATATTTAAATTATGAGTATAGCTATTCGTGACAATATCTATTTTTACTGTATTAAATAACAAATGAACGTCATAAACAATACACTGTTTCTACAATCAGACAAACTTCTCGTCAAGTCTCGAGGGCACATTCGCAGCTTTGCCTCGTAATAAATCCTTTGCGCTGTTTCCTATCGGCGTGGTGTGTAGTCGTAAATAAAATATTTGTGCTTTTGTACCATTAGCGGTAAATATATTTAAATTATGAGTATAGCTATTCGTGACAATATCTATTTTTACTGTATTAAATAACAAATGAACGTCATAAACAATACACTGTTTCTACAATCAGACAAACTTCTCGTCAAGTCTCGAGGGCACATTCGCAGCTTTGCCTCGTAATAAATCCTTTGCGCTGTTTCCTATCGGCGTGGTGTGTAGTCGTAAATAAAATATTTGTGCTTTTGTACCATTAGCGCAAAATATATTATTATTATGAGTATTAAATTAGTATTTACGTTTACGTTCATATGGCATTATGAACGTCATAAGCACTGCGAATATTTATTTAATTCTGTTTCTACAATCAGACAAGCTACTCGTCAAGTGAGCGCATGAAGTCTCGAGGGCGTATTCGAAGCGTTTCCTCGTAATAAATCCTTTGCGCCATTCTCTAGTTGCGTGTTGTGTAGTGATAAAATGTTTGTACAAAAGTACAAACATTTGGCGTAATACACGACTAGTATTATTAACCCATATCAGGCACCAGGTTCTCACAAAGTAAGGTTGTGAAATTTACATTTATATACGTTAAATTTGTAACATTGTACCATCTTTGTGAGTAACAATAAATAAATTATTATTATTATTTATTATAGTATCAATTATCGCGTGGGACTTTACTTATAAAAATATTTTTCACTTGACCAAACTTATTAACAATTTTAGTTTCACTAAGAAGAATAAAATTGCCTAAATTTATAATGTTTTCTAGACTTCTATGGGTTATTTAAGACCCCGTTAATCCGCCCTTGTTACGGACAAGTAGAATTGTGACAATTTTCTTGTCATCCACAGATTTCAAAACATATAAAAACAATCAATACAAAAAATATAAAAACCAATCCGTTTTAAAAACAAGCTGTTTGCAATCTGTTTAAAGCAGTATGTTGTTTTCATAATCCAAGCCATTACTGAAATCACGCGAAGCGCGCACTTATACTGTCTCGAGCGTATTGTCTACTGTGATAAATTGTTTGCGCCATTTGCGTGCGATACTCGACCATCAGAGCTACAAGCTAACTCATAGGGTGGGCTGCTTGTTAGTATTTCTACCCCAAATGATATTTTTCTAACGCTAAAAAACTTGTATTTCGTGAAAAAATTGTAAAAGTTACGCGTTCTTAAAACATTTTCGTAACAATATAAGTACATTTTACCTTCTTTACACAACAGTTTCTGTTTACACATAAGTGCTATGGATAAAACTACGAGCGTAAATAATATATTTTCTTAGTGATAAAAATGTTACGTGGATACGAATCGGATTATAGCAGCCTCTTAAAACTTAGCTTGACTAGACTTATAGTATTTCTTATATATATTTTATTTGTATACTTTTTATAACATAACATTTATGTTTTTGCCATCTTACTCGTATGTAGTAACGTATCTAAATAAAAAGTAAAATCTTAATATATATAATTCTTCTGTGAGTGTGTATGTCACTGAACTCCTCCTTAACGGCTGGACAGATTTTAATGAATTTTTTTGTGTGTATTCAAATGGATTCGAGGATGGTTTAGATTCACAATTTGGGCCACTGGAAATGTTTTTTAATTACTTTTTTACTTATTTAGTTTTCCCATATAAATTGTTCCTGCCTGTCAAACGTTTTGTGTTTCGTGCCGTGTCGTTCTAAACTTTGACACAGTCAGAATAACTGGACAGTTCGTATGTCATTATTTGTTTTATATTTTTATTTGATAGTAACATGAAGTCTCTTTAAGATAATAAGAAAACAAATCCTCTTTTATTACTTTTAAGGCAGGACAACGTCTGCGGGGTCCACTAGTGTTTATATAAAACTATTTTATTTTTAATTAATAGTTATTTTATACAAACAAAATATAACTCAGAGATCTGAATATGTAAGCTAATATGAAGACCCGCGTGGCGTAATGGTTACCATGCCGGACTGCCGATCGGAGGGTCCCGGGTTCAATTCCCGGCGAAGCAGAAATTTAAATGATGAGTTTAAAATTCTGTTCTCGGTCTGGGTGTTTGTGTTTCTGTCTTTGTGTGTATCCATGGCACCCACGACACAGGGTATAACTACCCTACTGTGGGTCTATGAGTGTGAATCTTTATTTAAAAGAAAACATTGTCTAATTTATTTATTTAGTCATTTTTAAACGTTTGGAAATGTCTTCGATTTTGAAAGTTGAATTATTCTACTAACATTCATCTAAGAGTATCGAAGAGATGAAGTTCTCAACACAAAACTTGACTTGAATCATAATATTGTTACGCGCTATGGGTAATGAAAATGCCGTTTGACACGTAGAAGACGTTTATTGTCAGCTTCCACAAAAATCCACTTATCAGAGTCCGAATCACAATGCACAATCACTATAGTCCAATATCTTCGCTTGAGTCGTCGAAATAATTCTTCCTTGTCGCTTGGTAGAGATCGCTTCGATTTCACTTCCGGAAATAAACTGCTCAGTCGCGGCTCGGCGCGTGCCTTATATACGGCCACCCATGGTTCTCTAGAAATTTCCCGAACCACCAAATACAATAGACCCGTCCCGAACCTTCCTTTAAATTATTACGCACCTATGTACAGCTTATGTAGTCATAAACAATAGCCGCGACCCGCGATGTAAACAACCTATACATGTACGCTATATATAGGTACGTACTCGCCGCGGACCCCGAATTTGTTTACTGGTAGAAATCGATGTTTTTCTTATGACCGATTTTTCGAGAACTTTCTTCACTGTTCGATAGTAGACCTAATACCTGTTTATGTGTTTTTGTTGTTTTACTGTACGACGCTTTGTTCTCGAGATATAGGTACTCAAAGTCGTAACATTACCCCCTCCTTAGTCATGCTCGTCCCGAGCATGATTCTTTCCGTGGTATTTTGCTAGTCGGTCTACATGTACTACTTTTAGCTTGCCGCGGGGACCCTTCTTAATCCGGTACGTGATGTCGTTAATCTTTGTGACAACAGTGTAAGGTCCTTCCCAGCGAGGTTGTAATTTCGGGGACTTCCCCTTCTTCCTCTGCGGATTGTGAAACCACACTAGAGTTCCTTCTTCAAATCCCTTAGTGTTGGCTTTCCTGTCGTATCGGGTCTTCATGTTTGTGCTGGTTTTCAAGCTGTTGTCCCGAACCATCTTGTGTACCTCATTTAGCTGGTATTGAAGATCACTAACGTACTCCGTCACAATCTTGGGACCATCCGGTGGAGTTCCAGTTATAGCGTCTATTGGAAGCCTGATTTCTCTGCCGAAGTTAACCTTTGCTGGAGTAAATCCTGTACTGTCGTGGAGTGCCGAACGATACGACATAAGGAATAGAGGTATGTATTGGTCCCAATCTTTTTGATGTTCATCCACTACCTTAGCCAAGTGATTTTCCAACGTTTGGTTGAACCTCTCGACCATACCGTCTGACTGTGGATGAGCAGGAGTCGTGCGCGTCTTATGCATGCCCAGCAAACTGCACATTTCTTGGAAAAGCCCCGACTCGAAATTACGTCCTTGGTCCGAATGGATTTCCATAGGTACACCATATCGGCAGACAACTTCTTGCACGAGCTTTTTAGCCACGGTGTGTGCTTCTTGATTGGGAGTGGCAAACACTTCAGGCCACTTAGTGAAATAGTCCTGCACAACTACGATGTATCGGTTTCCATCTTCAGTTACTGGAAATGGCCCAGCTACGTCAATAGCTATACGCTCCCAAGGTGCTCCAACGTTATACAACTTTAATTTGCCTTTACTTCTTGTTTGGGGACCTCTGACTGAAGCGCAAGCTGTACATTTTCGGCACCAGTCTTCTACATCTTCGCGACAATGTACCCAATAGAATCTTCTTCGCAATTTTACTAGTGTTTTCTTTACGCCAAGGTGCCCACCAGAAGTTCCATCATGAATGTGCCTTAGGACAGAAGACACCATACTTCTTGGTACTACGATCTGTAGGGTTACTTCCTTTCCGGTGTTAGACTCCCATCTTCTATGTAAGACATCATTTTCCAAGACTAAGCTGTCCCATTGAGTCCAATAGCTTTTAGTGACTGGGCTACATGCTGACACATCATTCCAGCTGGGTTTGTTCTCACTTCGCTTCCAGTCCAGTATTAACCGTAGATCATCATCTTCTTCTTGCGCCTTCTTCATATTTGCGTTAGCCCATTCCTCGTCTAGGCCTTGCGTCCTTATTAATTTCACACGTCCTGTGCTTTCTTGTTTCTGACAGTGTTTGCAATTTTCAGGACAAGGTCTTCGTGATAATGCATCGGCATTGCTGTGTCCTTTTCCACTCCGGTGTTCCGTAACAAAATGAAACTCTTGCAGTTGCTCGAGCCATCGTGCCACTTGACCTTCAGGATTTTTAAACTGCAGGAGCCATTGTAACGCTGCGTGATCTGTCCGTAGTGTAAACTGGCGACCAATAAGGTACTTCGAAAAATGTTGCAAGACCTTGACCACGGCAAGTAACTCTCTACGAGTAACGCAGTAATTTCTTTCTGGTTTCGAGAGTGATTTGCTGAAGTATGCTATCACTACCGTGTGCTCGCCTTGTATCTGTGATAAAACGCCGCCGATTCCAGTATTACTCGCGTCCGTATCCACGATGAACCTCCCATCGCGACTTGGATATCCTAATATAGGCGTTTCACACAAACAACGTTTTAGCTCTCTGAAGGCATCTTCACAAGTCGAATCCCAAACAAAATCTCGTTTTTCTTCCGTAAGACGATGTAATGGCCTGGCTATATCTGAAAATTTCTTTACAAAACGTCTGTAATACGTACACAGACCCAGAAATGAACGTACTTCAGATTTATTCCTCGGAGTAGGCCAGTCCTGCACAGCCTTAATCTTCTCTGGGTCGGTTTTAACTCCTTCCGGGGAAATAATGTGCCCAAGGTAGCTCACTTCTTTCTTGAAGAGGGCACATTTCTTCGGGCTTAGCTTAAGGTTGGCGTTCCGAAGCCGTGTAAAAACCTTCTCCATATTCTGCAAGTGTTCCTTAAAAGTACGCCCCATGATGATGATGTCATCAAGGTAGACCAAACATACGTCTCCAAGAAGGCCGACCATTACCCTTTCCATGAGACGTTCGAAGGTTGCCGGTGCATTACATAAGCCGAATGGCATAACTTTAAATTGCCATAGACCGTTACCTATTCCTGTACTGAATGCTGTCTTTTCCTTATCTTTCGTATCTATCTCCACCTGCCAATATCCACTCTTCAGATCAATGGTAGAGAACCACTTCATACCACTGAGCATGTCCAGCGTGTCATCTATTCGAGGCAGGGGATAACTATCCTTTTTGGTAACGTTATTCAACATCCGGTAATCTACACAGAACCTTGTGCTGCCATCCTTTTTCTTTACTAAGACAACTGGTGAAGACCACGGACTTGTAGAAGGTTCGATAATTCCGTTACAAGCCATGTCTTTGACGAGTTCAGTGACTTATTTTTCTTTTGCCCATGGTATCCTTCGAGGTCTTTGTTTAATGGGCCTAGCGTCGCCGGTGTCGATTTGGTGCTTGACGAGTCCCGTTCGTCCGAAATCACAGTCCTTTGCAAAAATGTCTTTAAATTTTGATAGGAGTTCCCATGCCTGCTGTCGCTCGGAAGTAGTCTACTTTTAATTTTTCTACTTCAAGTAGATAAATTCTCCTTAGAAGCTTCGAGAAGTTGACAGACAATATCAGCACTACTTTGCCTCTCTGGCTGTACTGCTCTGATATTTCTCAGCTGTCTAAGAAGTTTCACTTCCTCGCATCTTCCCATTAAGCTGTTCTTCTTTAAATGAACTTCCTCGTTACTCATATTGAGAACCCGAACCGTCGATACCCCTTTGGACATGAGTAGAGTTCTCGCAGTAATCAAGCTATTGTTACTTCCGGTGTCCTCAACAATCACGCATCTTCTTACGTTGACTTTCGAGGGGAATTTCACTTTCACTAGAGACTCCGATCTGGGTGCTAGTACAGTGTCCCTCAAGCAGTAAAGATTGCATGGTTGAGATCCATTAAGACACACTTCTTGATCAGGGAACCTCAAAACTCCTTTCCGTACGTCAACTACACATTGTTCTTTCTTTAAGAAGTCCAGTCCCAAAATGCAATCATCGGTGATACTGGCAATTAAAAATGCATGTCGGTATATACGGTCACCAATCTTCAGATCGATGTCTATATTACCGAGGACGGTAACTGGTTGGCCGGTTGCCGTTTGAAGTCGGTGTGCTGGAGATCGCTTGGTCCACTGAATGGTCCTAGGAAGTACCTCAGGCTTCACAATTGAACAAGAGGCTCCAGTATCCACAGTGAATTGGCAAGTCCGGTTATTCACAATACCCTCAATTGTTAAGCTGTTTCCGTTGCAAACTTGGTTAATTGTAATACAGGGGGCATTAATTTGACCAACCAGCGCCCGCCCCGCGGCCCTGGCGACATCTAGTTTAACGGCAACTCGTCCACTTGGGTTTCCGAGTCAGAAACCCATCTTCTTTTCTTCTTGGGGCACTCTAAGCGAATATGCCCCTTTTCGCCGCAACCATAGCAGGTGGGGATAAAACGTGGCTTCTTTTGCTCCGTGACCACTTCTCTTACTTTGTGGTACCTTGCATCCTGTCTCACGGCTTCGACTTCCAGGGCATGTGCCAAAGCATTCTTTAGAGACTGATGATGGCCCAGACGCACAGCAGCCCTGACTTCCAAATCTCGTATCCCGTCGACAAATGCCTGCAGTAAGTACACTTCGATATTCCCTGGTGTCGAAGAGTAAGCACGCCTTACAAGCCTTTCAACTTCCGTTGCCCACTGCTGGAGGTTCTCGTTGGGCTTCTGGGTCCTCTCTCGAAGCTGGGCTCGGTACACATATTCTAAATGTTTCTCGCCATATCGAGTTTCTAGCGCTTCCATTAGAGCTTCCAGTGTCCGGCCTTCCTTCGGTAGGTTATCTATAGTCATCAAGGCGTCTCCTCTTAAGGCCAGAGTTAGAGCAGTAAAAGAGTAATCATCCCCCCAGGCATTTGCTTTTGCGAGCGTCTCGAACTGGTATCGGAACGCCGACCAGGAAGAGCTTCCATCAAAATGTGGAAGGTCGAGCCTCGCCGATGATGATGATGACGGAACAACTACGGGCTCGCGAGTCTTTAGTTTAACGACCTCGTTGGTAAGCTGTTGTAGGCGGTTGTCATGGCCTTCGACTCGCTCCTCCAAATGATCCGTCCTCAGCGTAATTTCTTTTACTTCCTGCTGCACCTCTTTGAGCTTTTCCCCAAGTCCAGTCAGCCCACTATTAATTTTGTCGATGACAGTTTCGCGGCTGGCCTGGATTTCCCGACGGTTGGCTTCCTGTTCGCGGCGGCTGGCTTCTTGACTGGCCTGGATCTGTTCTTGGATTTCGCGGCGGCTGGCTTCCTGTTCGCGGCGGCTAGCTTCTAGTCGAGCCTCTAGATCGGCCTGCATCTTTTCCTGCATCCCCTGTATGGCAGACAGTAGCGCTGCCATATCCATTGTCGGAGCCGGAGCTGCGGTTGCCTCTGACGACGACCCCGGCGCAGCGGTCTCGTCCTCCCCCTCAGCCGCAAGTTGTCGCGCAGCATCCATACCGACCTGTCTCCTGGTCCTCGGAGTGCGCCCCTCTTCGTCTCGTTGTACTAACGGCATTCCGCTTCTGACACCAATTGTTACGCGCTATGGGTAATGAAAATGCCGTTTGACACGTAGAAGACGTTTATTGTCAGCTTCCACAAAAATCCACTTATCAGAGTCCGAATCACAATGCACAATCACTATAGTCCAATATCTTCGCTTGAGTCGTCGAAATAATTCTTCCTTGTCGCTTGGTAGAGATCGCTTCGATTTCACTTCCGGAAATAAACTGCTCAGTCGCGGCTCGGCGCGTGCCTTATATACGGCCACCCATGGTTCTCTAGAAATTTCCCGAACCACCAAATACAATAGACCCGTCCCGAACCTTCCTTTAAATTATTACGCACCTATGTACAGCTTATGTAGTCATAAACAATAGCCGCGACCCGCGATGTAAACAACCTATACATGTACGCTATATATAGGTACGTACTCGCCGCGGACCCCGAATTTGTTTACTGGTAGAAATCGATGTTTTTCTTATGACCGATTTTTCGAGAACTTTCTTCACTGTTCGATAGTAGACCTAATATCTGTTTATGCGTTTTTGGGGTTTTGCTGTACGACGCTTTGTTCTCGAGATATAGGTACTCAAAGTCGTAACAATATTTAGTATCTAACATACACAGACAATAGCAGGGAACAAATTTGTAGCTCGTAGAGTAGTGATAAATCAAAGGCGCCATTTGCGAGCGATACAAGGGTTGATTCAAATAGAACAGATGAGTGCTTAGGAGCTGCTTCGTGAAGAGCTTTTACTGTAAATAATAACTTTATTCTTGTCTTTTTAACTGTTGTAAAGATTGATGCAAGTTTTTCCCTTTAACTGTGATTGCTTTGTTTTTTCTTATCAAAGTCTTACTAAACCTTAATTAAAACTTTAAAGATTGACGCATGTTTTGTTCTTTTCCTGTAAATGAGTGTTTTTTGTTTTTAAATTTAATACAGGATTCTATATTATAAAAAATTAAGAATTTTAAAGACAAAAGTGAAAGTTCGTTTATGATCGTTCAATATTAAAACTGACTTTATATCGAATGCAATTATGTATAATTAGGTAGATCAAAAAAATTACTGTCTTCTACTTTAAATTGACCAAACAAATTTGTCGTGTACAATAATAGCAAAAAACACATTTGAATCTCGTACAATAGTGATAAATTGTTAACGCCATTTGCGAGCGATAAAATCGTTATTCCAAATGGAACAGAAGAGCGCTCAGGAGCTTCTTTATCAAGATCGATGCATGTCTTGTCCTTTTCCTGTACGTGATTATTCTATTTTGCCTTTACATTTTTACAGAATCTTATAAAATCATTAATAGGTATTGCCTAAAACTCTCATTGTTGTACATTTTAAAACAGATGTTATAAGTCACTTTAAGATAGTAGATTAAGTTTGCGAATTATCGCCGGTTATCAAATTGGACTTTTTTCTCTAAATCAAAAAGTTTTTAACCTTGACAGATTTTACCACGTGAACTTGACTTGTACTATCATGTACATTATAATGTTCATTCTACAATATTTAAAAAAGGGCACATACTATGTAGCTCTTAATTAAAATTGATTATTTTTCTCGAAAACAATTATATTGGTTTAGAAACTTTGTAGTTCCTACCTTGAACCTACTTATTCATTGTCTACGATAATACAGAGAACACATTTGTAGGTCGTAGAGTAGTGATAAATCGTTAGCGCCATTTGCGAGCGATATACTCGTTGTTTCAAATAGAACAGATGAGCGCTTAGAAGCTGTTTCATCAAGATTGATGCATTTTACGAGTATGTACCTATATCCTTTTTCTGTAAGTGATTGCTTTGTTTTTCCTTTTAACATTTTTTTCAGTTTCTTGTATAATAAGTTGTCTAATAGATATTGTCTAAAATTCGCTTTGCTGTACCTAATTAAACAGACGTCATCAATAATTTAAAGATATTAGTGTAATTTAGCGTATTATCGTTGGTCATGAAATTAGACTTTTTCTTCTAAAATATAAACTATTAATAAATAAAGTAAATTTGACTTGTACGGACATGTGCATAGTATATTATAATGTATATTTATGTCTATTATAACAGAAGATAACTTATTAACACGCTTTTATTAGCTTGACCTGTATGTATGTAACGGAATCTTTTAACTTCATTTTCACTTACTTCTAGGAGTCTGATTAACTTGAAAATTTGCACAGGGGCCAGGGCCAGTGACAATACAATAATCTCATAACTCTATTAAAGTCCTAACTAGGATCATCAGGATAAAAAATATATGAGGGGCGGCTGATAAGCTCGTGGCTAAAGGTACTTAATGAAAAAAATGTTAGGCGTCTGATTAACGTGAAAATTTGCACAGGGGTCAAGGGCCGATGACAATGCAATAATATGAAAAAAAGCCAACAAAAAAATTTAAAAGTAATAATGTAGTTTAAAAACTGTAAATAAAAGCGTGGGTTGGTTTATATAATACTATTGACACCATGCACCCCACGCGTTTTTTTACAGTGAAATACATTTTAATCTTATTTTTTACTTTTTAGTTCGTATTTTCACAAAAGCGTGTTTTTTAGGTTTTTAAAATACATTATTTATTATTAGCTCGTAGAACATCGTTAGCGTCATTTGCGAGCGATACAATCGTTGCTTCAAATGGAACAGATGAGCGCTTAGTAGCTGCTTGGTCGCGATTGATGCTTTTACTGTAATTGATTACTTAGACCTTGTCTTTTCAATTGTTTAAATGTTCCTTAATTGCTTTGTCCTTGTCTTTTTAACCGAAGTAAATATTGATGCATGTTTTTTTTAACTGTTTTGTGTTTTCTTCACAATGTTTACTAAGCCTCATAAAATGTATTTTTTTGTTTTTATAACTTATTGCAAGTATACCCACCATTAGCTACCGTAATAATTTTTAATATAGAAGGGTGCGATTACTAATGATCTTGTGTTATTAAAATTGAATTTTAATCACAGCTGTTATACTAGTTTTCAAACTTGGCAGTTTTTACCTTGAAAACTTGACTTAACGAGTGCAACACACAATATTTAGAGCCTACGATAATAGCAAAAAACACGTTTGTAACTCGTAGTGTAAGGATAAATAAATTGTTGGCGCCATTTGCGAGATATACATCCGTTGTCTAACATAGAACAGATGAGCGCTAAGAGCTACATGATCAAGATGGATAGTTAATACATGTTTTTCCGTTTTGCTGTAAGTGATTGCTTTATTTTTTCATTAGATTTAACGAAAAAATTAATGACATAGAAGCGTTTGCGAATGATGTTTTAATTAATAAATAATTATAAATAACGTTTCACACTCATAGCCCCACAGTAGGGTAAATTTACCCTGTGTCGTGGGTAACATGGACATGTGTAAAGACAGAACCACAAACACTCGGACCGAGAACAGAAATATCACTCATCATTCAGAAATTTGAATTTCTGTTTTGCCGGGAATCGAACCCGGGGTCCTTCAATAGGCAGTCCGGCATAGTAACCGTTGTACTATGGGCTATGAGTGTGAAATGTTATTATGAAAAGTTATTAAGTACAAAATCACATGTTTTCAATTGAATTACTATGGATGGTCTATGTCATGAAGTCCGTTCTGTTATAAATGTTGTGAGGCGTGCACATGCACATTGTTTTAGTGTCTTTTGTCTAGCTCTTAGTGTTTGGCGCATCCAGATTAGCGCTTTTTCTTTTTTTAAACACAAAATAAAAGCTAATCCAATGAGCAAATCTTCTTCCATTTTCGTGTAGACCAACTCGGCCGGCTCGTGTAAACTGCGAACCGACATGTTTTCAAATGTTAATAAATGTTTGTAAATATTTTCCATCAGTGTAGGACAAACAAAACGTCAAACAATGTAATAATTCCTAATATTTGTTATTGTTATTGAGTGTATAGTTTTTGAAAATGTTACTAAACATTTTTGAACAGCAGTGTGGCAGCACCATAACTTTGAGAGTGCTCTCTGTCGAGTAACAAAATGATGACAACTAAATGTAGAAAGGGTTGTGTGGTGGCTTGGATTTTTTGACGTGATAACGTCTTTAAAATCGTTTTAGTCGGGTGACATGTTCAGAAACTTGTGTCACACCAAAACCTCACGAGCGCGATCGCAGGTATAACGAGAGAGAGACGGACCGATCTCCCGTCTCATCTCGAGCGCTGCCAGTCATTCCGTGAAACTTGTCACGCGGAATCCTCACGAGCGGAGGCTGGCATAGCGTTCGAGTGAGTGGACCGATCTTCCGTCTCTCTCACTCTAGCGGCATACAAACGAATGGAGATTTTCTCGTGCGGTCGTTATCACGTAAACATCTCGATCGTAAACCTACTTTACAAACAATTTGCCGTTTTTTAAAGATGTTTTCATAATGACTGAGATTTCTTTGCTTACGATTCATAAGCTTACGTAAATGAGCGCGTTTGTCAGTATACATCACAACTACAACCAGTACCTTCGATGAGAGGGCTTTATGAAATATAATATATTTACAATTTGTTTTATTTGAAGCGCGTATGGCTCGGCGGCTAGCGTAGAACGCAAACGATCTACGCAGTTAAGCCAAAACGGGCGCGGTCAGGTGAGAGATGGGTGACCGCTAGTGGCAAAAATTTCATGCGCGTTTCCGTGCTTCGGAGGGCACGTTAAGCCGTCGGTCCCGGTTGTTGTCGATAGATAACAGTCGTTAAACCTTGTCGGAGGCCTTATGGGTGGTTTGAAAACATCCGATAGCGGGTTGGCCACTAACCCGCATCTCCACCAACCCGCATTGGAGCAGCGTGGTGGAGTAAGCTCCAGGCCTTCCCAATAATGGGGAGAAACCCGTGCCCAGCAGTGGGACGCAAAAAAGGGTTGCGGCCAATATATTTACAAACAAAGTGTTTAATCGCCCCAGATATAAATTAGTATTACGCTTTTGTCGCTTTTGGCATGCAACTTTCAAAACGTATAAATACACCAATATTTCTTGTTTCACTTCGCTTTCCCCGTGTAAGATGTGCTTCTCTTAAGTGCACACTTGTACCATATTTATTTTCTGTAACACGCAAGCTATATCAATTGTAGGAAAGATATTTGTAGCTTCTTTCGTAATGATACATCGTTAGAGACATTTGCGAAAGCTTGCTTGCTTTGGTTTATTATTTACATTACTTTAAAAATACCCATATTTGCACAAATAAATGGACCTATTTATGCAAACCGGAACCAACCCACACAATATGATGATGATAGTTTTGAGAAAAGGCTGTTTAATATATTAGACAACTGATGTTTTGTGGATTGGTAAACATGTCATGATAATGTTTTGTTCTGTCAAAATTGTCAGATCATTTTGATCTTTACAGGGTCGATAGAAGGTGCAATTTTAAGCTTTTCTGTGTACTTAACTCAATTTCGGCATGAGTGTGGATTGGTTCCGATTTGCGTAAATAGGTCCAAATTATTTTTCTTTCTTTTGTTTTTTTTTCGTATTAAAATAATAAGTGAGTGAAAATAAATAACAAAAGAGGCTTATAATTAAAATCACAGTCTTTTATTCACTATTCACATATTAAACATACTGTATTTCATCCAGATGACAATTTTCTTTTATAGATAAGCATTCGGGTTCGACAGTTGTCGAAGAATCAAGATCGAACGAAGAACGCAGCGGTGGTACTTTTCCAAATAAATTTAAATGCCACCACCTTTATAGGTCATCATCCATAAAATTATATAGAAACATGGGTCCATGGTTGGCTGACATGAAAGGTTTCATGAGAGACATGTCGAGCAAGCTCATCCTCGCTTCAGGTGACCACAGGGCTGGCAGCTACATTGCACAAAGAATTAGTTTAGCAGTTCAGCGAGGTAATGCTGCCAGCGTTCTGGGAACTATGCCGCAGGATGGGTTATCGGATGGCATATATCTTTTGTATTTTTTTAATTCACAGTTGTTAAGTATAATAGTTAAATTAATTGCATATTGCATACGAACGGTACTTACTTCGACTAGCGTTCTTTGGCTATGTTCGAAAATATTCTTAATTACTAATCTAAAACCCATCAAAAACTACAAGCGGAACCTTGAAGCGGCAGACTGCAGTCTGGAAGAACGTCCAGGATCCTGTGATTGGATATAGGAGAGGTGGCTTCGATTCAAGAATTCCGTAAGTACGATTTGATTACTTTGTGTTGGGGGTGTGAGCATTAATTGAGATGTTTCCACTTCCCAACAGTGGGCTTGGGCCATAATTACGCGCCCGCCCATCCATTTTCTGGTTCTAGTTCGTATTAAAGTTGAAAACTAATATCCTTTTGTAAATTCATCACTAGTTTTTGAAGTTAGTTATTTCAGGATGCTCTTTTCTAGATTGCACACTTAGTAATTGTCTTTATTATACAAGTCACTGCAGATGTGACGGTTGTTAGAAATACATTTGCAGCGTTTCCCAGTGATAAATCGTTAGAACCATTTGTAATATAGCTTGTTGTATTTTGGAGAACAGACGAGCAGTTACGGGTTGTTTCTACGTGATTGATGCGTCTTTTGTCCTTGTTGTTTTAATGGGTTTTAATATGTCCAATTCGCCAGAAGATATATTACTTATATGTGCATTGGTAGTTGGTAGAACTATTATGGTTCGCCTGGGGAAGTCCCACCGCTTCACCCACTTCTCCCGTGAACCAATTCTATTGTGTTTCGATGGAAAGGTGCAGTTGCCGGCCACACTTACATTAGGCGACCACCAGCTTATGGAGTAGCAGCGCTACTGCATACGACCTCAGACAAGACTTACCTATGCTTGCTTGAGGTTGTGTGCAGATGTCCATGGGCTGCAGCGACCACTTAACACCACGTGGTCTGCATGCACGTCTGCTACTCCATTCAAATAAAAACAACAAAATGTAATGCTGAAGTATAAAAACACTCTCTTTTGCTTTTGTTTCATATCATTAAAAATTAACATAATTTATTAAATCAACAAACAATAACATTATTTTATAATATCTTAATAAAATATTTGTTCATTCAATTATGTTCAAAAATTTCCACGCTGCATGGCTTATGATAATATCCAGAGAATATTAATTGGGAACAGTACAAAAATTACTTACTTTATTGAAGTGCAGGTGCTTACTATAATTTTTGGAAATAATTTGATGACGACGAAATTATCGATTCAGTAACTAAGAAAACCGATACATAGAATAAGATGACATAGAAGACTCGAATAATATTAAAGTTATTGATGCATTGCTTTTATTGTAAGTTAATCATGTAATTATAGTGTTAAGAAGTGTAATTGGTGCATAACCGTTCTTTTTAACAATAAATAAATAAAGAAAAATACATGGGCTCCATGGGTTTCCATCAAAGAGGTAAGAACCGCATTATACTTTACGGTCTTTTATACAGCAAACCAGCAACTCTAAAGAATAAGAATTCTCTGCTCTTTATACCTTAGACAACGCTATAGGTAGAGAAAAAACGAAAAAATTATATAAAGCAAAAAATATATATTTGTGACTTTTTTTAATGTTATATTTTTGTAAGGATTTCGCGGGCTCAGCTAGTTTTGGTGTACAAACTGAACGACAAACTTCAGAAGCTTATGCTTGATTTACTCTATCTTTCTGTTAGAGTCCGGTAATAGGATTAATGTGTTTCTCCTATATTGGTTTTTGTAAAATCTATTGTTATTTATTAACATTATAATACAATAAAATATTGAGTATTATTTACAAAATAAATTAGTTTTTTATAAATTAATAATTACAGAAAATAAAACCAGTTGAAAAAAGTTGATGGATGGATTAAAATATTAAAAGCTGCTTTCAGTTATTTAGGTTTTTAAATCGGTAAAATTTCGTGAGCCATGGAGCTATATTCATTGGGACTAGCGTGTCAGGAAGGTCGTCAATTGAGTTCAATGCTATTTTCCGTTGAAGGGGCCTCAAATCAGCTGTTAAATAGCCCAAGGCTGACTCATTACTGACTCCCCAACTATACCTTTTCATATTGTAGATTGGCTTATTTAATTGTATAACTTAAAAGCATCAGTAACTTCAAATTAACCCCCGACGCAAAAACGACGGGGTGTTATGTTTCACGTGTCTGTGGCTGTTCGTGGCATCGTAGCTCCCGAACGGATAAACCGATTTTGATTTTGGTTTTTTGTTTGAAAGGTGAATCAGTCAGGAGTGTCCTTAGCTATGTTTGATGAAAATCGGTCTAAAATAGTCACCGATTGCAACAAAAGCATTTACCCCGAAAAATTTACTAAATCGACACAGCCGTTAAAGTCGTCTGCCCTCATGTTTCATGTTGGAAGCTGAAAATTGACACTGACTACTTTTTATTCCTGTAGTAAAAAACGCGTAGCTCACGAGAACGGAAAGCTACTCGTAGTACTCAATATTTTAAAACTGGACTGGAGGGTAGCCCAACGGTCAGAAGATTCGTGGCTGTTATATTTATATATCAGCATATTTTTGTCCCTGTACCTTTGTAAAAAGTCTGACTGTATAGTAAATTTATCGAGAATATTGTGCTATTAAGTATAGATATATATACTTATAGATATATATTTGTAAATTGATAAATTATTATATTTAAATTGAAAAAAATGTTAATATTGTTGTACACCATGATTATGGTAGGATACAAGATCTTTGTGTTTTACTTATATGACCATCCTGTATACTGTATTCATGCAATAAATGATTTGAATTTGAATAGAATACTCTTTATAATTCATTATTTCAATTTAATTTCATTTCAAAACTTTATGTCATTTCAATAACAGCCCACGCTGAGTCCCCTTATCCTTATCATTGTTTCCATTCGATCGAGCATTACTTATCTCATGACACAAACAAATCTAGGGTTCACTGCTATCTGTCTGCTAACACTCCGTTGGACTCTTGAGACCGGATACCACTTGTCATAGATAAAATAGAGTATTGTTTTACACTCAGTAATTGATAATATTATTAAAAAATATAAGCAATTTAATTTAATTTATAATTTAAGGAAATACCAACAAACGGTCACACTTAGAGCATCAAAGTTACTGACTCACCCTTCAGGAGAGACAGCACAGCGCATCGCTTCGATACATAATTTTTGTGCCAAATCTGGTGCGGGACAGAACGCACACATTTTAATTTTGTCACACATTCACAAATATTCTTTCATCGCTACAGACGCATACATTTCTAAATATGTCAATTTCAATTAACAACGTCATTTTATATGCACCGTCAACACTGACTCCGACACACGCAAACACACTAGTTGTATAACTAGAAGGCACATAGTGGATGCACGTTGGGACGAGGGGTTCGCCCGTAAAGGCCACTCCTCTGACAGGTGTCAAAATTTTGCATTCTAAGATCGACGCCGAAGTTTTGGCGGGAAGTCGAAAAAGACATATTGTGCTCTTGTTTTTTTTTCATTTTCTTGGTGTATTTTTGAGTTATATCGGATAAAGTTGATGGCAATTTATTTGATATAGGTTAATTTACAGTGCACAAGTGTTTGTGAAATAGAATAACAGTGCTAAAATATGTTTTTTCTGCTTGCCTCCAAAATTCCATCGGACACGTTCTAGTAAAGTAGCCATCGCTTTACTTGAATGTTGGACTGACTAGACTGACTGATTACTGACGACTTACTTACTGACTTTGTTAATTACTTCGTTCAGTTTCATTGAAACTGGCAAAAAATTGATGCAAAAATTATACTTGACGCTGGCAGTATGCACAGAGTTTGCGATGCCATAATTGAAAAAAAAAAGATCCACGACTCAGACTTAAATGACGAGCTATGTCGCTTATTCGTATCAGATAATTATCGGCGGGGTCGCCGGCACAAATTTTTAGCTTTGTACCCTTCGCGAACGGTCGCGCGCTCTCATTCGCCGATTCCTCGTACGCTTAGAGCGTTTAAAGCTCTCCTGGAGACTTACCCTGAGTGTGATTTGTTTGCGGATGGATGGAAGGAAAAATTGTCGGTATGCTTGAAGTTCTGTGAGCGAGAAGTATGATTGTGATGTCCTTTAATTAATGTAATTGGTTTGTACCGTAATTAAAGTAAAATAAATAAAAGACTAGCTGACCTCGCGATCTCCGTACCGCGTTTAAATGTTTAGGGTGGACCATTCTTAACATTTAGGGGTATGAAAAATAGACGTTAACCGATTCTCAGACCTACCCGATATGCACACAAAATTTCATGAGAATCGATCGAGCCGTTTCGGGGAAGTTTCGCGACAAACCTTGCGTTACGAGAATTTTATAAACCTATTAGATTGCTCAATTATACCTTTAAATATGCATCTTTTGGGCAAAGTTTTCCGCTTTCGGCTAGCTACTTTTTGTATTGGCGATCAGCGAATTAGTCGCTTAACGCAGCGACTTAGACCATTTCTGGCCGATCGAATTTTGTCTCAGATCTAAGCCAAGTGTAACATGCATTTGCGTCCCACTGCTGGGCACGGGTCTCACCCCATTATTGAGGAGGCCTGGAGCTTACTCCACCAAGCTGCTCCAATACGGGTTGATAGAAAATGCGAGATAGTGGCCAACTCGCTGTGTTTTCCATAAAACCGCACATAAGGCCTCCGACAAGGTTTAGAGACTGCTAACTATCGATAGCTACTGGGATCGACGGCTTAAGGCACTTAGGCTTAAGGCTTGGGGCACGTCCCTACGAGCACGAAAACACACTTGAATTTTCTGTCACTAGCGGTCACGTATCTCAAACCTGACCGTGACCATTTCGCTTAGCTGCGTAAATCGTATAGTATATATTGCGGCATGTGCGCTTTTGTTACATTACGGAAGTACAATGTACACTATGTTGTAGCAAGGTTGTTCAAGAAAACTGTAATACTAATACCTACTTGTTCCGGATTTGTAAAGAATCGTGTTTGAATTCTTAAACTTGAGTTAGTACCTATGTAGGTCCACTTCGCATGTAAAAATGTTCACAAAAATAAATCCCGTCCCTCGCTTTATCTTTCACGCGCCCTTTGAGGTACATATTGTACGTGACTGGAATCTGTTTGTCGAATATTACCGCTAGGTGGCGCGAAGAGACGTTTTCCATGTATATAGAATTCTGTTGGGTACAAACTTGTAGTTTAAGTATTTCTGCAAAAATGTTACTAATTGAAACTGTATTAATATTGTTTTAATTCAGAGCACTGAAAATATAAGCCACACTGGCAATATTTTTGTCATAAACACTTAGACTTTACATGCTTTAAAACTTAACTATAAATCTAAACTATAGTTTTATTTATTTATTTATTCCATGTAGAGTCTGCTCAAAAAGAAAATAGGCATTGCATGGCAAAATTAGGCGCTATTTTTGTATATTTTCGTATAGTTTTGTATTTATATGATTTTTTTAAATCTATGTAATGGCCACTATTATGCTCTTTCTGAACCGGCACTAAATAGGACGTAAAAAGAAAAGGCAGATTTTTGATTAACATTTTTTCCCATTTATTTCGTCATCATCATAATCATCACCCGCGTGGCGTAGTGGTTACCAAGCTGTACTGCCGTCCCGGGTTCGATTCCTGGCGAAGCAGAAATTTGAATGATGAGTTTAAAAATTCTGTTCTCGGTCTGGGTGTTTGTGTTTCTGTCTTTGTGTGTATCCATGGAACCCACGACACAGGGTATCTATCCTATTATGGGGCTATGAGTGTGAAGCGTTATTCATTTATTTATCATAACTTGTAGGTGGTAGAACTATTATCGTTCGCCTGGGGAAGTACCACCGCTGCACCCAGATCTGCCGTGAATCAATTCTATTGTGTTTCGGTGGAAAAGTGCAGTTGCCGGTCACACTTACATGAGGCGACCACCAGCCTCCGGAATAGCAGCGCAACTGCATACGAGCTCAGACAAGACTTAACTATGCTTGCTTGAGGTTGTATGTAGATGTCCATGGGCTGCAGCGACTACTTAACACCACGTGGCCTGCATGCTCATCTGCTACTCCATTCAAATAAAATAAAAAATATCATGTTTTAAGTCATAAACTTTACTTTCCAAGTAAAAACGTTCACAAAAACAAATCCAGTACCGCGCTTTACCTTTCACGCGCCCTTTGAGGTGCATACGTGACTGGAATCTATTTGTCGAACATTGCCGCTAGGTGGCGTTAGGGGACGTTTTTATCGAAATTAATTAGTAGTTTTATTCTTAGATTAAATAAAACAAGATCTTAGATTAGATTATACAAATAAAAATTCTTGGGAATTCTGATACTGTACAAAATGTGATAAATCATGCTTTTATTTTACAACTTTTATTTTCAAATATTTGTAGATTCTTTTGACAGTGCTACAAAAATAGTACTATTATTAGTAGGTTCTATACTAAATATATAATATGTAGAAAAAAGCTGTATAGGATAAATAATCCTATACAGCGTGTTCTGAAATAGAATGAGCATGAAGCTTTGACACTGTTTGAAGTTTGTAAGCAGAGATATTGAGTGTATTTTGTACTCTAATCTTAAATTTTTAATGGATTTTTATTTCAAAGATTTTTTTGTGAAATTTCCATACTTGAAGTTATTTAGTTATTTAGAAAGAAGCACCTCGTGTTTTAATCCATAAACTTGAGTAAGTTTACTTCGCAAGTAAAAACGTTCACAAAAATAAATCCAGTACCGCGCTTTACCTTTCACGCGCCCTTTGAGGTGCATACGTGACTGGAATGTATTTATTGCCACTAGTTGGCGTTAAGAGGTCTCTGTAGCTTCGGGATTAAGAATAGAGCTACAGTATCCCCTGCCTGATCGTAAGAGGCGACTAAAAGGCGGCTTCCGGGGTTGTGGCGGTGAGAGTGGGAAGTAGTGGGAACTCGATCCGTCCAGCCAGCAGCCCCGGGAAGGGCGGCGGTGTGTGCGCGGCCTCATGCCGCCATAAGCATCGGAAGGTGCAGGAGAGCACATCTGCTCTCCCGAAGATGGGCCCGTTATGGGGCGTCGCGCGTGGAGTACACCGGTGCGTTCCACTGGAGATCCCGGAGTCCATCCCAAGCGCAGAGGCAGCCATCGAGGGAGTTTTAGTGCGGTCAAATCCCACATAGCCCGGTATCCTCTCCCAAGGTGCCGGGCACCTTTTGAAAGTTCCCCTCCGATACCAAAAAAAGGTGGTGTTAAGAGACGTTTTACTTGAAATCTATATTCTGTTAAGAACGACTAAGCCATTTTTCTTTGAAGACCAGAAACATTCATTGGGCTAAAAATAGTTTTCTTTTGGATTAACCATTATTTATCTAGTAAAAAGAACATTTATTTAAATCTTCTTTTAAATTAAATTAAAGGATTATTTACAATGACGACCTACGTGACGCAATGGTTACCATACCGGACTGCCAATCGAGGGGTCCCGGGTTCGATTTCCGGCGAAACAGAAATTTGAATGATGAGTTTAAATTTCTGTTCTCGGTCTGGGTGTTTGTGTTTCTGTCTTTGTATGTGTCCATGGTACCCACGGCACCCTACTGTGGGGCTATGTAGTGTGAAGTGAAGTGAAGTGAATGATATTTTGATGCTAATACATAGTTATATTAGAAAAATATACTTATTATATACAAATAAAATAAAATAAAAAAACTGTACATAAATGGCAATTACAAAAACAAATAAATTAATATTTTTGGGCAAAAATGTACTTTATACAAATTATATGTACTGTATATAAATGTACTTTACATAAAATGTTACGTATTTAAATATTCTTTTTTTAAATAATTCTGTTGATAGCATTTTAACGTAACACATAGAGATAAAATCTCTGTTTCATTTTCGCCTATTTTTAAAATAAGAATTTGTGGAAGAGCGGCTACAAAATATCCGGTAGCGTTTATTTATAAATAGAACAGACACAACGGAAAGCGGTCTTTGACCTTTCTTATATCGCCCTCGTTTCAAACCTTCTAAAACTCTATTAGGTATACTTGAAAAATGGGGAAATTCTATGTTGTACGAAAACCATTTCGCCTCTCCAATAAATCAGAACAACACAACGTCACTAAGATATTACGCTCACGTATCGCTCGTGGAGTGATGGAAATTGCGTCATTCAGCTCATCTTCGACAGTGTACGTCGGTTTTCACATAATTACTTTAAGAATAAGTCGCTAGATGGTAAATGGCACGAACAACATATTCTCAGATGCGATTGTGTATTGTCTGAAGTACACATTCCGAGACACACGTACATTAAGCGTTACGTCGCTGCCTATCGTGACATTAAGGGGAAACGCTGCTTCAGCCGAATTCGAAAAATAGGTATTTTGGAGTAACTATTGCTATCGCGCTGCGCCCTGCGCTATCCGCCGCGCGCGATAGGGACAGATGCAGCTCAGACTGATTATACCTACAAACTTTCAGATTAAATCGAGGTTTCGTATTCTCCTGTTTTCTCCTTCAAAATTGAGTTAATTAAAAAAAATTCACAAATTTCAAGTAATAGAATAAGCTATGCCTCTATGTTTTTATTTGGTTGTAAATCTATCTTTCAAATTTGTTTGCGTCTATCGATAACAATCGGAACCGACGGCTTAACGTGCCCTCCGAAGCACGGAAGCGCGCATGAATTTTTTGCCACTAGCGGTCCCCCATCTTACACCCGACCGCGCCCATTTAGCTTAGTCGCATAGATCGCTTGCGTTCTACGCTAACTGCCGGTCCATGTGAGCTTCAATAATATAATACCTACAATTTTTTCAAAGGCATGTATCATAGCCATCACGTGCCCGTTATGTCCATGCGCACTAAAAGATTAATAATTTCCTAACTTGTAAAATAAAATACTCAATAAATCAGTATTTTGCACCCATACATCAGAATGAAGTATGAAGTGTTTCTAATACATTACAGTCAGGCATCACTCTTCGTTTGACGTAGAGAAAATTGCCTCAGAGTAGCTTCTCGGTAAAATAGGCCTTCAGGGAATTGCATTAAATCCTAGTTTGGCGTGCACGCTATAGGCGTATTCAAGGCAGTTTGGTGTAATATGGGCCTTCAAGGAATTGAATTAAATCCTAGTTTAGCGTATATGTTATGCAATAGGTGTATGCTAGGTAATATGGATTTTCGTGTCTCTCTCCATCGGTTCCTCATTGATGAGGATCGTGACTCCGCTTGATTCCGTCAACTAGCTGTCTCCATCGATCCCGTTCCGTAGCTTTATGTAAAGCGTCACTGACAGAGAATTTAAGTTACCCCATGATTTGGTCTGACCATCGCTTGGGACTTCTACCTTCTTTTTCCTTCGATTTTCCCCGTCACAATAAGGGGTTCCAAGTAACTGGCACGCCTGCGGGCAACATGACCAGGATTTTCAGGTAATTTAATTAAAAACAACTTTAGTGCATGTATTTTAAAGTTCGAGGTAATTTGGCTGTAGAGGCCGAAGACACTCTTTGGGTAATTTAATTAAAAAATTACTTTAGCGTGCATGCTATGTCACATTTCAAGATCAAGATCAGATTCAAGACAAATTAGTGCATACGGAGAGACTTCAGAGAATTGCATTAAGTCCTAGTTTAGCGTGTATGTGGGATATTATCTAATACCTTTAAACAAGCTATCCTTGTATATACCTAAATATATTTTTTGAATCTCGGAAACGGCTCCAAAGATTTTGATGAAATTTAGTATCCTGGTTTCGGGGGTGATAAATCGATCCAGCCAAGTTTTATTTTTAGAATTTTTTAACTATAAAAAAATATTTTCAGCGATAATCAACTTAAATATAAACTGAAAAATGCGACTCTTCCTGATATCTATTAGAGAGTATTAATAATATTGTGGCGTAGAACGCCGTCAAACGTCATCCGTCAATCCGACGTTCAAAGAGATTACAATGTCGATTTGAAAGAGCTATATAAAAAATTCGTTCATTTAATTAAAGCTTCCTTGGTCGAATGATTATGTGGGCTGACTGCGGAACTAGTGGTCCGGACCTCTAGGTTTAGACCCGGGTTCAAACCTCAATCTGAACCATATTGCGTTTATTTTACTATTTTTTATGATTTTGACGAGTAAATAAATTGTTTTTATCCGAGCAACGCTCGGTAGTACAGTTACTTTTTTATTATACGCCTATAAGGTAAGTATTTTCTTATTGAACGAATCGTGAGTGTACACTAACATTGTAGTTATATTTTATACGACTGTACTCACGTAAATTATATCGGATTTGCCGACATGTTTCGGTCCTGACCGAGGACCTTCTTCAGGAGCTCCCGCCGGTCGCGGTGGCATCGCGGCGGAGACTGCGCGCTGCGGCTCGAGCGGCGCGGCTGGTGCGGCCGCTAGCGCTCGTGGTGGAGGGAACGCTTAGGCTGTTCTCAGACGCAGCAGTCTTCTTAATTTCTTGCGTGTCGTCATCATCGGCACTCGCGCACAGGTTCGGTGGTGCGCATACTATACTGACCGTGTCACTCTCCAGGGTGTCCGTTGCACAACTATGCGACGTAGTATTAAGAATTGGTCTCCAGGAAGGGGGAACAGTCCAACCACTGTCACGGTTGAAGTTTGGACGACGACTTATCTCAATCGCTTCACGAACTTTTCGTGGTACGAGATACTTTTCTCTCGCTAAAACCGCGACTTTGTCGAAGCGAATGAAATGAGTCGTGTCCTGCGAGTGGGCGTGTTCTGCGACTGCCGAACCCTTACTGTCCATATTCTTTAAGCTACGTATGTGCTCAGACACTCTGGTAGTGATATTGCGGCGGGTTTCACCAATATAACCCTTGCCACAGTCACATGGTATCAAGTATACGCCAGGTACATTGAGCGGGTCCTTGTCTTTTGGTGAACGTAGGAACTCCCTAATTTGTGCCGGAGAACGGAATATGGTCCTGATGTTATATTTGGACCGTAGTAGGTATCCAATTTTGTCCGTTACTCCTTTTATATACGGTAAGTAGGCTGGTATACGTTCCGCGTTCACCAAATGTCGCTTCGAGGTTCCTCCCATCAGCCGGAGGCTTTGCCTCCATGAATAACCGTTGCTTTCCAGTACGTGCCTCACATGATTAAGTTCCGAGTTTACGTGCTGGAAGTCGCATAGATTCAAAGCCCGACTGATGAGAGTTCTGGGCACTGAAGAGAGGTGGGCCGGATGGTGGTGTGAGTCTGCCTGCAAGTACCGATCGGTGTGCGTCGGTTTACGGTATACGGTGTGTGACACCTTTCCGTTTGGCTCGCGGCAGACTAGTACATCCAGGAATGGTAGTTTGCCTTCCTTCTCTTTTTCCACTGTAAACTGGATTTTAGGATGTACAGTGTTTAGGTGCTCCAGAAACTCAGGTAACCCATCCTTGGTTATTATTGCGAAGACATCGTCAACGTACCTCCACCAGTAACGCGGTCTAGTGGTGGCCGATTCCAACGCTCTGGCCTCAAACCACTCCATGAAAATGTTTGCCACAACCGGAGCGATGGGTGACCCCATGGCCACTCCGTCCACCTGAAGAAAGTATTCACGCCGCCAGACGAAATAACCAGTCCTCAAACATAGCTCCACCAATTCACTAGTTCCGGTAGGTACATCTGTGTTCCCTATCAATGTGGATATGATGTGGATGGTGTCATCTACCGGAGTGTTGGTGAACAGTGAAACTACGTCAAAACTAACCATTATTTCGTTGTCAAGCAGCTGTAAATCTCCCAATAGGTCGACGAAATGCCCCGAATCTCTCACGTGGCTAGATGTTCTTCCCGTGAAAGGATGTAGCACGGTAGCCAGGTGTCTGGAGAGCTTATAAGTGGGTGAATCAATCTGACTCACGATGGGTCTCAGGGGCCAGTCCGGTTTGTGTGTTTTTGGCAATCCATAGATTCTTGGTGGAGTAGGGTTGTGAGGGCGCAGGCGGTTTACCAGGTCTTCGGGGAGGCACTCTTGCATCAGTTTGAGGAGCTTAGATGTCACCCTCGCCGTAGGGTTATAGTCTACTTTTTTGTAGGTATCAGTATCGCTGAGTAGTCTGGAGATTTTGTCTTCATACGCTTTCGTATCCACTACAACAGTCGCATTACCCTTATCAGCCGGAAGGATTAGAAGATTCTCGTTTTTGCGCAAGTTACGGAGTGCTGTGAATTCTGGTGTGCTGATGTTTCCTCTTGGCGGTTTTGACTTGCGCAAAAAAGTAGACACATCCTGCCTCAAACATTCTGCATCCCGGTGAGGAATTTTGTTCCTTATTATGGTGTTTTCTAAATTTGTGATAATTGTTTCCACCGGAATTTTTCGGGGGGCTGGAGCAAAATTTAGACCCCTTGACAGGACCTTTATCGTGGTGGCATCGAGAACTTGTGAAGATAAATTAATAACAGTCGTTTTTGTCGCCTCGTCTGTACACGGCCTTATTTTTGTACTATTGTTATGTGCGAGGGTACTTCTGTTTATTTCGTCGACTTTGTTAAGGTTATTAAATTTATTCGTATGCCTTACTTGGATGTTTTGCCCTGTGGTCTCTGTCCTGTTATAGGTCATAGTATCTAGTACCTCCCACAGATCCGCTTGTAGAACCTGTGCTAGCTCCAGGTGTAACAGATACACTGACTTATTGGTGTTCATCAGTTTGCGTCGATAGTCGGCGATGATGCGAGACATTAGCTTTTTATTTGCGACACTGAAAAACTCTTCGTAATCCCGGATGCACTTTACCACCTTAATACGCGCGAATTTGGGAATGATGTTATTGTCCCGGCACTGCACTACGTATTGTAAACCACATTCGAGTCTCTTACGTTTGAGTCTAAGGCGTGTAAACTCCTTCACTTTGTTTAGCCATATCGCGCCGTAGCGATCAACTATTTTCTTATTGAACGAATCGTGAGTGTACACTAACATTGTAGTTATATTTTATACGACTGTACTCACGTAAATTATATCGGATTTGCCGACATGTTTCGGTCCTGACCGAGGACCTTCTTCAGGAGCTCCCGCCGGTCGCGGTGGCATCGCGGCGGAGACTGCGCGCTGCGGCTCGAGCGGCGCGGCTGGTGCGGCCGCTAGCGCTCGTGGTGGAGGGAACGCTTAGGCTGTTCTCAGACGCAGCAGTCTTCTTAATTTCTTGCGTGTCGTCATCATCGGCACTCGCGCACAGGTTCGGTGGTGCGCATACTATACTGACCGTGTCACTCTCCAGGGTGTCCGTTGCACAACTATGCGACGTAGTATTAAGAATTGGTCTCCAGGAAGGGGGAACAGTCCAACCACTGTCACGGTTGAAGTTTGGACGACGACTTATCTCAATCGCTTCACGAACTTTTCGTGGTACGAGATACTTTTCTCTCGCTAAAACCGCGACTTTGTCGAAGCGAATGAAATGAGTCGTGTCCTGCGAGTGGGCGTGTTCTGCGACTGCCGAACCCTTACTGTCCATATTCTTTAAGCTACGTATGTGCTCAGACACTCTGGTAGTGATATTGCGGCGGGTTTCACCAATATAACCCTTGCCACAGTCACATGGTATCAAGTATACGCCAGGTACATTGAGCGGGTCCTTGTCTTTTGGTGAACGTAGGAACTCCCTAATTTGTGCCGGAGAACGGAATATGGTCCTGATGTTATATTTGGACCGTAGTAGGTATCCAATTTTGTCCGTTACTCCTTTTATATACGGTAAGTAGGCTGGTATACGTTCCACGTTCACCAAATGTCGCTTCGAGGTTCCTCCCATCAGCCGGAGGCTTTGCCTCCATGAATAACCGTTGCTTTCCGTGGCTAAACCGTGGCTAAACAAAGTGAAGGAGTTTACACGCCTTAGACTCAAACGTAAGAGACTCGAATGTGGTTTACAATACGTAGTGCAGTGCCGGGACAATAACATCATTCCCAAATTCGCGCGTATTAAGGTGGTAAAGTGCATCCGGGATTACGAAGAGTTTTTCAGTGTCGCAAATAAAAAGCTAATGTCTCGCATCATCGCCGACTATCGACGCAAACTGATGAACACCAATAAGTCAGTGTATCTGTTACACCTGGAGCTAGCACAGGTTCTACAAGCGGATCTGTGGGAGGTACTAGATACTATGACCTATAACAGGACAGAGACCACAGGGCAAAACATCCAAGTAAGGCATACGAATAAATTTAATAACCTTAACAAAGTCGACGAAATAAACAGAAGTACCCTCGCACATAACAATAGTACAAAAATAAGGCCGTGTACAGACGAGGCGACAAAAAACGACTGTTATTAATTTATCTTCACAAGTTCTCGATGCCACCACGATAAAGGTCCTGTCAAGGGGTCTAAATTTTGCTCCAGCCCCCCGAAAAATTCCGGTGGAAACAATTATCACAAATTTAGAAAACACCATAATAAGGAACAAAATTCCTCACCGGGATGCAGAATGTTTGAGGCAGGATGTGTCTACTTTTTTGCGCAAGTCAAAACCGCCAAGAGGAAACATCAGCACACCAGAATTCACAGCACTCCGTAACTTGCGCAAAAACGAGAATCTTCTAATCCTTCCGGCTGATAAGGGTAATGCGACTGTTGTAGTGGATACGAAAGCGTATGAAGACAAAATCTCCAGACTACTCAGCGATACTGATACCTACAAAAAAGTAGACTATAACCCTACGGCGAGGGTGACATCTAAGCTCCTCAAACTGATGCAAGAGTGCCTCCCCGAAGACCTGGTAAACCGCCTGCGCCCTCACAACCCTACTCCACCAAGAATCTATGGATTGCCAAAAACACACAAACCGGACTGGCCCCTGAGACCCATCGTGAGTCAGATTGATTCACCCACTTATAAGCTCTCCAGACACCTGGCTACCGTGCTACATCCTTTCACGGGAAGAACATCTAGCCACGTGAGAGATTCGGGGCATTTCGTCGACCTATTGGGAGATTTACAGCTGCTTGACAACGAAATAATGGTTAGTTTTGACGTAGTTTCACTGTTCACCAACACTCCGGTAGATGACACCATCCACATCATATCCACATTGATAGGGAACACAGATGTACCTACCGGAACTAGTGAATTGGTGGAGCTATGTTTGAGGACTGGTTATTTCGTCTGGCGGCGTGAATACTTTCTTCAGGTGGACGGAGTGGCCATGGGGTCACCCATCGCTCCGGTTGTGGCAAACATTTTCATGGAGTGGTTTGAGGCCAGAGCGTTGGAATCGGCCACCACTAGACCGCGTTACTGGTGGAGGTACGTTGACGATGTCTTCGCAATAATAACCAAGGATGGGTTACCTGAGTTTCTGGAGCACCTAAACACTGTACATCCTAAAATCCAGTTTACAGTGGAAAAAGAGAAGGAAGGCAAACTACCATTCCTGGATGTACTAGTCTGCCGCGAGCCAAACGGAAAGGTGTCACACACCGTATACCGTAAACCGACGCACACCGATCGGTACTTGCAGGCAGACTCACACCACCATCCGGCCCACCTCTCTTCAGTGCCCAGAACTCTCATCAGTCGGGCTTTGAATCTATGCGACTTCCAGCACGTAAACTCGGAACTTAATCATGTGAGGCACGTACTGGAAAGCAACGGTTATTCATGGAGGCAAAGCCTCCGGCTGATGGGAGGAACCTCGAAGCGACATTTGGTGAACGTGGAACGTATACCAGCCTACTTACCGTATATAAAAGGAGTAACGGACAAAATTGGATACCTACTACGGTCCAAATATAACATCAGGACCATATTCCGTTCTCCGGCACAAATTAGGGAGTTCCTACGTTCACCAAAAGACAAGGACCCGCTCAATGTACCTGGCGTATACTTGATACCATGTGACTGTGGCAAGGGTTATATTGGTGAAACCCGCCGCAATATCACTACCAGAGTGTCTGAGCACATACGTAGCTTAAAGAATATGGACAGTAAGGGTTCGGCAGTCGCAGAACACGCCCACTCGCAGGACACGACTCATTTCATTCGCTTCGACAAAGTCGCGGTTTTAGCGAGAGAAAAGTATCTCGTACCACGAAAAGTTCGTGAAGCGATTGAGATAAGTCGTCGTCCAAACTTCAACCGTGACAGTGGTTGGACTGTTCCCCCTTCCTGGAGACCAATTCTTAATACTACGTCGCATAGTTGTGCAACGGACACCCTGGAGAGTGACACGGTCAGTATAGTATGCGCACCACCGAACCTGTGCGCGAGTGCCGATGATGACGACACGCAAGAAATTAAGAAGACTGCTGCGTCTGAGAACAGCCTAAGCGTTCCCTCCACCACGAGCGCTAGCGGCCGCACCAGCCGCGCCGCTCGAGCCGCAGCGCGCAGTCTCCGCCGCGATGCCACCGCGACCGGCGGGAGCTCCTGAAGAAGGTCCTCGGTCAGGACCGAAACATGTCGGCAAATCCGATATAATTTACGTGAGTACAGTCGTATAAAATATAACTACAATATAAGGTAAGTAATTTAAGGTAGTAGTAGAAGATTATTAGGTTTTGGGAAATTTTAATTATAAACTTGTTTAGTGTACCCATATAATAGACAGTTTGTTTTGATACGGGTCTACAGGTAATTTGATTAACAACTACTTTAGAATGCATGTTATGTCGTATCGTTATAGTTAATTTAAGAAATAATGGGTCTTCGGGAATTCGCATTAAATTATAGCTATGATTGCATAATTTTATTAAATAATTTTGTTTTCATAAAATAAGAGACAATCTTCCGTAAATAGTGAATTAAATGTAAATCACAACATTTCTTTGGAACTTAATTATACCAACTTTAAATCTATCTCAAAATGTGTGGCTTGATCGTTTCGTTACTTTATAAAGTAGATAATTAATAACTTATCATACTCATAGCCCCACAGTAGGGTAGATATATCCTGTGTCGTGGGTACCATAGACACACACAAAGACAGAAAAAACAAAGAATCAGACCAAGAATAGAAATTTAAACTCATCATTCAAATTTCTGCGTCGCCGAGAATCGAGCCCGGGACCCTTTCGACAGTCTGGCATGGTAACCATTGCGCTACGCGTATAGTCGACGAAAGTCAAAATTTCTTTTAACTTTCTCAAAGCTGTGTTGTAACCATCTGTACTTCGGAATTAAGAATAGAGCTACGGTATCCCCTGCCTGATCGTAAAAGACGACTTAAAGTAGACTTCCGTGGTTGTGGGCTGTGAGAGCGGGAGCTCGATCAGTCAAACCAGCAGCCCCTAGAAGGACAGCGGTGTTTGCGTGACCGCATGCCGCCGTAAGCATCGGAAGGTGCAGCAGACAGAGAAGGTGCGAGGGGTTTTTAGTGCGGTACAAATCCCACATAACCCAGTTTCCTCTCCCAAGGTGCCCGGCATCTTTTGAACCCTCCTCCACCCTCCCCCCTTCCGATACAAAAAAAGATTAGTTAATACCAAAGAAAATACTGGTTTTCACTTAAGTTACATACATTTTCAATAAAAATCTGAAAAGACTATTTATGGTGCAAACATGGCTGGTTGCAACCCTTCAGTAAGTAGTAAGTGCTGGGCACGGATTTCTCCCCATTATTGGGGAGGCCTTACTTACACATATGAAAAAAATAATACTTTAACAAAAAATACTTTAATAGTACTGATTATAAGTTAAATTGACAAGTCATTCTTTTAAATAAATAATAAATAAATATCTTTGGACAATTCACACAATGCCATCTGATTCCAAACTAAGCAGAGCTTGTGCTATGGTAATCAGAAAGCTGATAAACATACCTATATAATTCTAAATACATACTTAAATAGATAAATTAACACCCAGACACAGAACAAATAGTCATGTTCATCACACAAATATTTGTTTTGGGTGGGAATCGAACCCACGACCTCACGCTTCGCAGTCGGCTCATCACCCACTACGCCACGGAGGCTGTTGCTGCTGCTGTCCTTTGGAGGCTTTTATTGTTTTATTTTTATTAATCCCAATCCTTTAAAACCTTTTAAGAAGGCAGTCCAACAAGTACTCTGCCGCAAGGCTTATTACTCGTATAGCACTAAGGACTATTTTTTATTTATTTGTTTATTTTTATGTGAAAACACCTTACACTAAGTTTCACAAAGGATTAAGCCTAATGCCTCTTGGCATTGTCTGCCGGTCGACCCTGGGTGATGTTGAGAACGGGAGGTAGGCTTCTAAAAATAAACAGGCTAAAAAAACAAAGAATTAAAAATAACAAAATGTAATTACTACGTACATAATGAAATACATACACTTAATAAATACTTACATACATACAAACAAACATACATATATACATACATACACACAGATACATACATACATACACATATTTGAAGAATATAATAATCTTAATGATAAAGGAGCGTGGGAATGAATCTCGCTCACACAAGGCTATTTCTTCATAGATTGTATTAGTTTGAGTTATTACTCGCATTTGTGAGCAGGTTGAAGTCGGTTGATGTTGTTTCACACGATCAGCTATCACGTGTGCCTATTATCGACCCATAGTCATTGTGTAATTATTATTTAAAAAGTACTTTTTTTAAAGAGTGTGCTACTGGGAGTTTTTCCGCCGCCTTTTTTCTCTCAGCTCAACGTCTAGCCCAAATGGGCACCTAAAAGCAATGACCGGGAAAAATGACATTCATTAAGCCAATGTATTCTTAATATGAAATAAATATTTTTTCTTTCTTTCTTTCTTTAAAAAAATACTTGGCTGCAACCCTTTTTGCGTCCCACTGCTGGGCACGGGTCTCTTCCACTTATTGTCCCCAATAAGTAAGGCTTCCCAGCCTGGAGCTTACTCCACCACGCTGCTCCAATGCGGGTTGGTGGAGATGCGGGTTAGTGGCCAACCCGCTGTCGGATGTTTTCAAACCGCCCATAAAAAATCCGACAAGGTTTGACGACTGTTATCTATCGACAACAACCGGGACCGACGGCTTAACGTGCCCTCCGAAGCACGGAAACGCGCATGAAATTTTTGCCACTAGCGGTCACCCATCTCACACCCGACCGCACCCGTTTGGCTCAGCTGCATAGATCGCTTGCGCCCTACGCTAGCCGCCAGGCCATGCGCGCTTCTAAAAATACTTAATACTTAATAATTTCTTTAAAAAAATACTAAATAAACTGGTCCTTTACATTCATCCATACTCCAGAGCAACGTATGACGAGAGTCGCTAATATATTACAGTCAGGCATCACTCTTCGTTTGACGCGGAGGAAATTGCCTCAGAGACACTTCCCGGCAGTATGGGCCTTGGGCTAATCGCATTAAACACTACTTTGGCGTGCATGTTTGTGTCATATCATCATAGATGTATTGCCTTGAGTGACTTCACGGCAACATGGGTCTTCGAGTAATTGAATTTAAAACTACTTTAACGTGCATGTCATGTCTTATTATTATAGATATATATAGCATAGTATATAGCAGTTTTAAATCTACGTTGATTCAAATCGCTTTCTAGATCATTTTATAGACTGAGTGTCAAGAAGAGTGGGAAACAATTCAGGACCAAGCCGGCAATGCTCAGTGACTCCCCTCAGACAAACTCAGTCGACTATGTACCTATTCACTTAACACGCAGCCAGTCTGCTTTTTTTACCGCTTCAAATATCTATAAAAAGTAAAGTGGGGTATGTGGGTAAGCGTGACAGACGCATAGAGTTACTTTCGAATTTATAATATTTAACATAATAATAAGTATGGATTAATATTTATTTAAAATTTTCGAAAAGGGTGATTATAATTTCTGGAAATTGTGTACAAGGAAGGGAGTAAAAAGGGATCACAAGTAATTAAAACGTCAATTTAAACTTAAATTGAAGAAACCAGAGATAAAATTAATTACTGATAGTCGGCTTCTTGATACTTATGATTAAAATATAACTAAAATTTTAGCTCAATTTACTGATTGATATCTTAATTTTATCTCAATCAGATTTTATAAATATAATTGACCTGGCACGAAGTGGTTCTTAATGAGGTCACCTGAGGTTAAAGTCCCTGAGAGAAAGTCTGGTAGTATCATTATGGAATCGTTCCATTCAAATTGAAATTCTTTTTAGCAAGTTTCGGAACAATCGCATGGACTTACTAACCGACATATATGCAAAGCGTGCATGGTCCTGTGACTGGCGTAGAACGCAAGCGATCTATATAGCTAAGCAATACAGGCGCAGTCAGGCATTAAATAGGTGGTCGATAGTTACAAATTTTTTTTTGGAAATTGCATTTTCGTGCTGCGGAGGGATGGCGTGCGCTGCGATGTAAGGAAAGGTCAGAAAATCGGAGCCCGGTTATAACCGAAATATAGTAGGCGTAAAGCAGAACGGGATATTAAGTTGGCCAACAACAAAATATTCAATTCAATTCATTACTTCATTTATTTGCTAGATAAGGTCTACAAAAGTTGTACCTAACAGATAATATTATAACATTCTTATTATTACCCACCAGGGTAAGCAACCTCATGTCAAAGTACATTCATACAAACTTTTGTTTTCATTATTACATATCATAAATTACATTACAATAACCAAATTCAGAAACATCTTGCAAAAAAATCTAGCAATTTTCAAGTACAAAGAAAAATCATACAATCAAAGATCCTAACACATACAAATACCATAAATAAAATTGTAGAATATTCCTATAAGTTCCATACATTATTTTATCAAATGACTCATCATTACATAAAAATTGAAATACTATAACTATGTAGTCCATTTTATCAGAAGTCAAAAGGGAAATTTTGATTAATATAGAACCAACAAAATGTTACGCAAATACTCATAAACAGAATTATAGTATATATTTACCCAAAATCCCATAAACTATTAAATAAATAAAAAATAAAATAAACGTTACACACTCATAGCCCCACAGTAAGGTAATTAATACCCTGTGTCGTGGGTACCATGGACAAATACAAAGATATGAACACAAACACCCAGACCGAGAACAGAAATTTAAACTCATCATTCAAATTTCTGTTTCGCCGGGAATCGAACCCGGGACCCTCTGATCGGCAGTCCGGCATGGTAACCATTGCGCCACAAGGGTCGTCAATAGAAGCATAAGGCACGAAAATATGCGATGTTCCTAATACTCTTATTTATGTGGTGTGGGTTACTTCATTAATAAAATCTTGAACGTTCTCAGTTCAAGCATTTCATATTTTTACGGACTTATGGTCATTGATTTTCATGTGTTCACGTACTATGTTTATTGATATATACAAGCTATCAGATCTTCTTTAAGTAAAAAAAATAAAACAACGGGTTGCACTCCGGGAGTGCCGACAGAAGTGAAAACATTAACGTTGTGCATTTTTGATGTCTTGGAATCTTTAGGGAAGAATTCCGCACGAATTGCTTGAATTATCAGTATTAATTTCTATCTAGTATTTTTATAAAGTACTCACTCATTTTCTTTCACTATTTCTTCGTCATTTTTTTCAGTAATAGATGCACTTTGTTCAATATCCATATTTTAAATACTTGATATAAACGAATTTTACAAGTATAGACAGTCGAGCCGTCATCAGCTGTCGCTTCTACGTATTACGAATTTTCGATCAGGCCACGTGTAGTTGTCGCGAGTTTAACATTTTTTACCCATCCCAAAAAAAATGCACAACGCCGCCAAAGAAGTTTTCACTTCAGAAAATAAAAGTTAATCCATTTCACTAAAGTAACAACAAAAAATTCTAACTCGTTACCACCATATGAGTTTATACAACATATTAGTTCAACGACGTTTGTCTTTAAAGTAAAAATAATTTCAAATTCCAAGTCATGAAAAATTCATAGCGAACTACAAACTTTGAGCATCGCTTGCCAGTTTCATTCAAAGTTTACGTTTTGTTGAAATAGAATTGAATGTTTTAACAAAATATGGTTTTGTTTTTGTTTTCTATTCAAGAAAATAATTTTTACTTGAAAAGCAGTAAAAATATTATTTATATTGTACAAGTGGGTGCAGACGTTGTCCAAAAAGGATTTGTTTTCTTATTATCTTAAAAAGATTTCATGTTACTGTTAAACAAAAATATAAAACAAATAGTGACATACGAACTGTCCTGTTATTCTGACTGTGTCAAAGTTTAGAACGACACAGCACGAAAAACAAAAGATAAAGACCAAGACATTTATTTGCAGAAATATGGGTGTTTAGAAATGTATATTAGTTCGCCATATTTACCTTCATGAGGTATGCAAATATACAATGATAAAAATATAAAAGGAAAAAACTAAACTATAATACAATTACGAAATGTACATTTACATCTATTTTACTATTATTTTTATTATATAAAAATTAAAATATTTATTTATTTATATTTCGGATCGGTTCCGATCGTCAGCTTTGGGTACCCATATCACAGGGTGTTTGTACACTGAGAGGAAAAAAAGCCGGCGGTAAAAAAACCTCCCAGGTTTTTATGGAATTCCTTTATGCCGTTTTATCGTTTATGAAATCAGTGACTGAGTAATACGCCTATTTTAAAAATTAAAATTAAATTAAAAACGTTTGAAGTCCTTTTTTAAATTCGTTGCCCGTTTTAATTTTGAGGAACAATTAATATATATAAAGATTTCAGCAGAACGTTAAATAAAAACCCGCCTTAAAATATTTGTCTTAAGAAATTAAAATCTAACAGCAAGAAAATTGTGCTTTAAAAAGCAAGAAACAAGAAAATGTTCTCATCTATACAAATAAATTAAATAAGAGTGTCTGTTTGTAATATTAAGAAAAGAAAGAAAAGAAACATAATTTATTTGCACAACTATGGGTATTACAGAAGTCGTTTTATATATTTAAAGTCCGCCATATTTACCTCAGTAAGGTATGCAAATATTGATAAAGAAATAAAAATTACCATTATTATATTAAAGAAATCAAAATACACTTAAATCTACCAATATAGCTTTTTGACTTAAATCTAAATAACTAGTTTACTTATTATATTTACAAACCATGTTATTTATTTATTTATCCCGTATTTTGCATTGCATTTATAATAACTCCTTTTTACTACATCCATTTGAATGTTCCTATCTATACATACAAATAAATAAAATAAGCGTGTCTGTAACTGTGTATTACAGCATCCATATGAATGTATATATGGTACAAATACCAAAATAACATTTTTTTCAATTTTGTCTGTCTGTCTATCTGTATATCTGTCTTGTCTGTTTGTCCCGGCTAATCTCTGAAACGGCTGGACCGATTTTGACGGGACTTTCACTGCCAGATAGCTGATTTAATGAGGAAAAAATTAGGCTTTTTTATTTTAGAAATAATATAAAATGACTTTTTATTTAAGAAAGTTAAATAAACAAAGTCCACGCCGACGAAGTTCCGGGCGGCCACTAGTTTGAACTAAATAAACAGGTCGCCAAGTAACTATAATCTTAGTTTTACCTGGTTTTTTTGACAAGCCGAGATCCCGGAGTCCTCCCTAACGGCAGGGGGTTATAGTGCGGTACAAATACCACATAATTCTGATCCCACATAACTCGGATCGCGTCTCTCATGGTGCCGGGTAAAGTTCCCTCATCCTCCCGATACTAAAAAAGGTAGGAATATGACCACTACTATGAACATGGATGTTTAATTACTAAAATTGTATATTACTAAAACTAAAATTTCATACTTATTATGTGGCGGTCCACCAGAGTCCGCTTTGCACGCTCCATTTCACCAGAGACGTATAAGTTATGGGACAACCTTCCAGCTGAGGCATTTTCAGTGCACTATGACATGGGGTTCTTCAAGAAAGCTGTAAAAAACTCTCCTTCAAAGCCGGCAATGCTCGAGTGGCTCTGGGATTGTCCGTGTCCATAGGTGACGGTGATCGCTGAACATCACGCGGCCCGTCAGCCTTTTTGTTTGGTTAGTATATAAAATAATATAAATGAAAAAATAATAACACGTTATAATAATTGCTTACGATGCTGGACTGCCGATCGAAGAATTCCGGGTTCGATTCCCGGCGAGTCCAAAATTTGAATGGTGAGTTTAAATTTCTGTTCTCGGTCTGGGTGTTTGTGTTTCTGTCTTTGTATGTGTCCATAGTACCCACGACACAGGGTATACCTACGCTACTGTGGGGCTATGAGTGTGTAACGTTTATTATTTATTTTTATTATTTCATGTATAAAGTTTTTGGTAAACGGTTTAAAACTTGAGTGATATCATATACAGATCCAATTTTCTATGTACGACTACGTTCAAACATGTTTGGCCGCTACATTTTTTGTCATGTGCAACAGTGACGTTTCTCATTCTCGACATGCCCGAGTTGAGATTTAGAACGATACGTCAGTTACAATCTGGGCTGATAAAGACATTTGTTTGAACTATAAGGGCCTCGGGCCTGGAGATGGTGATCCAAATAAAGTGTTTATTTATTAATTTTTAGACTACATAAACATTACAGATAAATTATGCAAGGCGTCCACATAGCTTTTCAACAAATTGACCTGCCGTTCTGCGAAATACAGCAGGCGATGAAAAAAAATGTCTACCTCTGAATCCGAAGCTACTACACCGTTGAGCATTGTAAGTGCTCGGACTAGTGGTGGCTTCCTCACGAAGTTGTGTCTACACATGGGCACTGAGAATAAATCGTGTCTCTGCAATCTTATGTACTTTTCAGGGATATTCAAGGCAATCAGCTCCAGTACTAAATGGTTATGTACACTGCCCCTAATTAGTTGAAAGACGTACTCCAACAAAGCTATACTACGTCTATACTCTAGTGTATTATAGCCCAGCATTCCCAACAGAATAAGGCTGGGATACAAATACGGATATCCCACGAAGTAACCGTATTGAGAGCAGCGATGGCCGAGTGGTAAAAAGCCGCGGTCTTCGACGCGACCGATCCCGGGTTCAAATCCTCGGCGCGCACCTCTGACAAAGAAAGTTGTAATGTGCGCATTTATCGTTGCTCCACGGTGATGAAAAATATCGTAATATTTAATTGATTACGATGTTCTGAATCGCCGTGCATGACGAAAGCATGACGTCCACCAATCTGCACTTGGCCAGCCTGGTGGACTATGGCCTAAATCCCTCTCACTTGTTAGAGACCTGTGCCCAGCAGTGGGAAATAAAAAGGTTGAAAAAAAAACCGTATTGCTGGAAGTATAATCGTGTAGCAAATTTATTTTGGAGAAACTCCAAAAAAATTTACTAGAGTGTAGATTAGTAACGTCCCAAATAAAGGTAATTGGCATGTAAAAACTATGAGTACGGGTCAGTGTATCATATGATTAGTGCTACTCGAACATCGTGAAATTGAAATTGAAGTTACGGGTGATTTTAAGCGACAATTAGCGTACTTGTCATTTTACTTGAAGGTGGTGAAAGAGGCCCTACCTCTTGTTAGTTACACTGGAATAGTTCTTCATTTGTTCATAAACTATTTTAGAGCCCTTTTTGTGACCTACTACTGGGCACAGGTTTTCCCATTATTGGTAGACTTACTTTAGATATATTAAGATATTTTGGATCTATCCATCCACTTGTAAGCCTTTGCATATCCAAAGACAATGGCAAAAAGCCAATAATGCTGTATCGCCTAAATGTATGGGGCTGCCTAATTTCTTATTTAAATAGTTTGTCTATTTTGATCGAATGAATCCCGTACTTAAAATTTCTCAATTTATTAAATTGTCAGTGGAATCGACTCACCCATTTAATAACTTTTATAGAAATGATACAAAAACATAAACTGGATAATTTCTCTACGTGCAAAAACTGCGAAATATAATATTTTTTATTGCTATTATATTATTATTTTTGTTTTTGTTTTTATTGTCATTGCTCTGTATGTGGTGTACAAATAAAGAGTATTTGTATTGTATTTGTATTTTTTCTACAAAGTTTAGATGCAGTGGCGATTAATCACACGCGAACAATTACAGTTCTAAACCAGAGCGAGTGCACCGATAAATTGAGAGTTCGATATAAATGGCTGTGTGGTATACGGCAGGGCTGGGATCGGACAGGGTATAAAGTTAATGTATCTATTTTTTAGGATTGTGTACGTCTGAATGAAAAAGGTTTATACTGTATGGTTTATATGTAGAAACTAGCGGCCACCCGTGACTTTGTCCACGTGGATTTTGGTATTAGTAATAGCATGATGTTATATAGCCTGTAGCCTTCCCCGATAAATGGACTATCTAAGGCAAAAATATTTTTTCAATTCGAACTAGTAGTTTCTGAGATTAGCGTGTTCAAACAAACAAACTATTCAGCTGTATAGCGACATCGGCAGCAGCATAATTAGGATTTTGAAATGCGAATGGCCCGGCAGTTAGCATAGAACGCAAGCGGCTAAGCCCAACGGGCGCGGTCGGGTGTGAGATGGGCGACCGCTAGAGGGAACAAAAATCATGTGTATTTCCGTGCTTCGGAGGGCACGTTAAGCCGTCAGTCCCGGTTGTTGTCGATAGATAACAGTCGTTAAACCTTGTCGGAAGCCTTATAGGCGGTTTGAGAATATCCGACAGTGGGTTGTCAACTAACCCGCATCTCCACCAACCGGCATTGGAGCAGCGTGGTGGAGTAAGCTCCAGGCCTCCCCACACACAGACATAGCTTTCAAAGCTTCTGCTTCTACAAGCTGAAGTGGCAATAGGCTCACCATAAAATTAAGAGGAGGTTCAAACGTTGGGGAAGAAGGTCCTCGAGTGGCGAACTTGTCTTTGCAAAACTAGCACAGGCCGCCCTACAACCAGATGGAATGACTATCTAAAGCGCGAAGCCTCAGAATTAAAAGGCGCCGACCGGATGGTGTGGCGAACGTGAGATAAGGACATGTCCAACACTGGACTATGAAAGGCTGTTGGATGGATGGATAAGAACAAGAACAACATATTTTCTGATAACGATTATGACGAATAACGATTCACACACATAGCTCCACAGTACATGTACACTGTGTCGTGGGTACCATGGACACACACAAATACAGAAAAACATACACCCAGACCGACAATAGAAGTTTAAACTCATCATTTAAATTTATGTTTCGACGGAAATCGAACCCGGGACCCTTCAATTGGCAGTCCGGCGTGGTGAACTTTGCGCCACGTAGGTCGTCGATACAGTATAATAACCTTAATACTATAATATTATAAATTCTAAAGTAGCTCTGTCTGCCTGTCTGCTACAATTTCCCGCTTAAACTACTAAACCAGTTTTAGTGAAATTTGGAACACTGATAGAGTGGACCTTGGGAAAGGACATGGGATGGTTTTTATCCTAAGGGAACATTTAAACCAGGTCCACGCGGGCGTAACCGCTGGCGGAAGGCTAGTATAATATTTTTTGCCAAAGGTTAGATGCAGTAACAATTAATCACACGCGAACAATTACAGTTACTAAACCAGAGCGAGTGTGCAGATAAATCGAGTGTTAGTATTATTATTTATAGAAACAAAAAAGTATAGTACATTTTCACACAATGTAGAATTTCAACAACAACACCTCTACACTCGCTGAACTCTAGATCTATCTATCTTTATATCTTTTGTTCTAAAATGAAGCTACTGTTTAAAACACAAATTTGCTCTAATTACGTCTGCCTCAATTGAGTAAATGACGAAAATAGACACAAAGAAATTAAAATTAAGCTGCTGTAAGTTTTATTCACAACCATCTATATTGTTTTATATTTTATCAGCAGTATTTTTTAATTTAAAATCGTAATTATCACAACACATCCTTAGGTTATCTATATTCAACCAGCTTCCGCCAGCGGCTTCGCCTGTGTGGACCCGTTTTATACGTTCCCGTAGGATAAAAACCATCCTGTGTCCTTTCCCAAGGTCCACTCTATGTTCCAACATTTATTAAAATTGGTTCAGTAGTTTAGGCGTGAAAGCGTAGCTGACAGACAGACAGAGTTACTTTCGAAATTATAATATTAAGTATGGATTTGAAAAAAATGTGCTATAATAGACTATTATCTACCCTAATACAAAATTTCATTCCATTCCATTTTAATGTTTTTGCGTTACTGAGCAATAGACATACATTCATTCAAACAAACAAACTTTTGAATTTTTGAGGTTTATATAAAATTAATTTGAAATGACTGGATACAAATATATTTTTAACTTGTAGGGAATATTAAAAATACTTCAATATCACATCTCCAGACTATCCATGGACACACGTCCATGGTACCCATGACACATGGGATCCTAGTCTGGAGATGTGAGATTGAAGTATTTTTACACAATGACATAATAACCAGAAATTAAAACTCGAAATTCAAATATCTGCCATCAAAACCCTGAGAATCAAAGGCAGGACACTTGGTCTTTAGTTCGATATAATAAGCCATAAGGTTTCTTATATATAACACTTAATAGAATAAATGTCACGGTGTTTGTCGCTATAAGCATCTTGTCTGAAATGAGAGCGTTTTATTCGGCGTGAAGATTTATTATTTTAGATAAGACCCACTTTAGGGTGAAATATTAAGAATTTATTTGAGCAAAGTCATTTGTTTTTTAATGTAAAGTACTAAAGAATACGTTGTAACAATCTCCTCATAGGTCCAATAAGACTCTTGTATTTAATTTACGAACGAAGCAAGATAATCTTTATAGCTCCCGGAATAAAATAATCTGCTATAATTTTTATGTTAAAAGACCAAAAACAACGGAATTTCATCATTTTTTTAAAATGAAAGATATCTGTTTTATACAAAATGTAAATTGAAACAAAAATGGATTCAAAATTATGGTGAATAACAACAAACAGAAATAAATATTGCTAAAAGTACTGTAATTTTATTATCACTAGACTTGTTATCGGTAGGTGATAGAACTATTATGGTCGGCCCGGGGAAGTACCACCGTTGCATCCACTTCTGCCGTGAACCAATTCTGTTGTGTTTCGGTGGAAAGGTGCAGATGCCGGCCACACTTACATGAGGTGACCCCCAGCCTCCCGAGTAGCAGCGCAACTGTATACGACCTCAGACAAGTCTTACCTATGCTAGCTTGAGGTTGTATATAGATGTCCATGGGCTGCAGCGACCACTTAACACCACGTGGCCTGCACGCTCGTCTGCTACTACATTCAAATAAAAAAAATGATATTGACCTTAACGTTTTTGTGTTCTTAAATTAGAACTTAGAGTTTTCTACCCGTGTGTTGTTGTTTCTTTGGTAATCTTAAATAAAAATATTAAGAATATTGAACCTAAAATTATTCTTACGACTACAACTCCACTACGACTCAAATGCAGATCTAAATAATATTCTGCGGTGTAATTATGCAATTAGTATTCCTTTGAACAGATAACAAATTCCAAACAATACCATTATAATTCGCACTTCAACAGACCACAACAAAACAGCCACAACTCTACAATACATAAAAAAACAATCCAAGACAATCGCGCCTTTGTTCTGCAAATAAAGCAAAACCAATACTGGCTGCCCGTAACGAAATAAATTATTAATATCTATTACTGACCTATTTTAGCCGGGTTGCCGGTAACTGCACAAACGAAACAGAGAAAAAAAATCGCCCTCCAATCCATCTTGATGCACAAACTCGTCACTTTACGTAAAGTTCCGTTAAATTATTCGGTCGTATCACATTTTTTCGGTCACTACTCAAATACACGGACGTGGCGCTCGTAGCTACGTAGCGTCGTAGCAGCGTAGACGTCCGCGCGGTGTTGTAGCGCCCAGACAACTGAGGTTCCGTTAGCTACGAGTCTCGGAGTTCATGTTATTGATTCTTTTAAATGTTATTTTTGGCGATTTACATGTTACTTTGTCAGCTACAAGATTGATACAATTTATTATTTATGACTGTACTTTATTATCGTTACAAGAATTGTATTAAAATTTATGTCTTATTCTGAGCTCTGACAGGCGAGCTATGCTATAAAAATTTTGCGGGCGATAGCTATTTTCTTTAAAATAATTAAGGATTGCATTATGAAAAGTTATTATAATGCAATCAATTTTTTTATTTTATTTATTACTTTATTATTATTAATAACTTAGTATACAGTAAAAATATTCCTTTTAAATATAAAATTTTCTATAGATACTTTCGATACCTACAAAATTATTATAGAAACAAAAGTTATTAACCTATTTTTTTTTTTTTTTCACTCATAGCCCCACAGTAGAGTAGATAAACCCTTTGTCGTGGGTACCATGGACACACACACAAAGACAGAAACCTAAACACCCAGACCGAGAACAGAAATTTAAACTCATCATACTTTCTGTTTCGCTGGGAATCGAACCCGGGACCCTCCGATCGGCAGTCCGGTATGGTAACCATTGCGCCACACAGTTCGTCATTATTTGAGAAATTATCAACTCCAATTAATTATATAATTTCTGCGCATTTTTAATTAAATAAACTTCAAATATACTTCTCTACAGTCCTTTTAGAATTGAAATCACCTCATTATCAAAGTACATAGCAATTCACCCGTTGGCTTAAGAAAACAAAGTTGCGGTGTCACACTTAAAAAGTGAGGTCACACTTAGCATCGAATATGTTATTTTTATATTTTTGTCGTTCATAGCTATTTGTGTAGAAAAATCTGTATTAATTTTTTTTACTGTCATAATATAGAGGTTTTAGACATTGAAAAAGTTCAATCATAGATAAGTTGTAAACAGGCAAGTTTTGTTATTAATGTGTGTGTTATTAATGCGTGTCGTTGTTGATTATTAGTTAGTATTTGATGATTATTGATTTTTTTTAAAGGAAACTTTGAAACTTTTGACTGTGTACGGGAGAAAAAAAGCGTTTACAAAGAAAAATATTAGAATTTGTGGGAGTTGGTATGAAATGAAATGATATTAAATTTCATAAAAATTGTTTATTACTATCAATATGAGTAAAAAAATGTTAAATAAAACCATACGTGTTGATACATACTACTCCTTAATTGGTACGTATTTGAGATTGTTGAGGTAACTAAGTTAGGCTAATTTAAGAGAACAAAAAGTGAGAAATGTGCTTATCATACTAATCCTTCAAAGGGTCGTAAATTCAATTTTTAGAAGGCAAAAACTTAAATTAATTAAAATTCGTGTGGGCAAAACGTGGACAGCTTTGGTCGACATGGTCCGCCACGGTATGTTGAACGATTTGGTTCGTCGGGCTCTTGCCAACGCTTCTGTTCCAGCAACACTGGGACCATCTGGACTATCCAGAAGCGATGACAATAGGCCTGATGTAGTTACTCTGGTGCTGTCGAGTCTAGGACGCCACGCGTGGAGGTCACCGGTGCTTTGCACTGGAGATTCTGGAGTCCTCCTTAAGTGCAGAGGCAGGCCACCGAGGGAGTTTTAGTGCGGTCAAATCCACATAACCCGGTATCCTCTCCCAAGGTGTCGAATACTTTTTGAAGGTTCTCCCCGATACCAAAAAAAAGGACGGCCACTGCCATACCAGTGACATGTACGGACACTCTAGCCCCATAGCGTGTTAGCGATACTGTAGAGAGGATGGGGTCCGATGCCGACCTTGTCACATTCTCGTTGCCTGTAAAATGTGTTCGGTGTCGGAAACTGGAAACTTAAAGTCGCCAGTTGAATTTACACATTTGCGCAGCGCCTTATTGCTTAGGTACCAGTTTATTTTTTTCTGTCTTTATTATCAAAACTTGCATTTGAATAGAGAAACAAAAAGGGTCGTAAACAAAGTTAATAACAATTTATGTGAGTGGAAAACAAAGGAATGCAATTTAAATGGATCTCAACTTCTACAAATTTAATGCGAGATGGTTCATTCAAGATAATAAGCATTGTTATATTTACTTATCATAACAGAATTCACAAAGATATAAATTTTTGTAAAAGTTCATTTGAAAGTTTTTTTTTGCAATTTCTTTTTTCTAGTTTCTTAGTTTAATTTATAAAAGCACCTGTAGCATTAGCTTTTAAGTATTATGTGCCTTTAAAATCTATACTTTCGTAATATTTAAAGAGCTTGTTAATTTGAACGCGCTAATCTCAGGAACTACTGGTTAGAATTGAAAGATTATTTTTGTGTTGGATATACCATTTATTGAGGAAGGCTTTAAGCTATAAAATATTACGCTGCAACCAAAAGAAGCTGATTAACATTTGTTGAAGGGATGATGTTAACCAATCCGCACAGCGTAGTGGACTATTGTGTAAGTTCCTCTAACATACCCAGCAGTGGTACATAAAAAGGTTGAAGAAAAAAAAAGTTCACCAATCCTAAACGGAAACCTCTGCCCAGCAGTGAGACAAAAAAAGGTTGAAAAAAGACCAAATCGGTCAATTTAGACGATGCAGACAAATTTATTTAGGCTAAAGACGAATCACTTAGGTATCTTATCTTACTGATTGATTGATCAACCTTATTGATTTGAGGAAATCCAATCAGAATTGTATTTGTTCCCCGACTTTCGCACAACGAGAAACTTTCCGCTAGGCATTGCCTTCAGTCATATTTTCTGACAGGCTTTTAACGTATTAATTCATTTCGTATTCAGAGCAAATGTGCTGGGAAAGTTGGGCCCTTTGTTTAAGCGGTCAAGGTCACTGCTCTACGCTGTGTAGGTTTGTATAAGCTCTGTTTGTATGTTAAACTTGATATAAAATTTAAAAAATATAAATGGCTGTAATATAGAAAAACAAGCAATAGAGGATAAGAATAACAATATATTTTCTTATTGAACGAATCGTGAGTGTACATTAACATTGTAGTTGTATATTAACCGACTGTACTCACGTCAGTTTTTATCGGATCTGCCGACATCTTTCGGTCCTGACCGAGGACCTTCTTCAGGATCTCCCGCCGGTCGCGGTGGCATCCGGTGAGTGCCGATGATGACGACACGCAAGACATTAATAAGAAGACTGCCGCGTCTGAGAACAACCTAATACCTGCCCTACACGTTGCGAGAAATCGTTCAGAGATCGGCCGATTTTTCTCTGAACAGAGAAATCGGAAGCCCCATAGTGCCTCCACACGTCACCGATATCTGATTCGATCGTCAGTTTTCCGCAGAAGCTCGCACAATAAACATGTTATCAAGATGAAAAATGATGATGTCGCTCTTGCGTTATTTATTAATTTATTCATTTAAACATTAGTGTGAGGCATTTAGTACAATATTTGCAGGTCTTAATGCATAATACGAGTTCAAATAAATGCTACCTTTTCAGGCTTCACACATCATAATATTGTAAACTTACAAAATAGAATATTAAAACAGTAATTATGTAAGGAACTGAATATTTATCATTAAATGTCAATAATACAATTATAATATTGTTATATAACGACGACCCCTGTGGCGCAATGGTTATCATGCCAGTCTGCCGAGAGGGTCCCGGGTTCGATTCCCGGCGAAGTAGAAATTTGAATGACGAGTTTAAAAATTTCTGTCCTCGGTCTGGGTGTTTGTGTTTGTGTCTGTGTGTGTGTCCATGGCACCCACGACACAGGGTATATCTGCCTTACTGTGGGGGCTTTGAGTGTGAAATATTTATTATTTATTATTATAATAGATATTATAATAACGAGGGCTGTTTGATAAGTCGTTTTTAAAAAGTTAAAAATATATTTTTTGAAACAATTATTGTTTAAGTCTAAAATAATCGTAACTTTTCAATTTATCAGGTAGTTGGTTGTATATTCTAATTGTCATAATAAAACTATTTCCAGATGTCAAAGATAACTTGGTTCGATGTATGTATGTATGTACATTCATATAATTTGTGACTATTTAGAGTGCGCAATTTGCGGGTGTAGATTTCACTTGGATGCGATAGTAGGGGCCTAATTATGTGCTTAAAGGAAAAAAATCGAGGAACATACATATTATTGCATAAAGCACGCTTTGTCCGAAAACAAGCGGGGTCCGGGACGAAGCCGGCGAACTGTCGAGTGCCGAGCCGAGTTCAGCCGATCGATCCCGAAGCCGCCCGAACCGCCGACGAACGATTTCTCTGATGAAATTTCATACTGCCGACGACGTACGAGAAATTGAAACGAATCGGAACGATTTCCATCCACACGTTGCGAGAAATCTGAAGAAACAGGTTTCTTCAGAGAAATCTGAAGTAATCTGACCGATTTATCGCAACGTGTAGGGCAGGCATAAGCGTTCCCTCTACCACGAGCGCTAGCGGCCGCACCAGCCGCGCCGCTCGAGCCGCAGCGCGCAGTCTCCGCCGCGATGCCACCGCGACCGGCGGGATCTCCTGAAGAAGGTCCTCGGTCAGGACCGAAACATGTCGGCAAATCCGATAAAAACTGACGTGAGTACAGTCGGTTAATATTATGATCCTCGAATGGCGACCACGTCTCTGCAAAAGGAGCAATGGCCGCCATCCAACCATTGGTGAATTGATGACTTGAAGAAGTCAGCGTGAAGCCGTTTCAAAAACCGCAAAATCGGATAGAGTGGTGCAAGTTATGGGAGGCCTATGAAATTATTAAAGTTAATTTACTCTTATTTACATATTACAGATTACTGCTTTAGCTCTCAACCCCTGCTGCGAAATAATAAAAATAACCCCGTGTCGTGAGTACCATGGACACACACACAGATAGAAACACAAACACCCAGACCGAGAACGGTAATTTAAACTAATCATTCAAATTTCTGCTTCGCCGGGAATCGAACCTACGATTGGCAGTCCGGCATGGTAACCATTGCGCCACGCGGGTCGTCATGTTCCTAAACGCGTAACTACTTCGCGAGCATTTTCCATTATACGTAACCGTTCTTAAAATGTGATTTTTGATTGTATTAAAGGAACAGTTTTTTATTATAGAAAATATTTCACCGGTTTCCAAAAAGCTAATCAATTTTAATCATCGATGCAGCATAAAAAGTTTAGAACAAAGTTTTAAAACTTCCCACTCAACCCTCTTAAAGATCGAATATCGAAAATGAATGGCCAAGTCATGGGTGCTTGCTCATATAATATAAATTTTAATGCCATAATATTGTGTTTGAAGCTATTCAACAATTAAACTCTGCAATGGTTCAGTATAATAATTGGACGCAACGCATAAAGTAATGTTTCTGCACGTGCTACTTCTTCACGATAGTTTCCATTACTCGGAGCTGCTCCGTGACCGGACTGAGAACGTCAATTTTAAGTGTACACGAGGAATCAGTATTAAAACAGTTTCTTAAAGCTTCATCAAAAATTTCAAAAAAAAGTTTAACCATCACGGTTCATGAGATACAGCTCATTATCTAAAAAAATAACCTTTATTGTATGCGAGACTCCTTAAATATTCATTTATTGTTTTTTTTTTTTGTATTTGTTGTTATAGCGACAACGGATGACATCATCTGTGAAGTTTTCTAATGTCTAGCCATGAGATACAGCCTGATGACACACAGATGGACAGACGGAATTGAAAACCCATTAAGTTTTTTTTAATTGCAGTGTTAAATTCCAGTTCGAGCAGTATAAATATAATTGAACGTGAGACATTAAATTATTTATCACAGGTGAGAGCCAGGGGCTGGAACTCGGTATCTCCCTATTAGAGACCGACGGTTTTACCGTTCCACCGTCACTGCTTATTTCTTCTTTAGTTTGTTAAAGTATGGAATGGAACGCAACGCATGAAGTAATGTTTCTGCACGCGCTATTTCTTCGCGATAGTTTCCATTATTCGGAGCTGCTCCGTGACCGGACTGAGAATGTCAGTTTTAAGGAAACAAGAGGAAGCTATTTTATAATAGTTCCTACTTTCTCAAATGCTTCTAGTTTTTGTCTTAATATTTTCCGTGCATGTATCTCCTTCTTCTATTTAAAATTCTCGTTATTAAAGATAATGGAACGCAACGCATGAAATAATGTTTCTACACGCGCTATTTCTTCGCGATAGTTTCCATTATTCGGAGCTGCTCCGTGACCGGACTGAGAATGTCAGTTTTAAGGGAACAAGAGGAAGCAGTTTTACAATAGTTCCTACTTTCTCAAATGCTTCTAGTTTTTGTCTTTCTATTTTCCGTGCATGTATCTCCTTCTTCTATTTAAAATTCTCGTTATTAAAGATAATGGAACGCAACGCATGAAGTAATGTTTCTGCACGCTCTATTTCTTCGCGATAGTTTCCATTATTCGAAGCTGCTCCGTGACCGGACTGAGAATGTCAGTTTTAAGGGAACAAGAGGAAGCTGTTTTACAATAGTTCCTACTTTCTCAAATGCTTCTAGTTTTTGTCTTTCTATTTTCTGTGCATGTATCTCATTCTTCTATATAAAATTCTCGTTATAAAAATAATGGAAAGCAACGCATGAAGTAATGTTTCTGCACGCGCTATTTCTTCGCGATAGTTTCCATTATTCGTAGCTGCTCCGTGACCGGACTGAGAATGTCAGTTTTAAGGGAACAAGAGGAAGCAGTTTTACAATAGTTCCTACTTTCTCAAATGCTTCTAGTTTTTGTCTTTCTATTTTCTGTGCATGTATCTCATTCTTCTATATAAAATTCTCGTTATAAAAATAATGGAAAGCAACGCATGAAGTAATGTTTCTGCACGCGCTATTTCTTCGCGATAGTTTCCATTATTCGTAGCTGCTCCGTGACCGGACTGAGAATGTCAGTTTTAAGGGAACAAAAGAAAGCTATTTTATAATAGTTCCTGCTTTCTCAAATGATTTTAGCTTTGTCTTTCCATTTTCCGTGCATGGATCTCCTTCTTCTATTTAAAATTCTCGTAATTAAAGATACTGGAACGCAACGCATGAAGTAATGTTTCTGCACGCGCTATTTCTTAGCGACAGTTTCCATTATTCGGAGCTGCTCCGTGACCGGACTGAGAATGTCAGTTTTAAGGGAACAAGAGGAAGCAGTTTTACAATAGTTCCTACTTTCTCAAATGCTTCTAGTTTTTGTCTTTCTATTTTCTGTGCATGTATCTCATTCTTCTATATAAAATTCTCGTTATAAAAATAATGGAACGCAACGCACGAAGTAATGTTTCTGCACGCGCTATTTCTTCGCGATAGTTTCCATTATTCGGAGCTGCTCCGTGACCGGACTGAGAATGTCAGTTTTAAGGGAACAAAAGAAAGCTATTTTATAATAGTTCCTACTTTCTCAAATGCTTCTAGTTTTTGTCTTAATATTTTCCGTGCATGTATCTCCTTCTTCTATTTAAAATTCTCGTTATTAAAGATAATGGAACGCAACGCATGAAGTAATGTTTCTGCACGCTCTATTTCTTCGCGATAGTTTCCATTATTCGAAGCTGCTCCGTGACCGGACTGAGAATGTCAGTTTTAAGGGAACAAGAGGAAGCAGTTTTACAATAGTTCCTACTTTCTCAAATGCTTCTAGTTTTTGTCTTTCTATTTTCTGTGCATGTATCTCATTCTTCTATATAAAATTCTCGTTATAAAAATAATGGAAAGCAACGCATGAAGTAATGTTTCTGCACGCGCTATTTCTTCGCGATAGTTTCCATTATTCGTAGCTGCTCCGTGACCGGACTGAGAATGTCAGTTTTAAGGGAACAAAAGAAAGCTATTTTATAATAGTTCCTGCTTTCTCAAATGATTTTAGCTTTGTCTTTCCATTTTCCGTGCATGGATCTCCTTCTTCTATTTAAAATTCTCGTAATTAAAGATACTGGAACGCAACGCATGAAGTAATGTTTCTGCACGCGCTATTTCTTAGCGACAGTTTCCATTATTCGGAGCTGCTCCGTGACCGGACTGAGAATGTCAGTTTTAAGGGAACAAGAGGAAGCAGTTTTACAATAGTTCCTACTTTCTCAAATGCTTCTAGTTTTTGTCTTTCTATTTTCTGTGCATGTATCTCATTCTTCTATATAAAATTCTCGTTATAAAAATAATGGAACGCAACGCACGAAGTAATGTTTCTGCACGCGCTATTTCTTCGCGATAGTTTCCATTATTCGGAGCTGCTCCGTGACCGGACTGAGAATGTCAGTTTTAAGGGAACAAAAGAAAGCTATTTTATAATAGTTCCTGCTTTCTCAAATGATTTTAGCTTTGTCTTTCCATTTTCCGTGCATGGATCTCCTTCTTCTATTTAAAATTCTCGTAATTAAAGATACTGGAACGCAACGCATGAAGTAATGTTTCTGCACGCGCTATTTCTTAGCGACAGTTTCCATTATTCGGAGCTGCTCCGTGACCGGACTGAGAATGTCAGTTTTAAGGGAACAAGAGGAAGCAGTTTTACAATAGTTCCTACTTTCTCAAATGCTTCTAGTTTTTGTCTTTCTATTTTCTGTGCATGTATCTCATTCTTCTATATAAAATTCTCGTTATAAAAATAATGGAACGCAACGCACGAAGTAATGTTTCTGCACGCGCTATTTCTTCGCGATAGTTTCCATTATTCGGAGCTGCTCCGTGACCGGACTGAGAATGTCAGTTTTAAGGGAACAAAAGAAAGCTATTTTATAATAGTTCCTACTTTCTCAAATGCTTCTAGTTTTTGTCTTAATATTTTCCGTGCATGTATCTCCTTCTTCTATTTAAAATTCTCGTTATTAAAGATAATGGAACGCAACGCATGAAGTAATGTTTCTGCACGCTCTATTTCTTCGCGATAGTTTCCATTATTCGAAGCTGCTCCGTGACCGGACTGAGAATGTCAGTTTTAAGGGAACAAGAGGAAGCAGTTTTACAATAGTTCCTACTTTCTCAAATGCTTCTAGTTTTTGTCTTTCTATTTTCTGTGCATGTATCTCATTCTTCTATATAAAATTCTCGTTATAAAAATAATGGAAAGCAACGCATGAAGTAATGTTTCTGCACGCGCTATTTCTTCGCGATAGTTTCCATTATTCGTAGCTGCTCCGTGACCGGACTGAGAATGTCAGTTTTAAGGGAACAAAAGAAAGCTATTTTATAATAGTTCCTGCTTTCTCAAATGATTTTAGCTTTGTCTTTCCATTTTCCGTGCATGGATCTCCTTCTTCTATTTAAAATTCTCGTAATTAAAGATAATGGAACGCAACGCATGAAGTAATGTTTCTGCACGCGCTATTTCTTAGCGACAGTTTCCATTATTCGGAGCTGCTCCGTGACCGGACTGAGAATGTCAGTTTTAAGGGAACAAGAGGAAGCAGTTTTACAATAGTTCCTACTTTCTCAAATGCTTCTAGTTTTTGTCTTTCTATTTTCTGTGCATGTATCTCATTCTTCTATATAAAATTCTCGTTATAAAAATAATGGAACGCAACGCACGAAGTAATGTTTCTGCACGCGCTATTTCTTCGCGATAGTTTCCATTATTCGGAGCTGCTCCGTGACCGGACTGAGAATGTCAGTTTTAAGGGAACAAAAGAAAGCTATTTTATAATAGTTCCTACTTTCTCAAATGCTTCTAGTTTTTGTCTTAATATTTTCCGTGCATGTATCTCCTTCTTCTATTTAAAATTCTCGTTATTAAAGATAATGGAACGCAACGCATGAAGTAATGTTTCTGCACGCTCTATTTCTTCGCGATAGTTTCCATTATTCGAAGCTGCTCCGTGACCGGACTGAGAATGTCAGTTTTAAGGGAACAAGAGGAAGCAGTTTTACAATAGTTCCTACTTTCTCAAATGCTTCTAGTTTTTGTCTTTCTATTTTCTGTGCATGTATCTCATTCTTCTATATAAAATTCTCGTTATAAAAATAATGGAAAGCAACGCATGAAGTAATGTTTCTGCACGCGCTATTTCTTCGCGATAGTTTCCATTATTCGGAGCTGCTCCGTGACCGGACTGAGAATGTCAGTTTTAAGGGAACAAAAGAAAGCTATTTTATAATAGTTCCTACTTTCTCAAATGCTTCTAGTTTTTGTCTTAATATTTTCCGTGCATGTATCTCCTTCTTCTATTTAAAATTCTCGTTATTAAAGATAATGGAACGCAACGCATGAAGTAATGTTTCTGCACGCTCTATTTCTTCGCGATAGTTTCCATTATTCGAAGCTGCTCCGTGACCGGACTGAGAATGTCAGTTTTAAGGGAACAAGAGGAAGCAGTTTTACAATAGTTCCTACTTTCTCAAATGCTTCTAGTTTTTGTCTTTCTATTTTCTGTGCATGTATCTCATTCTTCTATATAAAATTCTCGTTATAAAAATAATGGAAAGCAACGCATGAAGTAATGTTTCTGCACGCGCTATTTCTTCGCGATAGTTTCCATTATTCGTAGCTGCTCCGTGACCGGACTGAGAATGTCAGTTTTAAGGGAACAAAAGAAAGCTATTTTATAATAGTTCCTGCTTTCTCAAATGATTTTAGCTTTGTCTTTCCATTTTCCGTGCATGGATCTCCTTCTTCTATTTAAAATTCTCGTAATTAAAGATACTGGAACGCAACGCATGAAGTAATGTTTCTGCACGCGCTATTTCTTAGCGACAGTTTCCATTATTCGGAGCTGCTCCGTGACCGGACTGAGAATGTCAGTTTTAAGGGAACAAGAGGAAGCAGTTTTACAATAGTTCCTACTTTCTCAAATGCTTCTAGTTTTTGTCTTTCTATTTTCTGTGCATGTATCTCATTCTTCTATATAAAATTCTCGTTATAAAAATAATGGAACGCAACGCACGAAGTAATGTTTCTGCACGCGCTATTTCTTCGCGATAGTTTCCATTATTCGGAGCTGCTCCGTGACCGGACTGAGAATGTCAGTTTTAAGGGAACAAAAGAAAGCTATTTTATAATAGTTCCTACTTTCTCAAATGCTTCTAGTTTTTGTCTTAATATTTTCCGTGCATGTATCTCCTTCTTCTATTTAAAATTCTCGTTATTAAAGATAATGGAACGCAACGCATGAAGTAATGTTTCTGCACGCTCTATTTCTTCGCGATAGTTTCCATTATTCGAAGCTGCTCCGTGACCGGACTGAGAATGTCAGTTTTAAGGGAACAAGAGGAAGCAGTTTTACAATAGTTCCTACTTTCTCAAATGCTTCTAGTTTTTGTCTTTCTATTTTCTGTGCATGTATCTCATTCTTCTATATAAAATTCTCGTTATAAAAATAATGGAAAGCAACGCATGAAGTAATGTTTCTGCACGCGCTATTTCTTCGCGATAGTTTCCATTATTCGTAGCTGCTCCGTGACCGGACTGAGAATGTCAGTTTTAAGGGAACAAAAGAAAGCTATTTTATAATAGTTCCTGCTTTCTCAAATGATTTTAGCTTTGTCTTTCCATTTTCCGTGCATGGATCTCCTTCTTCTATTTAAAATTCTCGTAATTAAAGATACTGGAACGCAACGCATGAAGTAATGTTTCTGCACGCGCTATTTCTTAGCGACAGTTTCCATTATTCGGAGCTGCTCCGTGACCGGACTGAGAATGTCAGTTTTAAGGGAACAAGAGGAAGCAGTTTTACAATAGTTCCTACTTTCTCAAATGCTTCTAGTTTTTGTCTTTCTATTTTCTGTGCATGTATCTCATTCTTCTATATAAAATTCTCGTTATAAAAATAATGGAACGCAACGCACGAAGTAATGTTTCTGCACGCGCTATTTCTTCGCGATAGTTTCCATTATTCGGAGCTGCTCCGTGACCGGACTGAGAATGTCAGTTTTAAGGGAACAAGAGGAAGCAGTTTTACAATAGTTCCTACTTTCTCAAATGCTTCTAGTTTTTGTCTTTCTATTTTCTGTGCATGTATCTCATTCTTCTATATAAAATTCTCGTTATAAAAATAATGGAACGCAACGCATGAAGTAATGTTTCTGCACGCGCTATTTCTTCGCGATAGTTTCCATTATTCGGAGCTGCTCCGTGACCGGACTGAGAATGTCAGTTTTAAGGGAACAAAAGAAAGCTATTTTATAATAGTTCCTGCTTTCTCAAATGCTTTTAGCTTTGTCTTTCTATTTTCCGTGCATGGATCTCCTTCTTTTATTTAAAATTCTCGTAATTAAAGATAATGGAACGCAACGCATAAAGTAATGTTTCTGCACGCGCTATTTCTTAGCGACAGTTTCCATTATTCGGAGCTGCTCCGTGACCGGACTGAGAATGTCAGTTTTAAGGGAACAAGAGGAAGCAGTTTTACAATAGTTCCTACTTTCTCAAATGCTTCTAGTTTTTGTCTTTCTATTTTCTGTGCATGTATCTCATTCTTCTATATAAAATTCTCGTTATAAAAATAATGGAACGCAACGCACGAAGTAATGTTTCTGCAAGCGCTATTTTTTCGCGATAGTTTCCATTATTCGGAGCTGCTCCGTGACCGGACTGAGAATGTCAGTTTTAAGGGAACAAGAGGAAGCAGTTTTACAATAGTTCCTACTTTCTCAAATGCTTCTAGTTTTTGTCTTTCTATTTTCTGTGCATGTATCTCATTCTTCTATATAAAATTCTCGTTATAAAAATAATGGAACGCAACGCATGAATAACGCATAACGCATGAAGTAATGTTTCTGCACGCGCTATTTCTTCGCGATAGTTTCCATTATTCGGAGCTGCTCCGTGACCGGACTGAGAATGTCAGTTTTACGGAAACAAGAGGAAGCTATTTTATAATAGTTTCCTACTTTCTCAAATGGTTTTATAGTCTTTCGAATTTTCAGTGCATGTATCTCCTTCTTCTATATAAAATTCTCTTGTTACAGTGTTAGTTGCCATACTCCTCCGAAGCGGCTTCATCATTCGTAATGATTTTTTTAAATCCCTCAGTCATATGGGTGGTCCACCTCAAACATTTGAGCGCGGCAGGTGCGGATGTCGGGTTGGCCAATCTTTAATATGAAAGTAAAAAGTCTAAAGAAAAAATCTGTCTTATAATTTCTATAGTAACAATGAAATTAAATGAAATATTTTTTATTCACTGTACGGTTCCTTTACAAAATCTTAGTGAACGTTATTTTTTTTCTGTATGCTCTGGGTGCGCTTAGGCAATGCTGAGCTGAAGAAAAGAGCAGACGGAGAAAAACTTCAGCCCTGTTTTAAAATATGGGGTATACAATAGCTAGCTTTCTTACAGAGTAACTATGGGCCGATAAGGCACATACGTGACAGCTACCGCATGTGTCTATGTCGTCCCACAGCCACCTGCTAACATAGGCAGTTTCGTTAACATAGGCAGAATCGAGAGGCATACCCAATTTGTTATAAATGAGGAGTTTTAAAATCGGTTCAAAAAGCGAATAGAAATGAACCTTTGGGTTACGTTAGACGTGCAAATTATATAAAAAATAGTTTATCATATTTTTACACTTCTCACCTTTTCTCATTCTCAAACCTTAAGGTAACAAACGTAAAATTACGTCTGAAATGAAAATTTAAGTTTTCTTTTATACAATATTTCATTCTACACTCGACCGACGCGTAAAATATTTTTTTTGCCCGCGATTGGTACAAATTCTTCCCCGAGTATCTAAAAAGCTAATCAATTTAAATTTAAATCCATTAACGGAGCGTAAAAAGTTTAGAACAAACTTTTAAAACTCGTTTTACCTCTTTTATTGGTAGAATTTCGAATGCTAGGGCGTTGTTGGTAAAAATTGACATTGATTTGATCTTTGTATTGCAATAAATGGTTATGATGTTGATTATGAAAATTATGTGTTAGCCAAAATGTTATGCAAGCATGATTTCAGTATTATTTGAAGTTCAATAAAGTTTTGTTTCAACTCTGAGGGTTGATGTTTGCCCCATGACAGATAGGCCAAAAACGGCATCTTTGCACAGGTAAACAATAAAATTACTGCTACTGGTGTATGCTAATTACTGGTTTATGTAAAAAATATACATTTAAAAAAAAAAAATATTAATATAAGTAACGTCAAACTTTTCATCGGGTCTGTGTCCTTATCATCCGTACACCAATCCGCTCTTGGCCAGCGTTGTGGACTTTGGCCTAAATCCCTATCACTTGTGTATTAAGACCTGTGACCAAAAGTGGGACATAAAAAAGGATATATAAAAATGTATTGTGTCCTGGGCGACAAGTTGCTGAGAGTAAAGAGCTGAGGAAAAGAGTGAGGAGAAAAACTCTCATCTCACTCAGTCACAAAATTTATTTACACTCTGTGACGGAAAATGTTTACAACAGTGGTAAACACCACTCTCATCTGAATCATTTGAGGATCTGATTTTAAAGGTTTTGTAATATATTTACTTGGTTGTATTTTAGGTAACTATTATATATATTATATAATAATATTGTATTATTTATATTTATTTATTAAATATTTATTTAGAAGTATAAATTGTATGTATTAGGTATAGAAATATGATATTGTGTATATTATATTGTATTATTATTGCTTATTAATTCTCTATTATTATAGTATGCGCCTACCACAAGGTCTACTCATCGCCCAGGGTTGGCTGGTAGAGAATGCTATTAGGCATTAAGCACTCCCTTGTATCCTTAGTACTATAAGGTATCCTATAAGGTTAAATAAATAAATAAAACATTCGGCTAAACGCAATCTTCTAGATCGAACTAGGAGGCTCCACTATCTACTGCTGTCTGCCATTACATACACATGCGTTGGTAGCATGCAGGTCACGATGTGCTGCGAATAATGTAATATCATTTATGTGCACGTGACGCGTGAAGGCGCTACAGTCTGCGCCGTTAGGGGCTTGCTGCATTGAGTACTATGGTAGCTATGATAATGAAGATATAATATGAAGTATAATATTTAGAGTCGAGCAGTGTAGTATTTTCGAACAGTGTGTGTTGCCAGTGATGACCTACGGCGCCGAGACATGGTCCTTTACAGTTGCGACAGAATCCGCAACGATGAAATCCGTAGAAGAACGAAGGTTACCGACATAGTTATCAAAATCTGCAAGCTGAAGTGGCAATGGGCAGGCCATATAGTAAGAAGGACCAACAAGCGATGGGGACGAAAGGTCCTCGAATGGCGACCACGTCTCGGCAAAAGGAATACAGGCCGCCCTGCAACCAGGTGGACTGATGGCCTGAAGAAGACAGCGGGTAGTCGCGAGCCGGGAGGAGTGGCGAACGTTAGGGGAGTCATATGTCCAGCAGTGGACTATAAAAGGCTGATGGATGGATGGATATTAGAGCAGTTTTAAGCTAACGTATTTTTCGGCACGTATACGGTCGTTCCGGAATACGCGCGCTACTTTTTGTACCAGAATACGCCAAATACGCATACACGCGCTACAAAGAGCAAAAATCGACTAATATTTATTAAATAGATGTTCTATTGTCTTTTTAACGTCGATTTGAAACCTAGGACGTTCAGACTAAAAGAATCACAGAACTCTGATGCTTGGCAGTTCTTCGGTACGAGGGTTAAGGCGTTATCATGCCTTATGCTGTGTGAAAGTATTGTGAGAAATAAATATTATTTGAATATTTGAATGTGTTAATGTGTGTAATAAGTCAACCCTCGTATAAAGTGTTAGATCCATCCAACCTACTTCTGTTACAATACATACACATACACGCATACATGTAGAAACAAATAAAAGCTGTGAGCTCTCAAGATATTCTTACACTTCCAAAATACTAAACTTGATGTAGGATTTTGATGTAACAAAGTCATTTTCAAATATTTATCTGTGTGCAATTTATAATCTACATAATAATTATATTACTACTAGCGCCACTCTGCTGTAAGTTAAGTTTCCGATTTTGAATAAATCAGTTGTTGTCACGTAACCAGTCGTTTTATTACACTTGAAAATTTTTGTTCGCTTTATTCGCTACTCTTTACTCGGTGACTATGAGACGAGTGCCAAGATACTACATTTTTATGTTGCGGAGTTATTTCGGATTGAGTTAGGGGTGGATAATCTGTTATTGGCTTTTTCTGTAAATATCTTATATTTTCCTTGCAAAATGTGGCCATGAAATGCCTGATACCTTTTTATGTTTCCCGTAATATTTACGATATGTTTGATAGGCAATTGGAAGATACGTTTATATTATTATATTACTAAGCAACACTGCAGACTTCGCCTGTATAAATTTTATTTTAATGTTTAATGTTTATTTGTCATTAAGTGTAGGTTAACATAGATATGGTAAAAATATAACTTAAGTCCGAGTACACTTAGCCATACAATGACATACAAATGTTGATAATAACACTTTACTATTTAAAACTTAAGTAAATTTATCTTTCGCATGCACTGACAGGTCAATCAATTTAAAAAGTCAATTATTCAATATTACAATTACATATATTGTTCAATCCTTGCGACTGGCTGATAAGTAATTATAAAAAGAATTCCATCGACATTGACATCCAACGTCAATCGTAAAAAGATGGTGTATAATGAAGACCATGGTGCCGTGCACTAAATATATTCAGCCGTGCTGAAGTCTTCTATTCTCCTATCGTGACCCATCGGCCGTGCCGAGCAATAAGAGAAGAACGCCGTGCGCTCTCTATCAATAGTGTTCAAGACCCATCGGCCGTGCCGGACAAACAATAAAAGTGCGCCGTGCGCACCCACCAGCTGCAGATCGACTTGGAGGTTAAGGTTGGTGGTTTAGAATTATTTATCAAAGCAGCAAGAACTTGAACATATCTCCTACACATAGGTACATACATATTACATACAGTCCACTCTATATCTAGTGCGATTACCGCACAGTCTTTTTTGGTCCTTCGAGCCGGATATAGAACATAGGGCAATACAGGGGCAATAGTCATTTCCTTGTTCGGTTTTCATTTATTTTATTCTTTTGACATTTCTTTGTTTGGTTTTCATTTATTTCATTCCTTTTGTCAGTTCATACATTTTCCAATTTCGAAATGGCTCCTAAAAAGGAACAGAGCCGTACAGACTCTATGGATGTCAACTTAACCGTATTAATTAAGAAAAAAGAATGCGTATTCGAAGAAATGCAATTGATTTATGATTTGTCAAATGATGAATCAAATATAGATTTATTCCTTTTACGTATGAGTGACGTCGAACATTTACGTACATCATTTAAAAAATATGTCTTTGATATTTTTGAATACGAATTTAAGAACGATCCTGACATTTCGCTTAGAAGTCAAGAATTGAAAAGCTTTGATGAATTATATTTTCGTAGCAAACTCATATATTCCAAATTGCAACAAGAAGCATCCGATAGTAATGAATTAAATAAAACTTTAACTAATCCTGAATCTTCAAGAGAGTCTAGGCCGCGCCTTCCAAAATTAGAATTATTTTCCTTTGATGGAAACGTTGAGCATTTTACTACATTTTACGAAACATTTTGTTCGTTGGTTCATAATCAGCCTCATATACCGAAAATAGATAAATTTCACTATTTACTTTCTTGCACGAAGGGTTCAGCTCTAAACATTGTAAAAACCGTTCCGATATCTGCTAACAATTATGATATTGTGTGGCAAAGCTTATTAGATAAATATCAGGATAACCGCATGTTAGTTGGTACATATTTAGATAAAATGTTAAATTTTACACCTCTGTCGAAAGAGTCGTCAATCAACTTAAATAATTTCATAGAAACGTTCGAACACTCATACAAAGCAATACAAGCTTTGAATATTAAAGATTTGCAGAGCTATATTTTGTGTCATATTGCTTTAAGGGCCTTAGATTCAACCACTCGTAAATCTTTTGAACAACAATTAAACCAGAAGTCGATACCTACATTTTCGGAGCTTATGATTTTTATTCATAATCAAATCAAGGTACTGGACCATTCGGCGTCGTATGCTAGTTCAAGTGGTACATACAATATGAATCAAAATAAACGTCAACAAGAACATGGCAGATATCCGATGCGCTCGATTAAAACCGATTCTTTTCAGAAATATTCACACGCTGCACCAATAACTTTTAGCAATAAAATTTCTTGTTTACATTGTGGTGAAAATCATGTGATTTTCCGCTGCGAGAAGTTTCGTAAACTGACCGCTGCGCAACGCCTCAGCCGTGCTGAGATGCTTAAGTTGTGCCACAATTGTTTAAAATCAAATCATAATGTTAGGGATTGTAAGAGTGACTTTAGATGCATGATTTGTCAACAGCCACATCATTCGTTACTGCATAGGGTTGACGTTCATCCTACCAGCAGTACGGCCGTGCCGACGTCTGCCGTTCTTTCGGCAGCGACTGTGAGCAGTACGAGTGCTGTCAATAATAGTTGTCATTCGGCGTCATTGCACTCATATAATACAGTGATCTTGGGAACCGCAGTCGTTCATGTCTTAGATAATTTCAATCAATATCAAACATGTCGTGTTTTAATTGACTCAGGCGCGCAGTCTAATTTTATAACTATTGATTGTTTACAACGTTTAGGTTTATTTCAGCGAAAATGCCCTTTTAATATTTTTGGATTAGCCGGAGAAAGTGTAAAAAATTATGGCATGACCTCTTTTGTCATAAAACCGCGCCACACTGATAATCCAATTTTTAATATAGATGCTGTAGTGCTTCCTAAAATCACTTCAGATCTACCTACTGTAAAAATACCAAAAAATATAGTAAAGGAATACAGTAATTTATTTTTAGCCGATCCTTGTTTTCACAAACAGTCGCCGATCGATATAATTTTGGCTGGTGACGTGTTTCCATTTTTATATGATGGGAAGAAGTTCATTTTAGGTTCAAATATACCTGCCGCTTTGAGTAGTGTGTTTGGGTATGTTGTAGCAGGTAAATTAGTGGTACCGTTGACGAGCGATGTCACGGATACTTGTGTTGTAGCGTCTACAACCATGGTGTCGTACACCACTGAAGACAATGATCTTAATGACATTCTCAAACGTTTTTGGGAAGTGGAGTCTACGCCGTGCGAGATCCCTTTAAGTCCAGATGATCAGTTAGCGGAAAATATGTTTATTGAGAAACATTATCGTGAAAAAAATGGACGCTACGTTTCACTCATTTTACAGAAGCCTGACCATTTACCTTTAGGCGATTCTTATGATGTCGCCTTTAGACGACTCGTGCAAGTGGAGCGCCGTCTGGCTCGTTCGTCCGTTTTACAAAAAGCTTACTCTGATTTTTTAAAAGAGTATGAATCATTAGGCCATATGGAATTGTATCGGGGTATGGATCAAACTCAATATTTTATCCCGCATCACTGCGTATTACGGCCTTCAAGTACTACTACTCCCTTGCGCGTAGTATTTGATGGTTCTCAAAAAACAAGTACTGGTGTATCTTTAAACGACACATTATTGACAGGACGAAAACTTCATCAAGATATTTTGAAAATCATTATTAATTTTCGCTTGTATGATGTCTGTTTTAGTGCTGATGTGTCCAAAATGTACCGAGCCGTGCTCATTGATCCCGCAGATCGAAAATATCAGCATATCTTGTGGCGTGAAAAGCCATCAGACCCAGTACAAGTTAACGAGCTTAAAACAAATACGTACGGACTACGCAGTGCACCGTATATAGCAGTCCGCACACTGCATCAACTTGCACAAGATGAGCAGTCTGATCCAGAAGCTTCCAGAGTCCTATTGGAAGGATTTTACGTAGATGACTTACTTTGGTCATGTCAATCTATAACTCAGGCTTGCACGTTGCAAGATGGATTGACATCCTTTCTAAAAAAGGGAGGGTTTGATCTACGTAAATTGTCCAGCAATTGTCCTGAATTACTTACCCGAATAGGGGCAGATCAAATTTCAGAAATTAATTTTCAGGACGATACGTTATCGTCCTCTATAAAAGTTTTAGGCCTAACCTGGTTACCCAACTGTGATTCGTTTTCCTTTAATTATAATTTTAATGACAGCCATAGCACCAAACGTTCGGTACTTAAATTGCTTGCTAGTATATATGATCCAGTAGGTTTTATTTCACCGTGTACTTTTGTAGCCAAATGTCTTATGCAAGACTTATGGAAATTAAGCCTGGATTGGGATGATCCTTTACCAACGGAATTGTTGCAAAAGTGGGTTAAATTTCTGGCACAATTACCAATCTTGTCGCAGATTCGTATACAGCGACATTTGTTATTACCAGCGTTTGTTAGTGTGCAGTTGGTCGGTTTCTGTGATGCATCGTCGCAAGGCTATGCTGCATGCATTTATCTACGAAGCATCGATAATTCAGGCAATGTCAAAACCAGACTAATAACGAGTAAGTCGAAAGTCGCACCTTTGAAGCCTCTGCTTTCTATACCTAGGCTTGAGCTCATGGCAGCCGTGCTATTATCTAAGCTCATACGTTTTGTCGTACAAAACGTAAAAGATTTTAAGTTACCAATCATCGCCCTTAGCGATTCTACTGTAGTCTTGTCATGGCTTCAAACGCCGCCGTACAAATTAAAAGTTTTTATAGCTAACCGTGTTAGTGAAATTATTGACGTGATTCCACCTAACTGTTGGTTTCACATAAAAAGCGAAAATAATGCAGCCGATCTTTGTTCACGCGGTGTATTGCCTGAACAATTAATCGCTGTGGCCGATACGTGGTACAACGGTCCCACATGGTTTGTTGAAACTCCTCAGAATTGGCCAACAAATGCTTTCTTTTTAAATGAAAATGACAACATACCAGAATTAAAACAAAATGTAAACACATTTACTTTTAATTCGTGCGAGCAAACAAATAAAAATTATAACGATCTTGAGGAGACTTTCAATAGGATTTCTTCGTTTAACAAATTACAGCGCATAATATCATGGTGTCATCGCTTTATCAATAATCTAAGATGTAAAAACAATATTAAGAACAGTGGACCTCTGTTATCTTCCGAACTTAAACAAGGTCATAATACTATTTTACATGTAATTCAAAATAATTATTTCCATTCAGAAATTATAACCCTAATGAAAAATGGTTATGTACCATCACTTCGTAAGCTTTCTCCTTTTGTTGATTCTGACAATTTCCTCAGGGTGGGGGGTCGGTTATGTCAAGCAAAACTACCGTTTAATACAAAACATCCCTTATTGTTACCTAAAAAATGTCATGTAACAAATATATTGATAGAATATTTCCATAAAATATATATGCATGCAGGTCCTCGCACACTGCAGGGCATTTTATGTACGTCTTACTGGATTATTAATGCTCGTAGTATTATTCGTTCAGTATTATCCAAATGCAAGAACTGTTTTAAGTTTCAACCTTCTAATATTCAACCGATGATGGGTACGTTACCTTCATCCAGGCTTGCACCAAACAAGGTTTTTAACCATGTTGGATGCGACATAGGAGGACCTTTTTTCATAAAAGAGAGCTTACGACGTAATGCAAAGATTAGCAAAGCATACTTATGTTTGTTTGTATGTTTTTCTACGAAAGCAGTTCACCTCGAAGTGCTCAGCGACTTATCGTGTGAATGTTTTTTAGCTACCTTTGATCGGTTTGTTGCCCGCCGCGGTTTATGTAATTGTTTGTATTCAGATTGTGGAACAAATTTTATCGCGGCAGCTAAACATTTAAAAGAAGTACATATCTTCTTGAATAAAACTTCAAATCGTGACGCAATTTTGGAAGGACTTTCTTCAAGACTTGTTGAGTGGCGAACTAATCCACCCAACGCTGCTTCAATGGGGGGCCTATGGGAGGCCGGTATTAAATCTGCAAAACATCACCTCTATCGTGTAGTAGGTGATCGGTCACTCACGTTCGAAGAGTTAACTACTCTTTTTTGCAAAATAGAAGCGATTATGAACTCACGACCTTTATGTTTTCTTTCAAATAATCCAAATGAGTTTGAGGTTTTAACACCTGGTCATTTTCTTATCGGACAAAGTTTGTTAGCGGTTCCTGAATATAACGTTGAAGAAATTGAATTTAATCGGTTGTCACGTTGGCAGTTTCTTCAAAAGGCCTCTCAGTCATTTTGGAAGCGCTGGTCAAATGACTATTTACATACTCTTCAGCAGAGAGAAAAATGGTCATCTCTTAGTCGAAATATAAAGCAAGGTGACTTAGTGCTACTGAAGTCTAACTTAACAAAGGCTTTGCAATGGCCTCTTGGAAAAGTAGAGGATGTTCATCCTGGGGTCGATAACGTTGTACGCGTAGTTACCGTACGAACTAAAAATGGTGTCGTAAAACGACCCGTTAATAAAGTTTGTCCTTTGCCCTATGCTAATTAGATATATATTTGTTTAATGTTAGAAGCTACATTTACTTTACATAATTTATACTTTACCTAATTTTATTTTAAACATTTTACACAAGCTTCGTAAGCTTTTTAAGGTACCCGGATACCTTATTCATTCATTTACATTACTTACAGTCACGTAGGAAATCATCACAGTGATTTCGGTGGGGGGTATGTTCAATCCTTGCGACTGGCTGATAAGTAATTATAAAAAGAATTCCATCGACATTGACATCCAACGTCAATCGTAAAAAGATGGTGTATAATGAAGACCATGGTGCCGTGCACTAAATATATTCAGCCGTGCTGAAGTCTTCTATTCTCCTATCGTGACCCATCGGCCGTGCCGAGCAATAAGAGAAGAACGCCGTGCGCTCTCTATCAATAGTGTTCAAGACCCATCGGCCGTGCCGGACAAACAATAAAAGTGCGCCGTGCGCACCCACCAGCTGCAGATCGACTTGGAGGTTAAGGTTGGTGGTTTAGAATTATTTATCAAAGCAGCAAGAACTTGAACATATCTCCTACACATAGGTACATACATATTACATACAGTCCACTCTATATCTAGTGCGATTACCGCACATATATCATTCAAAATGTCATAATATTATCAAATTATTTATATAAACAGAAATCAATTGCGTCATTTCATATCAAATTGAATTATTATTAATAGTAAAAAATACAAATAATAAGCGTAAGAAATACAATTAATGTCGGCTTGAATTCAATTGTCATTATACTAAAAACAAAAATCAATTGCGTCATTTCATATCAGATTGAACTATTATTAATAATAAAAAATACAAATGATAAGCGTAAAAAATACAATTAATGTCGTCTCGAATTCAATTGTCAAAGTATTCATTTACACTATAGAAGCATTTTACTATCAACCATTTTTTTAACAATTTTTTAAATATTTTAAATTGCAAATCTTTCATGCGCGTTGGTATTTTATTATAAATTCGTACACACTTAAACATGACAAATAAACATTAAATATAAATTTTATTTGGCTGCAACCCTTTTCGCGTCCAACTGCTGAGCACGGGTCTCTCCTCATTATTGGGGAGGCCTGCAGCTTACTCCACCACGCTGCTGCAATGCAGGTTGATGGAGGTGCGGGTTAGTGGCCAACCCACCGTCGGATGTTTTCAAACCGCCCAAAAGGCCTCCGACAAGGTTTAACGACTGTTATCTATCAACAGCAACCGGGATCGACGGCTTAACGTGCTCTCCGAAGCACGGAAACGCGCATGAAGATTTTGCCAATAGCGGTCACCCATCTCACACCCTACCGCGCCGGTATGGCTTAGTTGCATACTTAGATCGCTTGTGTTCTACGAGTACGCTAACCGCAGGGCCATGCGCGCTTCGTAATTTTTTTAGGTTTTGCAATAAATAGTAGGCTATGATTTTTTAGAAAAAAATCCTTTTGTACATATCTTATAATGATTCAATACCCGAATGTTTTCATACTAAGATTGTAATTCATGATTTTATGTTCACATTTCTTTCATGATTTGGAATTTGACGGCGGCAGAACCAATACGGTACCAGGAGAATTACCAATATCTGGTGTAAAGAAATATTTCGGTTAACAGCGGTTGCTGGCTTCCGTAAGATAAAAATAAAATAACACTTCACACTCATAGCCCCACAGTAGGGTATATATACCCTGTGTCGTGGGTACCATGGAAACACACAAAGATAGAAACACAAACATCCAGACCGAGAACAGGAATTTAAACTCATCATTCAAACTTCTGTTTCGCCGGGAATTGAACCCGGGACCCCTCGATTGGCAGTTCGGCATGGTAACCATTGCGCGACGCGGGTCGTCAACCGTCAGTCCGTAAGGCAATCAACATTCTTGGAAATAGCGCAACTCAACAATGATATAAGCAAGCCTCGGGCTTGCTTGCAGTTGCTTGTAGATGTCCATGGGCTGTAACGACCACTTATCACCAAACCTTCTGTTTTGTATCGGGGGAGGGGGGGAAGGACCTTCAATATGTACCCGGCACCTTGGTAGAGGATACCGGGCTATGTGGGATTTGACCGCGCTAAAACCCCCTCGATGACCTGCCTCTGCGCTTGAGGAGGACTTAGGGATCTCCAGTAGAACGCACCGGCATCGCCCAGAATGATTCCATCCTCGGAAGAGCAGATGTGATCTCCTGCACCTTCCAATACTTACGGCGACATGCGGCTGCGCACACACCGTCGTCCTTACCGGGGCTGCTGGCTGGACGGATCGAGCTCCCACTCTCACCGTCCACAAGCTCGGAAGCCCCTTTTTAGCCGCTTCTTACGATCGGGCAGAGCAGGCATACCGTAGCTCTATTCTTAATCCCGAAACTTGTTTTATTCTTAATTTTCTTAGGTACTACTATTTATACCAGCCTTCCGCCCGCGGCTCTACACAGTTGGAAGATTTGTGGGATGGTGTTTGAGGGGAACAGCAATAATCGTTTACAGTAATATATTTATAAATATAAATTAAGAAAGAACAGTATTGTGTAACTTCAGTGAGTGAATAACTGAATATATAAGCATGTAGTTATCTTACAAAAACAGAAGCTAAATCCTGTTCAAAGCTCGAATACGTCGCTGAGAACAGATTAATATTATCTCATGAACTGTTTACATAAGGGCATATAGGGTGTAGGTAAGGGTGTTTATTTATATATATATATATATATATATATACCTAACAATAAGGTAGACGGGCCGCGTGATGTTAAGCGATCATCGTCGCCTATGGACACGGGCAACCCTAGGGGAGCCGCCTGAGCATTGCCGGCTTTGGAGGAGAGCTTTTTTACAGCTTTCTTGAAGAACCCTATGCTATAGTCCACTGGGAATGCCTCAGCTGGAAGGTTGTCCCATAACCTACACGTCCGTGGTAAAAAGGAGCGTGCAAAGCGGACTGTGGAGGACCGCCACGAGTCCAGATGGTGCCGGTGGAACTTTAACCTTCGTCTGGTGGTATAATCATGGAATGGTGATGTAGGCATCAATTTGAAGAGTTCCTCGGAGCACTCACCATAGTAAAGTCGGTAGAACACGCAGAGCGAGCCTATGTCTCTTCGCAAGCTAAGCGGTTCTAGCCTATCAGTCAATCTTGGGTCGTTGACGATTCGGTCTGCGCGCTTTTCAACGGAGTCAAATGGGTGTAGCTGGTACTTCGGTGCTCCTGCCCAGAGATGGGAGCAGTACTCCATGTGGGGTCTGACCTGGGCCTTATACAGCGTCAGGAGTTGCCCCGCAGTGAAGTACTGCCTCGCTCTGTTGAGGACACCAAGCTTTTTTGACGCCAATTTGGCTTTGTACTCCAAATGACTCCGGTACTGCACTTTACACGTAATGTCAACTCCCAAGATACCGACACTTTCACCGATGGTGAGCGCGGTGCCCTTGAACTGGGGCGCTATAAAAAATGGGGCTTTTTTAGCGGTAAACGCTAATTGCATTCAAGTGCCATTTTTGCACATATATTATGTATTATGGGTCCTTCTGATTGGGAGAGAAGCAAAAAAAGTTACTCAAATCTTTATTTTTAATCTTTATAAGTAAATTAAATATGCAGTAATTAAATATGCACAACGTACTATGACGTAATAGTAATGGTAATACTAGGACAAACCATGGTAAGTATAGGTCGATTACTGAAATATGCCATATTTACATTTGTATTTTTAACCGACTTCAAAAAAGGAAAGGTTTCTTAATTCGACCGTATATGCTTTTTATGTTTGTTCGCGGATAACTTCGTTGTTTATGAACGAAATATTCGAAAGCTTACACTTTCGAGGTGGTCCCATTGTCACCAAGTCAAGATCTGATGATGTGATCCCAGGAAAATCGAGGGGAACTCTCAAATTTTATAGGCACACATAATGATTTTGTTATACTTTCTGAACCAAAATTGATATTTGTGCATAGTAACTATAATTTCATGTTGCTGAGCTGATGATGGAAGGTATTGCCATGGTTAGGAGTTGAGAGAAAATTGTTTTGATAAATATATTTTTTTTTCAAAAACTTATGCTGCCGAGGTGTTCCAAATGTCACCAAGTCAAGATCTGATGATGGGATCCGAGGGCAATCGAGGGGAAATCTCAAATTTCAAAGGCACACATATGTGGAAATATCGCCGCAATATGTTTAAACAATGCAGAATTATTCAATTAAAGCTACTAAAAAGAGTGAAATTACATAACTATTTACAAAAAAAAAAAACGCCTGCAAACGGTAAAAAATTTCAGTACTTCGCATTTGATACTTTTCCTTGCTAATGATAGTGACTCATAAAATGATTTTGAAGTCGGGCCCTTAGTAAAATAGAATACCATTAAAATGATTTTGAAGTCGGGCCCTTAGTAAAATGGAGTACCATGCGCTCTGAATGGGAACTGAATTCAAAATAGTTTTAAGAGTCACTACCATTAGCTAGGAAAAGCATCAAATGTACTGAACAATATTGTTTTTTCCCGTTTGAAGGCGGTTTTTTTTTGTTAAAAAGTTATATAATGTGTTAAATATACGTTACAAAACACACGCACAAAAACTGTTAGGTAGCCGCACTTCACAAAATGACAATATATTTTTGTGAAATACGATTTTGAAACTAAATTAATTATAATATCTTGCTTTTGTCTGTTAGGAATCGAACCTAACTACGTCTTAATTCAAAACCAGCATAATAATTTCTTTCATGTTAACAGTCATATTCTCTTGGCTGCAATCCTTTTTGCGTCCCACTGCTGGGCACGGGTCTCTTCCCCTTATTGGGGAGGCCTGGAGCTTACTCCACCACGCTGCTCCAATGCGGGTTGGTGCAGATGCGGGTTAGTGGCCAACCCGCTGTCGGATGTTTTCAAACCGCCCATAAGGCCTCCGACAAGGTTTAACGACTGTTATCTATCGACAACAACCGGGACCGACGGCTTAACGTGCCCTCCAAAGCACGGAAACGCGCATGAATTTTTTTTGCCACTAGCGGTCACCCATCTCACAACCGACCGCGCCCGTTTGGCTTAACTGCGTAGACCGTTTGCGTTCTACGCTAGCCGCCGAGCCATGCGCGCTTTATATTCTCTTATCTTACAAATAAAGCTTGTCGAAAGATGCGTCCTTGGGGGTTGAATAATAATCTCTTATGGAGGTTCTGTTTACACAAGGGCGTAACGAGTGAGTGAAGTGAGGGGATGTTTAAATTGCGTTCAAGAGCCATTTTCTCACATAAATATAAGTTTATGGGTTCCTGTGGTTAGCGGGATAAGCAATAATCGTTTAAATGAATAAATATAATTTATGTTTAGTTGCAAATAGATCTTTTTTTTATTTTATTTGAATGGAGTAGCAGTCGAACATGCAGGCAGTAGTGTTAAGTGGTCGCTGCAACCTATAGACATCTACATACAACCTCAAGCAAGCATAGGTAAGCATAGGTCTTGTCTGAGGTCGTATGCAGTTGCGCTGCTACTCCGGAGGCTGGTCGTCGCCTCATGTGATTGTGGTCGACAACTGCACATTTCCACCGAAACACAATAGAATTGGTTCACGGCAGAAGTGGGAACAGCGGTGGTACTTCCCCGGGCGATCTATAATAGTTCTACCACCTACAAAACCTAGGTGTTTGTGTTTCCGTCTTTGTGTGTGTCCATGGTACCCATGACACAGGGAATTCAGGTGTGGGGCTATGAGTGTATAGTGTTTATTTATTTATTAAATTTAGAAATTAATTCTAGCTATTTGTAGATTTTTCAAGTCATGGCGGCAAATGTATATTGTTACTGACCCACACCTTCTTTTGGAAGTGAAAGGCATTTACACATTAGTCCATCAGTTCAACCTCGGATGGGTGCACATCATGACTGAGAAATTATGAGTTACTCTCAGGCATCCAAAGTAATTTCTCTATGCCGTGGAGCAGTGATAAACAACCATTGAACAAATTTCTATGTCGAAGGGGCAGGCAGAGGGTTTGAACTCAGTACGAGTATCTCCATTTCAAAGACTGCGGGTTTTAATGTCTAGCCATTGCTGCTCTAAAAAAAATGGGTTGCACTCCGGTAGTGCCGGCAGAAGTGAAAACTTGAACATTAACGTTGTGCATTTTTGATATTTTGGAATGGTTAGGGAATAATTTAGTACGAATTGCTTTTATTATCAGTATTATTTTCCATCTAGTATTTTCAGTAGGTTTTCACCTAGTATTTTTATAAAGTACTCACTCATTTGGCGAAGTTAGGGGAGGCCTATGACCAGCAGTGGACTATAAAAGGCTAATGGATGGATGGGTGACTCACTCATTTTCTTTGACTATTTCTTCGTGAATTGTTTCATTAATAGATGCACTTTGTTCAATGTCCATATTTACAAGTATAGACAGTCGAGCCGTCATCAGCTGTCACCCCTCCGTCTTACGAACATTCGATCAGGCCACGTGTCCTGACGCGAGTTAAACATTTTTTACCCATCCCAAAAAAGTGCACAACGCCGCTAAAGAAGTTTTCATTTGTTTCAAAAATGTTTCATAGCTCACAGTAAACAAAATACACGCAAAAGTGTTAATACGTTTATGTGAGTGGTGTTCGCGTGTAGTTAGGGGATATTTAAATTGCGTTCAGGTGCTATTTTCCCATATAGATTTTAGTTTCATGGGTGTTCGTTCTTGTATTTTGGGAAAAACAATAATCATTTAACACTAACGAATCCAATTTATGTGTTGTATTCTAATGTTTCCTTGAAATTTTTGCCACTAGCGGTCACCCATCTCTCACTCGACCGCGCCCGTTTGGCTTAGTTGCATAGATCGATTGCGTTCTACACTAACCGCCGGGCCATGCGCGCTTCATTATACCATTAGTTCACCAATATATGCCGGTTTCACTAACGGTTCACTACCTTAATTTTGCCGGTCAAACATCCCAAAGGCCTTCCAGTTCGTCAAGTTATCTAATTGAATCATATTCCCTCGAATAGGGCTGTCAATTTTACTTTTATTGGAAGAGGTTTGCTATCGATCTTTTTCCCGACTGCATTCGATTCGTTACATTAACGGAATCAAAGCTCCATTAATAGGACTACCCAATCAAAATATTTGTTTGAGACAACAGAAATTAAAACTCAAATAAATCAAATGTCTACCTCACCGGGAATAGAACCGGGACCACCGATTGACAGTTCAGTTAATTTACCAATATGTTATCACGGTTTTGCTAATGGTTCACTACCTTGCCGGTCGAACGTCCCAAAGGCCTTCCAGTTCGTCAAGTTACTTAATTAAATCATATTCCCTTGAACAGGGCTGTCCATTTTAATTTTAAACTTCATTGGAAGAGTTTGCTATCGATCTTCATCCCTAGGGCATTTATTCGTTACATTAATGGAATGAAAGCTCTATGAACAGGACTGTCCAGTAAATCTTTTTTTAAATGAGGAGTTCTAATAATTGAGCGACATGACCTACACACACTGTGATGTTATAATTGACACTAAAGTGTTGGTATTTTACAAGGGTACAGATTATTACAATAGAAATAAAAAAATAAAAATAAACATTACACACTCATAGCCCCACTGTAGGGAAGATGTACCCTGGTCGTGGGTACCATGGACACATACAAAGACAGTAACACAAACACCCAGACCGAGAACAGAAATTTGAACTCATCATTCAAATTTTTGTTTCGCCGGTGTAGCGACCTTTCGCTACTCATCAAGAGATGGCCCCACGGGTATTCCTGAATCACGTTATCGAAGTTTTCGGAATATCCTACCATATAATACAAGCTCCGAATAGAGTTTGTTGGAGCGCGGCCGCTCCCCGGGCATGACCACCTCGCTCGGTGGGAGATCTCCCTTTGCCATAGCCGGGAATCGAACCCGGGACCCCGCGATTGGCTTTACTGCATGATAACCATTGAACCACGCGGGTCGTCAAAAAAAGAAATCTCACACATAACATATTAAATACAATTAAAAATGTAATTTCAACTTGAATTGGGACTCAATGTTTCTCTTAGTTTAGGTGATAGAACAATAATCGTTCGACTGGGCAAGTACCAACGCTGCACCCACTTCTGCCGTGAAGCATTCTATTGTGTTTCATTGGACTGGTGGAGTTGCCGGTCAGACTTTTTTTTTAATAAATAAACCTAACAATAAGGCAGACGGGCCGCGTGATGTTAAGCGATCACCGCCGCCTATGGACACGGGCAACCCCAATGCTAGGGGAGCCGCCCGAGCATTGCCGGCTTTGGAGGAGAGCTTTTTAGACTTACTTACATGAGGCGAACTTCAGCCTTCAAAACAGCAGCGCAACGCATACGACTGTGGCAAGACTTGCTTCTCCATGGGCTTCAGCGACCAGCAAGTCATCATGTAAAAGGGCTAAGAAAAATAACGGGTTGCACTCCGGGAGTGCCGACAGAAGTTAATACTTGTTTTGGCGCGTTAGACATTTTTTAGATGGGTACTAGGGTTATTGGGTTATGAATTGCATTTTATATATGAATTGTAAGAAAGAAAGAAAAGAAAGAAAAAATATTTATTTCATATTAGGAATACAAAATATTCGCTTAATGAATGTCATTTTTTCCCGGTCATCGCCTTTAAGTGCCTGTTTGGGCTAGATGTTGAGCTGAGAGAAAAAAGGCGGCGGAAAAAAAATCCCAGCACTCTTTTAAAAAAAACAGTACATAATAATATATTTGAGATAACAGAATGGCTATGGGTCGATAATGGTCACACGTGACAGCTGATCGTGCGAGACACCATGTATTTTATTAATTACTAGAGGCCCCCCGCGGTTTCGCCCGCGTTAGAAAAGGTTAGTAAATTATAAATTTTTATTGTAGTTATGGTTTACTATTTTGGCTATAATGGCTTACACATGAGACATAGATATATACAGTGGCGGGCTTTTTTGTAGGACTATTTAAGATAAACATTTCCATCATACATTTCATATGTATGTGTATGTGTCGATTTTTTACTACTTACTTGATACTTATCGTCATATTTTGGACAATTCAAACAATATCGTAATAAATTGTAGCCTATGTGTCTTTCTGAGGTATAAGCTATATTATTGTAAAGTGTAAAGTTTCATTAAAATCCGTTCCATAGTTTTTACGTGAAAGAGTAACAAATATCTTTTATCATCTTTTATCATCATCATTTTACGAATCATCGTTAACAATTTTGACAACTCTTGTATCATCGTCATCAGAGGCGGCTCGTGACATTTTTTGATGGGGGATCACAAAAAAAAACTTAGAGCTTACCATTTATTTTATTTATACAGAAAATTTATTCGCCGGTCTTTTTGACGAGCGAAGACATCTATGACTTTCTTGTGAAAATCTGTATATATAAAAATGAATCCCATTATCCCTTGGTCACGACATCACGCGTGAACGGCTGGACCGATTTCGCTAATTCTTCTTTTGTTGTGTTTGTAATTGGCAGAAGAAGGTACTTATTTAATAAAACATTAAGTAAATATCACGAAAACTTAGAAAATTTAAAAACTATTTTCCAATTCGAATGCAACATTAACATTTAAGACAAGACAGCGTCCTTCAAAAATGTGACTCACATGAAATATTCAGAGAGCTAAGCAATGAAAACTTGCAACCATTTTCTAATATTTTGTTTTAATTACGTCACATCAGCTAAATTTCTTAGTGTTTGAAATCCATGATGAACTGTTGCACGGTATTAAAAAATTAAGCGTTGATCATCAGTTATGGAAAAGATTTTTATTTTTTATATGAAAACTCTTGAACTTGCAAAATGTTAGTTACTATTTTTATCGACTTTCATACGTGATACACCGAGTTACAAGTTTTGCATGACTGAACACTGTGAAACTTATCATTAATTGACTGCTTGCTTCTTCTTATTTTTTATGGTTTTAGAAAAGTTACTGCAGTGAATATTTATTTTTAAATTGAGGTAAGTACCTTCCACGCCAAACGTTAAGAAATCCTGCTGACTGACTAAAATATTTCTATGCTCCACTAATTTGACGGAATATAAAAAAATTGCTATTTGAAAATGTTTGTACTTTTTTGTCGCTTTCTCTCGAAATAGCTCTCGGAATCAAACGTTAAAACGAGATCTGTCATTATTTTATTTTCTTCCATGACATTTTATTGGACAGTAACCTAAAAACTTCATAGATAATATAATATGAATGCATAAAAAATACTCTTCATACATTTGTTGTAGGTTTCTGTACAATGTAGGTAGTTTCTTCAAGAAGCTAAACTGGCTAGCTCGGGATTGCTCTCCGTAGGTGGAAGTTATGAATATGAGCTACAATAAGACTAGATACAGTAAGAACTGATCAGCTACCCAATCGTAAGAGGCGAATAAATGTGAACTTCTGGAGTTGTGGGCGGCGATTTGGAGCACCGCGCATGGAGTCCTCTGAACGAGTGTTCAGCAGGCCACTGAGGAGGTTTTAGTGCTGTATAAATCCCACATAACCCGGTATCACTTTTCAATCTGACACGTACCTTGCGAAGATTCCGTCCCGAAAACATAAAAGTTACCTCGGCATTAACAATATGAAATATGGTGTCCTCCACGTAATCATAAAAAGCGACTAAGTAGAGGCTTTCACGGCTATACTGGGAGTCGGACCAACAGCCACGGGTAAAACGACGGCGTATTCGGCCGCACGACTCTTGGCAGAGTTACCTACATTGCTCACCCAAGAGCCCATTTGTAACGCCGCGCCACAGAGTACATCGCTGCGCATGGAAGACATTGGCAGGTTTCGCTGAAAATCCTATTCAGTGGGTTTTAGTGTGGTTGAAATGTTAAATAATTAACTCGCTGTCTCTCTCGGGCGTAGCCTCACATACCGTAAGAAGGTAGATTTAAGTGAAAATAATTAATTGTTGAATAAAGTTATTAGGTAAATCAGGAGCTGGCTCTGCAACACGATACTAGATTTACTCAAAATATTTTTGAGCCTTTAAAAAGTAAACAAACTCCTACGAGAGTGAAATAGGAGAGTGTAGTTTACATGGAATTTTCTCATTTCTGGACCTACTCTATATATATATACCTACTCTACTTATACTTCTAATAAGTAGAGTAGGTAATATACATACGAGTATGTGATTGATAACAATTTAAAATGATTTGTGCAGGTGAAATGGATAAACTTCCGCCTAAAAGGGTAAAAAGGCGGGGGAAGGGTTAAGTAAAATGTATAGAAATTAATTATCATTTCATTTCTGAACTTAGCAGTATAAACATTGGTATATAGGGCCTGACTTTCTTATTTCTTAAAAATATAATTATGACAACCTTTATATTTCGTCGGACTAATTTAAAAAGGGGGCTGTTTTTCTCACGGTCAGGTTTATGTGGCTTGCTAGCGGGTTAGTGCACCAAATAACTTGGTCATTTTAACACCAGCTTCAAAACGAAGTAGGTACTGTACAGGTTACCTATCTTTTATAGCAGTACCTACTTGCAGACGCAGAACAGATACGTATGACACAATTATAACGGGGTAAATTTAAACTGTGTCCTGATAACTAAAGTACACGCGGAAGAAGTCGCGGGCAAAACATTTCTCTAACTCTATATGTATTGTATAAAACTGAATTCCTATTTCCCTTGGTCTCGGCCTCACGCGTGAACGGTTAGACCGATTTCGATAATTCTTTTTTGTTGTGTTTGTTATTATCAGGAGAAGGTTCTTATCAATGAAAAAAATTAAGAAAATTGATAATTAATAATTTTTTTTGTAGATTCGATTTTAATATCCATAGTTAAGACAGGAAAACGTCTGTCGGGTCAGCTAGTCAGATATAGAATTAATTAATCGTTTTTCAGTTTTTCGTGTCAAAATGTCAAAATTATTAAATAGCTAATTAAATTTATGTCATGTCAGAATATCATGTTGTTTCATGTCATAATCAGATAAATTCAATATAATAATACACATTTCACAATAGACAAAATTAAAAATAAAATAATACACAATTAACCAAACCTCTATAGATTCCGGGATTAAGGGATTCCGTAGATTCATCATGCCCTCGTAAAGCAACTTGAAATGCACCACAAAATACCACACAATCTATGAAACGCCGTAAAATATATCGATTTTCATCAACGCGTTCATTGAACTCTCGAATAGATTTTCGATACGCAGAATCGAGCGCTTTATGAATATCTTGTCGGCCAATCGATGCCAATAATTGCACTTCACATAACATATGAAATCGAGATTGCGAATGTTTTTTCAGTTTTATTGAAAGATGCGCTAAATCGTCAACACCCGTTGTGATCCATGCAGATTCACCTCCACTGACGGTGTCAGTTTCCAAACACCAGACACGGAAAACAAAATAATTTATTGGTCTCTTTACAACCACACAACCAAGGAGTTTTAAAATATTGTTCAAACTTAAAAACACGCGTAAAAGATTTAGTTTTTGTATTACATTTTTGTGTAAGTGCAATTTGAGGACCCTTTAGCTTTTAGTTCAAGGCGTATTTCTATAGTTTTTGACACTTTTTAATAAAAGATACACTGTATTGTTCCATTTTTAAAACAAAATGTCGCGCATAAACTATTTTTTAATTTTAATTTAAAGAAAAACTGCGATATAACTGTCAAAGCCGACGACACGTTTGTTTGTATACATAAGAACGGCAACATCGCATAAGCAGGTTGAGGCCACGCCCCACGGCACGCGTCACGGCCGAACCCACGGTTTGGCAACGTCGCGCGTGAGCGGCGCTCCAGATTAAGTTAATTTCTCATACTAAATCTTTTGTTTCACGCGTCGGCTATGTGCTGCGATGTTTCTCTTTCGCACTCATTGAATACAGCGCTAGGAATCGTACTAAACTTCGTTCCATTAGGAGCGCAATCGCTGGCGCTCCACTCGTACAATATGACGATAAATGTACGCTTAGATATAATGTAAGTAAGGATAGATGATAGATGTAATGTAAGGATAGTATGTATTATGAAGGAATATAGATTACCTATGTAATTTTCCTATGTAATATTTAAATTTTAAAGTGGGAGTGCACTGCACCAGCGCTCTTTAGGATGAGCCGCCACTGATCGTCATAATCATTAAAATTATTACAATCTTAAATAGAAACTATAGGTAACTAAAATTGGAAAAAAACAATTTTTATTGTTTATACCGTACTGCGTCTCGTAACGGTGTCGCGAATCCAGAGATTTTATCTCATCTAAAAAAAGCGTACCGCGCTAAAAGAAGTTTTCATTTCAATAAATTAAATAGTAGGTATATTTAATGAAGTAGAGCAAACTTCAATGTATAGTCTTCAACATCGCATGCAGCGGGGGGAGCGCCACTTCTTAGCAGTTTTGCATATTCGGACGGGAGCCTTAATACCACGAGGCCTAAATGCTCATCTGCTACTCCATTTAAATAAAAAATAAAAAAGTTAATTCTTTGATAATGACTGTTCATTTTTCCACAATATTACAATATGTTCTCCATTCACTTTTTCTTCTTCATTATTTTTTTCATTTTTCCAAGCAAATACTCAATAAAACAATATTTTATTCATCTGATGTACAGCCCTCAAGACAGGTGTTTCACATCTGTTAGAAGCAGGTGAGACACGTGTCGATACTAATTGAAGTAGCCAACCGAAATGCGTTAGGGCATATTATATTACAAATATATATTTGGACATAATACTATGTTGTTCTATGCCTAACTCCAGCATCCTGGATTTGGAGAGAAGCAGAGAATATGAGAATAGGCATGATGACACTATTAAAGAATCAGAGAATAAATGGTTTTATAGAAAAATATATACTAAAAGGGTTCTAAAAAATGATCCCGTTTTAATAAACATTAAGATTAATAAGATTTTCAAAAAAAAAAAGTATAAAATACTGCAGTCGGCCATGTTATCTGAAACGCCAATCAGAAGGAATGACGTCACGTCTCAGTAAATGTCATCGTGTTGCTTGAAGTTTAGCATACACTCGCAATACACACAATGCAATATTTACTAAAGTGTGACGAGCAAGCCGACGCCATGACACCTACGAGCGTTTTCGCGCTTAATTCAAATTACATAGCAGAAAATACATTGATTTACATTAAAACTTAAGTTTATTGATGAAAGAAACTTTTTTTTTCGAAAATAGGAGACGTGTACCTACAATAAGGAAAGGTATTTAAAAATCTGTCATCTAAGCTGGAACTTTTTTCTGCTACGTTTGTTGTTTGCCAATCCATAACCATACTGTCTATTGATATTAACTATAAATGTAACAACTGTAATTTAAAATAGTGCTGCTGAGAGTTTTTCTCCTCCAGTTCTTTTCTCTCATCATCATCATCATCTTGGTGGTGGCATAAGTCGCCATTCTGAATTAAAAAGATTTCCGTCATATACCAGAATGGTTGTTATGACATAACAACCATAGCACATTGTGCTGATGGTTGAACATCACATGCCTTTCAGAAATGTTGTATTTCCTTTACGCATGTCTTTTGTTTTTCTTTAACGTGGAGAAAGAGCCTGGAATAAAGAACAGAAAAACATAGGCTACTTTTTATCCTGGATAATGTATTGTTCGCATGTAATATATTGGTATAACCGTAAACTCAAATCCACAGAACGAATCTAGACCAGACCACTACTTAATAATTATTATGATGATGACATCCCATAAACCTTCGATCCGGTCTAGGACTACCAAATCAATTGAGATACTTTTAATTAGCTGTCAATGTGACATCTTCATACATTTTGTACGAGAAAATGGTATGTGACGTCACAAACCATTTAAGTCAGTTGACTAAATTTTAATTGATTAAAGTGGCCGTAAAATCATGTATGTAACTAAATTAACAAGTATCCTGCTTTCCAAGCATAGTTTTGTGCAGCCTTTTTAAGGTATGCATTTTGTTTTTTTTTTTGTGAATAGTGTCCAAGACTATTTTACTGTTTATTCCTTTCACCCATAGAAATGCTTCTATGCGACCTTTGAATCCATCATATTTATCAAAGCGATCCAAGCAGTATATATTTTGCAAGTTCTAAAAGACAACCTTCTGCCCTCGGTTTCATAAAAGTACAAAGATTTTTGTTTGTTTGTTTGCAAAAATCTACCAACCGTGAATAATTATTTCTACAGCTACGTAAGAGGTAGCTGTAACGATTACAAAACGGATTGAAAATTATTTTTCTTTCTTTTTTAAATATCCGTGAACTTTTTAAGAAAGGAATCTTTTTTACTCAATATACCTTCCCTCCTTCTTTCTACCCGAGACAATGATGGTGGGTCCCCTCACGTGAAGATTCCAGGTTCTTATTTAGGCCCGAAACTCTAACTCTGATGACCAACGACTTTTGATTTACGCAACTAGGCACCAACTTATTTTACCACTAAGAGGTTAGTTGCGTATTTGTACTGAACATCTGAATTTTAAACTGGTTATAATGAAGTAAACGGACGACCTAAGGAAAACCTCACTCAAACAATCTTTCAAAACTCGTGTCACAGCTCACTATTTTAGTTCTATCACATAAATAACTCTTCTTATGTAGCTCTATGCAAATATTCTTATTATGTATATTTATATGTATATGTTTATATCATATCCTTTTCAATATTTTGTTATTATTTTGTTTTTATGAAGCATGCTATGCCGCCTACAAAAATCTCTGTTTCGCCCAAAGGTAGACTGGTTTTTAGCATTAAGTCCGCCTTTTATACTAATTCAGTGTAATAAAGTTTTAAATAAATATATATATATATAAAATATAGCCCCTGACTACCCGCATTGGAGCAGTGTGGAGTGAGCTCCATGCCTTCCCAGTAATGGAGAGATACGCGAGAGGGTTACTGATACCTAAGTACCTAATTATCTAATTATCCATCCATCCATCAGCCTTTTATAGTCCACTGCTAGTCATAGGCCTCCCCTAACGTTCGCCACTCGTCCCGGTCCTGGGCCTTCTGAATCCAGCGACTACCCGCTGTCTTCTTCAAGTCATCAGTCCACCTGGTTAGAGGGCGGCCTATATTCCTTTTGCCGAGACCTAAACATTATAGTAACATAAAATTTAAAAGGGCATGTGAAGTTCAACAACGGCCAGCGTGGCCAAAATTCTTCATATTTCTTATTCTTATTTATTTATTCATTTATGTACATATAATTTGAAAGAAAAATACCAAAGAAAAGAATACACAAGAAAGTTAGTTCAAAGTTACTACTTATTTATTCTTATTAATGTAACACGAGTCGAAGAATGATTCGGTGAAAATTTCCATAAAACACTTTAAAATATCTTCATGAACACACTGACAAGTTACTTTAACATTTTTGTATATAAATAAAAAGATGTAGGCTATAGTCGTCTTGGTTATTATAAGGAGCGGATTTCCTCTGAGTATTGGGTTTATTATTTCTTTGAAGTTCCCTTTTTATCGCTACGCTATCGAGGTTTTTTGGTACTTTCTTGGCTTTTTGAAGCTTTTAGGGATCCGTGGAGGAATAGAAAATTTTATTATTTTGACCAAAGTAAAGCAAAAATGAAAATTGTAAGGTTTGTGTTGTTGTATAGTAAGATACGCAAAGCGCTCATGGCCCAGCGGCTAGAGTAGAACGCAAGCAATCTAAGCAGCTCAGAGAAACGACTCAAAGAAACTGTTCACAAGGTACAAAAGGGAAAGTTTGTCACAAGTGGTCACACATCTCACATCTCACGATAGGCCTGGGCTCTCTCGGTGGATTGGATTGGGACAAGATTTGCCTTGCGCGTGCGCATTTCGGTTTAATTGTTGGTCCTGGTTGTTATCGATAAACAGTTGTGGAACCCTGTTGGAGGCCTTATGGGTAGTTTTAAAACATGCGACTGCTTATAGGCCCCTAACCCTTCCAACAACCTTTACTGAAGCAGCGTGGTGAAGTAAGCTCCAGATCTCCCCAACAATGGGGAGAGACACGTGACCAGTATGACTGTTTTGAACTGTATTAATAAGTATTCATTCACTGTAAAACATCTCGTGAGGATATGTAAACATGTATATAACTAAAAGACTGTCGACTGTCGTCTTCGCCGAGGCCACCTTCCGACCGCACGCGATGGCCCACGATGAAGGACCTCGGTACGGTCCGAATCATGTCGGGCGCCACCGAAGTGATCCGCGAGGTAAGCCGGGACTTTATAAATAAGTATTAATTCACTTCAAAATACTAATACAGAACCCTTATTATTACTTAGAAGTGTATTCCCACTTGTCGATTGGTCGGCAGTTTTTTTGCTAGGCGCACTTTCAAATTAGATGGAACTCTTGGCTCGCTCCGAGGGGCTCGGAAGTGGGGCCTTTTCGACTTTGTTTATTCAGGGCCAAGATTTTTTTATTTACTGATGCGAAAACAATTATACGGGTTTCATGAAAGCGGGACTTCTTACTTTGATTATAATTCCCATCTTGTGATTATAAAAATTCCTCTTGTAGGTAGGATATATGCGTCATTGAGATGTGTGATACTTGCCAGTAATACCACCATAAATAAATAATTAAAAAATAATGAATCACACTCATAGCCCATATTCCCTGTGTTGTGGGTACCATGATACATGTACAGACCGAAATATATTTAAACTCATCATTTAAATTTTCGCTTCGCCGGGAATCGAACCCGGGACACTTCAAATGGTAGTCCGGCAAGTTAGTCACTACGCCACAATCTGTGGAACAGCAGCGTAACATTTACGAGGATATTGATAAGTTTCTATATAACTACAACCACTTATCTAATAGTTAGTTAGTTAGTGGGATGGCGCGAGGACTCAAATCAAACTCAAACTCAAACTTAGCCTCCGATAATAAGAGCCTCCACTGCGCAATCTTCTGCCAGTCGCGCGTTCAGTGTTCGCGCAGATCTCTCTCCGCCTTAGTGTAAGTCTGCACACGCGAAAACGTTACTATCGTGTTTTCGTTAAGAATTTAACTATCGACCTTATTCCTTTCAGGTTAAGATCAATCTGTCCAATTTTAACTCTGACGCAGTAGTAACGTTTGCGCGTTTACAAACTAATTACACTAAGGGCTGTGGTCCTTCCAGCGGTACTTGGGGCGGCCGACCAGATGACGATCACTCGGCAGCCCCAAATATGGTCGCTGAAGTGAAGCTTTGAACAGCACGAACCCATTCTTTCAACATGGATGAGCCAGCGAAGTCTGTGTGCTTTGATCACGCCGATGATATTGGGCTCAGCCCCTAGGTCTTCCCATTCTTTATTATTTTTTTCTCCTGCATACTCCTCCTTCTGTTATGGACCTTAGGGTCCACACAATTTTGATAAAGACTTTACGTTCAGTCACAAGAAGTTTGGTTTCGACTTATCCCCGCGCTGGGCCTCACAGCGTAGGGGAGCGTCCTCCAGGTAGCGGATGGGGTAGTGGTTGGTAGCCTATCTAGGTACCAACGACGGATGTGGTGGATTGGGGGTTATGCGGCGGTTTAACACCCCTCCCACGTAAAAACCTTGCGTTACGAAACCGATAATAAGAGAAATTATCTATTAAGTTATACTTATTTTGCCTCACGGTGACCCATGTGGAGTACCTATCATCTTTAAATCAATTATGGTGAATATATATTTATATACGTTACTGCCAAGCTTAGTACAGAGTATATGGTGCAGAGAACCCACGATGAAAATGAGTCAGCATCCTGGATTCGATTAACACCGAAGAACAAATTAATATTTTATTTAAATATTTTTAATTTTCTTTAAGTACTTTAATTCACTGTCCTGTTAATCCTAGTGTGGCTATGAGTATATATATATATATATATATATATAAAGATCTGTCTTTTAATATTTTTTATTATTATAGTAAATAAATTCATTATGATGAAGTCTACTATTTAAAAGTTATAATATTAAAGGAGATGCATTTCTTTCGTTGAGACACAAATATATAAGACAAAGTCGGCTGCTTACGTTTCTTGATTGTTTAATAATAAATAGCGTATTAATTGCATGTACACGTTCATTGATCCATATATTTCCGTTTTCAAACAAAACAAAAGATTATTATACTTGACTGAATATCGAGTGGACTTAGTTGGTCCAAATTTGGCGCAATGCCAGAGAACTGACGAGTTATCGCGAACCTATCATTTTTTTCCCCTTAACTGGTCCTATAGGATATTGATTCTGATCTTATTTCTTAAGCTACGATGCCCCCTGCAAGATTGTACAGGTGACGAAATGTGGGCTTTTAAGAGTGAGAGTTGAGAGTTTGTGAGGATGAGAGCATGAGCCGTCCAGCCAGCGGTCCTATGAAGGACGGCGGTGAGTGTTTGGCCATACGGCTTTGTTAGCACCTAAGGGAGTAGGAGAACCACATTGCTTTAAAAATATAGGTCCATTTTGCGCGCTGCGTATAGGCGACACTGGTGTTTTGATGGAGATACCTACCAGAGTCCTCCCGAAGCATTTCAGTACATTTTTTTAAATATAAATAAACCGAACAAAAAGGCAGACGGGCCGCGTGGTGTTAAGCGATCACCGTCGCCTATGGACACGGGCAACCCCAGGGGAGCCACCCGAGCATTGCCGACTTTGAAGGAGAGCTTTTTTTACAGCTTTCTTGAAGAACCCCATGTTATAGTCCACTGGGAATGCCTCAGGTGGAAGGTTGTCCCATAACCTACACGTCCGTGGTAAAAAGGAGCATGCAGAACGGACTGTGGAGGACCGCCACGAGTCCAGATGGTGCCGGTAGAACTTCAACCTTCGTCTGGTGGTATAATCATGAAATGGCGATGTAGGCATCAGTTTGAAAAGTTCCTCGGAGCACTCACCATAGTAAAGTCGGTAGAACACGGAGAGCGAGCCTATATCTCTAGTACATAATTTGTTATCATAAGCTGCCGGGTAACTTTTGAAAATTTTGAATATTCTGATACCAAATAAAGAGAAACACGATTAGTCAGTCCACTGTCTTGATCTTTTATTGCAGAAAAATAAATAGAGTATCAATAAAATCGCACGATCACATCCATTGTTCCATATATTCCCGTTTTCATAACAAAAGAATATTATCCTTGACTGAATATCGAGTGGACTCAGTTGGTCCAAATTTGGCGCAGCGCCAGAGAACTGATGAGTTATCGCGAGCTACATTTGTCGTGATACGTTTTTTCGGACTCCATTCGTATCAGAAAAAATATCTGCTTTACAAATGGCGTTCGATTTGTTAAGTAATTGCTACCCTTCTATGTATCGTATTCAATAATGGAGCGAGGGGCAAATTTGAGGGTTCGGTATGAATTCAATCGATTAAGACAGAAAGAAGGTTTTTTAAATAATGCAATTACATACAAATTTACATTTATAATTTTTATGTTAATCTTCCTACTAGTTCTGAAGGTTCTATAGGTCTTGGTCTTTGCTCTTAAAGCAACAACATGTTTGTTGTCAAATTGCAGTTTTTTCTGAATTTTTTTATGTCCCACTGCTGGGCACAAGTCTTCTCTAAGTGAAAAGGATTTAGGCCATAGTGCACCACGCTGCCCAAGTGCGGATTGGTGGACTTGGTGGTCAAATTACATTACTTTTCGTCCATTAAGTTTCATTTTCCAATACCTAATTCTCAGAGCCCTTATGCATTAGGAGTATGTATAAAAACAGCTCATATTTTAACATACATTCGTAACTTTGATAGGAATGTGTGCATACGGGATATATTTTTGAAATGAAATACAAAAATAATCCAAAACAGCTGATACTTCATATCATAAAATCAGGTCACGCAAGATGGCTATAAAACGAACATAAAAAACATAAACTTCGAAATAACCTTAGGGTCCAAAAAGTAAGGCAAACATAGCTTGCAATATTTAGTGACCCTGGCTTGGAGCCAAATCTGGTACACCCACAGAACATTATTAAGAGAGGTAGAACGGCAATAATGCGCCGTTCGTATGAAGACTGGTGTCGCCGATGAAGCCCCGCCTTTCACCTCCATTAAATAACTCTCACTTAAATAAATACGAAGCTTACGCACATATTTGCAATTTCAAATCTAGCCAATCTTAGCGCCGCACAATCACGCGATTTCAAATGAACGAATCATATCCAAGCACGCACACAAGCACGCATATCATAGCACGATCGCGTGTTTCTGTAGAGATTTTGGAATTTTGAGCGTTTGCTCAAAATTCCTTGGCACGTCTACCCCGCCCACATTTCCATTCTACTCCTTTAATATGTTCTGTGTGTACACTAGATCCAACACTGAGGTTACTCGATACTGAGTGAGTATTTAAATTTTACTCTGTATTTTGATGTTCATTAGACGTTTGATTAATGTTTAGCTAACTGCAATATTTTATTTATCCAATCGAAATCCTGATCGCACTCAAAATCTTATTATAAATTATAATACTGAACCCTCCTTAATGATCCAGAATGCCAGCTTCGTAGCAGAGAATCCAATATCTTGTAAAAATCAGACACTCATGTTTAGCGATGAACTAGGCAAAAACATGGGTGCCAGATTACATAAAAAGATTGGCCAAAATATATGTAATTTTAGCATGCCCGGGGCTACAATGAGAGAAATAATGGATAAGGTACTTTTAGGCAAATATGACCCCACTACCACTTTAATTTTGTTATTTGGTAGACGGGGACAAGTACGGCAAAACCTACTTACTAGTTATATTAAAAAACTACAAGACCTTAAAGTCAAAAAAATTATCTTGTTTACAATTCCTTATGTTAAGGATGATTATAATGAAAATAAAATAAGACATCAATTAAATATACATATGTATAATTTAATTGCCAATAATAACAAATGTATTAATTTTGAATGCTCTGATCATAATTATAATAATAATGACATATTTAATTTGATTGACATCAATAAAATATTTAATAATAATTTGATTTTGACATTGGATAGATTTCATCTATCAAATTTTTTTTATAAACAGATAGCTTCCCTGCTATCATATTATTTAAACCTAGACTCGGCTATAAACTTAGCTATAAAAACTTCTGCTTCTATTGAGCAGGTTAATGTATCGACATGTAGTAATACTTGTAGTACTACTGCATTGAAATCTTTAAATCATTTCCAAAATAATTTAAATTAAATGGTGAGACAACAGAGACATCAATCTCTAGCAACGGAATAAATACGTATATATGCCCTTTGTCAAGTAACATAATAAGAAATAATAAATGTCTAAACTTGGTGCATCAAAATATCCAAGGTCTGCTAAACAAAGAACTAGAACTAGAATTATTTTTGAAGGAATATAATATTAATATAATGTGTATTACAGAACATTGGTTGAAAGATTACCAACTTGTTTTTAACTTTGATACGCACCAAGTCGCAAGTTCGTTCAGTAGGCAGACAGCCTTACGTGGTGGCTCGTTAATTTTTGTAAGTAAGGACCTGAAGTTTAAGGTTCGTCACGACATCGTGAGCCTTTCTATTGAACGAACTATAGAAATAGCCTGTGTGGAGTTATTAAATTGTATTATTGTTTGTATTTATAGACCTCCAAACTCTTTGTATGATACTTTTGAGTCAGTTTTGGAACAATTATTGGATAAATTGTGCAACAAAACTAAAAAGAAGAAGGACATAGTTGTTTGTGGTGATTTTAACATAAATATATTGGAGGATTCAGCCATAAGCAAAAAGTTTTTGTCTGTCTTAAAATGCTGTAATCTTACTAACGTGTTCTCACAACCAACTAGGATTACACAATCCACAGCTACTTGTATAGATAATATTTTTACAGAGGGGTCACCAGAGCAATCTATGATAATAAACAACTTAAGCTCTGATCATTGTGGCCAATTAGTTTGCTTTAATTACAGGATGGACAGACAGGTTAGTAAGAGCAAGGTGGTCGTTCCAGTGACTAAAAAACGCATGGAGAGATTTAGATGTGCAATTGAAAATGGGTTTCCTATTCCAGCCCATAAAAATGTAAATAAACATTATGGGACATTATGTTCTAATATACACAAAATTTATAATACTGTTTTTACATCAAAAACAATCTCTCCTAAAAACTGTAAATCATTCAGTGATTGGGCGACTTTAGGGATACATAAAAGTAGACAAAAATTATATGACCTCTATGAAGAGAGATCGTATAATCGAGACGAGTCCTTTTGCGCACACGTTAGAAATTATTCGAAATTGTTTAAGCAAGTTTGTATCGCGGCCAAGTCATTGCATATTGGTAACCAAATTAAATCTAGTAAGAATAAAATTAAAACGACTTGGAACATTATTAACGCTGAGACTGGAAGAGTCAATGACCGTCATCGTGTCTATAAACTTATTATGGATGGTACCGTCATTGAATCAGACGAACTTGTAGCAAAAACATTTGAAAAATACTTTGCTGACATTCCAGTCTCAACAACTAAATCGCTTAGGTCTTCCCCTGAAGCCGCCGAATCATTGCTTAAGAAAAATGTAAGCGAATGCAAATGTAAGTTTACATTCAGGCCCGTAGACGCTAAAGATATTGTAAAGATATTTAAGACATTAGAAATTAAGAACACTACTGATCTTTGGGGTATCTCTGTAAAAATTCTTAGTTCAATAATTGACTTAATAGCACCCCACTTAGCTATAATATTCAATAACTGTATTAAAAGTGGTGACTTTCCTGATCTAATGAAACATAGTAAAGTGATACCTTTATTTAAGTCGGGCAGTACTTCAGATCCCTCCAACTTTAGACCTATTTCAATTCTGCCCTCCATTAGTAAAATCTTTGAGAAAATAATTTTAGAACAACTTCTAAAACACTTCACTAATAATAAACTTATACATAAAAATCAATTCGGTTTTACGAGGGGTCGATCAACCACAGATGCCGGTGTAGAGCTTTTTAAGACCATAGTGGATGCTTGGGAGACGTCACGGGATGCTTTGGGTGTCTTTTGTGACTTATCTAAGGCATTTGACTGTGTACACCATGAAACATTAATCAGGAAACTCAATCACTATGGCATCAAAGAAACCGCGCTCAGGCTTCTGGAGTCTTATCTGAGTGATAGGATCCAGAAGGTTGAAGTGAACGGTAAAAGGTCAAACGGGTCTGTAGTTCATTTGGGGGTCCCACAGGGCTCAATCCTCGGCCCCTTCTTATTTTTAATATATATTAACGATCTGCCATATATGGTGGAGAATAATCACGAGATAGTATTGTTTGCAGATGATACTTCCTTAATTTTCAAAACTAACAGACAAATTGATGATTATGACGATGTGAACAATGCTCTCTCTGAGGTGGTAAATTGGTTTAATGTAAATAACTTACTACTCAATAATAAAAAGACCAATTGTATTAAGTTTTCACCACCTAATGTTAAAGAAATTATTGTAAAACCACAATTGAATGGCGAGGAAATGAGCTTTGTTGATGAAGCTGTATTTCTTGGGTTAACTGTAGATTCTAGGCTTCAATGGGGACCCCATATCTCTCGGTTAGCGAATAGACTAAGTTCTGCCGTCTTTGCAATAAAAAAAATAAGATCACTTACAAATGTCGATACAGCTAGACTGGTCTATTTTAGTTATTTCCATAGTATAATGTCGTATGGTATTTTACTGTGGGGAAATGCTGCTAATATCGACACAATATTTATTTTGCAGAAGAGGGCTATTCGCGCAATTTATAAATTAAATTCTAGAGAGTCTCTGAGAGAAAAATTTAAGGAAACGAATATACTAACATTTGCATCGCAATATATTTATGAAAATATAATGTATGTTCGTAAAAATAAACACGAATTTATGACTTTTTTGGATTTACATAGTTCGAACTGTGTTTCGACAAGGAATGGCCACAAACTTGCATTCCCTAAGTGTAGGCTCCGCAAAAAGAGCCACTCTTTTATCGGGATGTCGATCAGAATATATAATAAAATCCCGGAAAGTGTTCAATCCCTTCCTTTACACAGATTTAAAAAGAAAGTCAAACAAGTCCTGTGCCGCAAGGCTTATTACGATCTTAAGGACTATTTAATTGATAAAAAAGCTTGGGATTGAGCTGTATTCCCACAAGGCTGTTTCTATAACTGATGTAATAGATTTAAATCAATCAAACTGCCAATGTTAACAGATGGCTGTGGGACGACATTGACACATGCGGTAGCTGTCACGTATGTTCCTTATCTGCCCATAGCTACTCTGTAAGAAAGCTTATTATTGTATACCTCATATTTTAAAACAGGGCTGAAGTTTTTCTCCGTCTGCTCTTTTCTTCAGCTCAGCTTTGCCTAAGCGCACCCAGAGCAGACAGAACAAAAAAAATAACGTTCACTAAGAGTTTGTAAATGAACCGTACAGTGAATAAAGAATATTTCATTTCATTTCATAATATATAAATTACGTGTCACGTTGTTTGTCCGCGCTGGGCTTTAAACTACTTACTTAACCGATTTTAATACAATTTGCACACGGTGTGTAGTTTGATCCAACTCGAAAGATAGGATAGCTTACATCTCAATTTATAGTCGCAATAATAATTTTTTTCTGATACTTTAAGGTCCTGCCTTAGACATAATAATATGCATAAATTTTATTTTTACGCAAAATGTATATATTTCAGTTGGAAAATTTCAAATAATAATGATAAAATGAAAAAAAAAAATTAAATCTCTAGGAAATATGGGAATGTGAAATATGAAAATTTTTGTTATTTTTTTCTATTTCAGAAAAAATAAAGTTTCACACTCATAGATCCACTGTAGGGAAAATATACCCTGTGTCGTGGGTACCATGGACACACACTAAGACAGAAACACAACACCCAGACTGAGAACAGAAATTTAAATTTATGTTTCGCCGGGAATCGAACCCGAAACCCTTCGATTGGCCGTCCGGCATGGTAACCATTGCGCCACGCAGGTCGTCTAATCCCTAATTCTTTCTAATTTGATCCAATAATGTTTCTGATATTTTTTCAGAAACCATAACTTAGCAAAACAAATAATATATGACAATAATATAATTAAACGCAGTTTTCAATCAATTGTTTTTCCCATAGTTTTTGGTACTGCGCCTACTGCGTTCTCAGACGGTGATCAGTGACGTCATATCTGTCGCTTCGTTGATATGGGCCGTATTGAACGCTACGCGGTGAGGCTTTACTTTGGTTTGTATTTCTGTCTTTCGGGTGCTCCAATCGATGTGGTTCTTTAAGAACACTTGATCCCTATGTAAAATAGGATCGATTGATACAATAAATAATACAAAAAATCATGAAAGTTCCCTATTGCTTCGCAGCAGAGATGCATGCAGCGGTGGTATCTCTTCGGTCCCCCCATGACAGTTTTACCGTGAAATACGCCAACTTTGCCACAAAAGGTATCTTTGCCCGAACAACAATTCATAAGAAAAAACCGTTACTGTGCAAAATTTCCTAATCTTAAGACAACAATTATTGATTTGATGCAAAACAGGGTATACGTGTGGTAATACTGAGTATCACGTGTGTTGCTAAGTTAACTCAGTAGCGAGTTTTGAGTTGTTGAGTTCACTGCATATTTTTGCGGGCAAATTTTTGAACTAAATTTAAAGTTAATTGTGCGCAATGGCAAAAACACAGGTAAGTTTATCTTACTGCTTCTTATAAAAAACGATTTGTAGATTGTTTTAAGGCCAGTGTCACTGCTAAAAGATTTTTAAAACTAAAGTTATATTGATGGGCAAAGTTACCCAGCAATGTTCTAACCTAAGAATGCTAACATTTCCCGCCGTCACTAATGACTTAGGGTTGTGAAATTACGATAAACAATATTATATTTTAATGATTTTCTTATGATTTATTTGTTAGGTATTATTAGGTACGACTTCTGCATGGCATTCGATTTGATTTGTTTGATGGTGTTATGCTGAATATATAATACTACCATTGATGATTATTTAAAAAATAATTCTCGCCACCATAAATTCAAGAATCAAATTCCCGGAGATGCTTGGGTCCAGGGTTTTTTTGGCTAGGCATACTGATAAATTGACCATAAGGCTACTCAAAACATTTCGAAGGCGAGAGCTGAAAAAGGATGTCAAGAAATTGCTGATTATTTCAATAACTTGAGCACAACTTTGTAGATTAGTAGGTAATTATGTTTTTTTGTTTAGTTTTTTTTAACATGTCAAGTAAGGTATACTATGTGTTGTTCAATTAATGTAAGAAAGCCTACGATACAACAATTTTATCAAAAAAATTAAACCTTTTGTTACTTTATAAAAAAAACATATTTCTTTTGTTACTTGCTTATACGTTTTATAGTTTTTTTCCCTGTGCCTTGAGTTTACGTTTTTGTTTACATTGTGTCATATATTTGTTGATCTTAATTTTGTTAGAAGAGTTAAAAATATGCTATCTATTTTTTACAATATAAATTTTGCACTTAAACATTACTTTTATTTTTGTACTGACTTTTTGAAAATGTCCAATACGATTAAACTTATTAATAATAATAATAATAATAATAATTCTTTATTTCAACCACATAGGATCATATTAAATTGAAAACTTTAAAAACATCATTAAAATATGTATGTCACATAAACTCGTCAAAATTAAAATTAAAATCATCACATAATCCTAATCATATTAAACAATCATACAACATTAGAATAATTATATAATAATAATAACACAATTAAAATCATAAGATAAAATTAAAATTAATAATAAAATCAAAATTAAAGAATACAATCATACCATAATCAATATTAAATATAAATAACAATTATGTCACACACTAACTTGTAGCGAGGCAAATGTAATTAATTAAGTACCGTAAATTATGTGAATCCGGCTACAGTGGTTCAGGTATTCGCAGTCATATCTCTCCAAAAACATCCCCAGGATACTATTTGGGCTGGCCCGGACCCTGCGCAACAGGGATGTGCACCGTTTGCGCATGAGCGTGAAGAAACAATCAACTCCCGCTTCGGCAAACATCCCTGAGGCACTACAGAACCGAGGCAGCCCCATCAGCACCCTGAAAGCATTATTGTATTGAATCCGCAGGGCGCTGTACTGCCTCTTTGAGTAATTCGCCCATAAGCTACTCGTGTAGCAGGACGTACAAAATGCCCTGAAAAGAGTGATTTTGACATCCCTCGAGCAGCGAGCGAATCTGCGAGTGATCATATTTGCTCTTACAGACAGCGCCCTACGCTCCCTTTCCATGTCTACATCGTTCTTCAAGTCCGAGGTTACCCAATGTCCAAGATATTTAAATTTATGCACTCTGGCTAGTTCCTTCCCGTTTAATTTCACAGGAGGTACGTGCTTACAACATTTACCTCAGGCCTGAAAGACCATGCACTCACTCTTTTTGGTGTTATAGAGGAGGCCATGACTGAGAGCATATTCCTGACAAATACCGATCAACCTCGACAGCCCACAAACAGATGCGCTCAGCAGCACCATGTCGTCGGCGTAGCTTATATTATTAACACATATTCCGTCGACGAAGCATCCTACATGCGTGCTACTAAGCTCCTCTATCAGCCTATTAATGTATAGGTTGAAGAGCTTCGGCGATGTTAGCCCCCCTTGCCTCACTCTGCACTCCATCCTATAAGGTACCGAATAGTCTCCCGACCATCGAACTACGTTAACTTGGTTCAAGTACCAAACTTCAGGATATTAATAAGTTCGAAGGGCATAGAGGTATCCTTCAACTTTTTCCACAGGATATCATATTTACAAGGTCGAAAGTTTTCGAAAGATCGAGGTAACAAGCAACTACCGGAGTACTCCGGTCAGTGTAGTACTTGACAGTCTGCTTTAGACACAAAACAGCTGTTTCAGTTGAATATTCAGGCTTGAAACCAAATTGGTTTCCGTGTATCATGACAATGACCGTGGCGAGGGATATCGGTCTATAGTTGTTCTTGTCACTTACATCGCCCGTCTTACTTTTGACAATAGGCACGACCACCGTCCGAACCAAGTCCGCAGGCAAGTACGAGTGTCCCATACATAAATTGAAAAGCATCGCTAAAACTCGGGGTATATGCGTACCACTATTATTTGTAAATACTAGTGGTACACTAAAATTGTACAACCCTAGCATTTCAAAATCGCTACACGTGGATTGTATGGAAAGAGAAAAAAAGGTCAGGGTAACATTGCCAACTCATTTTAATACGAAAATACTGGTGGTATATATTCGATTTTTAAAGTAAACTCCATCATTGACAAAATACTTACATTGATTTCTATATCGCTATATTAAAGGTCATATTGGCGTCTAAAATGGACCTGGTTAATGTTGGCTAAAAGTCTAGATAACTTTGCCCGCCAATGCAATCAATGAAATGTTGGTCTAATGTTGTCTTAAGTGACGTTTTGATATTTCAATGCATGCATATAATCTTAGAATTGCAGGAGGTAAAAAAATATAATTGTGTTTCTATAGAAAAAACTTGGAATAAAGTTAATTTTTACAAAAAACCGGGCAATGTTGGCATGTTTCACGGTACCACTTCTAAATATTTTTGTAGATCGTTTGCTTTCCCCACTAACCACATGGCAATAATCTTAGGGATTATTATTCATCTGTTGCAACTGTTTTATTTAAAACATGTATATATAAAGATTTAAAAAAACTATAAAACACGCTTTTGAACCACATTAAACTAAAAAGTTATTTTTTAAGTAAGCTTAAAACAATAATGAACGAAATACTGGTAACGGAATACTGGTACTTTCGTTCATTATTGTTTTAAGCTTATTTTAAAAACAATTTTAAACTTTTTAGTTTGATGTGCTTTTAAAGAGTGTTTTTATTTTTTTTTAAACTATATTTATTTTCAATCTTTAGTTTCGTAGACTATGAATGCTCTTAGTCCAATGTAGAGTTACAAACAAGCTCACAAAGTCACAAACATACAGGTGAAGCTAATAAAAGCGTATTAAAAATATGTAGGCGTATATTGAAACCTACGTAAAGAAACATCTTTACGTATATTGAATACAGTACCCTCTTTTATAAAAATACCAGGTTCCTTACATGAAGCATAGATAACTTTTCCAAATTAGTTAAATTACCGACGGTCATTGATCCCGGGTCGGCAGATAGAATCTTGAATGTTGTGTTCGGGTCCTACCGATTTTGTATTCGCTCTCAAGCATGGTGTGGGTTAGGATTTAGTAAGTATTGAAAAGCGGAAAGCAGTTGTGCAGCATTAAAGTAAATTTTGCTCTCTGCTGCGTGTAAAAGAAGGAAAAAAAACCAAACCAATATTGTATTGTGTGAAATTGAATATTGCAACGTACTCAAAACCGTGTAAAACAACGCATTATCAATGATAACAGTAATAAGTTGGTACCAATATAAATATTTTTATTGTTTTTTAGATACATGTACACACATACAGAAATATATTTATTGATTTTTTTTATAATATAACAGCATTGTAAATAATTTTAAACATTTATTCCTTTTGATATGTCTTCATTTCTAACCACCTTCATTCTCCGACTCATAACTCACTCTCTTCAAAAAGAGATTAAGCCCAAATTTATGATATACATCTAAAGGTTTGCTTCTTTGAAAGCATTAATCTCATGAACTACTGGTTTCTATTGAAAAAAGATAGAATTTGATTTACATATCTCTGTTCACGCGGGTGATGTCGCGGGCACAGCTATAATACATATAATATGGGTATATCAGCCGTTACGTATCCATCACAGATTAAAATTAATATACTGAACTAATCTGTTCAGTAAAAAAATATAATATAAATAAAATAAATTGCTTCCAACAAATAATAAAATTTTTGAAACAAATACCGCTCCCCTTATCAATAAGAACACTACCGCTTTTAGGGTTCGATTGTATCTCGGAGCAACCCTCAAAAAGGTGTCCACTTTGATCCCTGCTTATGACCGAACCTTATATCTATATCCCACCTACTCGACTGAAGAGACTGTAGTACAACTTTAACGTTCAATGATGAATATTTTTAGATTGAAAACAGTTTCGTTGGATCAGAAGACATAAAAGTCGTAAGAAATATGTATAATCGTAAGAGGCGACTAAATAAAGGGTTCCGGATTTATCGTTCGATCGACCGATCCGTTCATAGAGTATCTTAACTTGACTATTGAAGGCAGTTTTTGAAGTTTTATTTCTTTTGGCGCGTTTGAGTGAGAGTGAATTTGTGAGCTGCGCCCGCAGGAACGACATGATGAAGTTAGCCACAGAATAGAAATAATATCAACACAAACATGAATATAGTTACAGTACTAATTATTGTCCATACTATATAGTAGATAGATGTTCATAAGCCAGTCAAGCCAGTGTTGTGAAATATAGTATTCATATGAATATTTAATTTTGTATAATAAATTAAATTAATTCTTACATTAATAAAACGTGTTTTGTTTAAACAAAATATTTTTGATTGATTTAGATATTTATCGTCGATTACTATTGCATTTGAGTTATTTTAAACTTTTTCCATACGCCAAAGAAGTATAACTTCTAACGCGTGTACATAAGTACACACACTTTTTTTTTTAAAGTTGAAAAACAAAACAAGGTCCTAGTTGAATACGTTTTAGAAGACTAGGAAAATAATATACTTAAATCATAGCAACAAGCAGGCGCGGTCGCAGCCTTCAATTTGGGGGGTCGCAAAGAAATTTGGTGGAAGAGGTGGTGTCCCAAATTGGCTTGTTTCGCCTTTTATCTACGCATGACTGATCGTTTTTGGGGGGGGGGGGGTCATATTCCCTATGCCCCCCCCTCCAAGGGACCGCGCTTGGCAACAAGCCTGGCTCACGTTGTCAAATGCTTTTTACTTTGTATATGGATTTTTTGGTCTTTGGTAGCGTGGGCTTCATTCATTGTTCTAAAAAACACTGAATTTAGACCGCGATGACGATGACAATTGCGGAATTTCCTCAGTAAAATATTTCATCAACTATTCGTTTTCAATCCACACAATCATCGGCTTAGCTTAGCGGTTATGTATGAATATAAAAGAGGCTAAAGATTAGTCGATATTGCGTGAAATCGCTCTCGCAAATCCGCCGTGTATCATATGGCAACAAATTCTCTATGTATATTTTATTGCGAAAATATTTTAGGCAAACACACGAGTAGGGTAAACGCACGTAGTCCCTGTAGCTTCGGGATTAAGAATAGAGCTACAGTATCCCCTGCCTGATCGATCTACTCTCCCGAAGATGGGCTCGTTCTGGAGCGCCGTGCGTGGAGGACACCGGTGCGTTCTACTGGAGATCCCGGAGTCCTCCCCAAGCGCAGAAGCAGGACACCGAGGGAGTTTTAGTGCGATACAAATCCCACATAACCCGGTCCCTCTCCCAAGGTGCTGGGTACCATTTGAAGCCCCTCCGATACCAAAAAGAGGGTAAACGAGCGGAGACGTTATTGGTGCAGAATGTACTAAAATGTCTGCAAGAGTACGTAATTTTTTGACAGAAAATAAATATACTACCAAATATATAAATAAATGAGAACTAAATATTGCATTGAGGCGTCAGTTGCATGATTTATTGCTGCTCGATTTTACAAATAAATATCAGATGCGACTCGTCGTTAGATATTGCCCTGCTACTGCCATTTTATGTGTGTTTCCATCATTTGAATACTTTATACATTATAAAATTAGGACCCTTATTTCAAGATTTTTTTTTCATGTGCCAAACCTTCGTTTCGTAAAGATGCCTATTGTATATCAGGACTATATTCCCATATAATAATATGTCTAATCCACAAGGAATTTCTTCGGTAAATATCTCTGCAACTATTTGCTTTTAACTCACAATCATCCGGTTCGGCCTTAGAGTATCAAAGTTACTGACTTCAGTAGAGACGGCATCGCCTCGCTTCGATACATAATTTTGTGCCAAAACTGGTGCGGGGAGAAGAACGCACACATTTTAATTTTGTCACACATTCACAAATATTTTTTCATCGCTACAGACGCGGATATGTCTAAATATGTCAACTTCAATTAACAACGTCATTTTCTATGCACTGACACCGACACCCACACTAGATGTATATCTAGAAGGCACATTGTGCATGCACGTTGGGACAAGGGTTTCGCCCTTAAAGGCTACTCCTCTCTGACGGGTGTTATACCTGTCAATACTTTGATGCTCTAAGGGTTTGGCTTAGCGGCAACGTATGAATATAAAAAAGGCTATAGTTTAGTCAATATTTCGTGAAATTGCTCCCACAAATCTGCCGTGTATCATGTAACATGAAATACTCTTTGTATATTTTATTGCGAAAATATTTTACGCCGATATACTCGTACGAATAGGCGCAGGCGTAGGCGTTATTGCAGCAGTATATGATATCTGCAAGAATACGTTATGTTTTTGTAGGAGAAAGAACTCATAGTCCCTGTAGCTTCGGGATTAAGAATAAAGCTACGGTATCCCCTGCCTGACCGTAAGAGGCGACTAAAAGGGGGCTTCCGGGGTTGTGGACGATATGAGTCCCACTCACTCGATCCGTCCAACCAGCAGCCCCGGGAAGGGCGGCGATGTGTGCGTGGCCGCATGTCGCCGTGAGCATCGGAAGGTGCAGGAGAGCACATATGCTCTCCCGAAGATGGGCCCGTTCTGGGGCGTCGCGCGTGGAGGACACCGGTGCGTTCCGTCGGAGATCCCGGAGTCCTCCCCAAGCGCAGTGGCAGCCACCGAGGGGGTTTTAGTGCGGTCAAATCCCACATAACCCGGTACCCTCTCCCAAGGTGCCGGGTACCTTTTGAAGGTTTCCCCCCCGAAAACAAAAAAAAGGAGAAAGAACTCATAATGTGACCGAGGTAGTATTAACGCCATGTTTTTTTAAAGGAACAATGTATGCTATTCGGCTAAGTCTATAACTACCGCCATACAACCATTCTGCCGTTCTGTCGCTGCTATTTTCTTGTAGTTACTATTATTTCGGCAGCAAATGGTACCTAATACAAATGAGTTCGAATGGTTGTACATATTTAAGGCGTCTGTAGAAAGATCGATTTCTTATAAATAAATTTTATCGTTTTTACCGTTTTACCATTTTATCGTATGTGCGTTTTCGTACTTGAATTCTTTGTCAACTTACCATTCGACAAACACTATGCCCTTTACGCGATACATTATACCATTTATCATCAGGCCTCTTATTTCAAGAACTTTTTTCATGCTTCATATCTTCGTTTCATAAAATGAAAATGCCAATTGCATGTCAAGGCAAAAGGCCTAAAAACTAATGACATATCCAACCCTTTAGATATCTTATCTTTTGACAAAAAATGACATCACAATGACATCGTTTTATACAATTATTTAATCGAAACCAAAATACTATTCTACCAAAGGACTCGTATATCGCACAATTTGGCATGATTCATGCGAAAAAATCTTTTTTAATTTTTAAACTTACCTAAAGTTTTTTAAATGGAGTAGCAGACGAGCATGCAGGCCACATGGTGTTAAGTGGTCGCTGCAGCCCATGGATATCTACACACAACCTCAAGCAAGCATAGGTAAGTCTTGTCTGAGATCGTATGCAGTTGCGCTGCTACTCCGGAGCTGGTGGTCGCCTCATGTAAGTGTGGCCGGCAACTGCACCTTTCCACCGAAACACAATAGAATTGGTTCACGGCAGAAGTGGGCGCAGCGATAGTACTTTCCCGGGCGAACGATAATAGTTCTACCACCTCACAAAATATATTATAGGTATACTATAATGGTAGGTGTATATTAAATTTATGAACCAACAAAATTTTAGTAACTTTTAAATATATACACCTTCAACAAGAATGGAAGATTTATTTCAGTGTTCCAGACTTAAGTAAGTATGACACAAATAATATTTTCAAAACTACATCACTGAGAAGCTTCCTATGTTTAAAAGGCACACAGTCAAGGTATGGCATTCTTTTTTAAAGAACATCTTATTTAAAAACGTTACCGCCAGAAAAAATCTTATATATTTTTAACCGACTTCTTCAAAAGGGTTCTCAATTTAGTTGGTATGTTTTTTTTTTAAATAGGTACGTTTATTATCTGTAACATGTTTTATGAATACAAAAAATTAAAAAAAATCTGTAGTCATTCAATTAATTACGCTCACATGAGTACTAGTAGTACAATGTAGCAATATTTCCTTCCTTAATAAAAATTTAAACCTATTTATGTTTAGCGAATGACAATTCATTGGTGTCACTTGATTTTATTATCTATATCGTTTTGTAAATATGTACCTAATTGAAAGTTAAAAACTTAAGAATGCACTCAGAATCTTGAAGAAGTTTGCTTCAGTTTCATGCGATGTAATTTATAACTTAATGCTGTGAATGTTTTTTAAATACTCAAAGGTAATTAAAAAAAATTAAACGTTATTGCGCCTGTGTAAATATGTATAAATATGAAAACCTGTGAAATTTTGGCATTTCCGACAGAAACTTTCCAAACGCTTGTAGCTTATCACTTAGAAGAAAGGAGCAGGTGTATGTATTGTCAAAGTTTGTACCCTTATCAACCACGGGCAACGTCATTCCCGTTTTTATTATAATGTCATGTCTGTCACGAGCTATGCGCGGATAGCTATTATTATTTTGAATGGTTTTTGTTGCCATAGGGATATTCGTATTTGGATCTAAATTATTACACAATTTAGCAGATTTTCCATTACCATTCTTTTACCATTCTTCAAGACATAATTTTATGGTGTCCACTTCAACACTTAACTACTCATAATATCTATTTCTACATCCACGAGTAGATAACATGGAAAATGTTTAGATTGTAGGGATTTTTTTCTTCTTTTGGTCTAGGTTTAGGTTCTGTCTCCAAAGATGCTGGTTACCTGGGCTCATAGTAGTTATGATAGGAATTTCAACGCCTGCTTTAGCTGGGTGCAGGTGAACAGTATGTGAACTATCTGAAAATTAAGAGAAAACGCATTGAAGCTTGCATATTTGTTAGGCTAAGCTATTCAAATAATGTAATACTTTTTGAGAAGGTAGATATCCTTTCGTCCGAAATATGTGTGTTCCCTCTAGGATCTAGAGGGGATTTTTCTTGACCCCATCCTCTTCACCCCAATCCCCCAAAGGTGAATCTTTTTCAAATAACAGAAGATGACCAATTAGCTATTCTGACCGGCTGCAACTCTTTTAATATTCTACTGAGGACTCGCCCTTGAATTAGATTGAAGCTTACCACAGCACGCTGACCCAATGCTAATATGGAGATGCTGGTAAGTAGCCAACTTAATGTCTAATGTATTCAAATGTATTCAAATAAGGCCGCCAAGTTTTATTTATCGTTAACAACGACTCCTATATATCGTTAACAACCGAGATCCTTTGGTGGGTTTAACGTGTCCTTTTTTTGTATCGAGGGGGAAACCTTCAAAAGGTACCCGAAACCTTGGGAGAGGATACCGGCTTATGTGGGATTTGAGCGCACTAAAACCCCTTCGGTGGCCTACCTCTGTATTTGTGAGAACTCCGGGATCTCCATTTGTTCCAATGGAACCACCGATGTCCTCCACGCGCGGCTCCCCAGAACGGGCCCATCTTCGGGAGAGCAGATGTGCTCTCCTGCACCTTCAGGTGTTCATGGTGGCATGCGGCTACGCATACACCGCCGTCCCTCCCGGGGCTGCTGACTGGACGGGTCAAGCTCCCACTCTCACCGTCCGCATCCCCGAAGGGTTTAACGTCTCCTACCGCCACCGTTTTGCTTTGCTTTGTAGATCGCTTACATTCTATGCCAATCTAGGGCTATGCGCACTTCTGCTACAAAGTGTTTTAACACATATAGATAGTTAAGTCAAGATACTTACTGTTAGTTTTATCCATTTTTCTGGGCCTCAAAAGTCTTACATGGACGTTCATGCTTTGCTTTATATTTGACCAAGTTGCACCAAAAGCTTCCTATGAAATAGATAAGAGGAAGAAATTTCATTTCATTTCAAAACAGTAGATTATACATATATGTATACTAGTGGTCCGGCCCAGTTCCGCCCGGGTGCAAACGTTGTCCTGCCTTAACCTGCCCATTTAATACAAGGTTTTCATGTAACTGTAAAATGAAAATGTAAAACAAATAATGACATACGAACTGTCCTGTTATTCTGACTGTGTCAAAGTTTAGAACGACATGGAACGAAATACAAACTTTTGACAGATAAGAACAATTTATAATAGAATAAAAAAATGTTTAAAAAAACATTTTCTAGTGGACCAAATTGTGAATCTAAAGCATTCTCATCCTCTTGAACACACCCAAAAAAAATCATTCATAATCCGTCCAGTCGTTTAGGAGTTCAGTGACATATACACGCAGACAATATATATATATATATATATATATATATATATATAAAGTTTATATATATAGTTATAGTTATAGTTTATATTTATATATATAAAGTTTAGAACGACATGGAACGAAATACAAACTTTTGACAGATAAGAACAATTTATAATAGAATAAAAAAATGTTTAAAAAAACATTTTCTAGTGGACCAAATTGTGAATCTAAAGCATTCTCATCCTCTTGAACACACCCAAAAAAAATCATTCATAATCCGTCCAGTCGTTTAGGAGTTCAGTGACATATACACGCAGACAATATATATATATATATATATATATATATATATATCTGCGTGTATATGTCACTACCTTAATATATATATATATATTAAGGTTTTCATCATGATAGGATTTCACCGATAGGTAAAAACCAACTAATTGTCAGGGTCACAACAATGTATTATTTTAAGTATTAAATTCTTATATATCTGTCTTATTTTATAAAATAAATATTTTTCACGAGAAAATGCTTCAAATACCACTACAATAGTGGCTGCAGTACAACATTCTCATATATATTTGAAAAGTTATTCAGACCGAGTCAATAAAATTACTTTGTATTAGAAAAATCGAAGGATGAAAACAGTTATAAAAGAGCATCGCTTTTATCCCTACAACAAAAACTGTGTAAACGTAAACACTAATAAACAACAAATTATAAATATTTATAAGAATAACTTACGGCTAGCTTTTTTGGCAGTTTTCCCAGAAATTCACCAAACTTCATGCACATACAATCAGAAAAACAAGCCAGTGAACATAAACATAGCAAACTTAGACGTCTCATTGCTATTTACATCATTAATTTCTGATTTTAGAATTGGAAAAAAACTTTTAATAACACCGCACTAATCCTAAACTCGAACGAAGGCTAGTTTAAAGTCGCATAGAATACCTACATAAAAATAACAATAGGCAATTTGTACAGTCAGAATAATACGATTCTCTTCGTGCCGGTCAGAATTCAAGCTGTTCACTATTTAGGTCAACCATATTTTATTTTATTCATTTAATGACAAAGACGATGACTTATTTGCACAGATATGATTGTTTACATAAGTTTTTTTATACATTTGTCTCGCTTATTTGTAGCGGTTATTGGAATACTTGATGAATTTGACATATAGGTCAAATAGATGTTATTATATCTATATAATGGAATCTTTTTGAAGTCGATTTACATAAACTTCAAAATAAATGTTATATAACAGGTACATGAATATGTAATTTCCTTATATTTTTCAAGACGATAAAATGTGCATAAGTAGGTACCTATTGTAATTATTAAATTGCGTAAAAGCTATTTATTAAAACTGTTTGACGTTTTTAATAGTTTTATCTGTTACTTTATATGCGGTTCTCATTAGTTCACTTAATTGTGTCCGCTTTTGTCCAAATTCCTTCTATTCCTATTATTTTATTTTACAGGATACTTAGCTAAAGTTTACAGTCCTTGAAATGTAGGCTTAATTTACAAAAAACTACTAGAATTTTTATTTCAGCACAATATACTAACGTCGACTTTGTCTTTACTACCAATATCTGATGTACTAAAGCGTTATCGACCGAGATCAAATAAAATATTTTATGAAACTATAAAACTGATTTAAAAAATATTCCATTATTGAACACAAATATCAGGCTGACTGTACTGCTGGTTTATTTATATTTCGTTTAATATAATACAATAGTGTTTACCAATAACACACGGCACAATCTAATGTGATAGCTTATTATTACATCACCTTATCACATTGGTAATTCGTTGAAAAGGTTATTGAACTCAGTTTTCGGGATTGTTATGTTGAATAGGAGAAGTACCTATTTTTGTTGCGTCCGTTTCTGCTTTGTAGCAATCCCTCTATGTTTAATGATTTGTTTGTGGGGCACTTATTGGGACATTAACGTTTAGCACTCATAGCCCCACAGTAGGGTAGATATACCTTGTGTCGTGGGTACCATGGACACACACAAAGACAGAAACACAAACGCCCAGATCGAGTACAGAAATTTAAACTCATCATTCAAATTTCTGTTTCGCCGGGAATCGAACCCGGGACCCCTCGATTGGCAGTCCGTCATGGTAACTATTGCACCACGTGGTCGTCGGAGAAATGAAACATGTTCTGCAGTTTATTTAAAAACTTTATTAAATTTCATGCTTAATACATAATACCATATTTGCGAGACATCCTGGCCTTGATAGAATCTAATACTTTAGTATTTAAGGTAGGGTCTCTCAATAATTTTGTGGCTCTGACTGTTGTAGTCTCTGAAAATAATAAACAAAAATCAGTTTCATACACAGTTACAAACAACGGTATGTAAAATAAATAATGTAGTTTAAAAAACTATAAAAAACACGCTTTTTTGAAAATACGAACTAAAAAGTAAAAAATAAGAAGAAAATGTATTTTACTGTAAAAAAAGCGTGGGGTGCTTTTTGAGATCCTATTGACACCATGCACCCCATGTATTTTTTACAGTAAAATACATTTTTTCTTATTTTTTACTTTTTAGTTCGTATTTTCACACTTGCGTGTTTTTTTGTATTTTTTTTTTCATATTATTGCATTGTCATCGGCCCTTGACCCTTGTGTAAATTTTAAAGTTAATCAGACGCTTAGAAGTAGGTGAAAATGAAGTTAAAAGATTCCGTTACATACATACAGGTCAAGCTAATAATTATTTTTAGGTAAGGAACCGAACTTAAATAAACTTATATCGTTTCTTTTGCTTTCATTGCAAACAACACACATTTAAATCAAGCTGCATTATTTTCGTGCATTGTATGAGGGTATTACTCCTCTGTACCAATGAATACAGGTAATGCTAAACAGGTTATTTACAAGCACTAACTTTTTCCATTTTTAGGGTTCCGTAGCCAAATGGATAAAAACGGAACCCTTATGGATTCATCATGTCTGTCTGTCCGTCCGTCACAGCCACTTTTTTCCGAAACTAAATATAAGAACAGCTATACTATTGAAACTTGGTAAGAAGATGTATTTTTTGAACCGCATTAAGATTTTCACACAAAAAAAGAAAAGAAATAACAAATTTTAGGTGTTCCCCATACTTAGAAATTAAACTCAAAAAAATTTTTTCATCAAACCCATACAGTGTGGGGTATATATGGATAGGTCTTCAAAAATGATATTGATGTTTTTCATATAATTTTTTTGCACGAGATTCACTGTCACTTCCAAAGTGGTAAAATGTGTATCCCCAACCCCCTGTAACACCTGTAACTTCTAAAATAAGAGAAAGATAAAACAAAAAAACATATATAATGTACATTACCATGCAAACTTCCACCGAAAAGTGGTTTGAACGAGATCTAATAAGTAGTTTTTTTAATACGTAATGACTACAAGAACTTTTATATTACGTTACTTGCTGCCCTTCATGAGCGAGTTCGACTCGCTTTTGTTAACTTTTATTATTAGTCTGTTTGTTAACATAAATTGACATATTTATTTATTTATTCTTTATGTACCTACCTTAAACTAGGTGTACTAAGGTGGACTTAATGCTATGAGCATTCTCTGCCAGTCAACCTTTAGGTAGTGAGAAAAGCAGCAAACAAAAGACGAATAACTATGTATATAATGGATAAACACTATACATACATACATAATAAATAAATATATACATATATAAATACATATATAATATATAAGTATATATAATAATATAGAAACAACTATACAAAACATGTATAATTTCAGAAAGCTGCATATTATTGAGACATGAAAAGATAAGAATTACATGATAAAAGAAAGTAAAAAAAAAAGGAAGAGGAAAAAGAATTAGGTAAGAAAAAAAATCTTTACACAGTTTAGCTATTATGTCCCTGGCTGCTTTAGAAGAAACAAATGTTTGCGTACATTATTTTTAAATGTCAATTTGATAGCTGGTTTTCGAAGATCATCAGGAAGCGCATTCCAAAGTCGGGCAGCTTGAATAGTAAAAGAATATGAAAGGGAACCGGAGTGGTGAAGAGGAATAGAAAGACAATGTGTCTCAGAAGAACGTAGGTGCCGTTCATGGGTGTTACTTAAAAACTGAAACATGTTTTTCAAGTACATAGGAGAAGTATCATCATAAAGGATAGTGAAAAGCATAGAGAGTATCCTCAATTGCCTTCGTTGCCGAATCGGAAGCCATTTCAGCTGAGATCGGAGAGACGAAACGTGGTCGAATTTGCGAAGGTAGAAAATGAAGCGGATACAATTATTGACGAGCCGTTCTAGTTTGTTCAGAAGCTCCTCATTGAGATCGGTAAAACACACATAACCATAATCAATAATATATGTAAATTGTATATGTTGTAGCTAATTGTCACTGATGGGCATTTTAGTCTCAATCCTTAACCATCCATATAAGCTAGCAACTACCTTCAGCTATTGGAACTGGTCGTAGAAAATATGGTATCTGCAGATTCCTCCACTCTACGAGTGACTTGAAGGATGGCGAGGAAATCACCGGTATCGTATGCCGTGCTCTTGGGCTTGGAGGAGTCGAGTGCTTGGAGAATAGATATATGGCTATGGTGGATACGTCAGACCCTGGAGTCACGTAAGTTGTGCGTTTCCATCCTGTAAGTAATAAAATAAGATGATTTAAAACTTAAAATCTTTCCTTTCTTGAAAGATGAGGAGTGAAATTCCGCTCCGGAAATTTCGTTCCACCATGAAATTATAAAAACAAGCCAAAAAATAAAAATAAATATTGTTTTTTTTTAGTTGCGTTTATTAATTGCGAAGATATTTTTTCTTTTTTTAAATCAATAATAAATTAGATGTTCACTTATACCCATTTCATAAGGTAAATAAATAAAGTATAAAAAAACACGCTTTTAAAGTACATCAAAAAAAAAACAGTACGTGAAAAATAATCGATAATATAAGCAGAATATAATAATGAACAAAAAATACTAGCGTGAAAAAAAAACGTGGCGCGCTCTGTGCCATAATTTTTTATTTTTCTGGCAACGACACTACCAGCCGCACTACCAGTAGTGTCGTTGTCAAATGAACGACACTACCGCACCTTTTTCGTTTAACAGCCGCGCGTTTCTCGTGAACCAACTGTTGGTCCAACAACCCACACTTAGTTCACAATAATAATAGTATTTTCTGTTCATTATTATTTTCTGTTTATAGGGATTATTTTTAACTTTTTTTAGTTTGATGTGCTTCAAAAGCGTGATTTTTATTTTTTTAAACTTTATTTATTTACCTTATAAAATGGGCATAAGTCTAACATCAAATTTATGATTTATTTAAAAAAAGAAAAAATATCTTCGCAATTAATGAACGCAACTAAATAAAAACAAATCTTTATTTTTATTTTTTGGATTATGTTTTTATAATTTCATGGTGGTAAGGAATTTCCGGAGTAGAAATTCTCTCTTCATGAACGTAACACTAAATAATATCGCCTATCGTCCACAACAGACGAGAATATCTCTTTCAATTTCTATGATTCCAGCAGCAAATTTAAGCCAACCAAAGATAGATATTTCATTGTATTATTTCATTAGAATTAATTATTTACAAACAATAATATTGTTGAAGAGGGAGAATAAATTAAAATAGCTTCACCATTTTAATAAGGAAGGAATTTAATTATTCAGATTTCAGTTCTGTGCTTGTTCAGTTGTAAGTCGAGAAAACAATAGAACGAATTTATTATCTAAAGCTCGGCGTTGATTTACGAAAGCAGAAACCATTGCTAATTCTAGATTTACTTGTATTTAGAGTATGCAGACATGTTTATGCACTTTTATATTATTAGGGTTCCGTACCTCGAAAGAAAAAACGGAACCCTTATAGGATCACTTTGTTGTCCGTCCGTCTGTCTGTCAAGACCCTTTTTCTCGGGAACGCGTGGAGGTATCAAGATGGAATTTTTATCAATAAATAAATAAATATCTTTGGGCAATTCACACAACACCATCTGATTCCAAACTAACCAGAGCTTGTGTTATGGTAATCAGAAAGCTGATAAACATACTTATATAATTCTAAATACATACTTAAATAGATAAATTAACACCCAGACACAGAACAAATAGTCATGTTTGTCACACAAATATTTGTTCTGGGTGAGAATCGAACCCACGACCTGACGCTTTGCAGTCGGCTCATCACCCACTACGCTACGGAGGCTGTCTAAATACTCAAATCTACTGTCCCTTGGTCAAGCCGTTTCGGAGGAGTATCGTGAGTAACATTGTGACACGAGAATGTTATATATGACTAGCTGACCCCACGAACTCCCCGCGGATGTTTGGAGTGGACCACCCTTAACATTTAGGGGAATGAAAAATAGATATCCGATTCGCAGACCTGACCGATATGCACACAAAATTTCACGAAAATCGTTCGTGACATTTCGAAGGAGTTTAATTACAAACACCGTGGCATGAGAATTTTATATACTTATAGCTGACCCCGAGAACTCCGTATCGCCTTAAAATGTTTAGGGTGGGCCACCCTTATCACTTAGGGGTATGAAAAATAGATGTTGACCGATTCTCAGACCTACTCAATATGCTCACAAGATTTCATGAGAATCGGTCAAGCCGTTTCGGAGGAGTACGGGAACGAACATTGTGACACGAGAATTTTATATATAAGATAACATTTTTGCTATACCATGAAAAGGCAAGAATACGTTCTTGTCATGCTTGTTGATTATGATAAAACGGTTACAGGAAAGTTACTAAAATGGGTTATCCTTTAGGGTCCGTTACGGTATATGTCCTGCTGAGAATAGAATCCATGACCCTGATATGGCTATGACTGCTGCGTCTTACAGGTCGTTAGTATTTGATACATAATATCATAATACAACATTATTATTAAATAATAATATATACTCGTATCACATAGTGAAATACCCACTGCTACTTTTCCCCAACCTCCTTATTCTGACAGGTCGTTTAATCGCCGATGTGATCTTTGTCCATGCTGATTGAAAGGTGTTCTGTAACAGAATTGAATATATTATTATTAAAATATCTGCTGGATATTTTGTAACTTTTTTCTCTCTGCTCAACACAACTTACCAAATGGGCAACTTAAAATGATAACCAAAAAACATAATTTCATTAAGCGAATGTCTTATATTCCTACTCTGATTTTTTTCTTTTTTCCTTCTATCTGCCACAAAGTGACTACGATTACGAAGTTTGTAATTGAACCTAGATTAATAATCACAGGAATTTTATTTCTATTGAAAGCTAGCCTTTTTTTGGTATCGCGGGGGAAACCTTCAAAAGGTATCCGACACCTTGGGAGATGATGCCGGGTGATGTGGGATTTGCCCGCACTAAAGGAACGTTCCAGTTCATTCAAAGTACGTTCCAGTGGAATGCACCGGTGAACTCCACGCGCGGCGCCCAGAATGGTCCCATTTTCGGGAGAGCAGATAATAATATGCTCTCCTGCACCTTCCGATTCTTACAGCGGCATGCGGCGTACGGCCACGTCCTTTCCGGGGTTGCTGGCCGGGCGGATCAAGCTCCCACTCACACCGTCCACAATCCCGGAAGCCCCTTTTTAGTCGCCTTTTACGATCAGGCAGGGGATACCGTAGCTCTATTCTTAATCCCGAAGCTACTGGGACTATTGAAAGCTAGCCTAGATGTCTATGAGCTTCTCTAGTAGTGATGGGAGATGTGATAGATTTCAGCTGCAAACAACTTTAAGCAACAGTCATCCAATCGGTGTCTTAAGAAAGGTTGTGCAAAAAAAGTTTCACGCCAAACTTACCCCTATTTCATGTGAAACATTAATGACAAAATCTTTTAAATTCGCACAAACTGAGTCTATCACACAACACAGAATCACCGCATACGTTAACACGACAGACGCCTTCATGACTATGTGGACAAGTTATTCATTGAGGAATTATTATTGACTTTCACCCATAACAATGTAGTACTTAGAAAGTAAATATTTTCAATAAGTCTGTTATTATCTCACAATAGATTAATAGTTGAGTCGAGACTGTATTGTTAAGGGTATAAAGGGCAACGTTTGAAATAGTATTTTTTCTATTCAAGAAAAACAACGGATGTTTTATATTAAACAATAGATCCATCAATTCTATGACTTAATAGATGACAAAGCTTGCATAATTTGACCAACCCAGTATCGAGGTGGGATATGTTAGTATTCTCCTCCTCGCGTCGTTTTCCCCATTACTGAGGGTCATGATCCCCCTGTCGTGGAGCCATTTTCCTTCTGATGATATCGCGCTATCTATGTCTATCCTTTGCTGTGTGGATCGCCTCATGAAGGTTGGATTCTAGTGATAGACGGATTTGGGACCATCTTAGTGGACTACGGCCTCTGGGGCGCCTACCGTCCACCTTGCCTCTAATTGTGAGTTGTTCCAAGTTGCTTCCGTCTTTCCTGGCAATGTGACCAAATAATTCCAGTACTCTACGTAGGCATATGGAGGATAGTCTGAATTTAACATTGAGCTCTTTGAAAATAGACTTGTTGGTGCGGAATGAAGTCCAAGCAATCTGCAACATTGTTTGTGTAGTCTACTGATACAGTTATTGTAAATAACAACGAATTTATTTAATAAGTCAACAATAACGTCAAAGTATATAATGATGGTGTGTGAACAAAAAAGTGACAGCACAAAATTTTGTAAAAATGTATCCTTATGGCGTAGACCATTATGTCAAAAAGAAAGCCTAAATTCTTCAGTCAGTGTGAATTATTACTTCTTTTACTAAACTTATCATAGATTTATTATGACTTTGATAGTATGGCTGGCTGGCAGGGCTGAAACCCTTTTTGCGTCCCACTGCTGGGCACGGGTCTCTCCCCATTATTGGGAAGGCCTGGAGCTTACTCCACCACGCTGCTCCAATGCGGGTTGGTGGAGATGCGGGTTAGTGGCCAACCCGCTGTCGGATGTTTTCAAACCGCCCATAAGGCCTCTGACAAGGTTTAACGACTGTTATCCATCGACAACAATCGGGACCGACGGCTTAACGTGCCCTCCGAAGCACGGAAACGCGCATGAATTTTTTTTTTGCCACTAGCGGTCACCCATCTCACACCCGACCGCGCCCGTTTTGCTTAGTTGCATAGATCGTTTGCGTTCTACGCTAATCGCCGGGCCATGCGCGCTTCAATTGATAGTATATGTATATAAAAAATTTATGAAACTTAGAGTGTAACAACCGCAGACCTAGTATGTCAGATCTTACTAAAACAATTTTAAAATAGAACTAAGATTTCCTAGTGTCTTCATTTTTAAGTATTTTAATTCAAGTTTTGTTGTTGTTGCTGGGGGATCCACACCTTTATAGTTAGATGTTGTATGATTGAACGATTTCCTTTTTAAGAAAAAATAAGCTGTATCTTAAGATATTAGGTTTCCGTGGTGACATTTCAAATATAGGACAACTATTATGTTTGATATTGTACAATAATGAAATGGAAGGCATTGGAATAGTTCCCGTAAGTATACTTGTTGGAAATACTCCTTAATTTATTTACCTACAAACATTAACAATATGTCATTTGAACCGAATAAACCATATTTCCACTGTCAACCCTATACGAGGGGGAATATTCTTTGTAATGCTATTGAAAAGTTGGCTGTATTCATTTACGAATAGAGTCCGGTTTTCCTTTGGAGTTATTTTTCAAATGCCACTTAGCATGACGTTAATACACAGTGATAAATATCTGTCTTTGAACTGCGTGTACAAGTCGCTTAGGCTCTTTGTAAACGAAGCAGTCGGTTTGTGTCTTTTATTTTAAAGCATTAATAAATTTATATCTATCAATATATAATGGAAACCTTCAAAAGGGACCCGGCACTTTGGACGAGGGGATACCGGGTTATGTGGGATTTTTACCGCACTAAAAGCCCTTCAGTGGCCGGCCTCTGCGCTTGAGGAGGACTCCGGGATCTGTAGTGGAACGCACTGGTGTCATCCGCGCGCGGCGCCCCCTACGGGCCCACCTACGGGAGTTGTTCGGGAAATGTGTCTCCTCCACCTTCAGATGCTTACGGAGGCATGCAGCCACGCATACACTGTTGTCCTTCTCGGAGCCACTGGCTGGACGGATCGAACTCCCACTCTCACCGCCCGAAACCACGGGAGCCCCCTTTATACCCCCACCCCACACGTAACGAAAAACCGTTTCGATTTCTCTGATCAGATCTGTTTTCTCAGATTTATCGCACGTGTGGATGATAAATCGTTGCAATTAATCGTTCATCCGTGGCTGTATCAAATTTCATTCGATTAGTCTTATAAATATAATATAAATAAAAATTAACATAATAGTGACCAAGCCATGGGCATATGCCGCAAAATTCAGGCCGCCTGCAATAAACTCACACTCAAAACGCTCCGTTTGTAAACAACCTTCAGTAGATTTTTTGTACATTTGCCGTGATTCTGCACTTCTGTTATTTCGTGAACTCGGCGGTCTGTAATAGTTTATTTTTGAGGAAATGTTGAATAGACTCGCCTCAGTGCGCGTTTCGCCTGAAAGCTTTTTTGATGAGTACGTTTAATTTCCCTTTTTGAAAATAAAGCAACAAAAGTGTGTATCCGTTACTACAAGAACAATACTATAAATAATTGAAGTCAAAGTAATATTAGTTGAAAAAGAAATAAATAAATAAATAAATAGATATGACCTTTTAAAATTGATTTCTATTTCAACGATCATTTTTATAGCGATACAGTACCGTGACGCCACTACATAATATTTATTGTTATCTACATTTAATGTTAACTTTAAAAACGCACATAATTTAAACGCTTCGTTTGTAAAGAACCTTTTGGTGGATTTTTTGTACATTTGCCGTGATTCTGCACTTCTGTTGTTTCGTGAGCTTGGCGGTCTGTAATAGTTTATTTTTGAGGGAATGTTGAATAGGACTGCCTCAGTGTACGCGTTCCCGGCTGAAAGCTTTTTTGATGACTACGTTTGATTCTCTCTTTATGGAAATAAAGCAGAATAAGTTTGTATCCCTTACTTTATGTGGGTATGAACATAGGTGAACATAAATGAATAGGTTTTTTAATAAAATTATTTGCGATAAAATGCTAAATTGCTGCGGTTAATAGAAGGAAACAATAATACAAATATGTTCATGATAATAATATAGCTATTTACAGAACAGCAGCGATCGGTATTTTTTGATATTTTGAAAAAAGAAGCAATAATATTATCTATATATTTCCAATAAATGAGATCAAAAATAAAAAAAGACTATTTGTTCTGTGTCTGGGTGTTAATTTACCTATTTAAGTATGAAATGAAATGAAATGAAATGAAATATTCTTTATTCACTGTACGGTTCCTTTACAAACTCTTAGTGAACGTTATTTTTTTTGTTCTGTCTGCTCTGGGTGCGCTTAGGCAATGCTGAGCTGAAGAAAAGAGCAGACGGAGAAAAACTTCAGCCCTGTTTTAAAATATGGGGTATACAATAGCTAACTTTCTTACAGAGTAGCTATGGGCCGATAAGGAACATACGTGACAGCTACCGCATGTGTCAATGTCGTCCCACAGCCACCTGCTAACATAGGCAGTTTAATTCATTTAAGTCTATTACATCAGTTATAGAAACAGCCTTGTGGGACTACAGCTCAATCCCAAGCTTTTTTATCAATTAAATAGTCCTTAAGATCGTAATAAGCCTTGCGGCACAGGACTTGTTTGACTTTTTTTTTAAATCTGTGAAAAGGGAGGGATTGAACATTTTTCGGGATTTTATTGTATATTCTGATCGACATCCCGATAAAAGAGTGGCTCTTTTTGCGGAGCCTACTCTTGGGGAATGCAAGTTTGTGGCCATTCCTTGTCGAAACACAGTTCGAACTATGTAGATCCAAAAAGGTCATAAATTCGTGTTTGTTTTTACGAACATACATTATATTTTCATAAATATATTGCGATGCAAATGTTAGTATATTAGTCTCCTTAAATTTTTCTCTCAGTGATTCTCTAGAATTTAATTTATATATTGCGCGAATAGCCCTCTTCTGCAAAATAAATATTGTGTCGACATTAGCTGCATTTCCCTACAGTAAAATACCATACGACATTATACTATGGAAATAACTAAAATAGACCAGTCTAGCCGTATCGACATCTGTAAGTGATCTTATTTTTTTAATTGCAAAGACGGCAGAACTTAGTCTATTCGCTAACCGAGAGATATGGGGTCCCCATTGAAGCCTAGAATCAACAGTTAATCCAAGAAATACAGCTTCATCAACAAAGCTCACTTCCTCGCCATTCAATCGTGGTTTTACAATATTTTCTTTAACATTAGGTGGTGAAAACTTAATACAATTGGTCTTTTTGTTATTGAGTAGTAGGTTATTTACATTAAACCAATTTACCACCTCAGAGAGAGCATTGTTCACATCGTCATAATTTTCAGTTTGTCTATTAGTTTTAAAAATTAAGGAAGTATCATCTGCAAACAATACTATCTCGTGATTATTCTCCACCATGTATGGCAGATCGTTAATATATATTAAAAATAGGAACGGACCGAGTATTGAGCTCTGTGGGACCCCCAAATGAACTACAGACCCGTTTGACATTTTACCGTTCACTTCAACCCTCTGGATCCTATCACTCAAATAAGACTCCAGAAGCCTGAGCGCGGTTTCTTTGATGCCATAGTGATTGAGTTTCCTGATTAATGTTTCATGGTGCACGCAGTCAAATGCCTTAGATAGGTCACAAAAGATACCTAAAGCATCCCGTGACCCCTCCCAAGCATCCACTATGGTCTTAAAAAGCTCTACTCCGGCATCTGTGGTTGAGCGACCCCTCGTAAAACCGAATTGATTTTTATGGATAAGTCTATTACTTGTAAAGTGTTTTAGAAGTTGTTCCAAAATTATTTTCTCAAAGATTTTACTAATTGAGGGCAGAATTGAAATTGGTCTAAAGTTGGAGGGATCTGAAGTATTGCCCGACTTAAATAAAGGTATCACTTTACTATGTTTCATTAGATCAGGAAAGTCACCACTCTTAATACAGTTATTGAATATTATAGCTAAGTGGGGTGCTATTAAGTCAATTATTGAACTAAGTATTTTTACAGAGATACCCCAAAGATCAGTAGTGTTCTTAATTTCTAAAGTCTTAAATATCTTTACAATGTGTTTAGCGTCTACGGGCCTGAATGTAAACTTACATTTGCATTCGCTTACATTTTTCTTAAGCAATGATTCGGCGGCTTCAGGGGAAGACCTAAGCGATTTAGTCGTCGAGACTGGAATGTCAGCAAAGTATTTTTCAAATGTTTTTGCTACAAGTTCGTCTGATTCAATGACGGTATCGTCAACAATAAGTTTATAGACACGATAACGGTCATTGACTCTTCCAGTCTCGGCGTTAATAATGTTCCAAGTCGTTTTAATTTTATTCTTACTAGATTTAATTTGGTTACCAATATGCAATGACTTGGCCGCGATACATACTTGCTTAAACAATTTTGAATAATTTCTAACGTGTGCACAAAAGGACTCGTCTCGATTATACGATCTCTCTTCATAGAGATCATATAATTTTTGTCTACTTTTATGTATCCCTAAAGTCGCCCAATCACTGAATGATTTACAGTTTTTAGGAGAGATTGTTTTTGATGTAAAAACAGTATTATATATTTTGTGTATATGAGAACATAATGCCCCATAATGTTTATTTACATTATTATGGGCCGGAATACGAAACCCATTTTCAATAGCACATCTAAATCTCACCATGCGTTTTTTAGTCACTGGAACGACCACCTTGCTCTTACTAACCTGTCTGTCCATCCTGTAATTAAAGCAAACTAATTGGCCACAATGATCAGAGCCTAAGTTGTTTATTATCATAGATTGCGCTGGTGACCCATCTGTAAAAATATTATCTATACAAGTTGCTGTGGATTGTGTAATCCTAGTTGGTTGTGAAAACACGTTAGTAAGATTACAGCATTTTAAGACAGATAAAAACTTTTTGCTTAGGGCTGAATCCTCCAATATATTTATATTAAAATCACCACAAACAACTATGTCCTTCTTCTTTTTAGTATTGTTGCACAATTTATCCAGTAATTGTTCTAAAACTGACTCAAAGGTATCATACAAAGAGTTTGGAGGTCTATAAATACAAACAATAATACAATTTAATAACTCCACACAGGCTATTTCTATAGTTCGTTCAATAGAAAGGCTCACGATGTCTTGACGAACCTTTTCTTTATGTATTTAGAAATATATAAGTATGTTTATCAACTTTCTGATTACCATAGTACAAGCTCTGCTTAGTTTGGAATCAAATAGTGTTGTGTGAAATTATCCAAAGATATTTATTTATTTTGTTTCTTTTTAATTTATTAAACAGTCATTTTACTAATAACAACCGGAACGGCTTAACGTTTAATCCGAAGCACAGAAAGGCCTCTATCGGTCACCCAATTCACATCTCACCGCGCTCATTTCGATTAGCAGCATACATCTTTTCAATTCTACGCCATTGGACCATGCGTTTTTTCTGTTCTCCATAGAAACTAAATAACTGGATACTCAAATTTACTAACAACAAGAACTAACTAGCAAAGCATTAAACTCTACAAGCATATTCTACCCTCAACCGAATATCGATCAAACCTAAAATACCCCGATATTTCAGTCTGTATCGAACTAAGCAACTGCGAACACAGCATCAAATATTCAAGGCGCTAAAAGCGTAGTCGTGTCGCCGTCGTCGCGTCGGGCTAATTGTCTTCGTGATTAGACAGGGGACGATATTTTAAATAACTTTTAATAAGTGAAGGGAATTTCATGATTCAATCGGAGAAGTACCACTGCACCTAATTCTTTCTGAAAGGAATTCTATTGTGTTTTGGTAGAAAGCTGATGTTACCGGCCGCGTATTTCCTTTTCCGTATTCAGTAGGCACCGGTGCGGGCTCGTTACGCGCACGGGTTAATAGACTTTAAAATGCCACCAAAGCAATGTTCATTTGAACGCCAATAACGCCCGTTTTTGAAATGGTATTAAATGTCCTAACCGGTGTTAATTACTTACCTAATTAAATTTTAAATACAATAATATTTTTAAGTAAAACATTAATAGGAATAGAAACATCAGTAAACTTCCTTTTATTTGAATAGTTATACTTATTACATAAGGTAATAATGGCCATATTTTAGCATGTCGGCTGATGTTAATTTCTTACCTAATTAAATTTTAAATACAATAATATTTTTATGTAAAACATTAATAGGAATAGAAACATAAGTAAACTTCCTTTTATTTGAAAAGTTATACTTATTACATGAGGTAATAATGGCCATATTTTAGCATGTTGGCTGAGCAACATTAAATCCTTCAAAAATTGAAGATGTAGAATATAGAAGAATTTGAAGAAGAAAAAGAATTTGAAGATGTGGAATATAGAAGAATTTGAAGAAGAAAAAGAATTTGAAGATGTGGGATACAGAAAGTTAATATCCCCCTATAGACATAGTGGAATATTGAATTTCTATATCTCACGAAATTCTATATCCCACTATAGAGATAGTGAGATATAGAATGTCAAAGGATTCAATAAGCTCAGCCGACATGCTAAAATTAAAAAATGAATTTCACCCTTTACCAACTATCGATCCATCCCAAATACCGTTATTTCTGTCCTATTACGCCGTATCGAACTAAGCAACTGCGAACACAGCATTAAATATTCAAGGCGCTAAAAGCATAGTTGTGTCGTCGTCGTCGCGTCGGGCTAATTGTCTTTGTGATTAGACGAGGGATGATATTTTTAATAACGTGTTTAAATATTCATGCCACTTTACGGAGCACGGGACGACACCTGACATGAGGTAATTTTGTACTAAAGATACTATGATGCTATTTTGTGTGGTTGCTAATGTTAAATTCGCTCGTTTACTGATGTCTATACAGCTAGATTAGTGTATTCCAGCTACTTTCTTAGTATAAAATCCAATGGTATCTTGCTGTGGGAAAATGTTGCTGATATTGGCACAATATTTACCATGCTGAAGAGGGCTATTCGCGCTATTTATAATTTAAGCTGTAGAGAATATCTCAGAGAGAAATTTAAAGAGATAAATATTTTTACACTTGCATGGCAGTATATTTACGAAAACATAATGTATGTTTATAAGAATAAACCGACATTTATCACATTTAAGGATTTACATAGTTCGAAATGTGCTTCGACCAGGAACGGCCATAGACTTGAATTCGAAAAGTGACGGCTTCGTAAAAAAGTCACTCTTTTATTGGGATGTCTGTTAGGATTTATAATAGATTTCCAGAAAAAGCGCAATACTTGCCTTTACACAAGTTTAAAAAAACCGTGAGACAACAAACAAACCAAGGACTATTTAAATGATAAAAAGGCTTGGGTTTAAACTTAACTCACGTAAGGCTGTTTCTATATACCATGTAATAATGTTAACCTTTTTAAAATTTGTGAGCGGATGGCAGTGTGATAGCATTGACACACACGATAGTTGTCTTATGTGCTCCTGGCCGCCCCACAGTCATGCTGCATTTTGAAAACTTTTGTATCTGAAAATTTATTTAAAACAGGGCTGGAGTTTTTTTCACATCCGCTTTTTCTCCTAGCCCATATAAGCCTTAGCAAACCCAAAGCGGATGACGGTCAGCCGATTGCCATACAACAATGACAAACATCAAGTGTATAATATTATTACCCAGGATGTTAATAAATTATTTCATTATTTCATTTCGTTATTTCATATAAGTTAAGGTTCTTTTTACCTACTACTATTCTCTATTCTACGAAAAATTATATTTTGACACACTCTAAGAAATCAAAATCAACCCGTTGACCTAATACTATGAAAATTAACTAGTTAAATTCTAGAAACATCTGAAACCTGCACATTTGTAATAAAACTATTAAAAATATTGAAATAAGGATTTTTGTACATGTTGGTATTAATAGAATAACTAAAATATTCACGACACTTTACAGAGCACGGCACGACACCTGATGTGAGGTAATTTTCTGGCAAAGTAGATTCTATGATGTTATTTCGTGCGGTAGTTGTAAGCGTTACAATGTATAGCTTGGTATAATAGCTAAGGTTTTAACAAATATTTTCTTTATTTTTCATCAGATTAGAATGATTTCCATATATTTTTAACACGTATTTATTAGCGTCACCTGTATTGTTCTGTGCCATAATATGGCATTATTTTTCGTATTTATTTATTATTATTAAAACCCACACTTTTTTCACAATAATTCTAGTATTTTACACGACCCGCGTGGCGTAATGGACACCATGCCGGACTGCCGATCGTAGGATCCCAGGTTCAATTCTCGGTAAAGCAGAAATTTCAATGTTGAGTTTAAGATTTCTGTTCTCGGTCTGGGTGTTTGTGTTTCTGTATTAGGGTGTGTCCATGATGTGACCCTATTGTCCATCTACCCTACTGTGGGGCTATGAGTGAAAACCGTTATTTACTTTGTAAATCGTATAAGTTGTTTATTCCTTCAAAAGAAAAAATATTGTAAAAAAGTTACATTCATCCGTGTTTATCGGGGTCAAGTCTTAGAATTTTATTCAGATGAAAAATGAAAAAACTTAAGCTAAAACCAGTACCTATACTTACTAGCTATACTTACGTTTCTACTCTCAGAAAACATTTAGAGGGGTAAAAATACCAAGCACTTACAAAGCAACGCACTTCCAACTTCCATTTCTTGGGGAAAAAATCATTCTTCCGACCGAGAGCCTCCTTGAAAAGCAAGAGTCACCACCCGAGTAGTTAAAAAGCAACTTTACTGAAAGTTGTGGGTACACTGGGAGAATTTCTCTATGCATATAAAATTCCCGTTGCCATACTCCTTCGAAACGGCTTCACTGATTTTTATGAAATTTTATATGCATATTCAGAAGGTCTAAGAATCGGTCGTAATCTGTTTTTCAAATAACCATTGGGGTGGTCCAACCCAAACTTATTATTCCTTGAGAAGGTAGTACTGAGTTCGCGAAGTCTTTATAAAGTTTTTTATAATCTTAAATTAAACTTTAATGCTATGAAAATTACGTACGATAATGAGAGCAGCGATGGCCGAGTGGTAAAAAACCGCGGTCTTCGACGCGACCGATCCCAGGTTCAAATCCTCGGCTCGCACCTCTGACAAAGAAATTTGTAATGTGTGAATTTATCGCTGCTCCACGGTGATGGAAAATATCGTGATATTTCATTGATTACGATGTTCTCCATCGCCGTGCATACCTGAGAGAAATTCATAATTTTGTCGCCCATTATTTTGTCCACCAATCCGCACTTGGCCAGCGTGGTGGACTATGGCCTAAATCCCTCTCAACTGTGTGAGGAGACCTGTGCCCAGCAGTGGGCCATAAAAAAGGTTGAAAGAAAATTTAAAAAAATGAGAGTTATTCTTTATAAACCTAATTTTAGACCACAAGCAAATATTGGGCTTAAAATAGCGAAAAGCCGAGCTTTGTAAGGGCTCGCGTTGCTGTTCTGTCTAGTAATAAATTTAAAGCAGTTTTTTGAAAATTAATATTTAGGATTATTGATCAAATAAATCATACGAAAAATCACTATCACATTTTTTATTTAAGTGTGTAATTACCACAATTTTTTTATTGAATTTTTAATAATACCTTAATATATTAAAAGGAAACCGTCTATATAATTCTAATTGTTTAAGTGCTTTCACTGTATATAAAACTATAGGCATGATAGTTTTTCAGTAAAGTGTCCCAAAAAATGCTCAGGTTGTGGTATAGTGGTAGGACTCGCTTTGGTCGCCTTGACGCTTTCTTTACATTATATAATTTTTATTTAAACTCTTTATGGATGTCCTCCTAGAATTGAGAGTAATTGAGCCCACTGTTCATTGTTTACACATCCGCCAAGTGTAGCGTCCTTATTAATTTATTTAATTAAAAAAACATCTTGTAATATAGCATCGCTCCCGTAATAGCTCATGCTTGTGAGTCAGCGGTCGCAGAGCGGTGTCGTCGACACACTTCGCCTTCCAGCCATTGCTACGTCATCGCATTCTGACTTGTATTGCTGTGAGGCTCGTTTATAAACTACCTAATGCATGTTATTTGGGTAAAATAATTTAGACGACTCCCATTTAGACGTCTTATCCCGCAAAGACAAAAAATTTTGGAAGAATAATTTAGAAGATTAATAATAATAATCGTTTATTTCTCACCACAAACTATTACCAAAATATAATGTACATTTAGCCGTATATTATGAAATGTTATTAGCACAACAATAGTTTGTGGGAGCTGACGCTTGCGCTAAGTGGAAACCACCTGTGTTGCAAGGCACCATTCCCCGACCTCTTGTGTGAAAGCTGTATTTCATATAGAATAATAATATTCCGCCGCAAAGCGCCCAGCAAAGTATCTTTCAAGAGGCTTGTGCGAGAACACTACCTGAAGTCTAGTTAATCGAATTTTATTAACAGAAAATGTGTAAGAAATTAATATTCATATTTATATATTTTATATATTTATATATGTATGTATAAATATATATTTATATAGTAATAAATATATATGTTTATCATATTATGTATATATTTTAGTATAGGTATAATGTGTATTTATTTGTGTATGTTATCTACTTAGTATTTTTTTTAAATTTTAAACTCATTGTTTAAATTCTTGCTTAGTTTTGTCTATGGCGCCTTTGTAAATTTTATTTATGATACCTACCACAATTTTTCACCATCGCCAAGGGTTGACTGGTAGAGAATGCCATCAGGCATTAAGTCCGCCTTTTGTTAAAACACAATAAAGGGTAAATAAATAAATAAATAAATGCTAGCTTATTACAAGAATATGGTGAATAAATATGCTAGTTACAGTCCACCTAAACTAATAAGTTGGTACATTAGGTAGATTCGTAAAGACTTAGCATAAACTAGTTTCAAATTATCACTTCCAAAGACCCTTTAAGTGTATAGGACGTAGACCCGAATGTTAGTAGAAATGGAGGATGAGGATGAATATTGAATCAGACAAGGATGTATTTCCGGCTGCGGATAATCCGGTTACTGGCCGAGCCGCCTGATTGACGGATACGCGGGGCTAGGAAAAGTATGCTTTGCGAATTTAATTCTTTAAATTTGATTCTTACCGTTACCTGAATTAATATGATTATGAGGCTCTTAATAGATTTCGAAGACAAAGACACAGACAAAGATTTTTATTTGAACAAATATGGGTGTTTACAAAAGGTGTTTTTATACATTTGGTGCGCCATATTTACCTTCATGAGGTATGCAAATACATAATTACAAATTACAAATATAAAAATGTACATTGAAATAGTGTTATTAATTTTATTATATTTGCATTATTTTTATCATAACTTCTACCCATATTGCGCCTTTTAATTGATTAATTTTATTTATTCCACTTGACTTTATTTTGTTATGTCTCTGTCTAAATATACTGAGCATTTTTTCTGTGAACAACTTACGATAATTCCGAAAAACTCTAATCCTTACTTAAACGTCCGTCGCATAGAAAAACACAAAAATTAATTTAACAAGTAGGTAACTTAGTTATGTTCCAACGTAGCGTCAAATGTTAGTGGAGCTAGGACGGGAATAAGAATGAATATTGAATCGGAGACGGAGCTGTTTCCGGCTGCGGATAACCCAGTTACGGGCCGAGCCGGCTGATTGACAGATAGGAGCGGCTACGAAACTAGCGGAGCGATACGAAAGGGCCATACCCATGACAGATCAAAGATGAGCTTTCATGAGGAATCATAGAATAATTCGTGAACATACAAAAAAGCTGGTAGTAATCTCTTCAATATTTATACTTCGTATACTTACTTCCTTAAATTGCCTTATGAGTTTAAATCTAAAAAACTTTTTAATTAAGTGATGTTTTGGAAAACAAAAAATAATTATTAATTAAAAAAAGTTAAAAAGCAACAAAGGCTCAAAAGGAATTTCAAGTGGTGATGTGATATGTTCACAGACGAAGGTCATATGGGCGACCAACAAGTTGACGGGATTTTTTTAAATAATACTAAAAATTACTGTAACTTTAAAACAAAATTTTGTGTTGTTCGAATTCCAATAAAAAAGGTTGTCATAACAAATTAATAACAATAACACGTAATTTTTATCTGCAAACAGAACTACAGGTAGTATGAAAATTTGTGCCGCCCGCTTTTTGCTCCTAACCCATACAAGCCTTAGCGCACCCAAAGCGGATGAAGGTCAGTCGATGGCCGTACAGCAATGACAAACATCAAGTATATATTATTACCCAGGATGTTAATAAACTACTGCATTTCATTAAACTATTTCAAACTATTTCATTTCATTTTCGACATGGAGCTACCACAGATGCACTGATATAATACCACGTGGCCTGCATACTTGTGAACTCAGTGTTGGTATTTAATTACAACCTAAATTATTAACAACTTAATCAAATACGGTAATCATATAAATGTGTAATATCTAAAGTCTTTCCATGTTTCATTTTGCATGTTTCAATGAAGGACCTGATTAAAGGCAAACAAATTTATTTATTGATCGCTATACGGCTCCTGTCGTAGCCCAACAAGGCACGTCTTGCCGATATCGTTGATCAAACGTGATTGCACATTAGCATGTCAAGAACGCGCTTAGCATCGGCTCAGGGCCTAATGTTGACTGATGTAACTTGTAGAGACGTGGGACCGTCTCATGTAACCATCTTAATTAAGCTATTAATACTCGTAGATGTTTGAATAGTGTAATTTTCATTTATTTAATAGGGGTAGCCAGCAAGCATGCAGGCCACAGGTGGATCAGCAGCGGTAGTGGTGAGTGGTGGTGCAGCCCATGGACATTCAAAGACTATTATAAAAACAGAAACACTGCTACGCTGCGTTGATCGTATTTAATATAGAGTTTTAGATATTATTGTAGACTGCTTTATTGTAGATGGTAGAATAATAGTAGTCGAGCTATGTATATGTGCAAGCGCAGTTGGTAACCGAATCTTAGCATTGAAATACAACAGAACTGTCTCCTAGCAGAAATGGATGTAACGGTGGTTCTTCTCCGCTTAAACCAAGAGCTCTACTTTTTAAAAAAATGAACCTTTTTTGGGTTTTTTTCTACAAAATGAAGGTAGAAAAAAACCCTCTGCAAAAATTAATTGCAAAGTTTATTCTGACTGCTTATATCTGAATAGGACTATAGCTAAACAAGAATAGTTTTAGAGTGAAACTCTGTGTGGTGAGCCGCTCACTTTTGCTCCGAAAGTCAAATGTTAAGTTTGACACAGTTTCAGAAACTGCACCGAAATGAACTTTGTTTCAAGTTACCTTAGCTTTTATTGTTATACGTGTAAGGTTTATACGAACTGCATTTGAATTGATGAAAAATTACTAACTATTTTGGGTTATGACGACCCGCGTGGCACAATGGTTACCATGCCGGACTGCCAATCGAGGGGTCCCGGGTTCGATTTCCGGCGAAACAGAAATTTTAATGATGAGTTTAAATTTCTATTCTCGGTCCGGGTATTTGTATTCCTGTCTTTTTATGTGTCCATGGTACCCACGACACTGGGTGTTAATTACCTTACTGTGGGGCTATGAGTGTGTAACGTTTATTAATTTATTTATTTATAAATTCGTCCATTAATTAATACTAGGATTAATAATTAGTAATCAAAAATAATTTGTTTTATAATCCTGTAAAAAGGTTCGTTAATCAATGTTATTGTTGACAACTAAACATAATTCAATGATCAAGTAAACATAATTATAATAATAATGTATATAAGTAGGTACTTATTAAATTTAAACAATGATTAATATTATCAATACGAAAATTGCTGGTTTATATAGTTGTTTGTTACTCTATAACGCAAGAATGGCTAAATGAATCCAGATGAAATTTGGAGCAGATATAAGTCTGGATTGGGACAAACGATAGGTTACTTTTTATTCTAGAAAATACTAGCTGACCCCGCGAACTCCGTACCGCGTTCAAATGTTCGGGGTGGGCCACCTTTATCAGTTGGGGGGGGGGGGATAAAAAATTGATATTGGCCGATTCTCAAACCTACCCGATATGCACACAAAATTTCATTAGAATCGGTCGAGCCGTTTCCGAGGAGTATGGCAACGAAAACTGTGACACGAGAATTTTAAGAATTTTATATATTAGATACTGTTTCCGTGTAATACTTTAGTAGGTATTTAATATCCTTTAAACACAAATCACCCGTTCAAAACACAGCCGAATCATTTATGTTCATATGCGTAAAGAAAAGGTTTTAAATGTTACTATGTTAATGTTTGGATCCACATGAGCAAATTTCATTATCAAGCTGCCCCAATCATTCTTCCGTCCTAAGCAAACAGGATTGTAGGCTTAGGGAATTAAATTATACGAGCCGATAGACCATGATGAATTTTGACGGAGCGAATTTTAAAAAGGGAATCGTATTTTTTTTAAGGTTGCGGTCGATATGTGGTGCTGGTCAAAAGGCTTTTTATTTTATTTGTAATATATTGCTTTTGCTGAGATGGGTGACCGCTAGGGGTAATAATTTTAAGTGCATTTCCGTGATTCGTTAAGACGTCGATCCCCGTAGTAATTTATAGATTACAGACGTTTAACGTTTAGGCGGTTAGAAAATATTATGACAGCAAGTTGGCCACTAACCCACATTTCCACCAATTCGCATTGTAGCGTAGTGAAGTAATATTCAGGCCTCCCTAAGAAATAAATATGAAACTTACACACATATTTGCAATTTCAAATCTAGCCAATCTTAGCGCCGCACAATCACGCGATTTCAAATGAACAAATCACACCCAAGCACGCACACAAGCACGCATATCGCAGCGCGATCGCGTGTTTCTGTACAGATATGAGCGTTGCTCATAACCTTGGCGCGTCTGCCCCGCCCATGATTCCATTCTAACCTCTTTAATATGTTTCGTGGATACACACAATAAAAGTAGCACAAAACTAACCACATCAAGAACAGAAATTCAAATTTCTGCGTATCCAGGAATCAAAGTTTTCTAACAATGTACTACAATAATACAACAAACAAAATTCCAAGTCAACTAGTTCTACTGTAATGTAAGGACACTCTTATATAAGGAAAACAATAAGATACACCTAATGTCTTTATTTCATTGAGTCAACATCCGAAAATATTTCTGTTCCAGATAAATTTATTTGACACCAACAAATAAATTCATACGAGTTCCATTTCAAGATAACGAACAGTATGAAAACGGGGCCAAGTCTATTGTCAATATCGTATTATTAAAAAGCATACGCAAACATACAAAATTTTAAGTGGCGTATGGAGCTTGTCAATGGAGCATATTTTAATCAAAGATATGTTTTAAGGGATTTAGACCCAAGCAATGTTTCACACGTTTGAATGTTTGTAAAATTACAACTGTGACCATTTCATAGTTCTACTTTTAATGTTGTATTAAATAGTGGCGTACTTAACATCTGCTTTTAGAATTTTTTCAAGCCCAAAAATCCAGCGCTATGACTTTCGATTTCCTTATCAAGATTTCAAGTGAAGTATATAGGTCTTTATTTTATTTTAAAAAGTTTAGGTGCTTTATTATGAAATATAGACCACGTTATAAGTAAGACCAAAGAAAGTTAGTATTTTATGTATATTCTAGTAACAAAACATTTTTTAAAAGCTGTTGCTTTGGATGTTTTTTTGTTATTTTTTTAAATTTACGCCGTGATTTCTGATTAAAATTTTAACATTAACGCTATCTTTCCAACGAAATATGCACGTTAGACAACTGAAATTATAAATAACGCTTCACACGCATAGCCTCACAGTAGGGTAGACATACCCTGTGTCGTGGGTACCATGGACACACACAAAGACAGAAACACAAACACCCAGACCGAGAACAGAAATTTAAGCTCATCATTCAATCATCATTCAAATTTCTGTTTCGCAGGTGGTCTATTCGTTGAATTAATTTCAAACTTGACGCCACCACTGCCAAGCACACAAATTCCGCTATAGGAGCAGTCCTAAACAAACGCTGACGTCCGTTTACCCAGAAGGCTCTATTTTAGACGAACAATACTTTATTTGATACTCACACAGAGGTGAGGTGTTTACTTAATTTTAGGGATTATTTACGTTTACAATAAGGATTAATTTCCTGCGCAAACTTCGTTGTTCATCGATCGCAAGATACATACGGGTTTATAGGAAGGATTATTGATGAAATTTCTGTTTGCTTCGAAAGTAATATGAAGTATGAGTATGAACGATTATTATGAACTCTAACTAGATTGTTTGTTAAGTTGATTGAACTTGGATTTATGAGAGTGTTCAGTTAAAATGATGTAAGAATTACAGATGCTGTTAAGCTAAGCTTTAAGTAAAGATAGTATAATAGTGTATGTAGGAAATAAATTGGGAGAAGAAAGAGGGTATATCAACACATGAAAATAAAATCATATATAAACATGTAAATAATATTAACTGTAATATTAACTTTTTTTTGTAATTGGAGAACAGCTATCTTCGGTTAATATTATATTATTATTTATTTTTATTTTAGTCCAATTTATTTTTGTCCTTAAATATTTTCGAATTTATTTATTTTTCTATGCTAGCTAACAACAAAGATTAATGGATCATGCCGGACTGTCAATCCAAGGGTCCTGGGTTCGATTCTCGGTGTGTCAGAAATTTGAATGATAAGTTAGAATTTCTGTTTTCAGCCTGAGCGTTTGTCTTTCTGTTTTTGTGTGTGTCCATGGTACCCATGACACCGGAATTCCTATTGTGGAGTAGCGTAATTTAAAAAAATACACCATTGTTTGGAATAATATAAATTTAAATATTTTTCAGTTTGAAACAATAGTTGAGAATATTAGTTTATTCTCTTCTAAGCATGATGCAAAATAAACTGAGCAATATTTAGTGTAATACATAATGCAAAAAGAATATTTTTTGCAACAGATTCCACCCGTACACGTCAAACCTAAGCCGCGGACAAGGAAACGCTTTCAAATCTCCAATGTAAGTTTATTGCAGCTATTTATAACGCACTGACATACAAAAAGCCTATCCTTTATTTATATATATGTATGAATTCAAATTTATATTTTAGTAGATATCTATTTACGTGTTGGCTCTAGAGATATTCCTTTTGGAAGCAAATACAGGGAATCTCTGTGCAACATGCAATGTTAGTTTTACACGATAATTTAGGCTATACACCACTGGCCAAGTGCAATCTTTGCAGATCTCTGACTAAGAAATTAACAGCAGTATTAAAGAAGCATACTTGCTTAAGTAAGCAGGAAACGCTATGCTGCATAGCGTTTGCGCTTGAGGAGGACTCCGGGATCTTAAGTGGAACGCACCGGTGTCCTCCACGCGCAGCGCCCCTGAACGGGTCCATCCTCTGGAGAGCAGATGTGCTCTCCTGCACCCTCTGATGTTTACGGCGGCATGCGGCCACGCACACACCGCCGTCCTTCCCGGGGCCGCTGGCTGAACGGATCGAGCTCCCACTCTCACCGCCCATAACCCCGGAAGCCCCCTTTTAGTCGCCTATTACGATCAGGCAGGGGATACCGTAGCTCTATTCTTAATCCCGAAGCTACAGGGACTACTCAAGCATAGCCTATGCAACAACCGCTTTTTGATGTTCGTTCGTTATGTCAAGCCTCGAAAAGAATCGATATTCATTTTGATTTTGACAAACGCATAGTAGCAGGCTTAACTCAAGTATCGTCTATGTCCAGCTGCAACGGCTGATGAGATCCAGCTTGGTGACAGTCAGACGGACGGATGGACAGCGGAGGCTTAGTAATAGGGTTCCGCTTGTAGCCTTTGAGTAAGGAACCCTAAGGGCATAGAAGAACTACCTAAAGGGCCTCTTTCACCACCTTCAAGTAAAGTGACAAGTACGCTAATTGTCGGTTAAAGTCACCCGTAACTTCAATTTCAATTTCACGATGTTCGAGTAGCGCTAACCATATGATAAACTGACCCGTACTCATAGCTTTATCCAATTAACCTTACTTGGGACGTAACTAATCAACACGTTACTTGGAGATGGTGAACGAGGCTCTAAAAATACACTTGAACTTTATTTTCTACATTCTAAGAAAAGATCTCAATTTCCAATGTTCTAAAGTCATAAAATCTAATAGCATTTCCCAGCTCAAAAATGCTGGTGAAAATACCCTGATATTTACAACGGAATAAAAATAATATAAATGTCAGGGATATAAAATAAAAATAACCGTGGCCGAGGTAAGAGCATTCTCGTGTAATAAATGTAATGTAGAAATATGTCCATAGAATAGGCGTTTACTAGAAATACCGTGCGAAGATCTTTAGATATAAACAAAACACGGAAATAAAGTTATGTTTATACATACAAAAAAATAAAATGGGAGTGTTTGTTTGTAATATTAAAAAAACCGCTTTTTAGTATATGCATATGAATGTACTCGTATATATTGTACACCAAAATAACATTTTTTATATTTCTTGTCCATCTGTTTGTCTGTCTGTCTGTTTGTTCCGGCTAATCTCTGAAAAGGCTGGGGCGACTTCGACGGAACTTTCACTGGTAGGTAGTTGATGTAATAAGGAGTAACTTAGGCTACTTTTAAGAAATAAAAATGATCTGGGTAGGCAAAGATACTAAAAAATAAAAGTATGGGTTTTAATAAGGACACATGAAACCTGCAGAGTATATATCCACTTCATGCGAATATTATTCTAAGATGCTAATAATCCTTTCTGACGTGGGTGAAACCGCGGGGCACAGCTAGTATTATTATAGTATTTGATTCATATTACGCGGATAAAATATATACATGGAAACTTAAACATATGTAGGTATGTGTAGTTGCTCCGTGTACGAAAATTTTAATTAGGTTAGCAACAAAAGTTTGAAGAAATATATCCTTAAACGTGCTACTAAACGAATTACTTTCATGATAATTTTCTTTTCAGCAACTACATCACACATCATATTAAAATATTTTTACTTCCTGAAAAATCTTTTAAGAGCCTAATACAAAACAAGCTGGCTTTAAAATAAAGATTGCACTGACAGTTCTACTGTTATTCTTCTCGAGACATTATAAACGTCATGCAATTATAATTATATGCATCATAATATCCTTAAGAAATTAGTAGACCAACCATCGACAGGTTATTCCCATTAAGAACCGTACCAGTATGATACACCAGCTTTGCATAGATGTGTCAGCTTTGAAGTTATCTTGAGACCTTGGAGCAATACCATGTCCTTTCTATTTCTCAGTATTTCTACAAATATATCTATGTACAGCTCTCCAGAAAGCGGAGTGGTACTCCAATCGTTGTTCGTGAAGATATTTCGTTTTTAATCTTTGAAAAGGCCCTTTTATTTCTCGCTAGCTTTCACTTATGATTTCTTCGCAGTATAACGTTTACGTACAACTGTTACTAACACAAAACATTCAGTAGAATGTGAATGTCCGCTGTTATTGTAACATAAATGAATATCAATTTCCCATCTCTTTGCTTTCAAGATTATTGATAATATATTAGTATGGATTACAACATGTTTAACTAATGTTTTTATGTTCCGAAAATTCCGCTTTTTCTTAAATATGAAACAAAAAATTCGATTGTTCAGAGACTCAAAAATAAAAAATCAATTCATTAGGCTGGTTGCACCTGTCGTTTGTTACAGGTGTAACCAGCCTAATGCAGGAGCTCTGTCCGTTTTATTTCTGGTTTTAGCACATTTCTTCGCATAATTGGGGACGCTTGCCTGAGCATCGCCACTTTGCACCTATTTGGATTTGTAGTAAAGATAGGGGTTAATGGACAACACGCAGAGGAAGCACAGACCTCTTTCAAAGCACATAGACTGACGACGTGAAGAAGACAGCAGGAAACCACTGGATTCAAAGGGCGCAGGATCAGATGAAGTGGCGATTAGTTGAGGCATATGTCCTCCAAGTCTATTCATCAGCCTTTTAAAGTCCAATAGAGGCTGATGAATAGATGTATAGACAACATGTTGATATACTGATTGAGACTATCGCGGTTATTCACTACACCTGAATTGTTACTTACAGGATATATACCTCGATTCACTTTATTTTTGAGCACCCAATATTTCCGTAGTATCCGTAGCAGTAGTATCCGTAGCAAATGAGTGAGGAAGAGGGTAGACCGTAACGTCAGATAAAAAGTCTAAGGACAGCCTTAGACTTTTTATCATCCACCCGCGATATATATCCATATCCAGTTCATCCGTGATCGTGATGCATGTAATTGCGCCGGAATATCAGGACCTCGAAAATAAAGTGAATCGTGGTATATCCTGTAAGTAACAATTAAGAACATGTTGGTATATATGAAAAGGTTTGATGACGGCTATCAATATTACCAATCGACCAATATCTTAACGCGCCTTCAAAAGCTCAGAAGCGCGCACAAATCTTCCTATAAGTCACCCATGTTACATTGTACCACGCCCGTTTCACTTTGCTTTGTTAACTGCTTGCATTCTACACCAGTCACAGCTTTACGTACTCCGGTAGTAAAATTGTTCCATCAAAAATAATTACTTACTCAGATATCAGCCACTAGTCGTAAACGTGAAAATCCAATTTATGATTTACCAATTTTCAGAACGATAGATAAAGTTTGGGTTAGAGTCGTAAAAGAACGATAAAGTAAATTAAATTCAATCTTCGTAAACCTTTTTTTAATGGTCCCTTCGATCCGCTGAGTTCGATAGGTTGGGTACTGAATTAGAATATGGACAGTTTTGTTTTAATGCTGATTGGTAAGACTCTTCTTATTTTTATGTAGATTGGGTTCGATAGGTTTTTAGTTTATACTAGTCTTCCGCTAGCGGCTTCGCCCGCGTGGACGCGTTTTAAAGGTTCCCGTAGAATAAAAATTATCCTATGTCTTTTTCCAAGGTCCACTCTATCTGTGTTTCAAATTTCATTAAAATCAGTTACAGTAGTTTAAGCGGGAAATTGTAGCAGACAGACAGATAGACAGAGTTACTTTCAAATTTATAATATTAGTATGGATGACTGGTGTTCATATGGATTCACTTTCATATTAAGAAAAGCATAAAATTGCAATTGGAAATTGGACATTGCATTCAAAGAATACGACAATGGATGAAGTGGAGTAAGTTAGGGGAGGTTACCATGCTCAATCTTAGATATCTAAAAGATACTTTAGAAATATTGAGATAGATGAATACATAAATCTTTTGAAAAAAAATGTATTTATTTGACGATAAAAGTCGCATCTGTTTAGATATTGATACTGCATAGTTTAAATTAAAGTAAACTGTAATTTAATACTGTATAAGATTATTGTAATATAATTTTTTGATATATTATCATTACATTATTTTCAGCCTCTACAGCTGTTTGCATCAAAGGAAATGGACAACAAATAGAAGTATATGAAATAAGAAAATCAAAAGATGATTTAGAGGATCTTCGCAATGATGATGATGTGAAACTCAAAATAGATACTGAATATTATGACCCGGATGGGCTGAACAGGCTCTATTATAGTACAGCAAATCGTGAACATGACTTTCAAGACAGAAGTGCTGACATTATTACAAACAATATTATTGATAGATTAAGAAAGATCGTTATATCAAAAGGTCTCAGTGGAAAGGATGAAAAGGCTGATGATGACATTGCCAGTTATAGAGATTTAAAAGATGAACACATATTTGATGATAATGACAAAACACCTTTAGTTGTTGTTGCCGACAAAAGTATTTTGTACCATCTGTTTGTATCTTTTTAATCATATAGATACATTTTTAGTAACAATCCGGCTCATAAATTTAACGACTCTTTTTCTTTTTTTCAGAATCCCTAAAAGACAAAGCCATCGCAATAAATTGGAATCAGTTCTGCGTAGTATTAAAGACGATACAGGTAATTATGAAATAATCTTCGGCTCATCATTGGTTTACCAGATGTAGCCAAATTGGGTAAATCTAAGTCTTGATAGGCTTAGGCTCTAAGCATTCAGATCATATAAAACTGTAAAGTAACGTTAACTAAGAAATTGTAAAAAAACTGGACTGTTAATAAATAAATAAATAAATAACGCTCCACACTCATGGCCCCACAGTAGGGTAGATATACCAGGGTATTTAGACACAGGTGTCGTGGGTACCATGGACACACACAAAGACAGAAACACAAACACCCAGACCGAGAACAGAAATTTAAACTCATCATTCAAATTTCTGTTTCACCGGGAATAGAACCCAGGACCCTTCGATTGGTAGTCCGGCATGGTAACCATTACGTCACGCAGGTCGTTAACATACACATGCCTCTTTTTGTTTCATTCCATCGGATTTCTACATAAATTTCTGTTCTTAATAATAAATTACAGTACCATCAACTTGATTGTTACAAATTATCTTCCTTCGTTTAGTGCCTTTAAAAACTTAGCAAAATGAGGTTTAATCTGAAGTTTGACATTACAAACATCAGATTAAATCTCATTTTGCTGTACTGTACAAATTTAAAAAGTTAGATTTTAATACTTTTTGAATTATTTTTATTATCTACCAAATAAACTCTGATCTATGACATATTGTTTACAGAAGTTGAAGACCGAACAGCGCCACCACGTGTGAGGATATACTATGACTATGACTATGATTAAACATTTTTAAAAATAAATACTGTATTTATATTTAGAATTTAAAAAAATATTTTATATCATCAAACATTTTTTTCTTTCTTAAAGCTTATTTTTTTATTTTATAATAGGAAGGCCTCTTTCAATTTAAATAGCTGTACCAGTTTCTCACAATTTTGTCTACATTATTATAAAAAAATATAAAAACTTGACCTAAATCAAAATAAACTGTTCTAATGAGATCAAATAATACTAATTTGTATACCTAGGCTGAAAAGTGATTTGCCTTTAGGAATTGATGAATATCAGTACCTATATCAGTGTCAACTAACGGATTCAGGGGATGTTGATGATATGCATCAACCTGCATAAGCCACTCCCCCCTCTTTGTCAAAAATTTTGACCTCCTCCAATATTTCAGGCCTAAAGCCCCCCAAACCTAAATCCTTGATCCGCCACTGTCAGTGTCAATAAATATCGAAGAATGTAAAGAAAAAATAATAATATAAATAATTTGGAAAACAATACCCACAAATTACGTATCTGCGGCGGCGCGCTGAGACAATACCTGTGATAATACACGGCGAAAATGTAAGTCACGTTTGAATAGTATAAAAGAAAAACTTGACAATATTGTAGTATTACGAATAGTATACACTTTCCGAGCTTTTTAAACTAAATATAGACAAATATTTTTAAAAACCAATCGACTTTATAATGAAACAATATTAGGCGTATCATTGTTTGATGATATTAAAGTTCCATCTTTTGATATTTATTGTTGAAAAATAAGTTTAATTTTATAGAAAATATTTATTACTGGTTATGCAATAAACAAATATACGAATTTTTCCAAAGACATTTCATGACAATCAAATGCCCGCCGAAAGTATTAAAACATACTGGAAGCATAAAATGGGTCTGTCTTAAGATGACCCATTTTTGATTTGTTTTTTCTAATTTTTCTTTATAGAGAAAATGCGCTCCATAAAATCTGTCATATTAATCATGTAGTCGTAATATAGATAATGATACGCGAAAGGTTAAAACGAATTCAACAATGCACAATCACATGTCTTTACAGTTTTCTGCTCATTATATTGACACACAGAATACATTAAAAAATTTACGCTACTTTTCCTTTGTTATAATTCCAAAACAACAAGGTGTGTAAGTCTCCTTTGAATTCAATATAAAAGCAATAGTTGGCAGCCCGAGCTTAGAACAAAGCCAGGTAACAAATAGAGTATTGCTTAACTAATAGAGAATAGCAAAGCCTCGGTAAGCCGATAACACGAACAGAAATGAGATTTTGTTGTGTCATGCTGTGGAATGGTGAGAATATTCAGAAATAGCGAACGCCCGCGACTTCGTCCGCGTTCAATTTAGTTATAGATTTTTTCTAAAATAAAAGTAGCTTAAGTTACTCCTTATTACATTATCTTTCAATGACACGTAGGCCAGTGAAAGTCCCGTCAAAATCGGTTCAGCCGTTTCAGAGATTAGCCGGAACAAACAGACAGACAGACAAAATTGTAAAAATATAATTTGGTAAATGTAACCTATATAAATCACCAGCATGTAGTAAAAAGCGGTGATTTAAATATTACAAACAGACACTCTTATTATATTTATTTAGAATAGATATGCAGATAAAATATACATTCATATGCATGTAGTAAAAAGCGGTTATTTTAAATATTACAAACAGACACTCTAAATCATTGATTTGTATAGATGTATAGATACAAAACTGTTCCAGATATCAGAAATCCTTGGTAACATAAAGCTATAGCTCTGTATCAGGTACTGGTAACCTTTGGTAATGTGTAGCTAAAATATTATTCAGTCTAATAAAAGTTAAAAAGCGGTTATTTTAATATTACAAACAGACACTCCAAATCATAGATTTGTATAGATGTATAGATAAAAAACTGTTCCAGATATCAGAAATCCTTGGTAACATAAAGCTATAGCTCTGTGTCAGGTACTGGTAACCTTTGGTAATGTGTAGCTAAAATATTATTCAGTCTAAAAAGAGTTAAAAAGCGGTTATTTTAATATTATAAACAGACACTCCAAATCATTGATTTGTATAGATGTATAGATAAAAAACTGTTCCAGATATCAGAAATCCTTGGTAACATAAAGCTATAGCTCTGTGTCAGGTACTGGTAACCTTTGGTAATGTGTAGCTAAAATATTATTCAGTCTAAAAAGAGTTAAAAAGCGGTTATTTTAATATTATAAACAGACACTCCAAATCATAGATTTGTATAGATGTATAGATAAAAAACTGTTCCAGATATCAGAAATCCTTGGTAACATAAAGCTATAGCTCTGTGTCAGGTACTGGTAACCTTTGGTAATGTGTAGCTAAAATATTATTCAGTCTAAAAAAATTATTGTGGTATGTGTACCGTATTTATGTATAATTATTTAGTAAAAAGCGGTTATTTTAATATTACAAACAGACAATCCAAATCATTGATTTGTATAGATGTATAGATAAAAAACTGTTCCAGATATCAGAAATCCTTGGTAACATAAAGCTATAGCTCTTTGTCGGGTACTGATAACCTTTGGTCATGTGTAGCTAAAATATTATTCAGTCTAAAAAAAGTTATTTTAGTATATGTACCGTATATACATTTATATGCATTTAGTAAAAAGCGGTTATTTTAAATATTACTAACAGACACTCCAAATCATAGATTTGTATAGATGTATAGATAAAAAATTGTTCCAGATATCAGAAATCCTTGGTAACATAAAGCTATAGCTCTTTGTCGGGTACTGATAACCTTTGGTCATGTGTAGCTAAAATATTGTTCAGTCTAAAAAAAGTTATTTTGGTATATGTACCGTATATACATTTATATGCATTTAGTAAAAAGCGGTTATTTTAAATATTACTAACAGACACTCCAAATCATTGATTTGTAAAGATGTATAGATAAAAAACTGTTCCAGATATCAGAAATAACATAAAGCTATAGCTCTTTGTCGGGTACTGATAACCTTTGGTCATGTGTAGCTAAAATATTGTTCAATCTAAAAAAAGTTTTTTTGGTATATGTACCGTATATACATTTATATGCATTTAGTAAAAAGCGGTTATTTTAAATATTACTAACAGACACTCCAAATCATAGATTTGTATAGATGTATAGATAAAAAACTGTTCCAGATATCAGAAATCCTTGGTAACATAAAGCTATAGCTCTGTGTCAGGTACTGATAACCATTGGTAATGTGTAGCTAAAATATTATTCAGTCTAAAAAGGTTTCGTTACTATAAATGGGTTGGCCACTAACCCGCATCTCCACCAACCCGCATTGGAGCAGCGTGGTGGAGTAAGCTCCAGGCCTCCCCAATAAGGGGGAGAGACCCGTGCCCAGCAGTGGGACGCAAAAAGGGTTGCAGCCAAGCCAAGCCAAGCTAACATAAGGTGATGCGTATGTTAGTGTATATTTTTATTGTTGCATGTGCATATATCCTATGTGGGAGGGAGGGAGGTGCTATTGCATCAAAAAAGTATACACCATCATACGTACTGATCGTTGCAAAGTAGTTTTTACCTAACTTTATTTATAATGGGGATAATATGTAGTCGACATAAGCTAAATCTAAATCCAAGTGACAAATCTATCAGTCCGAGATAGCAAAGCCCATTCAATTTGGCGGCCACTGCTCGTTCATTCGGTTTATCCTTATGAATGTTGTCCTTTCTATCGGTAGTTCGTAAATAAACAGTGTGTTTTCGAATTGCTTGCACGGTAGGTAGGTTGGTGGTAGAACTATTATGGTTCGCCCGGGGAAGTACCACCACTGTATCCACTTCTGCCGTGAACCAGTTCTATTGTGTTTCGGTGGAAAAGTGCAGTTGCCAGCCACACTTACATGAGGCGACCACTAGCCTCCGGAGTAGCAGCGCAACTGTATACGACCTCAGAAAAGACTTGCCTGTGCTTGCTTGAGGTTACCTATATGTGAATGTCCATGGGCTGCAGCGACCACTTAACACGTAGCCTGCATGCTTGTCTGCTGCTCCATTCAAATAAAAAATGTAATTTAATAGTGGTAGCCAATATTGGTTTTCTTACTGTTGAATATCTCTTACACTGACAGATTTTCTTGGAGTGACGTCGGGATTTCAGCCGGATCTTTAGCGTGAAAGTTCGAAGTCAGGCCGAAGTCTCAACCATTCGACTCGGTTTACAATCCTCTGCCGCCGTCTCTCAATTTCAAGTCGAGACTTGTACGCAGCAATGGAGTAATATTGATTTTTTTACTCTTAATAAATAAATAATAGGTACTACTAATAGTATCTATTATCAGCTGCTTGTAGAAATGGTGACAGTATTAATATTTCATCACGTATGCATACATAGATCACGAAAACTTATCCCAAGCGCCCACGTTACTTCTAGAGATGAAAGAAGAAGAAAAAAGTTTTCCTTTATGTAGGGTTTTGGCTAATAAATAAAGGATTTTAAAGCGCTGGCAATCAGGCGGCTCTCGCTAACATATTTAGGCAAGGAATGGAATACCTTAGTGAAAATAATTTTGCATTGCTTGTTTTTTTTTACTGTTAAACTGAATGTCGATTCTCATGAAATGAACTGAAATGAAATATTATTTATTCACTGTACGGTTCCTTTACTCTTAGTGAACGTAATTTTTTTTTGTTCTGGGTGCGATTAGGCAATGCTGAGCTGAATAAAAGAGCAGACGGAGAAAAACTTCAGCCCTGTTTTAAAATATGGGGTACACAATAGCTAGCTTTCTTACAGAGTAGCTATGGGCCGATAAGGAACATACGTGATAGCTACCGCATGTGTCAATGTTAACGAAGATGTCACAGACATCTGCTAACATTGGCTAACATGTTCAAAGTGATCATCAAATGACTTTTCTTCAGTAACATTCGAACAGAGAAATCCTTTTTAATGCGATTAAATTTGAAATAGCAACATAACTATCAAATATCGTAGTTATATACGAAGCAGTAAAAATGCAAAGTAGATAGGGGGCAAATTAAAATAGGTACCGGTACAATAAATCTACTATCTCGACCACGTAAAGTTACGAGCATGACTTGTTTTGAGACCCGTTAGAATTAGCGCGGCGATTATACATTTTTGAATTTTGATGCACATTTTTTATAGTACAAGGATTATTAAATTTTACAAATAGTAAAATTGGAGTTAAAAGAAAACTTATTAATTAAGGCAATTTTTTCTTCAAAATACTCAGTAAGAAGGAGTTACACTTAATGGAAACTGATTGTGCTTACTCAGTTATTACTGATTTTTATTTTTTAGTGTCAACGTTTTTTCATATTTTGTTGTTTTTTATTTATTTTTCATCACGAAAGTAAAAATAAATGGTAAATATAAAGTGGATAAACGTAGATGAAAAGTCTTTAAAGAATAAATTATTACATAGGTACATTTTTTCCGTTTCCCGTTGGAATATACGTAATGTACTCAATTATTTTGAAGCAGTTAAAAGTAAAAGCTCATCGTTGTGGACGAAATATTTCCTTAGAGTATGTTACATTCCTAATGTTATTAAAAACGCTAATTATGGAAGCTATTTCTATGAAAATGTAAGCGTTTAGTTTTCAGAATCTACGCAGAGATTAATGCTAACAATTACTAAATCGCTACCCACTGTTTATTATCCGCTCTAGTTTGGCCCAATCCTTACACTAAACTAATTTCCACTACGCTAAGTTAAACAGAGGGTATAGTCTCGGCAAATGAATGTAAATTCGCATTGAAAACACACACTAATTTTGGGATCCGATTACAACGTCCGCTTCGACCGCAGGGGTGGAGCAAATAAATCACAGGATCTCCGGATAGCGTGACCCGGGATTTTGTGATATTCCACGACCCGAGATAGTGAGCTGTTGATTCCCTATTTGTCGTGCCGTTTCTCATTCAATTCGCGTCCGCTTGGGTATATGTGGTCGACTATATTGATTTAATTTAGACATTATTTTAGTCTAGTATTTTTATTCCGGTTTGAAATAATCCAAGTATTGTGGCGTTGCATAGCTTTTCATTGCTGATGGAATTAAATTATTATTATCAATTGGTGAAAAAATCTCCCAGAGATGCACGTCTTAAACATTTTTTTTATTCTTTATGTATAAGCACTACTTAAACATACTACTTAACAGAAACAATAGCAAAGTAATTAAAGGATACCAAATAAAAACTTTTTTCATTTGATCACATATTATGTGGTAATTTTAAAGCCACTTTTATTCACTTCAATGAAAATAAATAATGTAGTTTAAAAAAATAAAAATCACGCTTTTGTGAAAATACGAACTAAAAAGTAAAAAATAAGAAGAAAATGTATTTTACTGTAAAAAAAGCGTGGGGTGCATGTTGTCAATAGTATCTCAAAAAGCATCCCATGCTTTTTTACAGTAAAATACATTACATACTATTTTTTACTTTTTAGTTCGTATTTTCACAAAAGCGTGTCTTTTAGTTTTTTATTCTACATTATTTATTTTTAATTTTTTTATTATTTTATTTTTATTATTGAATTGTCATCCGACCCTTGACCCTTGTGCAAATTTTCAAGTTAATCAGATGCTTAAACGTAGGTGAAAATGAAGTTAAAAGATTCCGTTACATACATACATACAGGTCAAGCTAATAAAAGCGTGTTAACCCGGCGCAAATGACGCTGGGTCATATTGACCCGAGGCAATTTTAAACTTACATATTTTATTTTTACATCGTTTGTTTGGTTCAAACGTTTCTGTAGCTGGAGATATAGCCTCCCTCTACCCGCTTCTTGGGTATTATCAGTGCGACGCCGCGTGCTTAAGGAGATACACGTGCTTCAAGTGAAAATGGGTAATTATGACCCAGCGTCATCGCTGGTGTAGTAATTTCGTGACATACGTTTATTTGCTTATTTAGTGTTTAATATCAATAAATCTTGTTTCTTTTATAGGTTTTGAATTAAAATGTCACTGACAAATAAACAAGCTAGAATTTTGGCGTTTTTAGAGAGGTCTGATTCCAACAATGAAGACTTTCAAGCTGCATCTGACGTGGATATTAACGACCATTTATCGGAACGCAGCAATGACACTGAAAGTGAACAAGAAGCTAATAATTAAGCTAATAATAATTATAGTGATATGGAGTCAGATTCAGATAATATCGAGCTTGCGTCCCTACCACACCAATTACGACAACAATTTTACAAAGGAAAGGATGGAAAAATATGGCAAAACACCTGAACGGCCGAATCAGATACGTACGTACGTATACGTAGGTACGTACCAGATTTGAAAATATTTAATATAATATATCGGGCCAATAACAATGATACACGTACTAAAAGACGACATTTCATGAAAAAGTTGGGACCCGCTCTAGTACACGAGCATTTACAAAATCAAAAAGCACGCGTAAATTTACCTCGTCAGTTGCGCAAAAGAATTGGGGATTTCTTGAATGATTCTAGTGAAAAACTACCCCAAAAAGATCCAAGAACTTGCAAGAGGTATCAAGTTAGTCCATCTAAAAAGGATTAGAAAAAGTCACACACGTTACGTCACGTCACATTACATATGTGTGTCACATTTACATTTTTGATTCCATACTGCAATGATTGCAGCAACTCTGTGGGCCTGAATGATGACGTAGAAGACTGATTAGTTTTTATTTTCATGATATAAAGCTGATTTGATCTCTCTATAAGTACATAAGATTGTTAATTCCTACTATTGCTAAGAATACTTTACCAAAAAAGTCAAAATACAAATATGTTACGTTTTCATAGTTTATTTTGCATGTGTTATTAAAAATATATATAAAAAATTAATTTCTAGAACTTATTGATATTATTTTTATATTACTACCTAAGAAAAGAATCGTTTTTAATAAACAGTAATTAAAATTAAGTTAACTTGTAAAATTTCTTAAAAAATATTCGTTAAAATTCGGGTCAATATGACCCAGCGTCATTGTCCCAGTAATTATTTTCACGTCATTTGCGCCGGGTTAAAAAACATACTTTTCCCGGTTACGCTGAATTATTCCGATTTAACTTTCAGTATTTCTCTCTAGTTCGGCCAAATCCTTACACTAAACCAATTTCCCCTACGCTTAGTTGAACAGAGGGTATAGACTCGGCAAATGAATGTAAATGTTCGCATTGAAAACATACACTAATTTAGGGGACCCAATTACAATGTCCGCTTCGACCGCAAGGGTGGAGCAAATAAATCCCGGGATCTCCGGATAGCATGACCCGGGATCCCGTGATAGCCTGCGACCCAGGATAGTGAGCTGTTGATTCCCTATTTGTCGTGCCGTTTCTCATTCAATTTGCGTCCGCTTGGGTATTTGTCTTACTTTCGGTTCATGAAATCTGTTTATGGCTCAAGGTATTGGGGTATTGTATGCAAAAAGGGTTGCAATCATTATCTAGGTATATAGACTTGTATAGGTATATGCATGTAGTGCATGACTTTTCTTTGCATAAGGAGACAGCTTTCCGCTTGGGGCTCCGTCTGCCTGGCTATACGTTTTACACCATATGATTAGTATGAGATACGTTCACCGGAGTAAAGAAAAGAATATGTCACTCTTCAAACCCGAAATTTATTGTATAAATATGGAATTTCCATACAATGAAATAAGGTCATTTCGTAGCATCGTTGTACGAAGGACAAACTAACACAAACACTTACACGATTCTATTTGTATTTTTTCACATGTTAGGTTACTTTATTGAAAATTTTATACGGATCTTTAGAATAAATACGTATAGAATAAGTGTCTTCATACTAGCGCGCTGTCAATATTGAAGCACTAAATGGATTCCTACAGCTGTCACATCTGACAAACAAAATATTTTTATTTTGACCAAATAAACTATAAAATACTACAAAATATTGAAAACACTGTGAAAAGTTATTTTATTACATTTCTTTTGTTTTTAAGAAGTGTTGTGATAAAATTTAACCTAGTAGTTATGTCTACGGAGCGGCCCGGCTTTGTTGCCATTAATGGCACCAATCAACATGCTTCAATTTGGTCGCGCGAACTTGGTTTCTATAATGTAATTGTAATTATTCTAAGTACGGATCTTAAATTTTTGTAAATAAAGTATTGCCTATGTTCATCAGAGATAATGCAGGATTCTAATAGTGAAAGACCTTTTCAAACCAGTCCAGTAGTTTATGAGCCTATTGAATGCAAAGAACCAATCAAATCTTTCCTCAAGTAAGAACAAGGAGCACGGTCGGAACATTTTATTTTTGTTTCCGTGAAAGGTAGGGGTTGCCACGTTTACAAGAGCCTACCATTAGCCTTCAAATGTCACCCTAGATGTGACTTTAGCTTCCTTGAGGTAAATGTCGTAATGTAAGACCGCAATAAAGGCCGCAGGCACACTGCATACATGTACTAATTTGCTAAAAAAAAAACTTAACAGAAGCGTCGTTTAATTCTTAATCGTAAACAATAATAATACCGCCTTTTTACGGACGAAATATTGTTTACAATACTATCAAAAATAATATCATTTGGGCAATCAAGAAGCTCTTCATAACTCAATAGTTTATGCAAGGCATATTCATGGTCTATTTCCATTTTCGTACTGAATTTATAAAATGTAATTTCACAAAATCACAGTTCGTTAGTTTCATTGTGAAATCTGATAGCTACAAAGCGAGTTTGAACTGATTGGGCGATGAAATCGGTTCTCGGATTAATTTTCTTTTTTGGTGACTTTTTCATTTTGGAATTGGAAAATTTGATAACATTTTTATATTGCAATTTATTTAAAAGCTATGCATATTTTCCCCTAAATTTTATTATTAGGACTACAGAGAGCTTCATTTGAATGAAAACTTTTATCGGATACATTAATTTTAAACTTGTGGATGGATCTATACTACTCGGTCAAGTTAACATGACACCTGGGAGGTTATTCTGTATGCGTCCGTCCGTAAGGTCTAACATTTTCGGATTTATTTTTGGCATATTTAGACAGATTCTTTCCATGAATTTATAAGATTAGCGTTTTCATTGATAATATTAAGCCACCGAATGAATAATAAAGGTAGAATATTGTCAGTCTTACTGAAATTCAACAAGTTGATAAGGGCGTACAGAGTAGCCTCCCAGGTGTCATGTTAACTCGACCGAGTAGTACTAATATTACTATTTACTACTATACAAATAATTAATGTAAAATAATGAAATAATGCAAATAATTGAAAGTGTGTTTGTTTGTTTGACCTTCTTTCACGGTACAGCGGTGCTACGGATTAACGTGATTTTTTTGTATGAAGATAGTTATGGGTAACATAGGCTACTTTTTACCCGGGGAATATTTTTCTATGGAAAAAGATGAGCAGCGGGCGGAAAACTAGTTTTTTTCACAAACGCCTTTTATAATGTGAAGTAGTAAGACAATGAAGTCAAAAATTCACAATACCTGATACATCGTGAACGCAATAGTTTTGTATGCGAATTGCATTTATAATCATTCATTGAACTGAGATATGCAGTTCGTTAAGCGGCTTTCTGACTGCGCCATAATATAATAGCATATAGTATATGTATAGCTCATAGCTCAACAATATCGCGCACCATACATTGTTATAGCGTGTCCATACACAGGCGTGTCCAGTGTTCACACTGTACTGTACTGTATATTATTCGCTTACTATAAGCTAATTGGAATGACCAAGCGGTTAGCGTAGAATACAAACGATCTATGCAACTAAGCCAATCGGGCGCGGTCGGGTGTGAGATGGGTGGACGCTAGTGGGGAAAAAAATCATTGGCGTTTCCGTGCTTTGGAGGGCAAGTTAAGCCGTCGGTCCCGGTTGTTGTCGATAAATAATAGTCGTCAAACCTTGTCGGAGGCCTTATGGGCGGTTTGAAAACATCTGACAGCGGGTTGGCCACTAACCCCATCTCCACAAACCCGCATTGGAGCAGCATGGCGGAGTAAGCTCCAGGCCTCCCAGTAATGAGGAAAGACCCGGGACGCAAAAAGGTTGGTGTGATGCGCTAAGTTCATGCTGAGCTATAAATTTTCTTTAAAAACTTCAAATCTCGATCTTCAAAGATTTAAAACTCTTCAAAGATGACGGTCAAATGAACTTGCTATGTATTACACTCGTACATGCTAGCGACACTATTGCGTAATGTGGACGCCATGCTATATAGTATAGCATTAGGCCCTTCTATGCTATACTATATAGCACCATAGCGTATATATAGCGTAGTCTGAAATTAGCTTTAGATACAATGAAATTACGATCGTGACGTGTTCGAGGGTCTTGGACACTATGCACAAAAAAATCAAAATCCTTATCTTAATAAGGTTGCACTAAATAACGCTTGGAAAGCAATATAATTGTTACTTCTTTTTTGTACATGATTTATATTACCGTTTAAATCAATAATAATTAAGTCAATTGACTCTATATGATAAGTGACGTCACTAATCATTTTTTCCTACAAAATGTATGGGGATGTCACGTTTTGACAGCTCATTAAAAGTATCTCAATTGACTTGGGAGTCCAAGACCGGATTGTCTCTGTAGTTTTCTATTGACGTCATTTGACGACTTTAATAATCTAAAAATAAGGTGGAAAATGTACACACTTGGTACAATAAAGGCAAAAACTTTGTATGCGAAATGCGTTTACAATCAGTTATTGCACTAGCTCAGTTCGTTAGATGTAATGAAATAGTTCGCGATCGTGTCGTGTTCCTTTCATTGTCTCGGCATTTTTCTTTTAAATCTTTTATGATGTTATACGAGTAGTTTAATTAGTTCGTTAAAACAGACTGCTACTTGTTTACACATTATATATAAAATACTAATACAAATAATTTTAATTACCTATAATTTTTACCATGATCAAGTCGAGTACATTTTCGAAGGATGTTTTTTTCAGGTAAGTGCTGTGTACACAGTGTACAGTAATATTTTCACTTAGGTTGTAGATGTTTGAGGCTACTTAAACCAAATTTAGTTAAAGTATAAAATGAAATCAAAATGACATATTTTATTAACATTCTGGGTAATAATATACACTTGATTTTTGTCATTGTTGTACGCCCATCGGCTGTCCGTCATCCGCTTTGGGTGCGCTAAGGCTTACATGGGCTAGGAGAAAAAAGCGATCGGGAATTCCAGCCCTGTTTTAAATAAAATTTCAAGTTCAATGGCATTTAAAATGCAGCATGACTGGGCACAGGCTTCCTGTCACAAATAAGAGAGATATAGGCCATGCGGATTGGTGGAAAGCATGCTTTCGATACAGTAATATGAGTTTCTCTTATGCCTAAGAGCACGGCAATGTTAAAAAACGTAATCAATAAAATATCACAATAATCGTGACCCATCGGCCCTGACGAGCAATAAGTGAAGAACGCCGTGCGCTCTCTATCAAGAGTATCAAGATAATCTTCAAGACCCATCGGCCGGACAAATAATAAAAGTGCGCCGTGCGCACCCACCAGCTGCAGATCGACTTGGAGGTTAAGGTTGGTGGTTTAGAATTATTTATCAAAGCAAGCGAGATTTTGAACATATATCCTACACATAGGTACATACATATTTCATACATTCCACTCTACACCTAGTGCGATTGCCGCACAGTTCTTTTTGTCCTTCACCGTGAAGCAGCATTAAATGTATTTGTCAGAGGTTTTTACCACTCGGCCATCGCTGCTCTGTGACGTATAGTAATAGAGGAAATAGTTTTATATTTGCATATTTTTTCTATATTTGGCAACATTGTAGATCTGTCACAGCGTTTTATTAAACGGCGTTTCGGTGTTTTGACGATTTTGCCAAAGGGAAATTTGATTTTGCCAATTAACTGGATTTGGAAATTACTATAAATAATAAATAAATAAACGCTACACACTTATAGCCCCACAGTAAGGTAATTAATACCCTGTGTCGAGGGTACCATGAACACATACAAAGAGAGGAACACAAACACCCAGGCCGAGAACAGATATTTAAACTCATCATTCAAATTTCTGTTTCGCCGGGAATTGAGCCCGGGACCTCTCGATTTTGTCCGGTATGGTAATCATTGCGCCACGCAGGTCGTCAACGCGCTTTTGATTTTATTATAAATATTTTTAAAGTCTTAAGATCAAACTGAATTATTTAATATATTTTTTGGCAGGACAACATCGACCGGGTCCGTTCGTTTATAATAATATCACTATATCCCTTCGATATGTAATACAAAGTGCACATACCTAACGTAACGGTCACATGGATATGATGCGGAGTAACGAACTAAAGTCGTCCCTATTGGGCTATAAAACGGGCGTTTTAACGTTTATAACCGTATCCTAAAAGCCAATTTATTTTAATGTACATATCATTGATTATTTCGGTTCTATTTCTAATGATATCTAATTAAAGCAATGAAGATCATCTGTTAAATCATTCAAGTTCTATCACCGACAGAACTATATTTTGCTTTATCTACATCAAACATAATTATTCACCAAAACCACAATTAGCAACTATGGTAGCAAAGATCTCTCTTGATCCAGCGGTGGGGTATTAAAAAAGGATTTTAAAAAATCTTATCGAAAAGTTACATGTGGTACTTTTTGGTAATCGATGTTTCTGCGACTGACTTGCTAATTAATACGAGTATCATTTCATGTGTAGGTAGCTTTCATTCACTCACAAATATCAACTAATTGGAACAAATCATCGATCCAAGTAATTGGATGCCAAAGGCGCAGAACCGAGTGAAATAGATAAAATAAAGAGAAATCGATGTCTATGGAAATAGATTTATGAAATATGATTATCGGACATCGGTCGTTTACTATTATTTTTGTATTTATTCCATTATCCTCTTACAGGTTTGTTTAGAAGAATAAAAAGTGATAACCACTGCGTGTTTAGTGGCTCTACCCGATCGTCAGTTCTGTCCCACCCCATATCAATTAACGGCCGTTTTCAATAACCTATCTATCTGTCATTTCACCTACTAAAGATAGACAAATCTATCTTTTCGTCATTACTTTCGTTTCAATAACCTATCCACAGATACAATTTTCTATCGAAGTTATCTATCTATCGTTGGGAGGACGGATAACGTACAAAAGATAAAGACGCCATACAAGTTACGCTTACCTGCGTTTCAATATAAGTTTCAACTTACTGTCGGATAGATGAAGCTATCTCTAGTAATGTAATTCTGTTATCTGTCAAACTTGGCCGATAGCTTTGAATAATTTTGAAAAACAACGCCTGTATTATATAGTAATGGATTATTTAAGCAGTGAAGACAGTGATACCTATGTCTATGTAATTATTGGGAAGATTTTAGATTGTGAAACAGATAGTAACAGTGATGCCGACTTCTTACATGAGCCATTTTATTTCGCTTTGAAACACACTAGACTAAAAAAGCTGAAACTTGAAAATGACAATAATTCGCGTCCAAACTTCAAGAGATGCCTGCCAGAGATAAAAGAATAGTCCAAGTTTTTAAAACGTTCTGATTCATTCTCGACGTCCGTAAATTATGGATATTTAAAGAATAAAATAATTCTGTTTATGTTTAGATAAATTTTTATGCAAAAAATAGTATACAATAATTAAATTTAAAAAAAAAAACAAAAAAAAGTTTTTGCGTCGATACCTAGGAACGAAACGTCACAAGAAGCTTTGACAGATGAGAGGGAAACTACTATCTATCGTTGATGAAAGATAGATAGCTCTTATCCATGATTGTGAAATTGAAACTAAGGATAGATACGCTGCTACTGATTATCGGAGATAGCGATCTATCCATAATCTTCGATAGGTTATTGAAAACGGCCGTAAGACATCTCAGTAAATAAAGCGCCATACTGATTGTCTGCCTCTGTTTTTGTCGTATCTGTCAATATCACCGCAGATATTGTCCATAGCTAGCGATTTATAATTATGTCATGCCAATGGTGACCCCTGTTTGGACATTAAATAGATAACATTCTTAATATTTAGCTCTTCTTAGGTATATATTTCAAAATTGCTTTTCAGTTGTTTCATAACCGTTTAATACAGATAAATATAATTTTTTACTGTTTGGAAAACTAGTATTATTTAGTGTCGAATAATATCGACTGCAACCGTTTGCTGAAAAGTGTTAAAATTAAAAAATAGTATTACAAATAAAATGTTTTTTGTGTCAGATTAATTACAAACTTTCCACCCATGGCTGCTCCCGCGTGGACTACTTACACGTTTTTTGACAAAGCTTTCCTTTAAGAGGAAACGCGGGTTCAGCCGAATTTGATAATTAGGTATTTTGGAATAACTATTGCTATCGCGCTGCGCCCTGCGCTATCCGCCGCGTGCGATAGGGACAGATGCAGCTCAGACCGATTACTCCTACAAACTTTCTTACTAAATCGAGGTTTCGTATTCTCCTCTTCCCTCCTTTAAAATTGAGTTTATTTTTTTAACAAATATCAAGAAATAGAATAAGTCTATGCCCCTATGTTTTTATTTGGTCGTAAATACTTTTCAAATTTGTTTTGCAGTTGTTGGATTAGAGCTGTATGAAAGAGGTATTTTCTACGATTTTTGATGAGTCATATTTTCTGATCTAATTAGTTGATTGAAAAAAATAATACATAGGGGCATAGCTTTAGCAGACTATTTTGTCTATCTGTCTGTCTATATCTATATAGTTGAAGAACCAATTCGTAGCTCAATGATATGACGCCATTACATGGAATTTTTAAAAGTAGGTCGATTGGTTTAATAGCAATCATCTTTTTACCGCAGTAATCCTTAAAACCGTGTACTACGGGGCTATACTCGGTTTTCTGTTCAGTCCGACCCCGCATCAATTAGGACGTCCCGGTAAATAAAGACCCCATTCTGATTGTCTGGCGCTGTTTTTATGTCAACCCTTTACTGTCACGGCAGATATTATTAATGTCCAGCACTACACGATTTATTGATAATGAGTAACTGGTAAGACTTGAAGAAATAAAATATTAAAATTCAATAAAATAATAACTAATCAGTTATCCGTGCACAGATATTTTCTCTAAATTAGGAAGTTTACTTAGATAATAGTCTAGACAATAGTCTAGAGAAAATCTACTTTACACAAAATGCGGGCTGACAGGTACAGCATTTTTTATGGCAAGCATGTACTAAGCAGCAACTAAGCAGCTTGTGCTATGGTAATCAGAAAGCTGATAAACATACTTATATAATTCTAAATACATACTTAAATAGAAAAATTAACACCCAGACACAGAACAAATAAATAGTCATGTTCATCACACAAATATTTGTCCTGTTTCGCAGTCGGTTCATCACCCACTACGCCACGGAGGCTGTCAACATTAATATAATACTACATTTTCTGTGTATGTTAGGTGGTAGGTATTGTTAGGTGGTAGAACTATTATGGTTCACCCGGGGAAGTATCGTACCACCGCTGCGCCCACTTCTGCCATGAACCAATTCTATTGTGTTTCGGTGGAAAGGTGCAGATGCCGGCCTCTCTTACATGAGGCGACCACCAGCCTCCAGAGTAACAGCGCAACTGCATGACAAGGCTTATCTATGCTTGCTTGAGGTTGTGTGTAGATGTCCATGGGCTGCAGCGACCACTGAACACCACGTGGCCTGCATGCTCGTCTGCTACTCCATTCAAATAAAAAAATATTTATAAAAATAATAACGTTTTACACTCATTAAGAGTAGGTCGCCACAGTAAGGTAGATTTACTCTGTATCTCGTGGGTGCCATGGGCACACACACAAAGACAAAAACACGTATTTATATGTAATATAATACTAGCTGTGCCCACGACGTCGTCCGCGTAGATAGACTTGTACAAAAGGCTTGATTAGGCTTGGATTATTTGTTCCTCCTCCTCCTTAGTCGTTCACTCTTGACAGAGTGGTCGTGGCTGATGAGGTTGCAATTTTGTTCGTGACCGCTTGCCCTCCACTGTCCCTTGGATTATTGTTACCTTTTATGAAATTACTTATGATACAAAAGTTCATATTATTATGTTGAGTAGATACATTCTTCCTGAGGCCTTACAATTCTTACTGTACTCCTCTTATAATACCGACTTTTCAGTCGTTATCATCAGTTTCTCTTTACAAATTAAACGTATTATAATAGCATGTTTTTAAAGTGTTTAGATAGTACTGCTGTGCCCGCGGAAAGTATCATTATAATTAAATAATTTGTGCTGCAAATAATGCATAGATTCATTATCATTATGTGACTTAAATATATTGCAGAAAGGTGGTGAAATGTCTACGCTATGTCAGGCGTGGTTAGTAGTTGGGAGTCAAATTCTTGGTTGCTTACACGTTGGTTGCAATTGTCGTTAACATACTGTCGTTCATACTTAATGGAGGTCTTTCGAGCGATAGCGAATAAAACTTGCGACAACAGTTAGGCCACTAACAATGAAGACGTCATCAACCTGAATTGGAGCAGCGTGAGAGGATCAGGCCCTACGCGATTAAGAGTCAATTACTTCTATTAACAACCCTTCACACAGCATCAGAAATAAATATATCGATTACTAATATTAATCTGGGTGTGACCACCATGCCGTGCTGCTGCCGTGACGCTTTATCATATTAGTGTAACACCAGTGCCAGTACTGCGTATGTATGTAATAGCTCTTATTAAATTAACCACTGAAAACGTCTGCTCATTTCAATATTTTTTTTTATTAGTGCCTCGGCAATTGGTTATTCGTTTATTCGAAATCACTTTTTTTATAAGTAAACCGAACAAAGAGGCAGAAAGGCCGCGTGGTTAAGCGATCACTGTCGCCTATGGAAACGGGCAACCCCAGCGGAGCCACCCGAGCACTGCCGGCTTTCAAGAAGAGCTTTCTTTACAGCTTTCTTGAAGAACCCTATGTCAAAGTCCACTGGAAATGCCTCAGCTGGAAGGCTGTCCCATAACTTAAACATCCGTTCAAACATCAAAAGGAGCGTGCAAAGCGGCCTGTGGAACTTTAACCTTCGACTGGTGGTGTAATCATGATATGGTGACATAGCTATCATTTTGAAAAGATCACTCAGCATAGTAAAGTCGGTAGAACACTTTGATTTTTTTTTACGTTTCACACTGATGGCCCCAGAGTACGGTAAATATACACTGTGTAATGGGTACCATGAGACACACAGAGACAGAAATACAAACACTTAAACCGAGAACAGAAAATTAAACTCTTCATTCAAATTTCTGCTTCGCCAGGAATCAAACTCGAGACCCTTCGATTGGCAGTCCGGCATGGTAACCATTGCGCCACGCGAGTCCAGGCGCGGTCGCAGCCTTCAATTGGGGGGGGGGGGGGGGTCGCCAAGAAATTTTGGTGGGGGGTCACTAAGAAATTTAAGGGGAAGAGGTGTCTCAAATTGGCTTGTTTCGCCTTCCATCTACGCATGAGTGAGGGATTTTGGGGGGGGGGGTCATGTCCCCTATGACCCCCCCACTGGGACCGCGCCTGCGCGAGTCGATAATTATTATTGTCTATTAAATAAGTTCGATACCAATAATATGTGGATGTAACCACCGCGCCGCGCCTCCATAATGCTCTACCACAATGAATTGTACTCATTGTCAGTCAGCGCCAGTTCCAAAGGTCTCTAAGTTGTTAATTTTTTTATTAGATATTTTATTAAGTAAATATACTCGTAATTAATTATTTGAAATAATCTCCACCAATCCACTTTGTAATAGCGTTATTGCGTAACAATGACATCTATCGTATAGCGTGTAAACTAAATTGTCGATATATATACCGAATTTGCAACAGATCACTAAATAGTTCTGAATATGAACATAGATGTCGGCAGTAGCCTCGTTTTGTTAAGGTTTTGTACATTAATTTTGTATTGAGGATTTGTTTGAATATGTGGTGATATGTTTGGTTTTTTTTAAATATTTAGAGGTGAAATCTAGCATAAGTGATTGAAAACTTGCTATCAGAATATTAAGAGATGTTAGTAATTATCGAAACTTGTGGTGTGACCGCTCGCATTAAATTTATTCTCTTACAAAAGTTACACACTTAAATTTAAAAACCCGCATTGGAGCAGCGTGGTTAACTAATCTCCAGGCCTCCCCAATAATGGGAAGCCTAGGAGAGGAGCGAGACGTTAAAAGGATGCAGCTATTTAGTTAGTATCGGTAATGGTCGCTTCAGTCTTTAATTCAATTCTTGAAATTGACGTAACTTTTTTGTTTGTTAACCGATTTAAATAAAACAAACCCTAAATGTTAATCCAAAAAAATACCAATACATCAGTGAAAACCGTATCCTTCTACGTTAAGCCGTTCCTGAGATTAGCGCGCACAAACGAACAGATAAACAGACAAACAGATAAACAGACAAACAGACAAACAGACAAACAGACAATAATTCTAAAAATCATTGTTTTGGTTTCTATTACGCTAATAAATAGCCCTAGTGACAATTTTTTTCAAATACCTTCAATGTACAGAAACCGACTTGTTACAGATTTATTATATGTATAGATAGATATAGATTGCTGTACAATAAAGAAATTTGTATTGTATTATATTTTTATTCTTTCACTGTTTATTTTTGTCGTCTACAAAAGAAGTTTTACTTTATACTTACTATAACAAAACTTACGGCCAACATAGTAAAGCCACTTTTCAATCTACTTATGACGCCATTTGTTAGATACGCTTTATTTCTGTTATTTCTATTTCATTCCGTTTTTCACTCGCCCGTATCCTGTTTCAAACGCGATATCGTTAATGAGTTTTGTTCTAAATTAATGTTTATCCAAATGCTTTTTGTTATCTGACACGCGATTGTTACGAAATGTTTACCCAATAATTGTTTAATATTACTCGTTATTTCTTTAGATTTTTATCTGTTTCCTCTTGGAGTATTCTTTTTCATGCGATTTTTATTTTAATTGTCTAGTGATAGTGACTTCTTTAAGCTGGACGTAAATACCTAACTAAAATATTTCCTTTTATTTGACAAGTGATAGTTTTAAGCAGAGTTAAATAAATAAATAAATAAATAACGATTCACACTCATAGCCCCACACTAGGGTAGATATACCTTGTGTCGTGGGTACCATGGACAAAGACAAAGACAGAAACACAAACACCCAGACCCAGATCAGAAATTTTAAACTCATCATTCAAATTTCTGCTTCGCCGGGAATTGAACCCGGGACTCTCCGATCAGCAGTCCGGCATGGTAACCATGATGCATTTCTCCCTAACAAAGGTGGTAGAATTATCGACTGTATCTACCACCGCAACAACCTTTTAACTGCGAAGGAAATATTTTGTATAGCGGTCGAAGATTTTCGTGGAGGTAATTATTTTTCAGGAGAATGATTACTTTTGAGAGAAAAAAGAGAAAAAGAGATGGAGGTAATTTCTTTGACCACGACTCCTGCAGGAATTATGTCATCTATCGACCACAGTTACCGATCGTAATAATGTAGCTAGCTCGACAGTAGCAACGAAATTCCATAAAACTATTAAACTACTCGATTTAATTTTCTAAATATGGACGTACATATTTTAACCTTCATTGAAAATATTTTTCGGTAAATTCACCAACATTTAACATAATTTACCAGGTCAAAAAGCACGCATGGTTCGGCGGCTAGCGTAGAACACAAGCGCAGCTAAACCAAACGGGTGCGGTCGGGTGTGAGATGGGTGACAGCTGGTGGCAAAAATTTAACGCGCGTTTCAGTCCCGGTTATTGTCGATAGAAGTCGTTAAACCTAGTCGGAGGCCTTATGGGTAGTTTGAAAACATCCGACAACGGGTTGGCTACTAATCCGCATCTCCACCAACCCGCATTGGAGCAGGAGCAAGCTCCAGGCCTCTCCAAAAATGGGGAGAGACCCGTGATCAGCAGTTGGACGCAAAAAGAGTTGCATGCACCAGGTGAAGTCATTCCAGAATAATAATTATTTGGTGTAACAAGTAAATCGGATGTAAAAATTAACGACCGGTATTAATTTCCCTATTGTTTTGTCCCAACAATGAATTTATGTGTTTAACGCTGTGGGACCAAAGTGTTTGTCCAATTAACCATAGCGTCATAATTTTGGCGGTCGATCATAATCTGCGCCTTTTTAATCTGTGCTCGTAAATACAGATGAGAAACGGCGGTTATGTTTTTTATTTTTATGTCCTATATTGACCCCAAAAATTTATGTGATTGTAATTAAAAAGCTCGGGTTTTTTACTCAAATTTTTATCCAACTTTTTTAATGTCTTATTCCTGGGTCTTTGGTACATCACGCTATCCAAATATGTGTAAGTGGACGACATGTATTTAAAATTTTGAATTTATTTATTTAATGGATCACCAACGTAAGAAACAGTAGTCACAGTGTAAATGTTTACATTTCATTATTTATAGAATCTTACTGTTCCTACAATTAAAGGTAATCACAGCATGCTTTGTGTTACTAACTTATAACTAAGGAAAAATCAAAGAATATTGTTTATTAAGTAAATTAAAGGGGTTGACAATTACAGTTTCATGAAAGTAAGTAATATACCTATATGTTATGACTACTTATGTATTACATTACGAGGCTGTAGGTATGTCACACTTTATTAGCTTTAATTTAAAGTTGTTAAGAGTATCAAAATTAATGTCAACAGTTGGCCTTTTTTTTGTATACTCATTTTATCGACGAGATATGCGTACCACAGGTGAATGACGACCTACTTAGGTTGGTTTTACAGAAACTTGGCTCAAACAGATCACATGGATATCGTGGCATTCTAACAGGAAATTTAAATTTAAATTTATTTAAAAGGTCCGGACAATGAATTATTACGACTGTTTTCTTCGTCGTGGATCAAATAATAGGAACTTTATAACGGTTTTTCGGGTTTGTCGGGTCCCATAAGTGGGAGCTCAGTGCCTTGAACCTATTACGGCTGCATTGAAAATATGTGCAAAGCTTAATTAGTAATCTTGTATCTATAAATATCATTGTAACTTCGAACATTTTCGCTAAATACTCGTACCTACATTAGACGACCCGCGTGGCACAATGGTTATCATGCCGGACTACCAATCGAGGGGTCCCGGGTCCGATTTCCGGGAAACAGAAATATGAATGAAGAATTTAAATTTCTGTTGTCGGTGTGGTTGTTTGTGTTCCTGTCTTTGTATGTGTCTGGTACCTACGACACAGGGTATTAATTAAGGGTGTGTAACGTTATTTTTTTATTAGCATAATGAGGTTCTTCATATTAATATTATTAAAGCACTATCAAAATGTTAATTGTAAAATGATTTTACTACTCATTTCTACCTTTAATTTACATTTTAGTTTAGTCGTCATCTTAAATAAGAAAAAAAAGCTTTTTTTACTGTTTAGCCATTATTATGTTTTCGGTATATGTGTTTGCGGTAGTTCCTTTGTTTGTCTAGCTAGCTAGAGTATAAAGCGATATTATTATAATAACACAAAATCTACAAAAGTCTTCATCTAATACACAAAAACAGTTGCAATTTTCAAGAAAAGACAGAGATTTCCAGATAAATATTCAATTTAGCCAAACGATTAAACTTATTCCTGGTTCCGCAGACAGCGCGGTTGAAGACGCAATCTTTGCAGATACCATCGCTGCCTCACATTGCGAATCTAAGAATTTAAAAAATCATTTATACAAAACAGTTTTTTTTTAATACAAAACATTTACAAAAAAATACCTTTATTACGAAAAAAAAACCCGTTTCAGTACTCAAGAAAAGACTGAGATTTCCAGATAAATATTAAATTTAGCCAAACGATTGAACTTATTCCTGGTTCCGCAGACGGCGCGGTTGAAGACGCAATCTTTGGCTGCAGATATCATCGCTACTTTGCGAATCTGAGGCGAAATGGAACGGCCGTTTAACTTTTTATGTTTTAACAAGGACTAAACATATTTTTGGGGAAAAAAAGTGTCATTATTATACATACTCGTTAAATAAAACTTTATGTAAAGTAATCCAAAGATTAATTAACATTGTTATACTTATCCGTGGGTTTTTTTTGCATAACGCTACAATATACAATTACTGTTTTGGATGTACCATTCTTGGCGTGACTTGACCTTTTTCTTTCTTTTCCACAGGCTCAAGGTCGCTCAGCGAGCGTTGGAGAGGGCTATGCTTGGTATTTCTCTACACGACAGATCCGTAACGATAAAATTCGTAGATATACGTAGATATATGTAGTTACCGACATAGCTCTCAAAATCTGCAAGCTGAATGGGCAGGCTACTGGGGAGGACTGACAACCGGTGGGGAAGAAAGGTCCTCGAATGGCGACCACGTCTCGGCAAATGGAGCACACGCCGCCCTCCAACTAGGTGGACTGACGACTTGAAGAATATAGCGGGAAAACCTGGATTCAGAGGGCAAAGGACCGGACGGAGTGGCGAACATTAGGGAAGGCCTATGTCCAGCAGGGGACTTTAAAAATGCTGATGGATGGATGATTCTTGGCGTATGTAAAATAACTTAGCGACTTTTTAATGACTCGACGATCTGTATGACGCCATAATTGCTATGCTGGATTGCCAATCGACGGTCCGGGGCTCGATTCCTGATAGGGTAGAAATGTGAAGGATTGTGTATGTACGTGTACGTATATGTTTTGTATATAATTCAATTTATTATTTAAGTCGAAAATTAAAACAAATCTAATAAACGAAAAACGGTTCTTTTTAATACAAAACATTTGCAAGAAGTACCTTTATTACGAAAATACAGTTTCAGTATTCAAGAAAAGGCGGCGATTTCTAAATAAATATCCAATTTTGCCTAACGAAAAGAAAAGAAAAAAAAATATTTTATTTGCAAAATATGTATGGTTAGCAAAAAAGGTTTTACAAAAATATTTAGATCGCCATATTTACCCTTTAGGGTGTACACATTTTATTGTAAAAACTATATATTACAAGTTAAAGTAAAATTTTAATTATAAACTAATTATTTACAATAAACACTAAAATACAGTAGACTTAATAATTCTACATTATTATCACTTTACTTATTTAAATTAAATTTAACCCACTTTTGTGCTTTCTGTACAAATTTCTTTTATTTTTTGTGAACCGTACGCGCGTTCACCGTCATCAGCTTTGAGCACCCACCATGATGGGTTTTTGTACGCCGAGAGGAAAAAAAGCTGGCAGAAAAAACACCTCCCAGGTTTTTATCCCGCGAAATATCTTATCTATGTTATTTATTTTAGTAATGCATTTTATTATATATTTTTATTTATCGTTTAGAAACCCAGTGACCGAATAGTACGTTTTTTTAAGTAAATACATTTTAAGTTATTTTTTAATTTCATTAATAGTTTCAGTTTTTAGGGAGTCTAGTAGATTATTGTATATTTTTGGTCCCATGCAAAATACACTATTATGATATAGTTTAGTTTGGAAGGTATTGAGCACAACGATTAAACTTATTTTTGGTTCCGCAGACAGCGCGGTTGAATGTGCTATCTTTGACTGCAGATACCATCAATGCTTCACTTTGCGAAGTGAGGCGAAATGGTACGACGGGTTAACCTTTTATATTTAAAAAGGATATATTTCCCTTTTAAAATATAGAAACATTTTTAATACATAAAAATATAAGAAACAGCAGTTTTTTACTTAGTAAAAATTTCTATCAGTATAGTGCTAAAACAGCTTAATCGATCATACTCATCAACAAGATGTGTATAATCAAGATGTGAACGCATTTTAATTATGTGTACGAGAAGTCACTTATTGACGAGGTCTAGGGGTTACGTAGTAACTATTTAGTAATCTGTGGTCGGGGTACGAAATTAACAGAAATTTCTAACTTTATTAATACAAACTTTGATGTTGTGGCAAATAATGCAAATAAGTAACATGTGTAAGTCCATCCATCCATCAACCTTTTATAGTCCACTGCTGGACATAGGCCTCCCCTAATGTTCGCCACTCCTCCCGGTCCTGGGCCTTCTTAATCCAGCGACTGCCCGCTGTCTTCTTCAGGTCATCAGTCCACCTGGTTGGAGGACCTGTATTCCTTTTGCCGAAACGTGGTCGCCATTCAAGGACCTTTCTTCCCCATCGATTGTCGGTCCTCCTAACTGTATGGCCTGCCCATTGCCATTTTAGCTTGCAGATTTTGAGAGCTATGTCGGTAACCTTAGTTCTTCTACGGATTTCATCATTACGAATTCTGTTGCCTAGAAAAATACCAAGCATAGCCCTCTCCCTCGCTCGCTGAGCGACCCTGAGCTTATGGAAAAGGCCTACTGTAAAAGACCACGTCTCAGCGCCGTAAGTCATCACTGGCAACACACACTGCTCGAAAGCTTTCGACTTCAGGCACTGAGGTATTCTGGACGAGAAGACACTTTGTAATTTCCCGAACACTGCCCAACCGAGTTGGATTCTACGAGTTACCTCTCTCTCGAAGTTGGACTTACCCATACGGATCGCTTGCCCCAGGTATATGTACTCGTCGACACCTGGTTAATGTGTTGCATGTGTTTGCATGGTTAATTATTTGTGTGTGTTGCATTGTTATATGTGTAAGTACGATACCTTATTAAATGAAGTAATCTGTAAACATTATAAAAATATAATGTTCGAAAACTTCAATTTTATTATTTACGTAAACATGAAATACTAAACTTGATAGATCGAACCTCAATACAAATTCAAATGATTCCCAACAAAACAAATTAATTCAACAGCAAGCCATCAGAGCTGCATTATCAAGGGGACAATTCAGCTCAACAACAACTGCACCGAACTCGCGGCTATGGAACTATTGTGCAGTATAAGATGCTCTACTTCACCCCGATAGATAATTGTGAGGGATACGCTTAAGTTATAGAATGCAAGAGAGAAAGAAATGTGTTCTTTCTCTTCCTTTGGGAACAAGGAATACTTTTTATAAAACATTAAACTATATATTATATACCTAAAACATACATTTAGGCTGGAGGCAACGGAAACAGTAAAATCAACCAAGTGCGCTGCGTCAAAATCTACTTTACCGATAAATAAATTTGATAGAAACATAAGATATAAGAGAGAAATTAAGAACAAATTTAGATAAGAATTGCGCCTACCTACCTACTCGTAGTAGTAGGACATCAAAAGAAAGAAAGTCAAAAAATTAAATAGAATTTTAATTAAGTAAGTCAAGATACATTGCTAAAACAGACCAAAAACGGAACCTCAATACAAATTCGAATGGTTTCCCACAAAATAAATAAGCAAAATAATTCAATAGGAAGCAATCAGAACTGCATTATCAAGGGATCTTTATCAAACAACAAAGTCTTAGCTCAAAACAACTGCAGCAAACTCGTGGCGATGGAACTATTGTGCAATATACGATGCACCACTTCACCCCGATAGATGATTGTGAGGGATATGTTTATGTTATACAACGCAAATGAGAAATTAAGAAATTTCTTTTTTATCAACGGCTTAAAAATAACTACCTATATTAAACTTGCGGGGATGAACTATGCAGACTAACTGTGCATATAATATGTAATATGCAGTCAGTAGTGAACACCACGTCAATAATTGTTTAACTTTACACTGTTGGATTATTATGAAAAAAATTATAGGATAAGAAGAAAACCTTAAAAAAATATATTTTTATTAGAAACATCAAAACAGGTGCAAATTTTTGTACAGTTTAATAAGGAGTCAAGACAGAAACACAAAAACCCAGACCGAGAACAGAAATTTAAACTCATTATTCAAATTTCTGCTTCTTTGGAAATCGAACCTGGGACCCTCCAATCTGCAATCCGGCATGGTAACCGTTGCGCCTAGTCCCTGTAGCTTCGGGAGTAAGAATAGAGCTACGGTATCCCCTGCCTGATCGTAAGAGGCGACTAAAAGGGGGCTTCCAGGGCTGCGGGCGGTGAGAGTGGGAGCTCGACCCGTCCAGCCAGCAGCCCCGGGAAGGACGGCGGTGTGTGTGGCCGCATGCCGCCGTAAGCATCGGAAGGTGCAGGAGATCACATCTGCTCTCCCAAAGATGGGCCCTTTCCAGGGCGTCGCGTATGGAGGACACCGGTGCGTTCCATGGGAGATCCCGGAGTCCTCCCCAAACGCAGAGGAGGCCACCGAGGGGGTTTTAGTGAGGTTCAAATCCCACATAACCCGGTGTCCTCTCCCAAGGTGCTGGGTACCTTTTGAAGGTTTCCCCCCCGATACCAAAAAAAAAAAAAAAAAAAAAATGGTAACCGTTGCGCCACACAGGTTGTTAATGCATTGAATTAATGTTTTTATCTTCGCTATAAGTTTCTGATTTGCGCCAGTCAGCAACAAAAGAGATAACTAAGCTAAGACACCTCAATTGCTCACCAGAATCCTGCCTTCCGTGCTGATCGTCGACTGGATAGTAAATATGTTAATTTTGTTTTGACTTTTGTTTTTGTGAATATAACAAATCGATATAGATAAATAAGGTAATGTTAGAGTAAATATATTAAATTTAATTCATCATCTCTAGCTCATTGCATTCCTACTCTTGGGGATGGGTTGTCCAAAAGTGAGAAGGACTGAGCTTATATTTCGTAATGCTTTTATTGATGTATTTACTTACCCTTAAGATTTGGATAATTAAAAGATCAGGCATTTACTTTACTTTACTTTATGAGAAAGAAAAAAAACATGAGATTACCTTTTTGTTATAGAGAAAGGTAAGAGTCCAAATATTGAAACAAGTCTATCAGTCAGATCAAAATTTCGAACTCGTACACTGATTCCACATTGACAGAACAAAGTTAAAGACATTATGATCACGGTGTTAACTCATCAGGTCAGCGGGTCTACATACTCGTATTTTAGTGTTACATACTCGTAGTGATTAGTGTAGAACGCAACCAATGTAAGCAGTTCAGTGTTATCATAAACTGTTAAGACTTGGATCAGTGATGGCTTCAGGTGTCGATAAATAACAATCGTATAACCTTGCTGGAGGCCTTCTCGGCGTATTAAAATAATCTATGGCTTAGAGCACTGGTCTAAGAAAATGCCCAGCAGCTATTTGTTTAACAAGATAACGGCCAGTCAATACAATAATAATAATGTAATGTTGAAGAGTAGTTAATTTAAGTGGATCATAATTTCAATAACAAATTATAAAGCCGGTTGAAATATGTACGTCTTCTTTAACGCTTAGGATTATAGTTTAGTTAGAACGTAGCAGAATCATTGCATCAAAGGATTGCATATGAACAAGCCAGCAGTACCAGTGAGTAATACGGAATAGTTCAGGCCAGAGCATCCCATCACTCTTTACAAACGGGTCCAATTTTCCGATACTGTCTGTGATCACGCATGACCATTGCTTCCACGAACCAATATCAGCCTTAACATTTAGGATATAAAGCTGATTTTGGACGAGAGATAAGGAGAATTAGAAAAAAATGCTGTATAGTAGGCGCAAATCGTACCCAGCGGGTGTGCGAAAGTTATCAATCTTGGACAGGATGGAACCCATTTCAGCGTTTATTTATGTTTGGTCGATGGTTTTTCCAAAATGAAATAGAAGGGTGGTGGAGGTGGCGTGAATTATCAATTCGATACAGTGACAAAGGGGTTGGAAGGGTATTGTTAATCCAATCGTGACGATAAATTGTTGCTAGGGAGAGTCTATTATGGATTTATTAACGGTGCTCAACGCCATTGAACTGGATGTGATAGTAGATGAGTGAATCGTGTCATGTGCTCTATTTAGGCATCGGGTCGGTCTATAATGGCAGGAGGTAGCTTATTAACTAGGTTAGTTGAAACTGCTTATCTATTTTATTATTACGCCGTCAAATAAATAATTGAGAAATACTCTTTCTACATCGAATTTATATATATACCTTTATACATACAAATAAATATAATTGGAGTATCTGTTTGTAATTTAGAATAACCGCTTTTTACTACATGTATATGAATGTACATATACCTATATGGTACATATTCCAAAATAAAAAGACAATTTTGTCTGTCTGTTCCGGTTAATCTCTGAAACAGCCGGACCACTTTTTACCGGAACTTGCACTAGCAGGTAGCTGATGTAAGAAGGACCAACTTAAGCTACTTTTATTTTAGAAAAATTCTAAGTCGTGGGCAGTCGCTACTTTATATATAAATTTTGTACAATTAGCATACGACCACGGGATTGCTCAGGTCAGATCAGGTTGTGAGTAGACGCTCATGGGCTGCAGCGACCTATAATAACTAAAAATAACTAAAAATATAACAGTGCATTTTTCTTTAAATGTTAAGATAACTAACATTTTTAAAATCTGTATCTCTAAATTGCATGGCAAATTTCAGCATAACCTGAAAACAAGACAGCTTAAGATGTCTACGCAAGAAAAGAAAGATAATTTATTTTACGTCTTGCAATCGCAGCCCTCATATCATATTGGAGCTTACGTTCTTACCAGCCGCGGGGCTATACGCGCTTGATTTAGTTGAGAAAAATTACGATAAATATTTTATCCTCCTCGGGCCACTTACGTAAATCGATCACGGAGCTATCGCAATTCTCAGATTTCAGTTCCAATAGGATTTTTTGTGAAATCCACATTCATCTTGGAAAATGGGATCAATTTAGACGGCGCGGATAAGAGTTTTTATGTTCTTCGCAGTACGAGTTCATTCCATAGATTGGTCTGTAGGAAACGACCTCGTTGGTGCTAATCGAATTCGGTATGAACTGCAGCCTTTCAGTATTAAGCGGTGAAGAGTTTATTCTTAATGGAAAATACGGTAAAGGCAGCAGATAATAGCTGACGGCCGTGTTTTACGTGTCAAATCAACGAGGAATAAAACAACCAAACCGATAATAGATATTTAAGCTCAATTAAAATAAATACATGAATAAAAATACAAACAACACATACACAAAATAATAAATGACAATGTCAACAAAATGGGTGTTTACAAAAGTTGTTCTTATAAATTAACCTATAGATGTTATATGCACAGCATAATAAATTAAGTTTTTAACAAAAAAATAGAACCGACTTCAAACGGTAAAAAATAAAATTGTTCAGTACCTACTTCTTCTTGCTTATGGTAATGACTCTTAAAACTATTTCTGGAGTCGGGCCCTTAGTAAATGTCGTACCATTCGTTCTAAATTGGCACCGACAGTACAGACAGTGGGACAGTACCTACCTATAAGTTATGGTAATGACTGTTAAAACTATATTGGAGTCGGTGCCCATTCAGAACGAAAGGTACACTATATTTACTAAGACAGGACATTTCACTAAGGGCCCGACTTCAAAAATAGTTTTAAGAGTCATTACCATAAGCAAGAAGAAGTAGGTACTGAACAATTTTATTTTTTACCGTTTGAAGTCGGTTCTATTTTTTTGTTAAAAACTTAATTTATTTCACTCTTTTTAGTAATTTTAATAATTCTGTATGTATTAGCATAATTGGAAAAATTTTCACTTAACTTCTAAACTTTAAACAGATTTACCTTTTATAATCATGTTTATCTAATAGCCATCTAAAAGTCTGAAAGAAAACTACTATCAGTCCACCTGAACGTATAAATTAAAGAAAGAATTTGCTCTCAGCTCCTAACCGTTGAGGAGTTGTACCTTCAATCATCAGTTAAGCAACAGCAGGTGATAATTACCAGACATAAATATTTGTATTATGTTAAAAATATGACTAAAAGAATGTGTGTGCCTATTACGTTTCAGTGTTTCCCTCGATTTTCCTAATATCACATCATCAGATTTTGACATGGTGACAGTTGGACCACCTCAGGAATGTAAGATTTCGAACAAAAAACCATTTATTGAAAGAATTTGCTCTCAACTCCTAACCGTCGTAGTACCTTCCATCATCAGTTCAGCAACATGATATGACGATAATTATACACAAATGTCTGTTTTGCTTTGTAAAAATATGAAAATCATTTGTTGTGCTTTAAAATTTGAATGTTCCCTTCGATTTCTCTGGGATCCCCTCATCAGACTTTGACTTGGTGACAGTTGGACCACCTGGGGAATGTAAGATTTCGAATAAAAAACTATTTATTGAAAGAATTTGCTCTCAACTCCTCACTGTCGCAGTACCTTCCATCATCAGCTCAGCAACATGAGATGATGATTTCTATGCGTAAATATCTCTTATGCTTCAGAAACTATAAGAAAATCAATGTGTGTGCCTATAAAATTTGAGAGTTCCCCTCGATTTCCCTGGGATCCCATCATCAGATCTTGATTTGGTGACAATGGGACCACCTCGGGAGTATAAGCATACGAACAAAAAAAGAATTTTGAAAATCGGTCCACAAACGGCGGAGTAATCGGTGAACATATATATAAAAAAAAAACATACAGCCGAATACAGTACCTCCTTCTTTTCGAAGTCGGTAAAAATGACCAAAAATAATTAAACAACAAATATAAAATTAGGGGTAAAATTTATATTAGGTATTAAACACAGGAACCGAAACAGATCGGTAATCCGGCATGAAAAACGTATCAGTCGTCATTGAATCTATACTTCTGACTGACGACCTGCGTGGCGGAATGGTTACCATGCCGGACTGCCAATCGAAGGGTCCCGAGTTCGATTCCCGGCGAAACAGAAATTTGAATGATGAGTTTAAATTTCTGTTCTCGGTCTGGGTGTTTGTGTTTCTGTCTTTGTGTGTGTCCATGGTACCCACGACACAGGGTATATCTACCCTACTGTGGAGCTATGAGTGCGAAGCGTTATTTATTTATTCTATACTTACTTAATATTATAAAGAGGAAAGATTTGTATTTTTGTATGCTTGTGGTGAATAAACTCTAAAACTACTGTTTCGATTTCAAAAATTCTTTCACCATTAGAAAGCTACATTTACCTCAGGGCTGTAGCTCCCACATAGGCTACTTTTTACCGCGGGAAAATGCTTCATTTCTACGTGAAAACGGGTAATAGGGTCAACGCGGTTGAAGCAACTGGCTAAACGCCTATGATTTTAATATAGCAATGAAGCCTGGAATAGCACATAGGCTATTTTTTATCCTACGGGGACCCATTAAACGCGTCCACGCGGGCGAAGCCGCTGGCGGAAGGTTAGTCACAAATAAACTTATTTAATTACACCAAATTCTTCCATTTGGCTGTGGGTAGCATATTCACTTTTGCTCAACTGACTACCACTAACCACAAACCGTATAGCGTAAATTAAAATTAATATTTCCATTCTGAGTTGATTTCGCGCAGCGGAAGCTAGCGACCACTTCCGTTGCGGAAATCCCCTTGTTTACGATTTACCAAATTCCTCTGCATCACACAGTCTATTATAAACCTTATCCTTACAGTCATAAAGTTCTTTTTAAGTTACCAGCTATGATGGTACATAATTCCCTGCAACTATACAATGCTAATGTTTTTCGTCATAAATCACTTTGCTTAGTTCGTTAAAAATAAATAAAGTAGAGATGGTATTTAGTGTTGTGTCTACCACTTTTGTTATTTAAATGGCGCTCATAATCTTATTTATGGCAGTGCATTATTCTGCGGCTTTAGTCTTTTGTAGGAAAATGGTGTCATTTTGCATGGGTTCCTCGACTATCCTACTAATGTCACACTTTTACAAGCTTTTTATCATTCTTATATTATAAACGCCAAAGTTTGTAAGTATGGATGTTTGTTTTTCTTTCACGTAAGAACTACTAAATGGATTTTATGAAACTTTACAGTAATATAGCTTATACATCAGAATAACACATAGGCTACAATTCATAAAGATATTGTGTGAATTGTCCAAAATATGACGATAAGTGTCAAGTAAATAAGAAGAAATCTAGCATCTGCGAGCTATTCTGGTGTGCGTTGCCAAAACCGCTAGAGTAACACATATATAATGTACGATGGAAATATTTATCTTAAATAGGCCTACATAAAACCACGCCACAGTATATATATATATCATGTATAAGCCATTATAGACAAAATAGTGAACCATAACTACAATAAAAATTGATAATTTACTGACCCTTTCTAACGCAGGTGAAACCGCTAGTTGAGTTATGTCATAACTTGTACAATGTTGCATGGTGTCAGCAAGCTCCTTTGCTATTAATTCGAAGAGAAGATGAATACTTCATCATCATCAATTCATGATTTTTTGACAAGTATTTTTTGTCTCATTGCTGGATCTCTCATAAGAAACACACCACGTCATGTTTTCACATATATTTCAGATTTGTTAAAGGCGAAATCCCTTACACGACCAGAAGATATATGTATGTTGCGGTAGAACTTTAATCAGCAAAACCTTTGGGGTTGAATTGAAATGCACCGGGGTGAGAGCCTATAAATCTTGCTACGTTTGTGTACAGGGGTGAAAAGTTTGATGAAAGTTCTGTTACGTATGTAATCCAATATAAGGCATGGGGTTATTGACCCTGCTGTGCTCTCTGTGGTTTCTGATGAAGCCAGGTTTTATAATTAGTAACTGTTTCTGTCTATGTGCAATCAAGGTTCAAAAGTGGTGTAGGCTCTTCAAGTATTCTTATCGTGTGATGTGCTTGTGGAAGAAGGTCATATTACGGGCTAGCATTCTGCCAGTGACTTCGCCCGCGTGGACGCGTTTTAAAGGTTCCCGTAGGATAAAAACCATCCTATGTCCTTTCCCTTGGTCCACCCTATCTGTGTTCCAAATATCGTTAAAATTGGTTCATGGAAAGGGCAGTCAGGGAAAGCGTAGCAGACAGACAACAGACAGACATAGTTACTTTCGAATTTATCTATACAAACAAATAAACAAAATTGGAGTGTCTGTAATATTGAAACAACCGCTTTTTACTACATGCATATGAATGTACATATATACAATACATATAGCAAAATAACATTTTCCACAATTTCTGTCTGTCTGTCTGTCTCTCTATCTGTCTTTCTGTCTGTTTGTTCCGGCTAATCTCTGAAACGGCTGGACCGATTTTAACTGGACTTTCACTGGCAAGAAGCTGATGTAATAAGGAGTAACTTAAGCTACTTTTATTGTAGATTTTTTTTAACTAAGGTCCACGCGGATGAAGTCGCGGGCGGTCGCAAGTAATAACAATATAAATTAAATAAATAAAAACAAATAAATAAAAAGTAATATTAATAATAATAATTATGTTGGTAGGGATGAACAAAAATTTTGTTTTTTTATAAATGTATATGTTCTTCTGTACTAATTATGAATAATGAAAAATCTTGGAGCTAGGGGCATTGAAAAAAACTTTTAAAAAAGCATAATAAGCCGCGATTGCAAAGAGAGCTAAGGGCCCTCACAAGCCGAGTCGCTTCATTAAAATGTCACGGCACGCGTGTAAGGGCCCTGTCTGTATGGCAGGAGTTGTTTGGAGTGGTTTGAGTTGAGAAGGACTAGACCTGACAGAGAAATTAAGTCGCTATATTTTTATTATTATAAGACCAGGCGGCTGGCGTAGAACGTAACCGATCTTCGTAGCTAAGTCAAACGAGTACGGTCGGGGGTAAGATGGGTGACCGTTAGTGTCAAAAAAAATCATGCGCGTTTCCGTGATATTAATTCGTTGCCCGGTTGTTATTGATAGAAAACAGATTTTAAACCTTGTTGGAGGTCTTATAGGAGTTTTAAAAACAGCCAATAGCGGGTTGGCCACTAAACCGCCTTGGAGCATCGTGATGGAGTAAGCTTCAGTACTCTCCAATAATGGAGAGCAACCAGTGTCGACTACCGCCGATAGTGGGACGCAAAAAAAGGCCTTTCCTTAGAATAAATACGTATAGATTGTGTGTCTTCATACAAGCGCGCTGTCAAAATTGAAGCACTAAATAGATTCCTACAGCTGTCACATCTAACAAACAAAATATTTTTATTTTGACCAAATTAACTATAAAATACTACAAAATATTGAAAACACTGTGAAAATTTATTTTATTAGACTTCTTTTGTTTTTAAAAAGTGTTGCGATAAAATTTCACCTTAAGTCTTACGGAGCAGCCTGGCGTTTGATGCCATTAATGGCACCAATCAACATGCTTCAATTTTCGCGCGCGAATTTGGTTTCTATAATATAATTGTAATTATTCTAAGGGCCTTTCTAACGCAGGGCAAACCGTAAGGTGCAAATAGTTTTAATGTAAATGTTAATAAATGTAACGTTATCTATTAAAATGGCATACTGATGTTTTACCACGGCTTCGAAAGAAATAAAAATTTAATGAGCATACAGTAAATCAAATGTGGTTACATTTGCGGCCAACCAAAATGATGGAGTATCAAATTGAAGCCAAATGACAGACTTTAGTATTTTATTTCAGTATCATTTACAATTTATATATTACTAGCAAACCGGCTGGTAATTAGATATACATATAAAATGTTTATAAAATATACATCATGCGTTCGTGCGTGTATGTGTGTGTGTGTGTGTGTGTGTGTGTAGTTGTGTGTTTGAAAGTATGCCTCTGTGTGTTTGTGGATATGTGACTCTGTGGGTTTATGCTTTTTCAATATTATAAAATTAAATATTGTACCTATTACAAACGCCGGTAGTTGACAACATCTCCAAAGTTTTAAGACCCAAAATAATAACGCTTTTTGTGTGTTCTTAGTTTCAATTTGGAAAATAATTTGTTTTGAGTTTTTTTAAGTGATAACAGTTGGCATAACAGTTTGGTAGTACGAGTAATATCATATTTCTTGTTTTGGGTTACACTAGTTTGTTTACGGTCGATACGGAACGTCGTACGGAGCCTTGCAGTTTTGAAACGTTTTTACATGCAATTTTTTGTTGAATTATTTTATTATTTTTGAGTTAGGTATTATTTTATTATTCAAATAAAAATCATCTTTAGGAGAAATTTAAAAATGTTGTACTCAAAATATTTTTGTACTGGTTTGTATGCTACTTAATTTTCCGTATAAAAATAAATGATGGTTCCACTCAATCTTCAAGCCCCTTCAGATCTCAACAAAAGACAATTCTCATGCTCAAGCAAAATGGGGCCAACATTATTTGGGTCGACCACTTTTATAATTAGTGCCTCAGCTTATGTAAAGTGAGTGAAATACTCATACCAGCCAAATTGTGCCTGTAGACTATGTAGATTGTTTAAGAACAGTACATAGATTGGCAGTAGTTTATAATTAAGTCTTTTAAATAAAATAGCAGAAGAATATGCAGAGATCATAGTGTTATGCGGTCATTGATCCAGCCGAAACTCTAACCGTTTTTTGTATCGAAGGGAAACCTTCAAAAGGTATTCGAATCCTTGGGAGAGATTTATGAAGATGAGAGTATATGTGTGATTATACTTATTAAACTATGTGAAATGTTTACTGCACTTAAATTTCCACGGCCGCTTGCCATGGTACTTGGAGAGAAGACTAGGATCTCCAGAGGGAACAAACTGGTGTCTTCCACGCGTGGCGCCCCAAAACTGATCCATCTGTCTGACGATCCGGGTGGCGCAATGGTTACCATGCCGAACTGCCGATCGGAGGGCGGGACCCTCCGGAGGGCGGGCCAGTTCGATTCCCGGCGAGGCAGAAATTGAAATGATGAGTTTTAATTTCTGTACTTGGTCTGGGTGTTTGTGTTTTTGTCTTTATATGTGTCAATGGTACCCACGACACAGGGAATCCTAGTGTGGGGCTATGAGTGTGTAGCGTTATTATTATTATGTAGAGTTCATAGTGTTATACGGTCACTGATGCAGCCAAAAATTTAACCTATTTTTGTATAGAAGGGAAAACCTTCAAAAGGTACTCGACACCTTGAAAACCGAGCTATGTGAGATTTTTACTGCTACTGCTTACTTTTAAACTTCCACGGCCGCTTGCCATGGTACTTGGGGCGGGGACCTCCAAGGGAACAAACTGGCGTCTTCCACGGGTGACACTCTAAAACAGGCCCATCTGGCTGACGACCCGCGTGGCGCAATGGTTACCATGCTGGACTGCCAATGGAGGGGTCTCGGGTTCGATGGCGAAGCAGAAATTTGAGTAATGAGTTTACAATTCTATTCTCGGTCTGGTTGTTTGTATTTGTATCTCTGTGTATACTAACGATACACTGTGGGGCTATGAGTTGGTGTGTGCCAGTATAAGTCAGTATGAGGATGTCCGGCATGGTAACCATTGTGCCACACGGGTCGTCGAAATGAAATCGTAGTACATTTAATTCGAAACAATGTTCCGTATTCTCTCTACTTTATTCCACGATTTATTAATACCGTTCATCAAAGGATTTTCTTTAATAATTACACAGCATTAATATACGAACGCTGTAGCACTCAGGATTGCACATAATTGAAAACTGTACTTCGATTTTGCAGTCCGTAATTTTATATTATAAAGGCGAATGTACATATATATCCGAATGCAAGCAAATAACATAAAAGCTAATAATATACCATAAAAACATTTAAGATAAGCATATATGTATATTCACAAAGATATATAATTATCTCTTTGTGAAGAGACCATAAAAAATTTCAATTTTTTTTTATCTTGGAGAACCAGTTGAATGGAGTTACCCATTGCCGTTCGATCGTAATTATTCGCTCGATTTAGTATTACAACATGTATTCTTTTTCGTGTATTAAATATTAACGAGTATTCTTTTTCATGTTTTGGTAGTAAATTTATATTAATATAAACCATATTGTACATTAGCTTAGCCAGAATATAAAATAATATTGATATGAATTTAATTCCTATATCTATAATAGATATAATCTGCAATGCAAGATTAACAATTTTCAGAGAAAGATAGAGCTATTTTTATAAAAACTACAATGATTAAAGTTAAACCTCAGTACTATATCATTTTAGTTCATAATACCCAGAATTAATTACGAAGATATCCTGTAGCGACAAGGCCTATCGTCCTACATCCGAGCACTTGACTTCACTCAGATGATGAGAGGCAGCTGCCCCGATTCTTTACAGAGAGGCCGGAGTTCAGTCTTACAATTCTTTTCTTTTTATTTGTGTCAAAGGTAGGGGGAATTTCATTTTCTTTAGGGCAACATACGTAAGTGCTTAAAGGCAATAAATGCAAATACAATGTTTTTGTAATACACACACAATAATAAATACAATAAGTATTTACACACGAACATACACACACAACCATACATAAACAAAAATGACTTTATATACAACTGCAGTTCTGAGTCTCATTGGACAGCTAGGATTTCTTCTTATAATCGATTATCCTCGGTGCTCTCATGCGGTGAAACCGCTGTATATATCAAATACAGAGCAAGCTTTTTGCTGAAGAAATAAACATATAAGAAAACTAATTTAATGATTATGTTAAGTCACAGATCACAAAAAAAGAATTTACATATTTAGACATAATACTCGTAGAAACAAGGTATTAATTACGAAGACATCCTGTAACGACAGGGCCCATCGTCCTACATCCGAGCACTTGACTTCGCTCGGACGATGAGAGGCAGCTGCCCCGATTCTTTACAGAGAGGCCGGAGTTCAGTCTTACGGATCTTTTCTTTTTATTTGTGTCAAAGGTAGGGGGAATTATATTTTCTTTCGGGCAACATACGTAGGTACTTAAATGCAACAAAAGCAAATGGAATGTTTTTGTAATAGAGTAATATAAGCTTACTCTGCCTAAACGCATACACAATAGCACTTACACACATACACACACAACCATACATATACAAAAATGACTTGATATACAACTTTTTGCTTGATATTTAAGTCAAAAGTAGTACGATACAAATCGTATATTTTCTTTTAAGCTATATAGCAAATAAGAAAAAAATCTGTACCTACTGCTTTTTCAATGATTCGGTAACGAAGGCTTTAAGTGAATGTAAAAGCATAAAACAGATGAAATAGCATAGCCCTCACAATAACACACGCACAAACACACTTACACACTTACCCGAACAAATGCGCATGTACGCACATTATTTGGAACTGGTTATTCTACCATTTATGCATGTTTTCAATTATTTCAATCTCATATGGTACAGCGTTCGTATATTAATGCTGTGTAATTAAACAAAATCCTTTGATGAACGGTATTCATAAATCGTGGAATAACGCAGAGCGAATACGAAACGTTGTTTCGAATTAAATGTGCTAGGATTTATTTTAAAGCATATTTTATTTTATATGTGTATAAGTAATATTGGTATATTTCCGTATAAAATAGATTAAACGAATAACAAAGCTTTAAGTCACGAGCTTTGGAGGGCACGTTAAGCCGTCGGTCCCAGTTGTCATTGATAGACGACGTCAAACCTTGTCGGCGGCCTTATGGACCGGTTACGCACTGCAAAATCGAAATACAGTTTTCAATTATGCGCAATCTCATATGGTACAGCGTTCCTATATTAATGCTGTGTAATTAAAGAAAATCCTTTGATGAACGGTATTCATAAATCGTGGAATAACGCAGAGCGAATACGAAACGTTGTTTCGAATTAAATGTGCTACGATTTCATATGTGTATTGGTAATATGTAATATGTATGCTTCCGTATAAAATAGGTTAAACGAATAACAAAGCTTTCAGTCACGTAGTTAATAGGCGACGGTAATCGCTTAACACCACTCGGCTCGTCTGCCTTTATGTTCAGTTTATTATTATATTAAAATTTTATTTAATATATGGTGTAATGTAGCACTTTATCTGTGCTATGAGACGTTGTTTCGTACCAAATTTCAAGTATCTGAGTTCACGAGAAGTAGCCTGTAGGTAAGTTATAATTCGCTTGCAAGTGTCGAAAATTTACGGAAGATTGCGGCATAAACGGCTATATCTTTAGATTGAGCTGGCTTAGAAGTGAAGATTTTTTCACAGCTCTAATGGACAGTACACCAGTATATTTGAAATAAATTCCCGCTTGATACCTCCACGTGTTCCTGAGAAAAAGGATCGTGACATACAGACGCACTACAAAGTGATCCTATATGGGTTGCGTTTTTGCCTTTCGAGATCCAAAACCCTTAAAGTGACATTTTTAATAAAGGATGATTTTTTCTATCCTCCCGCCCTCCCCCCACAATCGATACAAAAATTTGGGGCTGCATCAGTGACCACTTAATGCCATGCTCCTCCGCAGCTCCACTACTACATTTAATAACAGAATAACTGAGTTATAAAGTACTACCAATTACCAATCTATATATTTATTTATTGATTTTATTTATTTGAATGGAGTAGCAGACGAGCATGCAGGCCACGTGGTGTAAAGTGGTCGTTGCAGCCCATGGACATCTACATACAACCTCAAGCAAGCATAGGTACGTCTTGTCTGAGGTCGTATGCAGTTGCGCTGCTACTTCGGAAGACCAGCCTCCGGGGCTACTTCCCCGGGTGACCCATAATAGTTCTACCACCTACAAAAAAAAATATTCTTACACAATCCACAGGCTCAATCCAGCCAGCCATCCAGATATTGGTGGACGACCAATAACATTTATTTAAATAAGTCATATCTAACGTATTTCTATTTTAAATAAATCAAAATTTTGACAAACGATCCATAGTGACGTACAGCATCAGATTTTGACAACATTTCTCTGCGATGCATAAAAAATTGTATTGGTGAATGTTTGAGTGACAAGTTTTTGCATAATTGATACTGACACTGTGTTCCCTGGCTTTGTTTATTTTTTAACAACTTGATCGAAATACGGAATAGAGAATGCAGACTCGATGCAAAATACAAAACGTGACAGTAATACAAATTTGATGGTCGAACATCTGAAATATGTCAGAAATGAAACTGGAAATGCAGTCTGTGTCTATTATTATAAATGAAATAAAATGAAATGAATTATTCTTTATTCACTGTACGGTTCCTTTACGAACTCTTAGTGAACGTTATTTTTTTGTTCTGTCTGCTCTGGGTGCGCTTAGGCAATGCTGAGCTGAAGAAAAGAGCAGACGGAGAAAAACTTCAGCCCTGTTTTAAAATATGGGTTATACAATAGCTAGCTTTCTTACAAGACTTACAAAAGAAATGAAAGTGCCAAAAACACTTTTTTCCGCGTTTATACGTCACATTACATTACATACGTTATAGAGTTTTGTAAGAGGTTATCATATTAAAGTAATGTATCTAACTTAGGACCTCTTTCACCATCTTCAAGTAAAGTGACAAGTACGCTAATTATCGGATAAGGTCACCCGTAACATCTTCAATTTCACGATGTTCGAGTAACACTAATCATATGATAAACGGACCCGTACTCATAGCTTTTACTTGCCAATTATTTACTTGGGACGTAACGAATCAACACTTTACTTGGAGATGGTGAACGAGGCCCTTAATCTTCATTGGCTGCAACCCTTTTTGAGTCCCGCTTCTGGGCAGGGATCACTCCCCCTTAGTGGGGAGACCTGGAGCTTACTCCACCACGCTGCTCCAATACGGGTTGGTTGAGAATCTTCATTAATTATACATAATATACTAAAACCACTTTTAGTAAAAACAGTAATGGCAATGTAGTTATTAGTAGGTTGCTGTTGGGCACGAATCTCTTCCTATTGTTGGGAAGGCCTAGAACTTACTCCATTATGTTGCTCCATTGCAGGTCGGTGGAGCTGATGAGCACCTGTCCAGATTGGCGATTTACGTTACCGGTGCAGTAAGATTTTATAGGTGGTAGAACTATTATAGTTCGCCCGGGGAAGTACCACCGCTGCACCCACTTCTGCCGTGAACCAATTCTGTTATGTTTCGGTGGAAAGGTGCAGTTGCCGGCCACGCTTACATGAGGCGACCACCAGCCCCCGGAGCAGCAGCGCAACTGCATACGACCTCAGACAAGACTTACCTATGCTTGCTTAGGGTTGTATGTAGATGTCCATGGGCTGCAGCGACCACTTAACACCACGTGGCCTGCATGCTCGTCTGCTTCTCCAATCAAAAAAAGTGAGATGCATTTCAGATTTTCTATGAAAACACACTTACTGAAGCAACTTTTTGTTCCTTACATAAGAACAAAAGCATCTTGTTATTCCTGTAGCGCTGGTCACGTAGCGAAGCCCTTAAGCCAGTATCGTTCAAGAGCTACGATAATCTCCATATCGTTGCGCTTTTGCAGTCAGCTAGCTTCAGATTTTAGCAAAAATACTACGTGTTTTCACCCGTTTTAATGATCTGTTGAACACCCGTACGAAAACGTCCATATGAAGCGCCCATGGCCCGGCAGTTAGCGTAGAACGCAAACGATCTTTGCAACTAAGCCAAACGGGTGATCGCTAGTGGCAAAGAATTTCATGCGCGTTTCCATGCTTCGAAGGGCACGTCAAGCCGTCGGCTCCGGTTGTTGTCGATAGATTAAAGTTGTTAAACCTTGTTGGAGGCCGTTTGAAAACATCAGATAGCGGTTTGGTCATTAAACCGCATCACCACCAACCCGCATTGGAGCAGCGTGGTGGAATAAGCTCCAGGCCTCCCCAATAATGGGGAGAGACCCGTGCCCAGCAGTGGCACACAAAAAGGGTTGCAGCCAATGATCCGTTGCTGGGCACAGGTCTCCTATCAGAATAGATGATTTATAACGATCCTTTTTGCGTCCTACTGCTGATCATGAACGTCTGCCCTTTGTTGGAAAAACCAAAGCCAAGTTCCAGAGCTGCGATAAACTTCATATCGTCGCGCCTTTGCATTCAACTAAGTCTTCAGATTTTCAAAAAGAAATCCATAATAAGCAATTAATATAAAAAAACAGTCATTTAAGTCTCACTATCGTTATATCAAACGTTTAGATATTATCTTAACATTTTTTAGTATCATTGGCTCAAAAAATAGCCTCTTGAAATCTATTATTATTATTTGAGTTGATGGGGAAGGGTACAACCCTAAGGCCATTGCGACCAGTAAATGATCTATTGTAGCCTAGCCCCGCGTTTATATCTGATTCCCAAGGCCGACGGTTGTGAGGAACCGTACGATGCGCTTGGGATCTAGAAGTTTGACATCTTCCGATGTGACCAGGCTGCCGCCCAGTATCCGACTTCTGCTATGTGCGAGTGCGACACAGTCGCAGAGGATGTGGATGCCCGATTCCTCTTAACCATTGCAGAATCTGCAAATAGCAGTTGAACTTAGGTTAAGTTTGAACATATGCCTGTTTAGTTTACAGTGACCAGTAAGAATTCTTACAAGTGGACGTATTTCATTGCGTTCTAGATTGATCACTTGCTTTGAGTATTTGCTTGAGTAGCCAGCCACTAGCGCCCTTGCATGCGTCATACCTGGTGCGGACACTATCAATCTCTCATTCATATAAAATATTAATCTATTTTATACGGAAATATACCAATATTACTTATACACATATAAAATAAAATATGCTTTAAAATAAATCCTAGCACATTTAATTCGAAACAACGTTTCGTATTCGCTCTGTGTTATTCCACGATTTATGAATACCGTTCATCAAAGGATTATCTTTAATTACACAGCATTAATATACGAACGCTGTACCATATGAGATTGCGCATAATTGAAAACTGTATTACGATTTTGCAGTACGCAACCCGTCCATAAGGTCCCCGACAAAGTTTGACGACATCTATCAATGACAACTGGGACCGACGGCTTAACGTGCCCTCCGAAGCATGAAAACTGCATAAATGCATAAATGGTAGAATAACCAGTTCCAAATAATGTGCGTGCATGCGCATTTGTTCGGGTAAGTGTGTATGTGTGTTTGTGCGTGTGTTATTGTGAGGGCTATGCTATTTAATCTGTTTTATGCTTTTAGACTGCAACCCTTTTTGCGTCCCACTGCTGGGCACGGGCCATTATTGGGGAGGCCTTCTCCCCGTTATTGGGTAGGCCTGGAGCTTACTCCACCACGCTGATCTAATGCGGGTTGGTGGAGATGCGGGTTAGTGGCCAACCCGCTGTCGGATGTTTTCGAACCGCCTATAAGGCCTCCAACTAGGTTTAACGACTGTTATCGATCGACAACAACCGGGACCGCCGGCTTAACGTGCCCTCCGAAGCACGGAAACGCGCATGATATTTTTGCCACTAGCGGTCACCCATCTCACAACCGACCGCGCCCGTTTGGCTTAGCTGCGTAGATCGCTTGCGTTCTACGCTCGCCTCCAGGCCATGCGCGCTTCGATTTTATGCTTTTACCTTTCCTTAAAGCCTTCGTTACCGAATCAATGAATGTAAGCAGAGCAGTACATTTTTTTTATTTGCTATATAGCTTAAAAGAAAATATAAAACTGAGTTTCATGGGACTGCAGTGCCCGAAGAGCAGCCTGACTGTCCGATAGAATCGTTATACGTTTTTTAGTATAATTCCTGTCCAGGCTTTCATAAACGCATTGGATTATCGCATACATCTCTGCCTGGAAGACAGTTGTATAGGTGCCTAGATTGGTGCAGAACTTAGAACTAGGTTTTCGACCGTATACTCCTGCCCCTGTGCGTCCCTCCTTCTTCGATCCATCTGTAAACCAGATGATATCTCCATTTATGAGGGATTTTGATGCCTTATCCGCCCACATTTCTCTAGACGGTATAAGTACTTTGTATAGTTTGTTGAAACTATATTGTTTGTTAATGACGTCACTCGGCATCGCCATAATTTTGCATTCAGTGAGGTTTCTGTGGAGTTCCCTCATGATAGGTGACTTCCAGTTGGCCTTGCCTTTTTCAGCAGCACGGAGAATAGCACATTTGGCCTCTTTCTGCACATGAATGTGTAGAGGGTAAATGTTTAGTATTGCTTCCATTGCTGCAATTGGCGTCGATGGTAAGGCCCCGGTTATAATACGACAGGCCAATCCTTGGACGCTGTTTAGTATCTTGATACATGTTGTTTGCATTGTTTTTCTGTACCAGCATACGCAGCCGTATGTGATTATGGGTCTAACAATGGCTTCGTAGATCCACGCTACGTATTTTGGTTTTAGCCCCCATTTCTGGGTCGTTAGCCTACAACATGTTCCCAGAGCAATCTTTGCTTTCTTGACAACCTTATCAAGGTGTGCGTTCCAGTTAAGTCTTTGGTCCAATGTGATTCCTAAATACTTAACTTCTTTCGAGAGTGGTATGGCTGTGCCAAAAAGCTTAATTGTTTCAAGCTTGTCCAACTTATATCTTCTTGTGAAGGGCACTATGACGGTTTTGCTGGCATTCACCGATAGACCGTTATTGATGCACCATTTTTCGACTATTTTAAGTGCTGACTGCATGAGGCTAGATAAGATGCTTTGGCAGCTTCCAACTATGTTGATTACCAAGTCATCTGCATAGCCTTGTGTGTCCAGTCGATTGTCGTTGAGCTCCTGGATAAGATTGTCGACCACGATTGACCACAGTAGGGGCGAAAGGACTCCACCTTGCGGGCAACCTCTGTTAATCTTAATTTCGGTTGTGATGTCAAATAGCGTGGTACGAACTATTCTGTTATTAAGCATGTAACCCACCCAGTCGGTGATGGTATTATCTATGCCTCTCTCTTTCATACATTTTAGTATGACTTCAGTAGGGGTATTGTCAAAGGCTTCCTCAATGTCCAGAAATGCACATAAGGCAATTTCTTTGTCTTCAAGGGCTTTTTCTATACGGTCCGTTAGCTCCATAAGTGCGGATTCCGTTGATTTCCCTTTTTGGTAGGCATGTTGCTGCGGCTGTAGGGGTATGACCTTTAGATAGGTTTCCCTGATGTGTAAGTCTATCACCTTTTCCATTGTTTTCAGTAAAAATGAGGTGAGACTTATTGGTCTGAAGGATTTGGGTTGCGAGCTATCCCTATCACCCGCTTTGGGTATAAAGGTAACCCTCACTTTTGTCCATGAGGTTGGCAGGTATCCCCAGGCAAAACTTGCTCGGAAGATTTTCAATAGTACTGCCAGCACTTCGTTTAACCCTTCTTGTATTAGAGCAGGGAATATGCCGTCTTCTCCTGCAGATTTGTAGCCCTTAAAACTATTAATGGCCCAGGTTACTTTGTCGGGTTTGAAGATTGAGGTCGCCACCCTCCAGTTATCAATGGTTGGTCTTAATTTGTGTGTATAGGAGGGTGGCATGATGGCATCCTTGTCCATGACGGTAGACCCGGGGAAGTGTGTGTTTATTAATACCTTCAAGGTCTCATCTACCGTCTTGAAATCTAAAACATGATACATTCGACCTCATGTTGAACGTGCCAGCTCCCTTTCTACCTTGATTTGTACTATACACTACGGCAAGACATTCTAGGGATAATTTTCTAACTGAAATTTCATACTACCCTTAAGGTTGTACAATCGATCCCTGGATGAATTTAATGTATTCCATGCATAAATAAACAAATAAATAAATATCTTTGGACTATTCACACAACATCATCCGATTCCAAACTAAGCAGAGCTTGTGCTATGGTAATCAGAAAGCTGATAAACATACTTATATAATTCTAAGTACATAGATAAATTAACACCCAGACACAGAACAAATAGTCATGTTCGTCACACACATATTTGTCCTGGGTGGGAATCGAACCCACGACCTCACGCTTCGCAGTCGACTCATCACCCACTACGCCACAGAGGCGGTCGAATGCATCAAGTTACATTATTAAATTGGGATATTAATAAGGTTGAAAGAGATTGGATTAGGACGAAACATATACGTGGAGCAGTTACCTGATACTCCGAACGATCTCACGAGTAACACAAGTAAAACAATCGTTTAATGCTTTGTGACTAATCTGGCATAGATTAACTAAATTCCCGACTAATCGCAGTGATGTCTCTAGATCTGACCAAATTGTTGAAAATCTGTTGTGTTCTTGTAGGGGAGTTTATTGTTGGCAATTTTGCGTACATTTACCAAAACCACCGAAATAAACCTGACCAAAACCACCGAAAGAAAACTGAAACCCTTTTTATCCGAGTTTACTTAGATGATTAAGGATCTCGTTTGGGATTATTTATGTTAATATCTAGGTTTATTCGCTAGAACGAAATGCTAATACCCGCTTCACCGCTGATTACAAAGTAATTTGTAATTTCTCCTCAAAATTAATTCTGAAAGCCGTGGACCTCCAAGTCGAGTCATTATTTGCATAATCTTTGTGATTTGCGCAATAATATCGCGTGGATTGTAACTTTAATAAATAACGGTCCTCAACTGTAGTGTGGCCAGGTCCTAGCATTTATATGGGATATTCTGACGGACATTTAATTGTAGAAAGAATACAATCTACCCTTCAGTTTGTAGCGACTTTCCGTAACCCATCAAGAGATGGCGCCGCGGGTATTTTGAATTATGCTATCGAAGTTTTCTAAATATCCGAACATTTATACAGGCTCCGAAATGAGCCAGTTGGAGTGCGGCCGCTCCCCGGGCATGACCACCTCGCCCGGTAGTAGTTTACCAAATAGTTTGCCAAAAGTTTAATGGATTAATGACCTTAAGAGGCCGAATATGAGATTTTGTCGATTTTGTTGAATTACCTGATCTAACACATAAGGTTTTGCAATTAAAACATCGTATTTCCATAAGTTTCATTGCACAATATAACTGATCATTTTAATAATAGTCTAATACATTAGCCATTTTTTTAGCTTGCGTCAAGAATTATAATGCGAGTTTTAGGTTACTGTAAAAGACTTTAAATGGCAAATTGTCATTGTAAATTTGATATTTTTTTAGGAAACGGACTGTTTATGAAATGAAGTATATTTGTGTCTAATAAATTTTATGAAAGATTATACCAATTTGCGAAAATCAAATGCAATTTCTGGCCCATTTTCTCTCAAAACTGACTAAGTACCTACAACGTTTTCTTACATATATTTTTTATACGAGAATGGCAAAAGGTCACTTATTTACTGTGTATGCGGTTTGCACAGCAATACATAATATTTTTCCCGTTCAGGTTTTAAAATGATCCGGAAATATCTAATATTCTAAACCTATTACAGTCAATTCACAAACTTTCACCGTCTCCAGGTCTATTAAGCAAAAAAACTAAAAATGAAAAAGTGGTAAACTCATAGTTTATTATTGAAATTATCATTTACATTGCGCAATAAAACTTATGGAAATACTGTTACTGTAGTTCAACTGTAAAATATAATATATAAAATCAGGTAAATCAGCGAAATCGGCAAAATTTCGTATACAGCCTCTTAATATAAAGCGGGAATTCATAAAATTTAAAAGGCACTGGACCACCGGATTTCAATATGACTAACATAGGCTAAGTACTACTAACCATTTCATATGAGAATTATTTCTTGAAATAAATGAACTATTATTATTATTATTACCGGACATATCCACGAAAGTTAAGCTGAATTTACATTACGAAATTTATGGCATTCGTGACGAAAAATTTCATTAAAGTAGTTGCAAAACTTAGAAAACTAGTTCTGTTAAAATAATAATATCTTGAAATGACATATCGCTGTGATCATGGGCTTTTGTGTACTGTACTCCACTCCGAGCGCTCTAGCACTATCCCCCAACACTATCGTTTACACCACAGAGAAAATCTGGTACTCCTTTATTTACACGGTAAAATCAGTTCCATGACATTAATTGTATGAAGAAATTGCGCGTGTCACGACATAATTTTATAAAAACTAAAGCATGTATAGTGGCTTTAGAGCGGTTTCAAAATAGCGTATTCGTATGTTTCGGCGCGTTCGCATGACTTTTGTTTGTTTTTTGTAGCGCGTGTGCGCTCGTAACAGCGAAAGGTGGAATACTGTATGAACAATCCTCGGAGAGAGGTGAGATTATGTAGTGAGATAGGAACTACACTACTAAAATCACCGGTGTCTTCGGTTATGTAGTCCCATTTATGCGATTTCGTCTAGGCATCTTATACAGTGTCTCAACGAGGTGATTTAGCCATTGATTTATTAACTTCATCTAGTATCAATTTTATGAAACTATTACAAACCTAGAACATAGCGGTAAGTACCAAAGTATAGGCACAATACAGAGAGAGCTTCTAGAGGAACAAACCTTGGCAAAAATGCCTACCGCCTAACGGCGGAGTAAAATCACCATGAGGCAGTGATCCTCACGAGTCTGCCCGGGTAAAGAAGTTGTTCCTCGCTCCCGTAGTCCGTTACGTTTGAGTGCTCAATATCTCGCGTAGGAAGTCCCTGTTGTTGTTGTTCTTTGTTTAGGTAACATTAAATTTAACACTGTACATGGCTAACAATGACTGGCAAAAGATTATAGATGACTTGAAACAAAGCGTTTAATGGTCTGTCCTAAAATATTTAATAATATTTACATACTTCTTGTAGGTAAATATGGCGAAATTAATGTATTTTTATTCTTTATTCTTAAGAATAATAAATGTAGATATAACTAAGCAACATTGTTTTTTTTCTTAGCGTTAAGGCGATGACTAATGGTGTTCAAAATGTATAAGGATGTGAAAGGTGATGAAATTTCCGTATTGTAGTTTTGACTACATCACCTCGTATATAAGTGTGGTAAACCTACTTCAAAACCGATATTTAGATCTGATGAATACGCCATAATTCTAAAGGTTTTGGAAATTTCAAACAATGTGAATACTTACTCGCGAAATCCGTTCCCGTAATTAATTATTCAGTCTTGATATTAATCCTGTAGATTAGAAGTAGGAATTGAATACATCTTAAGTATTTTCATAACGCGCTATTGAAAACGTCTGGGAACCGTTAAGTAGATCCAGGGCTTACAAGAAGGCTTTTACCACAGTAATTTATAACTTTTTTCACTATATTTTGCTTTGGTGAGAATGAGCACTCTCCTCTCAGATTGAAGAGAATCATTGCGGCCATAGTACACTAAGTTGAAATTCCGCCATCTCTGTTGACTGTCATCCTGGTACAATCCATACTTCCATACTAATATTATAATTGTGAAAGTGTGTTTCGTTTGTTTGTTTGTCCGTCTTTCACTTCGCAACGAAGCTATTATATGGTATGGTTTTTGTGTGTGGAGATAGTAAGGACGGTGGAGAGTAACGTACCTACTTATTACCGCGGTAAAACATCCCCATGGGAACATCGATGTTTTGTTATTTGCTAGATATTTAGTTCCAGATATTGTTAATAGATGGCGTTGGTAAAATTCATTTGCAAGTTCTAACGCTAACAAATGATACATGTAAATTAATTAACTTATAGGCAACTAATGAAATGAATTGAGTTTTGAATTCGCGATTGATAAATTGTTTTTTTGTTTAAAATTAATATGGTAAAGGAATAAGACATATGCTTTGATTTTGGTTTTGGTTCGCTTCTTAAAATAAGTTAATTCCCTTTGACCACGTGGGTGAAGCCGCGGTTAAAAGCTAGTCGTTTATAAGGCCACCCACTGCTTTTTTTGGTCAGTCCATCGCATCGACCGCAAGGTCTAGTACCATCAACCTTTTCTTGTACAGCCAGTCACTCAATAGATTCCTTGTTCCTCCGAGAAACGTGGCGTGACCAAAGAATCTGCGATGCGCTTTTGTCGACAGACGCTCGTTTATAATGAGGATTGAATTTGCCATTTGTTATTTAAGGGAGCAATTTGGAGCAGCTATTACGTACCATTTTACTTTACAACATCTTTACATACAAATATAATACACACTTATAACAATATTCCCGCATTCAGTAGAATTTAATGCGATATTATTATGAGGATAATGCAGGAACAATAATACGAGCTGCTTCAGCTCGCAATAATTAAATTCCACTCTGCAATCGCTACTTCAAAGCCTTGTTGAGATACTTTAACTGTGTTTACCGTCTGTACAAGATCTATAATTAAATATTATAATGTTGCTAGATATAGATATATTTATATAAATAATTATGTACGTCTATGTATATTTAAATTTAAGCTTTCGTGTGCACCCCTCCTGGATCCTATTTTGCTAAATTCTCTACCCCAAGATTGTCTGGAAGAGATCACTAGAAGCGATAAGGCCGCCTGTTGTTCACCGTGATTTTTGTATTTTATACTCTTTGTGTTATTTTTTATGGTGTACAATAAAGCATATTTGTCTTGTATTTGTTGCTAGATATAGTAATTTTGACAGGGAAGAACTCTCGTAGTTTGACCAGACCACCGATGCACCCAGGTATGCCATGAATCAATTCTATTGTGTATCTGTAGAAAACTGCCGGAGTATCAGCAGTTAAATCATCGACCGTTATCCATCGATGACAATCAATATTGTACGTTACTATGTGAGTTGTGACTAACCAACTAACTAATTTTATACCCTTTTTTTGGTATCGGGTAGGGGGGACCTTCAAAAGGTACCCGGCACCTTGGGAAATAATACCGGGTAATGTGGGATTTGACCGCACTAAAACTCTCTCGGTGTCCTGCTTCTGCACTTGGGAAGGACTCCGGGATCTCCAGTGGAACGCACCGGTGTCCTCCACGCGCGGCGCTCAGAATGGGCCCATCTTCGGGAGAGCAGATGTGCTTTTCTGCACCTTTCCCTGATGCACCAGTTTTGCTGAGATGAGTTTTGTAGGTTGTAGAACTATTATGGTTCGCTCGGGGAAGTACCACCGCTGCACCCACTTCTGCCGTGAACCAACTCTGTTGTGTTTCGGTGGAAAGGTGCAGTTGCCGGCCACACTTAAATGAGGCGACCACCAGCCTCCGGAGTAGCGGCGCAACTGCATACGACTTCAGACAAGACTTACCTATGCTTGGTTGAGGTTGTATGTAGATGTCCATGGGCTACAGCGACCACTTAACACCACGTGGCTTGCATGCCCGTCTGCTACTCCATTCAAATAAAAAAATATATATGAGAAAACTGTTTTATTTAAATAGCGTAGGGGATCAACATGGCCACGTAGTAAAATGAAATTAAATGAAATATTCTTTATTCACTGTACGGTTCCTTTACAAACTCTTAGTGAACGTAATTTTTTTGTTCTGTCTGCTCTGGGTGCACTTAGGCAATGCTGATCTGAAGAAAAGAGCAAACGGAGAAAAACTTCATCGTGTTAAGTGGTCGTTGCAGTCCATGAATATCGTGTTAAGAAAACTTAAGCAAACCTTATCTTTGTCTGAGGTCGTATGAATTGCAATGTTACTTTGAATGATGGTCGTTTTATGTTACTTTAGCAGTTAAAGGTTTCGACTTACTATAAAAAATTCGAGTGCAGTCAGAAGTATGATGGATGGCCATTGAGCAACATCTGGTGCAGTCATAACAAGGATGGCTGTGAATAAAGTAAAGCAATATCAGGTGCGGTAAAAAGTAGGATGGGTGGCAATGAAGACACATCTGGTGCGGTCATAAGAAGGAAGGGTGTCAATAAAAATAAGCTATTTCGAGTGCGGTCAAAAGTAAGATGGGTGGCCATTCAGCCACATCTGGTGCGGAGCGGATGACGACTATTTATTAAATAAAAAAATATTTTAACTAACCCATCATCACGGCTAGTGTCTCCTCGTGTCGCCACGGCAAGCGTCGCCACGTCGCCGCGTCTCCACACCAACAACCCAGTTTACCCGTGCCTATCAAAAACAATACAATATTTATGGCAGAAATAATTAGTGATCGCGTCACTTCTGAAACATGAAACTACTTCTGCTATTATTAAATGATTTCAGTTCTGAATATACTACAAACAGTACCGAATGCACTCTCATATACATTATAACTTCCTTGTTAGTACCGTGCAGTGCAGAAGCAATTTAGTTGCTACTACGGAACTGGAGTCTCATTCTACTAACGTTTGTTTTTGTGTTTTTTTGACGTCCATATTTAGTATTATTTAGTAATAGCATAATATTTATTTGAGATAGATATTTAAAGTGTGCCATCATTGTGTTCTCTAGGTCATTGTGGCTTTGATACGGTAGTTGTACGCCAGATCCTGTGGCACGTATAGCGATATACGTAGCTAAGCGAAACAGGCGTGGTCGGGTGTGAGATGGATGACCGCTAGTGACTCCTGTACATTTTCGTGCTTCCTAGAGCACGTTAATCATCATCAGTACTAGTTATTATCGATGAATAGCAGTCGTTAAGCATGTTTTGGGAGGATTGAAATGAAATGAAATGAAATATTCTTTATTCACTGTATGGTTCATTTACAAACTCTTAGTGAACGTTTTTTTGTTCTGTCTGCTCTGGGTGCGCTTAGGCAATGCTGAGAAATACTGAAAACAAATACTGAAAAAAATACTGAAAACTTTTGACAACGAACCCGCTGACAGAAGCTTTCAACCGAACACTAACCCGTATCACCAGCAACCCACATTGGAGCAGCGTGGTGGAATATTCTGTAGATATCCCAATTACGGGGAGAATCCTGTACCCAGTAGTAAGATGCAAAAAATATAATAAGCTTAAATAAACTGATCTCTCGTGTAAATTTACTCACATTACAGAAGTTAAAATTGTTAGTAGAATTACACTTACGTGGTACCGGTAGTGGTAAATTTTATTTATTGTCGTCATTATTATAATGATGAAGGCTTATTTATTTTTCAAAACGCTATTTTCATACTAAGCAATCAGTAGTATTTATTTTGTACCGGTTTATAAAACTTTGTAATAAAATGCACTCGTTTTTACCTTTTAATGAGTACCTAGATATGTTAAATTTTAGAATTCAAAACAAAAAGCAGTATCCGAAGTCATGAGTCACATGTGTGGGCGGCACATCATCTTGCTACTGAAACATTCATAGAACGGGGGAAATCTTCAAATGGTACCCGGTACCTTGGGAGAGAATACCGGGTTATGTGGGATTTGTACCGTACTAAAACCTCCTCGGTGGCCTGCCGCTTGGCGAGGACTCCAGGATCTTTAGTGGAACGCACCGGTGTCCACGCGCGGCTGCTGGCTGGACGGATCGAGCTCCCACTCTCACATTTCTGCCGTGGAGCTAATCAGGTGTGTTTAGTGCACTTGTGTGATTATGGTTATACTGTCCATAGGACATCCATGAGCTGCAGCGACCACTGAAAACCACGAATCGTGCATCAAGGTTACTATCGACCATGGAAAGTGAACCGTGAACGCGACCACGAAGCACACTTATTATTTTTTAAATAATATTTGTATATACCATATACATATAATGCCGTCCGCGACATAGTTTTAGAATTTTTCTACCAGTGAAAGTCTCGTCAAAATCCAGCTGTTTCAGAGATTACATAGACAGTAAAAAGCGGTAATTTTAATATAACAAACATACACTCCAATTTCATTTATTTGTATAGATAAAGAAACAGACGCTCATGAAAGTCATATCGTTTCAAGTGGTCGCTTCAGACCATTAACATAATTATAATGACAGGCAGGTCTTTAAAGAAATTGTCCTCTTCGTATTTTTTTATACATTTTAACACTTATTTCTTGGTCAAAGGCGCTATTCAGGCGCGGTCCTAGAGGTCAAAAGGTAGATGACCCCCCCCCCCCCAAATCCATCAGTCATGCGTAGATGGAAGGCGAAACAAGCCAAGCCCTATGTTGGGTCAAACTATTCAGCAACATTTATGCCAATGATACTCGTATTACCTACTTCAAATATTCTTATTAGTCTTATTACAAAGGGATGATAGAAGAGCTCTACACATGTACACATATGTATTCAAGCATTGCTTTGAGATGTCAGGTAATTGAAACGTTATCTCTGGAGGCACTGCACATAAGCAATGATATGCAAGAGAAGTGTCTCGGTGACATCAATTAGTGTTCGGTAAGTGTACCACCGTAAGTGTATCACCGTATTATCGAATAATACTTGAAACAATGATCTTACATATTATATAGTACCAAGGTAGGTACGATAAAATATAGACGCTTAAATATAGACATTTGTCCTGTACTTTTCTAATTCTAACTTTTTACTGCCTTTTAAAAAAGTAGGGTCAATGCGATTGAAGCAACTGGCTAAACGCCTATGACTTTAATATAGCAATGAAGTCTGGTATAGCACATAGGCTATTTTTTATCCTACGGAGACCCATTAAACGAGTCCACTGTCCACTGGCGGAAGGCTATTATGAATATAGATAGAGAACCGTTGAAATCCTGTTCTTGACACATTTTCCTTCTTACTAAACGCGTCGGCTCACATGCCATCTTGACGTGTGTCGCACACTAATACAAATCATTTGAGGGACCATTTTTGAACTACAATTTTAAACTTTTAACATATCTACTTATTTTTTTTTTCATAATGCCATTGGTACGGGCCGTTTAGGAGATAGTGGAAATTTATTTCATAAGTAAAACATGTCTACTGTTTCTTCAGATCATTAATTTTTTAGCTGCGTAAGGGAGAAGATCTTTCTCTCACAATTAATGTATATGGATACTAGTGGCCCGGACCAGCTCAGCCCGGGTGCAGACGTTGTCCTGCTTTAAAAGTAAAGATTTGTTTTCTTATTATCTTAATTAAAGAGATTTCATGTTACTGTCAAACAAAAATATAGGTAAAACAAATAGTGACATACGAACTGTCCTGTTATTCTGACTGTGTCAAAGTGCCAAAGTTTAGAACGACACGGCACGAAATACAAACGTTTGACAGGTAGGAAAAATCTATATGGGGAAACTAATTAAAAATAAAAAAAACAATTTCCAGTGGAACAAACTGTGAATCTAAACCATCCTCGAATCCACTTGAACACACACAATAACATTCATTGAAATCGGTCCAGCCGTTTAGGAGGAGTTCATTGTCAACACACGTACAGAAGAATTATAGGTATATTATGTATAAAGAAGATAGTTAATAAACCAATCCACATCCGGTTTTCTATGTAAGGCATACAAAATATATATATATATATATAATCCTTTTAACAATACTGCCGGAAATTGTACCCGTCAACAGCCACATTCTAAAGCTACCAACAAATTAATTGCCGAAAGAATCAATTAACTTGAACACGAGCACTTAAAGCCATCACTCTTCCGAATAAAGCGAGTCATTTACAACTGCGAGCTCGTTGAAAGTCGAAAACTATGGCACAATTAATATTATCGACAAACTGTTGGACGGCGAATTTGTGAATAATTGGAGTGAAAAGCGTAGTGCACGTAATTTAGTCGCGTCAGCTCAAAGGAGGTAACAAATTGTAGCCATCATTGCCGGGAACAGTTAATATGAACTGTGTTTGAGAGTGCGTGGCTAGGAAAGATACCTTTGAACACGGGAAATTACGGGAATTTATGAGCAGCAGTGAAACGATTTAAAATTACGTGTAGGTACGATACGATACGCACATACGCGCACGTGCTTTCACACACACTCACAGAGGGAAAGAGAGAGAGATCCACACAAAAGTATCGTGGCGTGTTGGTAAGAAACACTCCACAAAAAATTAATTACCATAGAACATGTTTTTTGTAGTTTCTAGCACACACCTGTAGTCCAGCTTAGGCTCGTTACAGTGAACATTCAGTGATCCATCCCCGCTCCTATCTATCATGTCGCTCTTTTCGTGGCCACATTCATTTTAGTTCGCAAGTTAGGGTACTTAATTGTTTTACAGCTGCCCGGCGCATAAACCAGTCCGGGAACTAACTTTTACTGTTATAGCCTTGTTAATAGTTTGTTAGTAATTAACATTATGAGCATGTAAAATGTTTTTTTTAAAAGCAAAATATATTTTTAATTTCATTTGAATATTCTTAGGCCTAATCTTATCTTGTAGAAGTAAACAGAGGTGAATTACAGAATATTTTTTGTTTTTTTTTTCTGTATCCATATAAGTTTATATTACATAAAAGCTTATATCATTATTTAAAATTTATATCAAAACAGAAAATTTAATGAAATAAATATAATGTCTAAAGAAAGTAGATACTTAATACGAAATGTTTGGAAATGAGGTAATATCTTATGCTATTTCAAGTTATGTATAATTGATTATAATCAAATTAGTTTGAAAGTAATGGACACAAGTAAAGCTTTATTATTTTGCTCTTAATGCTTGGACCGGTTTGACTTAAACCGAAACAGTTCTGAGTACTACTTTCGCTTTACTATGCATAAAAACAACAAAAGCTATATTTTTCTTAATACCACTATATACATATTTTATCCCTTTTTTACCTCTGGCCACGTAAACATATCCAGTTATAGTAACATTACTATTCGTATACTCAAAATATTATTTTATGGAACCGCTGTTTCTGTGGCCACGCTTTCTAGTTCGCAAGTTATGGAGTTCGAGACTTAATTGTTTTCCTGCTTTACCAAACACACTTTAATGTCGTGTTGCCCTTACATTTACCCTATACCTTAACTTGTTTTCCATACGAATATAATATCCGTTTTGTAAAGTAATGACAAACATAAAATATAAAAATAGTGTGAGAAACGTCAACAAGCACCATCAATTTTATGCCTACTGTCTTATTTCTATTATCTTACCTAATAGTAAGTAGTAACTTTGTTCCATTGTATAACGTTATATAAAAGCAACCCTTTTTGTGTGCCACACATCGATATAAAAAGTAGGTAGATTCACAGTCGCCGCATAAAAGTGGCACCGGCAAAAGAAGGCATAACGGCAGCGATATGCCTTCTTTCGCTTTCATTTGCTAAACCGCCACGGACGTGTCGCACGTCTGATGCGCTAGAGAACAAAGTCAGTAATGGAGTCGCCATTTGTCTTTTATTTAAAAAAGGCGTATTGTTATTTTAGTTTTCCGAAAAATGAAATTCAAAAAGAAAAGTGGAAGTGTCTTAAAACCCACGGCGGACATAATAAATTTCATTCATATACTCCGCAGATTTCATATGTCCTAATTGAAATGATTCGTAGGTGGGAGAAGCGTATAAATAATAGCAGCCAAACGCGACTTCATTCGCGTGGACTTTAGTTTTAGATTTTCCAAAAATAAAAGTAGCCTAAGTTACACCTTATTACATCAGCTACCTGCCACAGAAAATCCCGTCAATATTGGTCCAGCCGTTTCAGAGATTAGTGGGAACAAACAGACAGATAGACGGGAATCAGACAGACAAAAATTGTAAAAAAATATATTTTGGTATATGTAGTGTATAAACATTCATATGCATGTAGTAAAAGGCGGTTATTTTAATATTACAAACAGACACTTCAATTTTATTTACATATGTATAGATGTAAAATGTGAATATTGTAAAAACTGTTTGCTAGCGAAACAAAAACTACGGTTCCATATATTGATAGATATTAAAGATTTAGGCGGATTATGTTATGCATCAGAAGATGTGTATTTAATATATGAAAAAAGAGAATATGTTGTTAGGAAATTTCTACACACTGGTGAATGTATAAAAAAATGTGCATTTCATTTTAAAAAATGTATTTGGAGATATAATTGAACACTGTCAAGGAACAAACTTTGGCCATAAGATCGAGCTGTTAAAGGCTGTTATTGAAAAATATATTGACATACATTACGTCCTTATTATGCCGGGAAACTAAAAACCGCTGAAATCAAACGCAGATTGAAAAGGCAATTATTTAATATATTTTTGTATCAAGGTACCTAAATCTTTGCTGGGAATAGATACCGGGACCCTAACACACACATGCGTATTATGATCACTGTGTTCATTTCATAAAATATAATGTATAAAGATTCTAAAAAAATTCTGTTGTCTGCTCGCATTAGAATTTTAAATAAATAAAAAAGAAACTCCACTCCACTGTCTATGTTCCAAGTGGTGTAAATATGGCGGTAAATTAATCTTGTAAACAAATTTGTGCTTTATTGTAATGCTTTTGGTTTCATTTCTCAATAAACTCCTATTTCGTAAGTCTAAAGTCGTAAAATTTTATTGCCGTATTATAAACATCGAACCAGAAGGTGATAAGTAACAATTTAACATGGACTTATAGTCTTACTTATGTTAGTAACATAAGGTTTAAAATAGATAAAAAGTAAGATACCTTAAAACATTTTTTTGTTTAGAATACTTGTAAACATCTATAATAAGTACGTTTTTACGCGGGGCCACCTTTTGACTCAAGTTTGTATGGGAACCTTGCATCTACCTACTTATTATATCGATGGTGCCACAGTGGCCATGGGTCGCTCCCCATTATTATTGGTGAGACCGGGAGTTAAGTCCACTACGCTGCTCCAATGCAATTGATAGAGATATAACGTGTCGTATAAAAAATGGACGCATAAAGCTGTAATTCTAAATATTTATTGTTTTATAAACCGTGGTGATTGTCAGTTCATACCAAAATCTCATATTGTTTCTTCTTTCTCAATCACTTTCATAAAAATTTCAAAGTCACACAGTAACTTATATCGTTTTTCCTAGTATTAGCAGTCTATTCGTTGATTTCGTGGCCACATCTGCTAGTTCGCAAGTTACGGAGGTAGAGTCTTAATTGTTTTCAGTCGCCATACACTTTACCGTGTTCTTGCCCCTACTTTTACCGTCTTATTATTAGTTCAGTTTACTCCGAAATGTTTCTCAGGCAAGGGCGAGAATTGTTTTACTATTTTTAACACGCTTCACCTGTATGTTTGTTTGTAAATGTGAGTTTGTGAACTTGTTTGTAGCTCTACTTTGGACTCAATTTTGACTCACTTTCAACGGATAGATTTAATTCAAACTTGGGACACTTACCAAAAATCGGTGGCAATACAATGATTCCAGGAGTTAATTTAATTCCAAGAACAATGAAGCGAACTAAAAAATAAAAAATCAATATAATTTAAAAATATTAATAAACATGTTTTTGCAGTAAATCAAACTAAAAAAGAAGAAAATAATCCTAAATATAAGCATAAAATAATAACGACCAATAAAAACTAGTATTATTGTGAAAAAAGTATGTGTTATTCGAAATACGAAAATATAGTACGAGTACACAGCGCCCCACTTTCTTCACAATAATACTACGTACTTAATATATATTTTTTTCATTTTTTTCTGATTATATTAAGGAATATTTTTCACTTTTTTAGGTTTAATGTAACTCAAAAACGTGTTTTTAGTAGCCCTCAATTTCGTCTCGGCCATTAACCCGTATCTGCACAAACCCGGACTGGGCTAGTATGATCAGTCTAGTATACATCTTCCGGTTACAAAAATGAGCTCCTAAGCTCCTTCTTACTGACATTGATTACGATAATGATGAACGAATTGTCAGATGAAATTTCGGTTTGTTATAGTTTGTTTGTTTGTTATATCGAATATTGACAGGAATTAACACACTTCCTGAAATTAATTAGGTACTTTTTTTATTAAAATTGCCGCCCGGAAACCTTTAACTTACAAAATCGGGACATAAATTCGAAAGGAGAAACCTCGGCAACACTCAAAGATCGTAATATCAAAATTCAGTTTCAACAGTTCCAGGGGCGAATAACATTTTTATTAAAATATGCCCCGAATTATGTCACGGAATGAATAAATTTCTTTTGTCCCCTGATTTTATGACGATCTCGGGCCTTAATAAAAAAAAGTTTGCGTCGACTCCTGTTTATGGGAGCTTGTTATTCGATCTTTGTTTTTGTTCTTCCAATGTTTGTTTCATTTATGACGGTTTTGTTTTCCAAATTAGGTGTGGTATTTTTTTTTATATATCGGCTATTTCAATGATTATTATTTATTTATTTATTTATTTTTTTCAACTTTTTTTATGTCCCACTGCTGGGCACAAGTGTCACAAGTGAGAGGGAATTAGGCCATACTCCACCACGCTGGCATTGGTGGATTTATTTATTATTATTAGGTACCCGATTTTAAAAAGGGGAGGTCTCATGTTCAACTATAATTAATAATCATAATCAACACCTCATATGGATGAACTGACGATGGAAGTTACATCGCCTGAACCGCCAGGAGTTGAAAGAACAATCTTTCAAAGTTATACGTTTAGATCGACCGATAGTTATATTCTTTCAGGATTTTAAAGTTAATCTGATGATATAAAGTTATTCTCATTAAAATTAACATAATATTTTGAGATAATATTTTTACATGCTAAAACTTTAACTGCTTTAACGGTTCGACAACCAGAGGAAGTGGGACGGCTATATCAATGCGCAATGCATTGCAATGCAAAATGTAGAAGTAATATGCATGATTTTATTATTGTATCAATCGATCTTATTTGATATAAGTGTGTAACGTTTGGTCAAGTGTTCCCAAAAGACCATATCGATTGGAGCACCACGAAAGACAGAAATGTAAGCTAAAGTTAAACCTCACAGCGTAACGTTGAAAACGGCCCATATACAAGGCGAGACATAATAATATCACGTCAAATGATGTAAACGCAGTACCAAATACTGTGGGTAAAAACAAGTTATTTGCAATTTTAACAGTAAAAATGTAGTTATATATGTATATTTTCAAATTATTATTGTATAAGTATATTGTAGAATAATATAATATATTTATTGTTAAGTTATAAGGTTCTGAAAAAAAAATTACGTCAAAATAAGATTTATGCATATTAAAAATTATATTGTGTTTCGGTGGAAAGATGCGGTTGCTGGCCAGACTCACATGAGGTGGCCTTGAGTAGCCGCAACTGCATACGATCTGCGAGAGGTTAGCTTAGGGAGAGAGATAGGTTTGCTTGAGGTTGCTTGGAGATGGCTTGGAGAATGGACTCGACTGCCAATCGAGGGGTCCCGGGTTCTATTCCCGGCGAAACAGAAATTTGAATGATGAGTTTAAATTTCTCTTCTCGGTCTGGGTGTTTGTGTTCCTGTCTTTGTTCGTGTCCATGGTACCCACGACACAGGGTATTAATTACCTTACTGTGGGGCTATGAGTGTGTAACGTTTATTTTATTTCTTATGGCCTACAGCGACCACGTGACGTGTATGTTCATCTCCACAAAAAAATATCAGATGGAAAGTATTCTTATTTCCTTCACACTACATAGCTCTCATATTATATCTTATTACTTTTATCACTTTTTGACACAAATCTAGTGCACGCATATTATGAACGGATGGAGTAAGAAATCCATCAGCTCTCTGGAGATTGCGCTCAGGTCACGTAGTACAGCTGGCAGCGTTAGCTCTCTTAATCTACGAGATAATGTTTCTAGTTATGATACAGATAAGAAATAATAATAAACGTTACACACTCATAGCCCCACAGTAGGATAATTAATACCCTGTGTCGTGGGTACCATGGACACATACAAAGACAGGAATACAAACACCCAGACCGAGAACAGAAATTTAAACTCATCATTCAAATTCCTGTTTCGCCGGGAATCAAAACCGGGACCGCTCGATTGCCAGTCCGGCATGGTAACCATTGCGCCACGCGGGTTGTCAACCTGTCTTTAACGGAAAATGTCTTTAACGGATGTTAAGCAGCGATAAAGTCCACCAATTCTCACTTGACTGACATGGTGGACTATGGCCTGAGTATCTCACACTTCCGAGAGGACACCTGTGCCAAACAGTGGGACATAAAAAAGTATAAAAAACAACGATGCATAACAGCGTTTTGTAGGTGGTAGAACTATTATGGTTCGCCTAGGGAAGTACCACCGCTGCGCCCACTTCTGCCGTGAAGCAATTCTATTGTGTTTCGGTGGAAAGGTGCAGTAGCCGGGCACACTTATATGAGGCGACCACCAGCCTTCGGAGTAGCAGCGCAACTGCATACGACCTCAGATATTACCTATGCTTGCTTGAGGTTGTATGTTGGAGGCTGTCTATGGGCTGCAGCGACCACTTAACACCACGTGGCCTGCATGCTCGTCTGCTACTTCATTCAAATAAAAAAAAACTTATTTTTTACTTTTTATTTCGTTTTTTCACAAACGCGTGTTTTTTAAACTACATTATTTTTTTATTTTAAATGTCCACCGATCCGCATTTGGTCAGCGTGGTGAACTATGGCCTAAATCCCTCTCACTTGTGAGAAGGAGACCTGTGCCCAGCAGTGGGACATAAAAAAGGTTGTTAAAAAAGATATCCAACAGCTTTTTCGAGACAGCGCTCAGGTCACGTAACACGGTGGCGGAGGTCTCTAATGTTGCTAGTTTTTTTTTTTTGAACCTTTTTTTATGTCCCACTGCTGGGCACAGGTCTCCTTCTCATAAGTGAGAGGGATTTAGGCCATAGTCCACCACGCTGGCCAAGTGCGAATTGGTGGATGTCATGCTTTCGAGAAATTATGAATTTCTCTCAGGCATGCACGGCGATGGAGAACATCGTAATCAATATAATATTACGATGTTTTCCATCACTGTGGAGCAGCGATAAATGCACACATTACAAATTTATTTGTCAGAGGTGCGCGCCGAGGATTTGAACCCGGGATCGGTCGCGTAGAAAACCGCGGCTTTTACCACTCGGCCATCGCTGCTCGGTCATCGTTGCTAGTTATGACACTGATAATACAGGATTTAATTCTTATTTTATTATTCTAGATGCCCGTTATAAGGAAACCGTTTTTAATGATATTTAAAAGAAGGGAAGACATGTTATTGCCGCTTTGAAGATGGCCCCCTAAAAATCTGGTAAATGGCAAATTTTACCTCATAAACTTGTCAACTATAGAAAAAGTAGAAAAAAAATAGTTAAAAAAAATAAAAATCACGCTTTTATAAGAAATCCAACTAAAAAGTTGAAAATAAATTTTAATAAATTTGAATTAAATATAGTGTAAAAAAATGCAAAAAAAAATCGTGGGGTGCATGGCGTCAATAGTTATAAATATTTTTCTGACAGATATCATTAGAAGGATAATGAATTTGATAATATCTTAAAAAGCACCCCAGGCTTTTTTACAATAAAATGCTTTTTTTACACTATTTTAATTCAAATTTATTAAAATTTATTTTCTGTTTTTTTAGTTGAATTTCTTATAAAAGCGTGTTTTTAGTTTTTTTTTTCAACTATTTTTTTTCTTTTTAGTTTGAAAATGCTATACAACTTCGGCACTTTCCACTGTCCTTGTCCACACTATAATAATATTATAGTCCTTCCACCGTAAGATGATATCCCTGTCAGTTCCAAAGTGACTATAAAAGTGATGTAACATTATAAAGTTTTATCGATTGTTTTAATATATCGAAGAAAAACAATAATAACAAAACTATTTATCAAGAAAACTCAACAAAAACAGTTGCTAACTCAAACCAACGCCATTTCACATACATCATTATAAAAAAAATCAAAATAATTTTAAGATTCATTATCATTCACAAGAATAAGGCTGCAACCCTCCCAAGGGTCCCCATTGTTGGGGAGGCCTGGAGCTCAATCCACCACGCTGCTCCAGTGCAGGTTGGTGCAAGGTCCACACAGATTGCATGCGTGTTTTCAAACAGCCCATAAGTCTAGCTAGCGATCACCCATCTCACACCCGACCGCGACCGTATGGCTAAACTGCATAGATCGCTTCTGATTTAAGCTAGCCACCAGGCCATATGCGCTTCATTAAAATTAGTTGTTGTCTTCATAAAAAAAGTAACCAAAGTTACAAAACTTGACATTTTGTGAAATTAAAGTTACGAGGACACCCTTTTGACGTTTCCTTGAAGTTCAGCAAATTTCCGGTACCATGGTTTTAGTTTTAGCAATGTTGTCGATAAAATTAAACAAGGTAGATTAAAGAACTTTTGCAATAAAATTGGGGCCCTTATTAAATTCAGCCTCTTTAATTTTTCCTTCAAAGGGCTTTTGAGATCAAAGCATTAAAGAGTTTTATGCTTCTATCAAAAAATATTATTGCTTTGCATACCTTTTTTCGGTTGACAAATACACTAATAATAATGGTTTGTCCAGAGATGGCTTCTTGAAATAATTAGGTAAGTAATATAAAAAATTTGTTGATTATAGTACCATTCCTATTGATTTTCAAAGGATTTTTGAGATCATCGAAAGAGAGAAACTCCAAAAGCTATTGAATTAGTTCTAAATGTTTGCTGAATAAATTTAATAACTAGAAAATAACATTTACTTATTTAACTTAACTATTTGTACATAACTATTATATAAAAAATACTTTTAAAATAACAACACATAAAATTAAAAAAGGTAATAAATAAAATATCTTGTCGTGCCCGTGTGTGGTATGCACACACATATAAAAAACACTGCAACATTGCCCTTTGCCAGACTAAGCCTTTGGGTAAAACAGCTCTCACCAGACCACCACAGGCAAGGAACAGTTTGATCGACATTTTCGAAATTAAATACATGAAACGTAACCCACAACAGATTAGATAAATATATTTTTTTCAACCTTTTTTTTATGTCCCACTGCTGGGCACAGGTCTCCTCTCACTAGTGAGAGGGATTTAGGCCATAGTCCACCACGCTGACCAAGTGCGGATTGGTGGACGTCATGCTTTCGAGAAATTATGAATTCCTCTCAGGCATGCACGGCGATGGAGAACATCGTAATCAATTAAATATCACGATATTTTCCATCACTGTGGAGCAGCGATAAATGCGCACATTACAAATTTCTTTGTCAGATGTGCGCGCCGAGGATTTGAACCCGGGATCGATCGCGTCGAAGACCGTGGATTCATACCACTCGGCCATCGCTGCTCAAATTATTTTACTGTCATAATATATTCGACGCCTTTGTAAATCTTTACTTGTTCTTGTATCAGAATTATGACGAATTTATAAATATCTAGAAAGTCGAGCCAAGAATGGTTTTATTTAAAAACATACTGATTAATATTTTGTTACAAGATGCATTACGTTATTTTTTCCATTTTTTGATGAGCATCATACCGATGGGCGCAGGCCACCTTTCGAGAATGGAAAATATTTTTGAGCCATAATCCACCACGTTATCCAAATGTGGTTAAAAAGTAAATCATACTTTCAGCCGCATTGGAAGCAATCAAATATATTAAAATGGATCTTTTCATAGTAATGAGGTGTTTCATCGCGGAAAAAAGGAGCCTATGTCGCTCTCCAGCCTCTTAACTATCGCCACGCATATATATATATATATACATATAACACAGGATTACTCTATCGCGACGTGAAAGAAGGACAAAACGTTACTTAATTAATAGAATCAGGTGTTACTTTGTGGAACTCCATTGTTATACAGATAGGTATAAAAACTACGTTGCAACAATCCGCAATCAGAACGTATAATGGTGTATACTTTTTTCATGCAATAGCACCTCCCTCCCTCACACATAGGATACATGTACATGCAACAAAACAAACAGAAGAGACACTTTCTGTATCTTCACAGCTACTACAATCATTAAATACTGTTATTACTTTTAACCAAGACCCACGTTACATTGAAACTTGTTTTAAAAACTCATTAAAAACTTTAAATTTAATATGTTACTCAAAAGGTGGAGTGGAGTATACATTATGAATCCAATATTCCTATGAAAGTAATATTTCAAATTCTCAAGCGTAAGAATGCCACCCCCGCAGACCTCATGGTAATCTCCTCAATAACTTTGCTCTCATAATGTTAATACTGCCAAATACCGCACGGAATTTCTTTATCAAATCTTCTACAGAATATCCAGAGCGTTTGAGGAATGTACGATACGTTGGACGATCTTGGAATAAATTATGAAGAGGTCGTTTTAGATTAATGTTATGGCTAACTACATTTGTACTTGCGATTTTGGTTACTTGTGAAGTATTTCTTATAATGGATTTTCTATGTGACGAAGTCCGTTCGGCGATGAATGTGGTAAGGCGTGCACAAATGCTCATTGTTTAGGAGTGCCTGACCTTGAGCGCGCTCGAGCGCCGAGTAAAGACGTGTGAAAAGTTGTTGGAATAAGGTAATCAGTTTCGAGTGACAGAGATATTCAGATTTTATGCACACTAGCGAGTTTGTTAGTGCGCATCACGACTACTACAATTAGAGGCGATCGGACTTCGTGAAAAACAATTTTATATCACTTTTTTATATTAATGTTGCTTTGTAACTTTCCTCGTCATTTTCGTAATGATTTTCAATCAGGAAAGTCAGTCATGCGCTTATGTTAATTACGAATAATTTTTATTTTTAATAAAAAATAGACTTGGTAGTTTATAAAGACAATAAATTTAAAAAATCCCCACAGGTAGTTTTTGTTAAAAGTATGGAGTATTTAAAATAAATGCACTACAGCTACACTCTTGATATTTAAATAAATATAATGCACTAATTTAACATCATCATACGGATAGTACATTATTATAACTTTGTCTTGTAGTTAAAGTTAAAAAAGCAACGCACCTTCTTCGCTCAAAACCTTCACCCGTATGTCCCCAATCTTAGGCTTCTCACAAAAGAATCAATAAGCCCTGACATTACATATTCAACGCACTATCTTTAGGGGGTAGGGTGGGTAAAAATGGGCATCAAACATTAATGACATCATTTGGAATCCCACAAAGATGCTGAGCCATGCCTGATAGTCGATAGAACGCCAATAAAGGGGCTCTAATGTGAATATTATACAGTACCCACTTTACCCTGCCTCCCCATTTCGCGGCTTCACCAAACTGTGCCGGAAATCTAAATAACTCACTATTTATGCCGTTTCTGCCGTAAATAAAAGTGACGTATTAGAAAAGCGACTTACGATGTTTTGAGAGACTTGTATTTCTACGAGTATTTGAATGTGTTTTTCGTAGATTTGTTGAGCTAAACAAACGTAAGTTTTATTTTCTTGATAGTTCTCATGAATTTGATATCGAAATGTGTGTTTTGAAATAAAGCTCGTTTTGGTAGCTAATTTTATTCATAGCATTCTTCCCCAAACACATATCAGAGTCAATTGTGAAGTTAATATTTTTTAACGTGACAACGTCTTATAATTCGATGAAGCCGGCTGAACGCACGAAAAAATATGACTCATGCGGCGTTACCTCGCTCTGAGGCGTTCCATTTAAGGCTTGAAGTGCAAACGAGAGCGCGGAACGAGCGACAAAGAGGCACAATCGGCCTCCGCGTTTGGCAGCGTTCGACATCTGTCTCTCTCCTATTTAAGTAAGGGATGTGTCCGCGTGGACAGTTGCTATAATAAATTACAATATTAATAAAATGGGTGTTTACAATAGTATTTTTGACTAACACATTCGCATTGGTTTGAAATTGTCTTATTTCGACTGGCAAAACAGAAATCAAAACTCGCTGTTTCAATGCATGTGATATGAAAATACATTTACATGTTTTCGTCAAGTATGAAGTGCAGTGAAAAGTGAATTTGGTGTCAATTGTTTATAGCAACAAGTATTTTCTTATGACGTTGTCACGTTCAACTATCGTCAGTAAACCGACTTTACAGACAACCGATTTTTTTCAATACTTTGAGGGTAAGGTTCCAAAACTCCACCATGGTAGGTTTTGCAGTTGCATTCTAAGTTTGTCATTATTGTACCAGCATATTTCCGCATGGCGGCATGCATAACCTTGCAAGAAGGTGCAAAGTCTGTCAAAATTACCTCAAAAACGTTATAAACAGTTTTGCAGAACCGTTCCACGTTTGTCATGATTGCATCTAGTATGTTCTCGCATGAAAAATGTAGTAAATCCTCTTGGAGCTCCGAGGATTTTTCAAAGAAGCTTAAACTTATTTAGCGATGGTGTACAAGCTCTCGATCAGTACAGCGGAAGTTTGCGCGAAACTTCAAATGTTATTTTTGTAACGACACATTTCTTGACATCAAATGAGAAGTTTTGGAGATAAAGTAATTGGTATCTTAGTAGACAATAATAATCTATACTTATACTTATTACATATATCTATACTAATACTAGCTAACCCGGCCGACGTTGTCCTGCCTTAAAGTATCAGAAATAAAATAATATCTTTCGATTTATTTTCGTAAATAACGTTTGAAATGAAATGAAATGAAAATATTTTATTTGCACAAATATGGGTGAAAAAGGTTTTACAAAACCTCCAAATTTACCCCTTAGGGTGTACAAATTTTAATTTATTTTTATTTAATAATAATTTAATTTAAACATAAATTCTTAAAATGCCTATTACAAAGGGTACATAAGAAACATTAAAGTAGTTTCATATTTTACAGTTTTAATTAATTAGACTTAACCCCATCTTGTGCTTTTTATAATAATTTATTTTATTTTATTTGAACCATACGGGGTTCGCCGTCATCAGCTTAGGGCACCCACCAGGATGGGTTGGTACACTGAGAGGAAAAAAAGCTAGCGGAAAAAAAAACTCCCAGGATTTATGCCGCACCAAAACTATTTATTAGTAATTTTTGAAGTGGAAACTTCTTTAGCGGCGTTGAGCACTTTTGTGGGATGGGTAAAAACTGTGAAACTCGCGTCAGGTCACGTGTACTGATCGAAAAACCGTAAGACGGAGGGGTGACAGCTGATGACGGCTCGACTGTCTATACTTGTAAAATTCGTATAGATCAAGTATTTAAAATGTGGACATTGAACAAAGTGCATCTATTAATGAAAAAAGTGACGAAGAAATAGTGAAAGAAAATGAGTAGTAGTGAGTACTTTATAAAAATACTAGATAGAAATTAATACTGATAATTCAAGCAATTCGTGCGGAATTATTCCCTAACGATTCCAAAACATCAAAAATGCACAACGTTAATGTTTTCACTTCTGCCGGCACTCCCGGAGTGCAACCCGTTGTTTTAGTTTTTATTCTATATAATTTTTTTGTTATTTTATTCATTTATTTATTTATCGTTAATAAACTTAGTGATTAGACTTTAAGTTCTCTTTTTGAAGTAGTTTAAGCGGCAAAGCATAGCAGACAGACAGACAGAGTTACTTTTGAATTTATAACATTAGTAGGGATTTTTGGTCCCATGCAAAAGACGCTATTGTGATATTGTAGTTTTAGAAGCTATTGAGCTTAGTTTATTTTTTATGTCTTTTTAAGCTTAACGTATTTAGAAATGTCGTTTTTAACCATTACACATATTTCATAGATATATAACGAAGTGAGCGTCAATATCTTTAAATTTTTGTACTATGGCTTGCATGTGTCTATCTGTCGTAGTTGACACATTGACCGAATACATTTTTTTTGCGCTTTTAAAACTGTTTTAATACCCGTTGCATTACCCCAAAATATAAAACCATACGGGTTGCACCAACATAACATGATACGCGCTTAATTCAGCTGATTTATTTACTATTTTTGACAATTTGTAAAGAGCGAAAGAGGAGTTTTATTGTAAAACATTTCATACGCGATCGTACAATACCGCTTTTTGAATACCTACTTGAACTCGTAACATTTAGCCATAATGCCGAAAACGTTGCAAATTCGAGCCATTATAAGACTTCCAGTCTTTATTATTCTGCTTACCTCACTATCAATTTTTAAGTTCTCCTCAGCCTACTTTCAGTAAATCATACGGCTATTACGGGCCACCGGAGCGGTAAAATGGCCGCAATATTAAATGGCGAAGAGCCAGAATACCTGCTCATTTTAAAACTCATTCCTGCATATTTGTCATCGTTTCAAAATTCTTTTCTAATATAAGGGAAGTGAGGCGGACGTACTGTTCTTATACTTTTTGTATTACCTACGGTTACACTAAGTAAATATTCCTCTTTGTGAGACACATATCGATGTGAGACACTGAATCATATAAATGGGCATAATGACAGATTTTTAAATACCTTTCCTTACACGTCTCTTAGTTTCGAAAAAAGTTTATTTCAGCAATAAACTTAACTTTTAACGTAAATTAATGTATTTTCTGCTATGTAATTTGAATTAACCGCGAAAACGCTCGTAGGTGTCATGGCGTCGGCTTGTTCGTCAAACTTCAAGCAACACGATGACATTAACTGAGACGTGGCGTCATTCCTTTTGATTGGCGTTTCAGATAACATGGCCGATTGCTGTATTTAATACTTTTATTTTATTGAAAATCTTATTAATCTTAATGTTTATATTAAAACGGGATCATATTTTAGAACTCTTTTAGCATATATTTTTCTGTAAAACCATTTATTCTCTGATGCTTTAATAGTGCCATCATGCCTATTGAACCGTAGATTGTATAGGTAATAAGTTTGGTTACTTTGTATATTAAGAGATGCGTGTAGGGTCCTAACCTTTTGACGAATGCATTTTATGTCTGTCCTGTCAAACCGTCTGGGTCACGTTATATAGAGTATATGGATGTGGGTAACTCCAGGACTCATCTTAACATTGAAAGAGATTTCAATGAACATTGAAAGAGATTTCAATGAACATTGAAAGAGATTTCAATGAACATTGAAAGAGACTTCAGCTTCATATTAGAATAGTAATTTGCTGCAACCCTTTTTGCATCCCACTGCTGGGCATGGGTCTCTCCCCATTATTGGGGAGGCTTGGAGCTTACTCTACCACGCTGCTCCAATGCGGGTTGGTGGAGATGCGGGTTAGCGGCCAACCCACTGTCGGATGTTTTCAAACCGCCCATAAGGCCTCCGACAAAGTTTAACGACTGTTATCTATCGACAACAACCGGGACCGACAGGTTAACGTGCCCTCCGAAGCACGGAAACGCGCATGAAATTTTTTGCCAATAGCGGTCACCCATCTCACACCCGACCGCGCCCGTTTGGCTTAGTTGCTGTCGTTTACGTTCTACGCTAACCGCCGGGCAATGCGCGCTTCACTATAATAACCTTTTAATAAGGAGTAATGCCACATTTTTCTTTTGAGGATGTCGACACACTGAGTGTGTAGTGTGAAAAGATTGCTGGAAACAGAGCCCTTAGTGTGAGTTAGTAAACGCGCAAACGTTACTACTGCGTCAGTGTTAAAATTGGACAGATAGAGCTTAAGCTGAAAGGAATAAGGTCGATAATTAAATTCTTAACGCAAACGCTATAGTACCTAACGTTTTCGCGTGTGCACACTTACACTAAGGCCTCAGACTGCAAATCTCTTTATTTTGGGAGGTCATTCTTACGTCAACCCTTTTTGGTTTTCAGAGGACATCCTCAAAAGAAAACTGTAATAAAATTTAATTAAAAAAACAATTTCTATTTAAATGCATTACTTACCTTTAATATTATTTAACAATAAGATTAATTAAAGATCTATTAATAAAACGCTGCCTGATTCCCTTTTCGGCCGGTTCATGAATAAAAAAAATACAAAATTTTATTAGCAACTTTAACGGACTATTTAGATTTCCAAATACCTAAACCACAGTCCAACTTTATTAGGCCTGAAGAAACTTGGCAAACCGAACAGCAATCATTCGATATTGCGAATATCTAATCCAGGCGCCACTTCAGTGGTTTCCTTTGAATTATTCTGGCAGGCGGCCATTTTCTTGCTTGTGTCGTAATTGTTTTAAAAGTATAAAAGTATGTTTTCCTAGGCTAAAACCAACCGCCCCGCCTGCGTGGTCTATACGAATATTTCGACAGGAATGAATTATTTTCCCGTGTAAAATAGCCATTATCACTCTCCAGTCCCTCAACTATTTCCATACAAAAAAGGTCAATCCGACTTTTACTATTGCGACGTGAAAAGAAAGATTAAAACCTCCAAGTAAAGTGACAAGTACGCTAATTTTCTGTTAAAGTCACCCGTAACTTCATTCCAATTTCACGATGTTCGCATAGCACTAATCATATGATAAACTGACCCGTACTCATAGCTTTTACTTGCCAATTAACTTTACTTGGGACGTTACTAATCAACACCTTACTTGGAGATGGTGAACGAGGCCCTTAATGTACGTATGCACGTGTATGGTGTAACATATTGTATTTCACAGATAATACTAATATTAATAGTGTGTTGCATAAATTACTTTTCAGTAAGCGACTGTAACGTTGACTTAGAATCAAAATGAGCAGCTACTCTGGCGCTTTGCCATTACACTGCGATGCATTTTAGCGCTCCGTTGGGTACCCGTATGATATAGGAAATACAGGTGAAAGTTTTACGATGTCAAAGAATGCTCTAGACGTTTCCGGTCTTTTCGTAAAATGGGTAGTACTTTATGGAAAATGATGTACATTTTACACACTTGAAAGTTGAAACATATATAATTTTGTAAAGTAGTATCTTTGCTTTATATCCGTAATAAATCATAATTAAAAATGTATACCCGAGCAATTATTTTCTTTATACCTCGAATAGAACTAAACATTTTAAAAATCAGTATAATTTCCAATTTCCTTATGTCAAATACTTTCTATACGATGTTTAGACATGTGTCGTTACCGTACATTTCTTATATGTCGTTACTATGTTTTTAAATTATATTTTAAATTTCACGCAAACTTGCGCTGTGATCGAGAGCTTGTACGCCGCCGCTAAATAAGTTGAAGATTTACTGAAAATCCTCGGAATTTTAAGAGGATTTGCTCATTGCATACACTCCCATCTGAGGATATGCTGATGCAATAATGATAACTGTCTTAAAGCTTCTGTAAAACTTGTAAAATATTTTGGCGCTATATTTAACCCAGCTTTGTTGTCTCTGTGACGTCACAAATGTGTCTGTGTTTGTAGGTTATAGTTTATAGTTTGTCTTTTGCTTTCTGGTAGTTTTCTAAGGCTAACAAAATTTTGAAATGAAATGAAAGAAACGAAATGAAAACGAAACGAAACGAAATGGAATATTCTTCATTCACTGTATGGTTCCTTTACAAACTCTAAGTGAACGTTATTTTTTTTCGTCTGCTCTAGGTGCGCTTAGGCAATGCTGAGCTGAAGAAAAGAGCAGACGTATAATAATTTCAGATGTGATCCATAGAACAACAGAAGCCCATTGCCTTATGCCTAAGGCAATGGCAAGTCCCATATATTGCCTTACCTATTCTTCAGTAGAGACAATTACTTGATTGGTTACTTTTAATTCTTATTAAAAATATAGTCATTGTATAATACATCAAGAATTTCAAATCTTACCCATTTATATTTGTATTGCGACGTTACAATATTTATAAAATTACATTATAAGCTCCGCGGAAACGGGCTGTACTGATCGAGAGGCTGTACGATACCTCTAAATAAGTTTAAGCTTCTTTGAAAAATTCTCGCAGTTCCACGAAAATTTGAAACATTTTTCATACGAGACCATAATACAATTATGTCAAACGTAGAACGCTACTGCAAAGCCATATGTATAATATATAATATATGTATAATATATATAATAAGCTTTTGAGGTAATTTTTAGCTTTCTTAGTCTGTGGAAGTCCAAATTCTACATTAGAATGTGTGTTTATCCATTAGTATGGGACTTTTCTTTAAGTTTTTCACAGTTACGTGTTTTTTCATATATTTTTTTATTTGTGCGCAATACAGCTACATTTTTTTATTTCGTACGGATTAAAAGGGTACTAAATATTGTATTTTTTATGGAAAAGTTAATATTTTTATAATCTCATGGAACCGAGATTTTTCCTTCGTACGTAAACAAATTTTACCTTACAATATTATTAAAATTCCATTTTAAGTTTCGCGCGAACTTGCGCTGTACTGATCGAGGGCTTGTTCAGTGTCGCTATATAAGTTAAAGCTTCTTTGAAAAATCCTCAGAGTTCCAAGAGAATTTGCTCACTACATAGGTGACTATGCTCCCATGCGAACTGGTGATGCAATAATGATAACCGTCTCGAAGCTTCTGTAAAATTTGTAAAATGTTTTGGAGTTTTATTGAGACAAGAGAGAAAGAAAAAAATATTTATTTGCACAAACATGGAGTGCGAAAATTGTCTTATCTAATACCTTTAAACTAGCAACTCTTGTACACATATACCTATGTAACTATATTTTAGTCTACAACGGCTCCAGCGATTTTCATGAAATTTAGTATGAAAGGGTTAACCGGGAGCAATAAATCGATCTAGCTAGGTTTCATTTATAGAAAATACCGTACTGCAATAATCAACTGAAAAATATGTCTCTGCCTGATCGAAGGGGGGCAAGGGGGCAGCTGCCCTCCCTGGATGTAGGTCCAGATTCAGGGATTCAAGAATCCCAAAAGATCTCCCAAACGAAAAAAAAACCTATAAAGAGCTAGATAATAATATGCTTCCTCCTGCTGTTTCCTTTGTGTGCGTGTTTTCGTGTAGCGTTGAAAGTGTAAAATACTCGTAAAATTGTCCCCCCTGACCAAAAATGTAAAAAAAAATGCTCCCCCCCCCTCCCCTGGCCAAAAACCTGGGTACGCCCTTGGGTATATGTAATACTATTTTTTTATTGAAAGCTACTTCAGTAGATGATGTTAAGTAACACTAAGCCAATGAGTCTCTGAAGAAAATCAATTGTTTTATCCGAGCGACGCTCGGTCATCGGGGTATTATGCATCTATTGGTATGACATTTACCTTTGTGTAGTATGGTTCGGTTGAATCAAATTAAACTCATAATTCACAAGCATCAATTTGCATTGAAGTAGTGGGGTCGAGCTCTAGGCCTCCGCAATTATAGGCAAAAAGAGCACAGGCCGCCCTCCAACCAGGTGGACCGACGACCTGAAGAAGATAGCGGGAAATCGCTGGATTCAGAGGGCGCAGGACCAGACGGAGTGGCGAACATTAGGGGAGGCCTATGTCCAGCAGTGGACTCTAAAAGGCTGATGGATGGGTGGATGGATGGATGGATGGCAATTATAGGCAGATCAGGCGCGGTCTCAAGGGGAGGGAGTCACAGGGGACATGACCCCCCCAAATTTCTTGGCGACCCCCTCCAAAATTGAAGGCGGCGACCGCGCCTGAGGCAAAACCATGCCTAGCAGTGGAACTCAAAATACAACAGCAATCTGAATCTGAGCAACGACGACCTGCGTGGCGCAATGGTTACCATGCCGGACTGCCAATAGAAAGTTCGATTCCCGGCGAAACAGAAATTTGAATGATGAGTTAAAATTTCTGTTCTCGGTCTGGGTGTTGTTGTTTCTGTATTTGTGTGTGTCCATGGTACCCACGACACAGGGTAAATCCTACTGTGGGGCTATGAGTGTGAATCGTTATTTATTTTATTTATTTTAATCTAAGTCCGCGATAATCCTGTCCACGGCAATCTTAGATTATTGTGTTTGATATTTGTTTTTCATTTTATTACATCCTTAATACCATAACCATTAAGCTTAACACAATCAAATTAAATTCAATACAAGCAAAACTCATTTGCGTTTGGCTCTACTGTAATGGGCTTTAAAACAAATTAATTTTATTCAAATTATCCTTTCCCGGCTCTTGAATAAATATTTGCGATCATAATTGAAAAATTATCACGTCTATGCCAGTGTTGTTTCATTTTGTGACAATGACAATGTATTAGGGAAGCAAAACCCCTAATAAAAAGCGGCCAAGTACGAGTCGGACTCGCCCATGAAGCCACCACTAATATTTAATATTACCACTAATACCAAACGTTCTACATGCTTGTCTATTACTTTTATTTAATTATACGCTATATAAAAGGAAACTTATGAAAAACCTTAATTACTCTTAGTAACATTTACTAAAATACGACATGAAAACTCCTAATAACTCCATTTTTTACGAGGGTTACCCGAAACCATACTATATAGGCACATAACGTTCCGTTATACGTATTTAGTAGCAACATAAACTCGCTAACTAGTTCAGTAAACAACGCTTACGGCTCATTAAACTCGCTTGGTTTTAGAAATACCGTATTTATGCTCTTTAGAAGATACGACATAAATACAATACGAAGATACGTCACCTTATCTGTAGATTAAAGATTATCAAAACTAGCTGAACTAAAAATGCTTTTAGCAATATTACAAATAGCACTTTATAATAAATAATAATTATGCTTTTGCTTTACAACATGACATATAACAATACGCTATGCGGAGGAAGTTGTGGGTGGACGTTAGTACAAAATATGGATGGATATTAGAAAATTTAGGTACTCGACTGATAATAATTTCGTCTTATGAAAAAAAATCCACAATAACTTCCATTGACTGCATTATTCTCACTGTTTGCGAAGAAAATGGTGAATTTTGACACTTGCAGGATTTATAGCGACGAAGAATAACTTCCCAGCCAGCCGGACTTGACACTTGACATTTCTTGTTGCGAATTGGGATTTAGTAAATTTAAAGTCTATGGATCTAAAAAAATTATGGAGTTCGAGGACTAGTTTCGTAGAAAAAAGACTTAGAATATTAGAAGAAATTTTACATTTTCCAAATCATCTTCAAAAATCGCCTGATTAGGATTAAAATACTACACTACATTTGCGTAATTTGCCTTTGAAATTGTGCGACGGAGGAACTTGGCACCGTTGTTGGAATTCAGGTTCTTAACTACAAGACTGTTAATGATGTGGGAATAATACGGATTCGAGTTTTTACTATTTTCTAAGAGTTTAATATTATCACCATCATAATAAAAATATGACAATTTCCTAACTGTATACAATACTAGCCTTCCGCCACCGGCTTCGCCCGCGTGGATCCGTTTAATGAGTCCCCGTTGGATAAAAAATAGCATATGTGCTATTCCAGGCTTCATTGCTACATTAAAATCATAGGCGTTTAGCCAGTCGCTTCAACCGCGTTGACTCTATTACCCGTTTTCACGTAGGAATGAAGCATTTTCCTGCGTTATAAAGTAGCCTTTGTTACTCAGGGTGAATGTAGCTTTAGAATTTTTGAAATCAGAACATTAGTTTTTGAGTTTATTTATTACAAACATACAAAAATTCAAATCTTTCCTCTTTATAATATTAAGTATAGATTTAAGCCTTTCACCAAACTTCAAATCCTCCTCTCTTTAAGAAGTACGATTAGGGGTAAGATTTAATTTGGAATATAAATTATCTATAATATAGACACTCTTTGCACTTACGCAATAACTCCAACTGGTTGTTCTGCTAAGTCTCTACTTTTGAAATGAATCGGGATATTCGATGTGTTTGAAAGATTTATAGTGGCGGAGAATAACTTATCGTCGCAGCCGGACTTGACACTTGACACTTCTTGTTGCGAAGTGGAATTTACTGTGCAGATGTAGAGGACTTTTGTTACTATGAATTGGTTCTTATATGGTAAACGATAAAACTTCCAAATTTCCAAAAGGATCTCAAAATCGTGTGAGTATTTTAACCGGAAATTACCTTTGTAATTGTACGACGGAGTATGTAACTGGCATTATTGTTAAAAATCGATGAAAATTATTAGTTTTTTATTACAGTATTTGAAAGTCCAATCACCATCATTATAATATTTTACACCAACCACCACCATTATAATATTTTACTAAACAACAACAATTCCAAATTTTTACTTACCAGGTAACACCTTTTTCACCTTAGTTTTTCATTTCTTTAAGATACAATGATGATACAGTAACTATGTGTCGTCTATGTCAAAAATACTCGTAAATTACCCATATGTCAGACGACTTTTACCTTCTCATAAATAAATCCGCCATAACTCCAACTGGTTGTACTGCTAAGTCTCAACTTGCGAAAAGAATTGGGATATTCGACTTGAAAGATTTATAGCGGCGGAGAAAAACTTACCATCGCAGCCGGACTTGACACTTAATGGGGAGAAAATTTCGCAATCTCCTAAGTGACCCCACGGTAGCAAATAATTTGCGGCTGACCTCATTAATTTGTGGCCACCATGAAAGCCGGGAGTCTATTAGTACACCTAGATTTTTAACCTGGTCACTAAATGGGATGTGTATATTATTTAAGGTCAAAGGCGGTAAACTTGACAGGTCTACTCTGGACAATAATCTGGCGCTCCCTACGATAATAGCCTGGGTCTTTTGTGGATTTACTTTAAGACCATAGGATTGACCACCAGTCAGAAATACAAGCCAAATCCGAGTTGACAATGCCTATAGTTGCCGGAAGATCAATTACAGAAGAAGGAGTATAAATTTGGAGATCATCTGCATATAGGTGGTAGAGAGAAGATATACGGGAAGTTATAGTGTTGATGAAAATAGCGAACAGGAGAGGGGACAACACGCCACCTTGTGGGACGCCAGCTTCAACAGCAGTCCACGCAGAGTAATTGTCATGAACTCTGACACGCTGCCGGCGTCTATACAAATAACTTCGAAACCAGTCAATTACGGATGGAGATATGTTAAGAGAGCGCAATAGCGCTAAAAGGATGTCAAAATCAACAGTATTGAATGCATTGCTAAAATCTAGCAGCGTCAACACGGTAAGCTGTTGATTATCCATCGCATGTCGAATGTCATCAGTTATTTTGAGCAGAGCAGTAGCCGTACTATGGCCTGGACGAAAACCTGATTGTAGGGGATTTAGGAGATTATGTTGGTACAGAAAGGAAGACATTTGGTAGTAAACTCGAGGATTTTGGAAAAGAAAGGGAGTATGGATATCGGTCGGTAATCTGAAAAGGTTAAAGGATTTTTTCTTTTAGGTAGGGGGATAACTTGGGCATCCTTCCAAGCCGTAGGAAAGGAGTTGGTATGGTAGAGATGGAAAAGTTAAGGATATGTGTTATAATAGGAATAAGGATATCAATTTTATTTGAATTTGAAAGATTTATAGCGACGGAGAATAACTTACCATCGCAGCCGGACTTGACACTTGATACTAAACTTATTTTTGAGTAGTGGAATCTACTATGGACTTGTATAGAGAATTTGTATCACTGAGACTATAAAATTTATATTTCCAAAGGTTTGTGTAAAATTTCTATAAAAAAAATAAAAAACATCATTTCTTTTATAAGTTTTTCCTTGAACTCCGCACCTGTTTTTGGTGTCTTGTAGGTAACTTCATTTTCTTACCACAGTATTCTGAAAGTTTCACGTAACCGACATCGTTAGTAGATTTTACTAAATTTTCGATTAACAACACAAAACTGATTTTCAAGTTGAGTTCTTCATTGAGTTTCAAGATTCAATATTAAATCTAAGTTACATATTCGTAAGACATACACTTTCTCATAAGTAAATCCACAATGACTGAAAACCAGTTTCAGTACTGCTATGTCTCAACTGCCGAAGAGAATTAGAATATTCGACGCGTTTGAAAGATTTATAGCGACGTATAATAACTTACCACCGCATCCGGACTAGACACTAAACTTATTAATGACTTGATAATTCTCGTTGAGAAGCATTTACTGTGCGAAGCATCCATTCCGCCACTGGACTTATACTAGGAATAGTTAAGGAATAAACAATAAAATTGTCATTATTTATGAAAGGACTGGCTACACCCCACAGTTTTTAGAAAATATCAAATACATTATAAATTAATGTAATTCACATGTGAATGTTATACCGCGGTTTTTCGCCGCGTTAGCGAATGTCACTCTCCAGCCTACTAACTGTCTCCAAGTACACAAATCATAAGATTACTCCAACGCTACGTGAAAGAAGGACAAACAAACAAACAGATATACTTTCGCATTTATAATATTAGGATGCATCATAAATTTCTTAAGAAACCTTAACAATCAAAGGTTTAGTCATCACCTTAAATTGTAAAATGTTAAAAAAAAAAAAATCTCTAGAAATCTCAATACTGCTGCATTAAAACGTTACACACTCATAGCTCCATAGTAAGGCAATTAATACCCTGTGTCGTGGGTACCATGGATACATACAAAGACAGGAACACAAATACCCAGACCGAGAACTGAAATTAAAACTCATCATTAAAATTTCTGTTTCGCCGAGAATCGAACCCGGGACCCCTCCGGTCCGGCATGGTAACCATTGTGCCACGCGAATCGTCAAATTGTTGTTATTATTTAAACAACGAAACACCGGCTTAATTTAATATCTTAGCTTTGTTTAATATCTTGAGCTCGTAGCTTCTACATAAAACGAAAAACATATTCTAAGTATAACACAATAATAATTTAGACACGTGCATCAAACGTACACGTTTCATCAAAGTGCTTTAAATGCTTGCTAACGAAGGCGAAAATTACAAGGCATAAGCGAGATTCAACTAAACGTCACATCTATATAAGCGCAACCAAATTTAAACCCTACCCGTATGCAGGAAAGTTTAAAATTCAGTGCGTGAAAACCACATAATTTTGTCATATAAATATTACATGTTCGCCAGAATGTAGTTCTAAAACACAACACATAAGATCTGAAATCGCGTGCACTGTAAGTATCAACTTCGCATACGTTACATTTATTCTGAACAAGTGTGCAAATGAAGCGTATTCCAGCTGTTCATAACGTGGATGTCGTCAAATTTTTATGTCACCAAGCTGTAGTGTTATTAAGAAATAATACTGGCCATTAAATGACTTATATTGTGGCTTTCCGTAACTCGTTAAAAATGCACTACGGGTATGCTGGATCACACTATCGAAATTTTCAAAATAAATATCATAAAAATAGGATAAAAATATCCTAACATAGAAGCTTCGAAACTCAGTCGGAGCACGGTCGCTCCCCAGGCATAACCATCTCGAAATATCTGGCAGCTGGTACAGAAATCAAGCAATCTATCCTGCTTAGCAAAAGGAGTGCAGTCTGAAGAGGGATGTATAAGTTCTAGTGGAAAATTCAAATGAAATTAAATTAATAATTAATTTAATTAAAATAAATAGTTCAAATACAACTGCAGTAAAACGTAAGAAGGATTGAATAGGTACCATAGAGATGATATTCTTCTTAAAGCGGACACTTTTGTATAGGCAAATTACGTAATCGAAATTTATTCAAACCATACGAAATCGGAAAGAAAAATTTCAACCCAAACATTTTTCAAACGCAACTAGAATTTCGTATAGTTAGAATAGGAACTTTAAAAATAACTTCATTACGTCACATTAATGGCAGTCTTTATTATATCGTTTCATTTCACGTATGTTCACATTAAACGTCGCTCCACGACCTGTTGAAGAGTATACTTTGTGCATAATTTCGTTCTACCTGTCTTTGAGAGAACTTCGAGAAACATAGTCTCGTTAAAAATAGAATCCGGATGAAAAAGAAAGTTTTTCTTCATCTAATCTCAAACCAAACACTCATTGGCTTACAACGTCACCCACTGAAGTTGCTCTCAAATGAAAATAAAAAATTAAAATACATGCTGCTTGCTAATAGATGTCAGGAAGAGTCATATTTTTTTGATTATGTTATGTTATGCTAAATTTCATGAAAATCGTTGAAGCCGTTGAAGATTCAGATCATAGGTATATACAAGAATTGCTCGTTTCAAGGTATTAGATAATGTTAATGTAGTAAATATGTAACTCTATAGTTAACTTGGCTACAATTATTTCTGCTTCCCACTGCTGGGAGCAGGTCTCTCCCCATTTATTGAGGAGCTTACTCCATCACAAAAAGTAAAAATTAATGCCTTTAGTAAGAATGTAATTCATTCTCAGTCAGTCAACCCTAGGCGTTGGTGAGAGCTCGGTAGGCATTAAAATATCTATTAAAAAGTTATTAAACCTGCTATCCTTGTCTTGTTTGCTAGATTTTATCAGAATGATGTCTAAAACAACTTCAGACTTCGCTTGTTACTGTCAAGGGTCTTCTTTGAAAACTAAGGTAATTTAAAGACTCCGAAAGGGATTAACAATAAAGAAAATCTTCAAATACAGGAACTTTCAAGCAGCTCTAATAGAAAATCTAAAAGTTTGCAAACTGCGATCAAAATAATTGATATAAAACGAAAATAACAGACGAAGACTACAATATACCGTGCACATTAAAAGTCAGTAGAAAATTTAATCCGAACTTATAGTTGAAGTCGACAGAAAACTTAGAAAGTACTAAACTCGATTCCGTTTGGGTGACATCAAACAACGAGAAAACAAGAAGTTAGGAACAAAACAACTGACAGCGAAGATCTTTCACACGCCATTCTAAAATAGCGCTTACCGCCACAACAATAAGGTGCAGCGGATTTGTGTGTAGTCAATATTTCATAGAGATGTCGTTTCGTAGTTACTAAGGGCTCTCGGGATAGTTCCGAGATGAAATGGACACGACTCTTGAAAACTTCCCGAAGTTTCTATCCAGTTTGGGATACTTCGGAGTGCTTCCAAGTTTCGGCCATGTTTTTTTGTATTCGGGCTTAAGTTTTTGCTCGGGTTTGACTGGGAAAATTTTTGAGGAGTAGAGTTGGGTCAAATCAAGATTTTATAATGCTACAATTTTCCAAAAGTTTTACTTTATAGTGTGTACTTGACCGAGCTTTTAAAGATCGATCGAAGATTTTAAATGCAATTTCTAACTGAGTGAAAATTTCTATCTTTCACTAAATTTCCATTACATATCAGGGAAGCCCTTCAAACTGGTTTACGTTTCAAACGAAGGGAATGCCGTGATTTACGGGAAATAACGAGCGTAGGCATTCCATTATTATACAGTCGAGAAACACGATACATCGCCCAACCAGTCCAACCACGCAACGCGTCTAAATCGACAAAGAGCTTACGATCTTCTTTGAAGTACTGCCTTCACCAGCAGAGATTAAATACAAACGAAAATCTATTTATTTGTCGCTGTAGCCCATGGACATTCCTTGTGAAGTCTTGCCTGCGGTCGTATGAAGCTACGCTGCTACACCCAAGGCTGGTTTCTTCATGTAAGTCTACAACGCAACTGCGCCTTTCCTCTGAAACATAATAGAAGTCCTTCACGGCACAAGAGGGTGCAGCGGCGATTCCCATTCGAACCATTAAAATTTCACCACCTTCAAAATGCCCTTGATTAACGGCAATACGGACCAAGAATATTTGAAATAAATGGATTGTTGTAAAAATAAGGTTGTGCCTCTGCTCTTTCATCAGCAATTAAAAATATAGAAAATCTTCAATTTTATCTTAATTAAAATAGTTCTATCTCAATATCAGACTTCCCTTTAACGACAAATTCTTCCCAAAATGACAAATAAGTGATTACCTACCTGCTTCACTATGAAAAATAATATTGTGGTATTTGTGCATGCCTAGAATAAACCTATTAATAATACTACAAACATAACACAATAATACAATAAACATATTTTCAAAATCATTCCATATCTTAGCATATTTTATAAGATTGTAGATAATAAATGTGAAGGTGTGTTTGTTTGTGTTGTACTGTTGCCACGGACGTGCCTGATTTTTTGTATGATGATTGTTTTTAAGTTGGACAGTGACTTAGGCTACCTTTTACCTGAAATCATGTAGTCTATGCGATCAGAGCCACGGCCGGAAAGCTACCAAACAATATTTTAGAACCATTTTCTCTGCATTCGGATAAAAAAGAGGTTATAAAAATATCTATTAGTTTTGGGTGAGACTTCAGTCCAAATTCCACGTAAACGAGTCTCACACAATAAGATGATGCTTACAGCAATTTGCAAAGCCTTGTCACGTTTCGACGTCACTTAAAATCCTTTGATATGTGAATACTTCCTCATATCCAGAATTTGATATTTACGAAACAGTTTCATAATTGACTTTGAGTGACAGTGAGTTTCATGGAACTGAGTAGGATTAGTAAATTGGATGAGCCTGAGAGATTCCATTACTAATAAATTATGTATTTGTTAAATAAATAAATTACTTAACATACGTTTTAAAGGAAATAGTAGGTAACGAGCATGCAGGCCTCAACATATAAGCGCAAACTCGAGCAATCTTGAATATTGCTGCATACCTTTTTTCGTCCCACTGCTGGGCACGGGTCTTTCCCCAATATTGGGGAGGCCTGGAGCTTACTCCACCACGCTGCTCCAATGCGGGTTGGTGAAGATCTTGAATATTATTATGGTGTTATTATGTTATGATGGTATGCGTTGCTGCTGTGGAGGCTAATAGTTACAACATATCAGTAAAGCCGCAATCGCGCCTTACCTTTAAATGCAATAGAATCATGGGCGTTCCCAGGTTCTTGGTCAGGGGAGGCAAGTTCTTGGTTAGGGGGGGGGGGCAAATTTTTTCAAACTGGGTACCGCGCATACATTTGCCTTTACGTAGACACGCACACGAAATGTTAAATGGACCTATTTACGCAAACCGGAACCAATCCACACTCATGCCGAAATTGAGTTAAATACACAGAATTTAAAAGCTTAAAATTGCACCTTCTATCGACCCTGTAAAGATCAAAATGATCTGATAATTTTCACAGAACAAAACATTTTCATGACATGTTTACCAATCCACAAAACATCAGTTGTCTAATACATTAAACAGGTTTTTCTCAAAACTATCATCATCGTCATGTGTGGGTTGGTTCCGGTTTGCATAAATAGGTCCAAATATACAAAGGAAACAGCAGGTGGTAGCATACTATGAAGGTTATTCTTTAAAAGAGTAGGTTCTTTTTCCGTTTGGGAGATCTTTTAGGATTTTTGAATCCCTGAATCTGGACCTTTATCCAGGGGGGGGGGGCAGCTGCCCCACCTGCTCCCCCCCTCGGTACGCCCATGTCAAAGACAAAGACATTTATTTGCACAAATATGGGTGTTTACAAAGTTGTTTATATATATTTAGTTCGCCATATTTACCTTCCATGAGGTATGCAAATATACAATGATAAAAATTTATAAGGAAAAAAACTAAACTATAATACAATTACCAAATTTACATTTACATCTATTTTAATATTATTTTTATTTGTCCCATATTGCGCCTTTTATAAATAAAAATAAAAATATTTATTTATTTATATTTCGGATCGGTTCCGATCGTCAGCTTTGGATACCCATATCACAGGGTGTTTGTACACTGAGAGGAAAAAAAGCCGGCGGAAAAAAAACCTCCCAGGTTTTTATGGAATTCCTTTATGCCGTTTTATCGTTTATGAAATCAGTGACTGAGTAATACGCCTTTTTCAGTAAATACGTTTTAAGTCCTTTTTTAAATTCGTTGCCCGTTTTAATTTTGAGGAATTCCGGTAGACCGTTATGTATTTTTGGTCCCATGCAAAAGACACTGTTATGATATTGTTTTGTTTTGGAAGCGATTGAACATAATTTACTGTTATGTCTTTTTGATTTAAGGGTTTCATATTTTGTGATTTCTGTTTTGACCATTAAAGAGATCTCGTAAATGTATAAGGAAGGGAGCGTCATTATTTTTAAATTTTGAAAATGTGGCCTACAAGTATCTGTTTGTTGTAATTGACATATTGCTCGAATGCATTTTTTTTTTGAGCCTTAAACACAGTTTGAATTCCAGTCGCGTTTCCCCAGAATATTATACCGTATCTTAATGTTGCACCTACGTACGCATGGTAGGCATTTAGAAATTAGTTTTGCTTACAACTTTGGCCAATTTATATAAAGCAAAAGAAAACTTATTTAATTGTTTACAAACGTGTTCTTTGTGTGACTGCCACGTTAATCTGCTATCTATGTATAGTCCTAAAAATTTTGTTGTTTCTATTTCAGATATCAACTTTCCTTTATAGTTAATATTTACTGGTTGTCCGTATGATACTCTATTTTGACGTGATAACGTCTTTAAAATCGTTTTAGTCGGGTGACATGTTCAGAAACTTGTGTCACACCAAAACCTCACGAGCGCGATCGCAGGTATAACGAGAGAGAGACGGACCGATCTCCCGTCTCATCTCGAGCGCTGCCAGTCATTCCGTGAAACTTGTCACGCGGAACCCTCACGAGTGGAGGCTGGCATAGCGTTCGAGTGAGTGGACCGATCTTCCGTCTCTCTCACTCTAGCGGCACACAAACGAATGGAGATTTTCTCGTGCGGACGTTTTTAAATGTCATTATGTTTGTTTTATCAAGATTAATTTTAAGATTATTACTATTTAGCCACTCTATCAGTGATTCAAGACAATTATTTATATTATTTTCAAAGGAACCTGTGTTTTCATTTGTAAATATTAATGTACTATCATCAGCAAATAGTATCATCGGTTCTTTTACTGCTTGAGGATGCTCGTAATACTCCATAGTAGAACGCAAGCGATCAAAAATTTTCTCTGGCTGAACCATGTAAGTTCTACAACTTAAAGCAATTTATTGCTTTTAGGAACTTTGGAAGGCGCGTTACTCCATAGTTTGAGATTACTTGACTGCGACTATCGTTAAACTTTATCAGAAGACTTAGAGCTGGTCCAAATTTAAATTTATATCCAAACTTAACCATCATAAAGTCAAAGTTGACAACGCCTTAAATCCCTTAGAACATTAAAGAGTATCAAACTCATAAGTTTATCCAATGCTGCAATAGTCTTTTAAACAATAAGTTTTAAATATCACCAACATAACATTACTTAGTAAGTGCAAAAGATAAGCAATCTACTTAGTTTAGCAATTTCGTCTACAGTCGAGAATAAGAAGTCTTTTGATAAATTTCGAGACGTTTCCGTGCTTCATAAGTCCTGTTTTTATCTGTGGATAGCAGTCGATATACCTTGTCAGAGACATTATTGGCAGTTTGAAAACATCACATACTGGATTGATCCGTTGGTATACCAAGCCGCATTAGAGGCATTACTTCAATTTTTATCAAAGGAACGTGTGAAATATTCAATGAACTGTTGATCATTCAAATTTTCGCTGTTTCCGGAAGTAAAAATGTGTTTTGGTGGAAGGTCCGATTACTGGTAAACGTTACATAATGCGAAAGCGGATCAGCCTTCGGACTATGTAGTGGAACAACCGCTCTTAATGCTCAGTTTAGCTTGATGTGTGTTCATTATAAATAAATAAACGCTACACACTCATAGCCCACAGTAAGGTAATTAATACCCTGTGTCGTGGATACCAAGAACATAGACAAAGACAGGAACGCCCAGATCAAGAACAGAAATTTAAAGTCATCATTCCAATTTCTGTTTCACCGAGAATCGAACCCGGGACCCCTCGATTGGCAGTCCGGCATAGTAAGCATTGCAAAAGCGGGTCTCAAAAAGCGAAATGCGAAAGCTGATCAGCCTTCAGAGTATGTAGTGGAACAACTGCTCGTAATACTCAGTTTAGCTTGATGTTTGTCCATTGACTACAGCTTTATTTTCGCTGCAGATAGAAGGTAGGTTTAAAAATTGTCATACATTATAATCCTAGAATAGTAATAGAATTTTTTTTCTCAACCTTTTTTATGTCCCACTGCTGGGCACAGGTCTCCTTCTCACATAATTGAGAGGGATTTAAGCCATAGTCCACCACGCTGGCCAAGTGCGGATTGGTGGACGTCATGCTTTCGAGAAATTATGAATTTCTCTCAGGCATGCACGGCGATGGAGAACATCGTAATTAATGAAATATCACGATATTTTCCATCACCGTGGAGCAGCGATAAATTCGCACATTACAAATTTCTTTGTCAGAGGTGCGAGCCGAGGATTTGAACCTGGGATCGGTCGCGTCGAAGACCGCGGTTTTATACCACTCGGCCATCGCTGCTCAATCAATAGAATAATATTATAAACGAATTATTATGAGTTATGTTGCATAAGCCCGTCCAAACACTAACATTACATTTCCTATAGAGACTTAACTACAACTTTGCCTAAACCGAGACCATGTCGTCATATTTTACAAACAACCTCTATTTAGAAACATTATTGGGATAAGAGTTTAAGCTTCCTTGATATAATATCAGAAACGTGTTTACATACATCTATATCTGAAAGGGCCTCTTTCACCACCTTTAAGTAAAGTGAAAAGTACGCTAATTATCGGTTAATGTCAGCCGTAACTTCAATTTCAATTTCACGATGTTCGAGTAGCACTTATCATAATGATAAACTGACCCATACTCATAGCTTTAACTTGCCAATTAACTTTACTTGGTAACTAATCAACACTTTACTTGGAGATGGTGAACGAGGCAACGAAGTATCATTAATTTATTTTTTATTCGTCATTGAGAGCCCAGAGGTTAAAACAGACTTAGGCAATGGATGCAGGCATGATATTGTGTCTGATATCCAAGGGCTGCTCAACCACTATTATTATCAGTATTAGTTTTAGTAATTACTCGCATCTGTGAGCAGGTAGAAGTAGGTTGATAGTGTCTCACACGATCAGCTGTCACGTGTGCCCATTATCAACCCATAACCATTCTGTTATCTCAAATATATAATGTACTTTTTTAAAAGAGTGCTGCTGGGAGTTTTTTCCCGCCGCCTTTTCTCTCTCAGCTCAACATCTAGCCCAAACAGGCACCTGAAGGCGATGATTGGGAAAAAATGACATTAATAAGCGAATATTTAGTATTCCAAATATGAAATAAATATTTTTTTCTTCTTTTTTTCTTTTCTTTATTATTATTCTAAGGCAAGTAACTTAACATTGCCTAAAGACTTAACTAACAACTCGGCCTAATCCGGGACCCATGATGTCATATTTCACAAACAACCTCTATTAGGAAACATCCTCGTATTATTTGGATAACTGTTTAAGCTTCCTAGATATAACACCAGATATATCCGTATTATCTGGCTTACTGTTACGCTTTCTGTGTAAATCCAAGAATTACACAATTCGTTTGCTATCTTTGTAAAAAAAAAATCTGTTTGTTCCTAATTACATTATTGCACAAAACACTGTTTCTTCTTTTTAAGGTTTTAATCATACATACACTGTAATCATACATTGTAATCGTACATAAAAAACATTTACATAACGTCGATAAAACTTATAAGACCATCCAACTTCAAAACGCGCTAAGCTGACTTTAGCGTTGTTGATCGTTCACATTTCATATTAGCAGCTATACCCGCTTCAGATTAAAGTTTTTTGTAAAGAATAAATATTGCTGGGAGTTTTTTTCCGCCGCCTTTTTTCTCTCAGCTCAACATCTAGCCCAAACGGGCACTTAAAGGCGATGATCGGGAAAAAATGACATTCATTAAGCGAATATTTTGTATTCCTAATATGAAATAAATATTTTTTCTTTCTTTCTTTCTTTCTTTCTTTCTTGCCGAATAGTTAGAATGATTATTATAACATGTCATCTATAGTCATATCTATACTTATCTGTATCTAGTCTAGTTTTTATATATCGAATATTTTTTAGCAATTTGTTTAAACCAGCTAATCTCGGGATGTACTACTCGTATATCCAAAAATTAAACCTGCTAATATTACGTTTCCTAAATACTTAACTACAACTTTGCCTAATCCGGGATCACGACGTCATATTTCACAAACAACCTCTTTAGAAAACATCCTCGTATTATTTGGATAACTATTTAAGCTTCCTGGATGTAATACTAGAAACGTCCGTATTATCTGGCTTACTGTTACGCTTTCTGTGTAAATCCAAGAATTACATGATTCTCCTGCTATCTACGGACGGTATTTCTTTGTGTTCTTTGCTGTACAATTTTTAAAAAGATACTTTTTCTATACTCAACATTGTATCACTATCGTCGTAAGAATTGTCACAAGCAAATGTTGTCACGTACTTTCTTGCCGAATTGGTTAAGTTATAGGATAGCCTTCATTCTGCCAGAGGGGTTTTCGGTGAAGTTTGTCAACTCGGGTGAAGCAATGATTACCATGTCGGATAGCCAATCAAGGTTACCGAGTTCGATTCCCGGTGAAACAGAAATTGAAATGATAAATTTCAAATTCTTTTCTCTGTCTATGTGTTGTCTGTATTTGTGTGTGTCCATATGCAGACAAAGATTCCAATCTCGTTGAGAGGCTGTAACGAATAGCGTTATTTATTACGACTATTATTCATTTATGTAAAAAACTAGCGGCCGCCCGCGACTTCGTCCGCGTGAACTTTAATTTTAGAATTTTTCTAAAATAAAAGTAGCCTTAGTTACCTACTCCTTATTACATCAGCTACCTGCCAGTGAAAGTCCCGTCAAAATCAGTCCAGCCGTTTTAGAGATTAGCCGGAAAAAACAGACAGACAGACAAAAATTGTAAAAAATGTTTTTTTTGGTATAGGTACCGTATATAAATTAAATATATATATCGTACTATCGTGTTGCATCTTTCGCTTCTTGGCTACAATTTTCAAAATTCAGTTTCCTTTATAACGCTACACCGGAGGTTGTATTTAACGCTCGAGAGCTCGCAAGAGGTGGCACGTGAAATTTTATCGCGCTAACAAACTGTGGCTATTTCAGGTAACATCCTGGCTCTGGGTGGTATATGGTTCCGCTGGTCTATAGTTTAATCCCTACTATATTATTAATTTATATATTACTAGCCTTCCGCCAGCGGCTTCGCCCGCGTGGGTACGTTTTATAGGTTCCCGTAGGATAAAAACCATCAAATTCAAAATTCAAATTCATTTATTTGCTTAAAAGTTGTCGAGTACATCAAGGTCTTAACATTATAGGCGAACAGTCAACTTTAACCAAAATTTGGTATGCAAATATAAAATTATTAAAATACAATATATCATTTACATTTTTAACTAATTTACAATGTCATTCATTTAAATATAGTTAATTGAAATGAATCGAATACAAACATTACAATTATATTAAATAGGTATGTCAAAATTTTTGAGAGAAAAAATCTTTTATGTCATAATAGCAGTGGTTAACCAAACGTTGCTTTACTAGCGTTTTGAATCGATTGGTCGGCAATGTCTTTATATCGTCAGGAATTTTATTATAAATTTTAATACACATTCCATACACATTACGATTAAGCAAAGTTGTACGCATAAACTTATCAATGACAAGGCGCTGACCGTGCCTAGAATTTCTAAAATATACCTCGTCCGCTGATTTGAACAAATACCTATGATACCTAACAAATAGACAAGCTTCCAAAATGTACAAAGACGTGAGCGTTAAAATTTTGAGCCTGCGAAACAGTGGTTTGCATGAGTCAAGGGGAGTTGCGCCACATATAGCTCTGATGCATTTTTTTTGAGCCATGAATACTCTTTTAATATGTGAGGAGTTGCCCCACAATACCAATCCATATCTAAGGATTGATGCAACATAGCCATGATATGCAGTTAATGCGGTATCTAGCGTTGCAGACTTTGCTAACCTAGCAAGGGCAAACTTGAACTTGTTAATTTTATCACATACCGCTTCAATATGCTCTGACCAAGTAATATTTTCATCAATTGTTATACCCAGAAAAGTTGTATGTTTTACCGCTGTAAGTAATTGTCCCTCATAACTAACCTGAACAGGAGAAATAACCTTATTTTTAGTCTTAAATAAAATATAGTTAGTCTTTTTTAAATTAACCGTCAATTTATTTAAATTCATCCAATTTATGATAGATTTAATTGTTGTATTAATGTCATTTTTAAAATTGTCAATGTCAGAATTTTTTTCAGATGTCACTATTATTGAAATGTCATCAGCAAATAGTATTGTGCGATGTTTTGTAACTTCTGGAATGTCATTTATGTAGATAAGAAACAAAAGTGGTCCCAGGACACTTCCCTGAGGTACCCCAATTTCATTATTCACATAATTAGACTGGTAAACCTTGACTTCATCTTTTTCGTCCTTTTTTTGTACCTGCACACACTGGAGCCTGTCTTTTAAGTACGACTTAATCCACTGTAATGCTATTCCACGGACTCCATATCGTTCCATCTTATATGTCAAAACTTCATGAGAAACACAGTCAAATGCCTTTGACATGTCAAAAAAAAGACCCGCAATATGTTTTTTTTTATCGAGGTTGAGAATTACTTCGTTAATCAAATGATATCCAGCAAGTGTTGTTGACTTCCCTTTGCGAAAGCCATTTTGTTCCTCCCTTATTATATCAAATTTTGTCCAGAATTGTATCAACCTGTTATACATGGCCTTTTCGAATATCTTAGAAAATATGGGAACTAGGGTGATTGGTCTATAATTGCCAACGTTTGTCTTATCCCCTTTTTTAAATATAGGCTTAATTATTGATTTTTTTAATACTTCTGGGAATACACCAGTTTCAAAAGACAAATTAATTAAATAATTTAAAACAGGTGACAACTCATTCATGCAATTTTTTATAACTATAGTTGAAATCTCATCAAAACCCTCAGCTTTGGAGTTATTGAGCGATTTAATAATGGTTTTGACCTCATATTCAGTACATGGGCTTAAAAATATAGAGCTGTTTAAGCTTTTCACCTGATTTACAGTTGTAACATCACTTTTCCCGTGATTACGTTTCATGTTGACGAAATAATTGTTCAGTGTTGTAGCTATTAAATTAGGGTTCGTTATTTCCACATTATTTTGCAATAATTTTTCAATATTGTTATGACCCAAAGTTGTATCTTGTTTTATGACATTCCACGTAGCCTTACATACATTTTTACTATTTAAAATATATTTTTTGTTTGAAATACTTTTAGAAGTGTTAACGCATTTTTTTAACAACTTACAGTACAGATGAAATCTTTCTTTGCAACATTTTTTTTTGCTTTTGTAATAATTACTTCTCAGTTTACTCTTCATTATACTGCTACGTTTGATCCCCTTCGTTAGCCACTTAGGCTTTCGATTTTTAATCTTGATTATGATTCGTTTAATGGGAAAGCATAGTTTATAAATAAGACACACCCATTCGTGAAATACATTAAATGCTTCATCAAGGTTAGTTGGGCTATAAACATCTGAAAATGATATATCCCCTATGTGTTGTTTAAAGATTTTTATGTATTCAGCATTAAGGTCCCGTTTAAATATAACCGTTGACTTGGAATAAATATTTTTGGCTAAAACAGTAAATCTAAGCATTTGCGCAGTTTCATGATCAGATAGACCTAAATGTAATAGTGTAGCTTTACTTTTTCTTATATTACTAATAATATGATCGAGGCACGATTCACCTCGGGTTGGCTGATCAATGTGCAATATTAAGTTGTAATTTTTTATTAAATCAAAATAATATTTCGTCACTTTATTTAATTTCATTGTATTAATATTCATGTCACCGAGTAGAATAATTTTTTTATTATTTTTATTCGTCAATTTATGTAATAGTATGTCAAGTTTATCAAGGAAATAAATGGGATCAGAATTTGGCGATCGATAAAGACAAATAATTAAAATATTGGAGTTGGATATTTCTACTCCGCAACATTCAAACTTTTGAGGAACAGAAAAGTGTTTCAAAAACTGCAACTGAGCGAAGTCAAGGCCTTTTCTGAGTAAAATGCAAACCCCACCTCTTTGTGTATCCCGAGAATAGTACGCAGCAAGTATATAGTTTCTCACTGTTACATTGGTCTCACTACCCTTCTTAAGAAACGTTTCACTAAGACATATAGCATCTGGCTGCCTTCCTTCATCAGATAATTGAGCAATAGCGACTTCCAAAAAGTCATGTTTCGACAAAAGGCTAGCTATGTTCTGGTGTAAAATACAGAAATCGTGAGTCAAATTTGATTTAGGAACGAAAAAATGTTGAACTTTGACATTTTGGAGACTTGGCCACAGGTACTTCTTCGTTTCGTTTTAGTTTTGGAAAATAAAAGGGAATGGTTCCTTTTTTTAATTTTTTGCTGCATTCTACGATTGTTTGCTTTTTATTTAAATTGTGAAAATAATAATCAATAGTACCCTTTTTGAATTTAAATTCATTAATTTTATATATGTGTTTTGATTTATCATGCGGTCTAGGTATATTTACAATTAATTGACGTCTATTGCGTATAAACTTGGTGTCATAATCAGTTGACTCTATATTAAAATTTAATTGTTTAGACAAGTAAGACAGTATGTCATAAGAGTATCTTTTATATAGGCTAATTTCTATAAACTTGCAATTTTTAAATTGACTGCAGATTAATTTAATATGATTATTTAATTTAACAGTGTTTAAATGAGGATTATTAAGTACTTCAAATACAAATACACTATTTTTACAATTTTTTTTCAGTAGATAGTGCAATTCAGAAATGACATGCCATGGATTAGTATCGTTCTCGCCTACTGAGACAACTATTTTATCATTATTGCCTAGAACATTATCACAGCATCCTTTGAGTATTTCTTCAGTATTCGCAAAAGGCTTTGTTATTGAGGATATCTGGTAATTAAAAATTGTGTTTTTTTGCCTAATTTCTTGCAGTCTTGATGCTAATCCTATACATTTTTGATCTCCATAAAGCCATATTTTGCTTATATTTTGTGTGTGGATAGTCCTCTTCGAGTTGGTAATATTTTTAATATGGGTGTTAATATTCGAGGTTGACTTTTTATTTATGATATCCGCATCTGATTGTTCGCCCTCCTGTTGTAACACTTGTAATGTACTATTCACAATTTCGTCAGTTTCCAAAAAATTTAGCCGTAATTTTTTTAAGGTATTTTTTCGTGCCGACGGTAATTTTTTGGTATTCGATTTGGGAGAACTCAATATTGTAAGCAAGTGTTTAGTTTTTTGTTCCAATTCAATAATTTTTTTCTGTAAATTGACGTTTTCTAAGATCAAGGATTCAATTTCTTTATGTGCGCTCTCCAGATCTAATTTTAATTTTTTTATTTCTTCCATGAATTGCTCTTCTTTTGTGTTTATAGTTGATAAGTCTGGTAGACTCCTATTAAGCGAGTTTGACGACAGAAATGAGTTGTCCGTATCACTGTGTAGTGACTGAATCGACAAGTTATGTTGGATTCTTTTATTTCGAAATGTAATGTTTTGTTGATCCATTTTAAGTAAGTTTCTGTAGCTCTCGAGTTTTAGATAGTTTTTGATAATATTCAATTTATTTAAAGACAAATTTAGAGAGATAGAAAAAAATTTTTTCGATTCTATGTCAGGATTCGAACCATAACTGGTCGCGCTTTATGCAAATTCAGCAGCAGTGTAACAAACTGCGCCACCGATGACTTGTGGAGCTAGGGCGAAAATTATAGATGTATGATTAGAGATTAGTTAAACTCTTCATTAGCAACGAGTTTGATGAGTCATCACGGTTTGAATAAGCTAATGAGTCACTGTCACTACTTTGCACTCAACCGTTTTGCACAAATTATGAACTTTGAACACTTTTATTTAATTATAGTTTAAACTTTTATTGATAAATGTTTTATTGCAGAGATAGATACACTAATAAACTTTATGACTATTTATGTTTTAGGCTAAATTAAACGTTTTAAACCACTTTAGGAATTTTTAAACGCTTTGTCAAAGATTACACGTCTTCACTGCTCCGCGGGTGCGGGGGGAATGTTATCCTATGTCCTTTCCCAAGGTCCACTCTATCTGTGTTTCAAATTTCATTGAAATTGGTTCAGTAGTTTAAGCGGGAAAGCGTAGCAGACAGACAGGCAGACAGAGTTACTTTCGAATATAAATCGACAGCCAGGTTTTAGTATCGGGGTAGGGGGGGAGGTTCAAGAAAAAAAGGCTAAAAGTACATAAAATAATCCTTATATTCATATTATTTATTATTATTAAATTCTTTATTGTTCACCTTAAACTAGGTTCACAATAGGAGGACTTAATGCCTAATGGCATTTTCTCCCAGTCAACCCGGCGATGGTGAGATATTGTTGGTAGGTGGAATTCATATATAAGAATATTGAGAATGCAAACAAAATAGTTTGGTGTAGAGTAATGTAATGAATGAGATATGCCCCAAGCCTTTATTTAAATTTTATGAATATCTAAAATTATATCGTAACTTTTCGGGGAGGGAGAAGGTTGGAACCCCCAAAACGCTTCCCCGCTTGCCCGTGGCGTATGGTGGTGGTACTTTCCCAGCTGAACCATGCAATTTCTTCTTCCTATTTGTTTGTTGTAATAGCGTGATACATGCGTATATGCGTTTTAATATGTTACACTCTCATAACAATTGTACATGCCTATCGTATTCCAAAGCAAATGAGCCACACACCATGATAGGAATTCCGCTTTTATCCCCTCTATGTGGGATACGTTCTCATATAAAACCTTTACAGACGGTTGTGCGGTGCCGCCGCATTTTCGCAAGGTTTTAGTAGGAGCATTGCACTAGATGTTTTTTGTTATTCTGGATGCCTTTTATCATTACATTTTCTAAAAACCGATGAGAGGAACGCAGGCTACCAGTGTCTTTCTTGTTGCGATTTTAACGAAGTATGATTTTTATGTCCGAGCAGTAATTAAAGGAGAACTAGTCACGGCAGAACATAATATGTTTCTTCAATAATTCAATTAATAATATATGATATAATACTTTTCCATATATGTATAGTTTGTAAAACTAGCCAAATTGCAATGAAAATAATATAAACATAGTAACCATATGACATTTTTTCCTTGTATATACGTACCATTTACATGAATTTTGTTTCAGTTAGCTTAACTAAATTCAAACTAAATTACTAAAAATTGTTAGTGAATATTGGATACAATCTCTGTGACTTCACGATCATCATATAAATAAATCATCTCAACGAAAGTGAACCGTCCGCCGTAGCGTTTTATAACCGTTCATAATGTGAAAGCACCATTACATTTTACATACAAATATTTCCACGTGCATAAACACGTTCTATTCGCTAATGTTTCTCATTTATCTGTATACCTACTGTGCCTACGTTGCGCTTATTGCGTGTACCAATTACGAGGGTAGTAGAGATTTCAACGTTCGTGGAATGAGGGTAGTTTGTCAAGGGCCGCGATAGCGTACTCGCGTTTACTTTTCCTTTCAAATGCTGATTGTTATTTCCTGTATTCAGAGATTTTCGGGGATTTGAGCTTTTTGTAAGTATTAAATTAAATAGAATATATTATATTTATGTTATCTTAAGAGGCCGTATACGAAATTTTGCCGATTTGGCTCATTTTTGTATATGGCCTCTAAATCTTGATTATAAAGCGCGCTTCTAGTGCTTTCGGTGACAATAATTGACAGTTTCGTTTCCACAAAAATAACTAACACCAGTATTCATAAACAATACTATGAGGTCTCTTAGTGCTCGCCAGCGCATAGGGTCATCTAGACGAACTCTTAGACGATACTTGACTGAAGCCTGCTACCACAATACAAGGAGCGCCTGCCTTTCTGCTACTATGCGTTTGTCAAAATGGAACATGAATCGATGGCTTGACATAACGAACGCACGTCAAATAACGCTCTTTGCATAGTGTTGTCTGCTTACTTAAGAAAGTATGCTTCTTGAATACGGCTATAAATGAATTCGGATGTGTTTTATTGTAAAACCTAAAAAAATATAGAAACAAGGTTATCAAAATAGTATAAACATTATAAGATTATGCCTAATTGCTATAAGAGAATTCTTCCAGCCCTGGGTTAGAATAATGAAGCTAACGTTATAGGTTGGCTGTAACCCTTTTTTGCATCCCACTGCTGAGCACAGGTTGCTCCCCATTATTGGGGAGGCCTGGAGCTTACTCCACTACGCTGATTTAATGCGGGTTGCTGGAAATACTACCTGCATTCAAGCCGTGCCTAACCCGCTGTTGGATGTGTTCAACAGCCCATAAGGCCACTGACTAGGTTTAACGACTCTTATCTATCGATAACAACCGGGACCGACGGCTTAACGTGCCCTCCGAAGCACGGAAACCGATTTCTCCGAGTTCACCGATTGCATATTCACACCCGACCGCGCCCGTTTAGCTTCACTGCGTAGATCGCTTGCGTTCTACGCTTGCTACCGGGCCACGCGCGCTAATTTTTTAACACGCTTTTATTAACTTGACCTGTATGTATGTAACGGAATCTTTAAACTTCATTTTCACTTACTTCTAGGAGTCTGATTAACTTGAAAATTTGCGCAGGGGTCAAGGGCCGACGACAATGCTATAATATGAGAATAAAAATCCAACTAAAAAATTAAAAATAAATAATGTAATTTAAAAAACTTAAAAACACGCTTTTGTGAAAACACGAACTAAAAAGTAAAAAAAACAATGGGTTGCACTCCGGGATTGCCGGCAGAAGTGAAAACATTAACGTTGTGCATTTTTGATGTTTTGGAATCGTTAGGGAATAATTCCGCACGAATTGCTTGAATTATCAGTACCTATCTAGTATTTTTACATTTCTATCTGGTATTTTTACAAAGTAATATCTCATTTTGTTTCACTATTTCTTCGTCACTTTTTTCATTAATAGATGCACTTTGTTGCACACAATGTCCATATTTTAAATACTTGATATAAACGAATTTTAAGATAAAATTATACTTGACGCTGGCAATATGCAGAGTTTGCGATGCCATAATTGAAGAAAAAAGTATAGACAGCCGTCAGATGAGCCGTCATCAGCTGTCACACCTCCGTCTTGGTCTAAGAGCCGGTGAAGATATTCACTCGTTCGGTTGTTACAAGAGTGAAGGTGATATGAAAGAAAATTGATTAAAATTAATTAAATTAAAAAGAGCTATGAACACTTTTCGATAGTCAAGGCATATATGTTTATAAATTATATTTGGTAAACAATATGTCTCATCGAATTATCAGATCGGTGAAGGTCGATCTTCCTCGTCTCCTCTACTATCTTACGAAATTTTGCGATCAGCACACGTGACCTCGCGCGAGTTTCATAGTTTTTACCCATCCCACAAAAAGTGCTCAACGCCGCTAAAGAAGTTTTCACTTCAAAAAAATAAGAAGAAACGTATTTTTTAAACTACTTACATTATTTATTTAAATTAAAATTCTTGCCGATACTTTTTGACCTTACGTGAATTTATTTATATGAAATCGTTATACCTAGTACTAGTGGACCCCGCAGACGTTGTCATGCCTTAAAAGTAATGAAAGAGGAATTGTTTTCCTATTATTTATCTTAAAGAGATTTCATGTAACTGTCAAACAAAAATATAAAACAAATAGTGACATACGAACTTTCCTGTAATTCTGACTGTGTCAAAGTTTAGAACGACACGGCACGAAATACAAACGTTTGACAGGTAGGAACAATTTATATGGGAAACTAATTATAAATAAAAGAAATAAAAAAACAATTTCCAGGGGAACAAATTGTGAATCTAAACCATCCTCGAATCCACTTGAACACACACAAAAAAATTCAATAAAATCGGTCCAGCCGTTTAGGAGGAGTTCAGTGACATACACACGCACACAAGAAATATATATATTAAGATAGTGCAAGCTTCCTATGTATTAATTTCGTATGAAGTTATTTATTCTGCGAGTAAACTATTATAACTACATACTGCTAAAGTGGCGCATAAAATATACCTACATTAATTAATCTATAAATTAATAATCACACGTGTAGTGCTACACGCAACACACTCAACCCGGCTTTTAATTTTCGTAATTGAGAGAATGGTACCACTCTGAAGCTCGCCACTCGGTTATTGGTAACAAATTTAATTATGCCATGATTTTATGGAAATGGTGGGAATTTTCTATTATAAAGAATGAAAGTGAAAGTGTCTATTATAAAGAATGAAAGAATGAAGGTGAATACATATTCACCCATCATTCAATCAGCTTTTATATACCTCCCTTAATTCGCTACTCCGTCCTGCAACTTATAAATTCCTCGGATCCCTACTGTCTTCTTCAGGCCGTCCTTTCACCTATACACCTTAGGGGCTAGCACAGGGGTCCTTTTGGACGTTGCTATCTTCCTTCCTTCTCCTTCGATTACCTGTACCGCTGTCAATATGGGCTATATTGACACTTCTTGGAAATTTTATAATATTGTAGGTGGTAGAACTATTATGGTTCGCCCGGGGAAGTACCACCGCTGCACCCACTTCTGCCGTGAACCAATTCTATTGTGTTTCGGTGGAAAGGTGCAGTTGCCGGCCACACTTACATGAGGCGACCACCAGCCTCCGGAGTAGCAGCGCAACTGCATACGACCTCAGACAAGACTTACCTATGCTTGCTTGAGGTTGTATGTAGATGTCCATGGGCTGCAGCGACCACTTAACACCACGTGGCCTGCATGCTCGTCTGCTACTCCATTCAAATAAAAAAATAAAAAAAATTTAAAAGATATGTCGGTGACTTTCGTTCGCCTACAATTTTATAGTTTCTAATTATGCCACGTAAAGAAACATCAAACACAGCTCTGTTAGCTTTCCGCGATGATCGATTTTGAGCCTTTGGAGGTTAACAGTAAGAGACCAATCAGTACCGTAAGTGGAAATATACTGCTTACTCGAAAATTTTCGACTGCAGGCACTAGTATACCTACCTGAATTACAAGATACATACTTTTTAATTTGCCGAACGCGACCGCGATAAACGAACTCGTATCTCCGAGGTTACTGCTGAGAAAACTAAATTATTGCACACTAGCCTTCCGCCAGCGGCTTCGCCTGCGTGGACCCGTTTAATGGGTCCCCGTAGGATAAAAAATGGCCTATGTGCCATTCCAGGCTTCATTGCTATATTAAAATCATAGGCGTTTATCCAGTTGCTTCAACCGCGTTGACCCTATTACCCGTTTTCACGTAGGAATGAAGCATATTCCCGCGGTAAAACCTATGTTACTGAGTTACTCAGAGTGAATGTAGCTTTCTAATGGTGAAGAATTTTTGAAATTGGAACAGTAGTTTTTGAGTTTATTCATCACAAACATACAAAAATACAAATCTTTCCGCTTTATAATATTAGTATAGATAAGATAATAATATATTAATAATATCTTGGGACAATTCACACAACACCATCTGATTCCAAACTAAGCAGAGCTTGTACTATGGTAATCAGAAAGCTGATAAACATGCTTATATAATTCTAAATACATACTTAAATAGATAAATTAACACCCAGACACAGAACAAATAGTCATGTTCATCACACAAATATTTGTCCTGGGTGGAATCGAACCCACAACCTCACGCTTCGCAGTCGGCTCATCACCCACTACGCGACGTTGGCTGTCATATACACACATACTACCAGTAAACTATAGATTAAGAAGCTTAATTTCCCTGATATGCTCTGTGTTTTGAACTTTTTTACTTCATTTGTACGAGGTCTAGAAATCATAAGAACTATTCGCAACGAATCGAGGACAACGCTATACAAAGGGGAGCGCGGAATTTCATATCCTTTTGTCAGTCAGCAGATGATTGCTTTCATTTGTCATATGCACGACTTGTTCACAGCAAAGCTTTATTAACTAGAGACTGTACTTGTAGCACACGCAATACTTGGGCATCTCTGGCTTTTCCAGAATGAACTTTTTTAATTTTACGATTAAAAAGTATCAATATTGTACAGTTTTCCTATTATTTTTCCATTAGGGTCCAGTGTTGACTCATCCATAATTTTTGCTCTATTCGACAATTTTAATTGAATCAGGTATTCAATGTTATAAGGTGAGATTTAACGTAACGTAAAGTAAGATAAATTACTTTACAAAAATCCCAAAAATCAAAATCAAATCACATCTCTCCCACACAGGAAACATGAACATGCAACACTAAAAAATATTGGTACATGTACCAACATAACATAGTACGTACCACCACCACGTATTATACACAAACTGTGTTCCATACAAATAATTGCACAAATAAATAAATACATCAATACGTATATCGCCCCATCAGGGTTATATTCCGTAAACTTGAAACATCTCCGTTGTTAATCCATACTAATATTATAAATTCGAAAGTAACGCCGTCTGTTTGTCTGCTACGCTTTCCCGCTTAAACTACTGAACCAATTTTAATTAATTTTGGAACACAGACAGTGTGTGTGGACCTTGGGAAAGGACATAGGATGGTTTTTATCCTACGGGAACATTTAAAACGGGTCCACGCGGGCGAAGCCGCTGGCGGAAGGCTAGTGTTGTTATATAAATGAACTCATAGCTTAAATTGGATTAAACGGCTTTATAGTTTATTTTTAGTTTTATTAAGCCAATGCAAATATTTTTTTCCAGTGGCGATTTATACAGAAAAAATAGTCATGAATAAAACTAGAATTAACCACAATTTCATTTAAAATAGCATTGGGTTATTCTGTTGATATGACAATGGAATAATATCTGCATTCATTCCTATTAATACTTATTATGTACTTGTATTAATAACATAAGAACGTATTTCATTTAAAGATGGTTTTGATAATGATTGAAATCTTTAAACGCCCCGCAATAATACAATTTCATTTGAAATCATGCATATAGTAATCAGTGATTTGTAACTACTACGTAATATTAGTTCAATGTATAGTAATGTAATTTTAGTTAAATAAAATATAAAGAAAAATTTATTACATTTCATTCAATTTTATAATTACATAAATATACAATAAAATACAAACTTGCACTAGTAATAATACAATAGTTTATATACGGAAAAAAACATAATAAAAAAATACAGTTTAGGTAATGTGTAACTTTAATCAAATTCAATAAATGTATGTCATGTTTGTATTATCATTGACTTAGCTTACTACACTACACTACTATTAGCTTACTACAAAAAGCAAACTACATTTTGCTCTTATGTAGCACGTACATGTTACGTGATGCTAATGCCATTGCGTTTATCTGTCACATCTGAGCTCAAAGCATCAACGTCCCATTGTGTGGTTTTTACGCTTTCATCAAAAACGAGCTAAGCTCAACGATCTTTCAGTAGGAAGGTAATAAAGTGGTTTCTTTGGTTCGTGTTTCAGGATATGAAACTTACTGTGTTATCGTAACAGTTACATTTTTTCTGTCTTGTGATTGAAGTTTATTGTAAAAGTCCTTCTCAATAAGGTTGTGAAATATATTTTGAATCGTTTTTGTTTTACAAGAGGCAACAGACAGCCGAGAGATAGACCTCAAATTCTTCCTGTTTAAAATATTCTAGTTGCTCTGTAACTGTCCTTATAACACCCGAACGTTTTTAAGCACAATCTTAACTAAAACTGCTTAAAAACGTTCGGGTTTACACTGATTTTTAAATAATATATTCATCTTATATCTTCCATCCCTCATTGCCTCAAGCCACATAAAACCAGCACGTCCATTTGGCGTCCCTCACGATATCAGCAATATAAGTTTCTTTCATACAATAAAATTGCCACCAAACTTAAATGAGTGGTAACGTTGGAGTTGACGATTGTAAAAAATTTCAACATACAATTGTTTTAGTTTTAATTGCACTAGTGTCAAATCAGAGAGAAAATATATTATAACTTTAGGTTGGAGAGGGCCTACCTATATTTTCTCTTAAGACAGCACTGTAGGATTATCTACAGGTCTCAAACGGTCAACAACGTAAAGGATCCGCTCATTCATCTAACAAGCAGGACGTGCCTCGAATTGCCCCGATTTGTATTGACTCGAGACTATAACCAAGTCGAGTATAGTTTCTCGTCCAAACTGCGTAGGAAGCAGAGTTAAATGCTTTGTCAAGTTTAAACAATAAAGTAGGATTAACATTCATTTACAAGCTGTGATTTTCAAGATGCTTATCATTTTTCAATGATAAGTATTTGAACAAATAGCTGTCCTGTGTAATGAAAAGTCAAAAACTCCTTGCGGTAGTGTTGTTAACAACGAAAATAAACTGGGATAATATGATAAAATTGACGAGAGCGTTGGCCTACTCATGCATGCGGTCTTATGCACATTGCAGAATTATCCATAAGTCTCAAACTGTCAACAACGACAAGGATCCTTACATTCATCTAACAAGCGGAACGTGCCTCGAATTCCCCCGATTTGTATTGGCTTGAGAATATAACCAAGTCCAACATAGTTTCTCGTCCAATCTGTTTTCGAAGCAGAGCTGAATATCAGCACGTGTTTATTGAGTTCTAACTGTCTTATAATTCATATAAAAGAAAAAGCAGGCTTGATATCTTTGATAATTGATAAATATAAAATATTAATGGCCGCAACCCTTTTTGCGTCCCACTGCTGGGCAAAGGTCTCTCCCCATTATTGGGAAGGCCTGGAGCTTACTCTACCACGCTGCTCCAATGCGGGTTGGTGGAGATGCGGGTTAGTGGCCAACCCGCTGTCGGATGTTTTCAAACCGCCCATAAGGCCTCCGACAAGGTTTAACGACTGTTATCTATCGACAACAACCGGGACCGACGGCTTAACGTGCCCTCCGAAGCACGGAAACGCGCATGATATTTTTTTTTAAATATCGCTCCTAAATATTAATATGCGATAAAATATTAATATCGCTCTGCAAATACTAGGTGTAGCAACTACAACTAAACAACAGGTAACATTATAATAAAATTGCAGTGTCTGTTTGTAATATTAAAATAACAGCTTTTTTCTACATCATCCATATCAATGTATGGTAGATATACCAAAATATTTTTTTTCAATTTTGGCTTTGGGTGTCTGTCTGTTTGTTCACTGGTAGGTTGCTGATGTGATGAGGAGTGACTTAGGCTACTTATATTTTAGAAAAAAAAAGTTGTAAGTCTAACTTTCGTCTGTTCCCTCTTCCAAAATGAAATCTGTTCAATTTTATACATTTAATACTGACTGCTAATATAATGTAACTTATCAATCATACAATGGTTTGAAGACGTAATTCGACCACCTATTTACTACAAGACTACAAAACTACAAAAATATTTTATTAAAAAACCAATACGTCAGGTGAACACAGAGAAAATTACTTACTGAATATTTATAGATATTGACTAAAATATATATTTTAATTGAAAAACTGCTGCCGCATTTCCTCTTAGCATCTTAAGATAAAAGCACACTGCAGAATATATATGTAGGTATCGGTCTCAAACGGTCAACAATGACAAGGATCCGCCCATTCCTCTTACAAGCTGGACGTGCCTCGGATCGCCCCGATTTGTATAGACTCGAGACTATAACCAAGTTTCGCCCAAACTGCGTTCGAAGCAGAGTTAAACGCTTTGTCAAGCTTAAATAATGAACTGTCTATCCAGTGTTGTAAAATGGAAACGGTCAATAACATAACGGTGGTGTCCATTAATCAAACGCACCAATAAGTCATTGTTTTCATAAATACGAATTCAAATGTTGACGCATTTGAAAAAAAGGTAAACTAGAATTTACCTATGCCAGTTTTAGTAGTTTTTTTTTTTCACCTTTTTTTATTGCAACCATGCCGACAATTACGGATTGGTAGAAAGAAAGAAAGAAAAGAAAACAAAATAATCAACCAATGGGACAACCCAGATGGCATAGTGTTTACCATGCTGGACTGCTTATTGAAGGGTACCGAGTCCCGGCGAAGCAGAAATTTATAATGAGTTTAAATTTCTGTTCTCAGTTTGGGTCATGTTTGGGTGTTTCTGTTTCTATTCTTGTATTGGTCCATGGTACCCACGACACAATGAATCCTAGTGTGGAGTTGAGTGAATGGAAAATAAATTGGATACTTATGGAAAATAAATTAGATATTTATTTTTCATTGTATAGCAGCGATAAATATGCATTTCACATATTTCTATGTCAAGGATGCTCGCCGGGGTTTGAACTCTATATCTCCGTGTCGGAGACTCCAGCTTTTACAAAATAAATATATTTTCTTAATTTTGGGAACACAAATATTCTCTTAATGAACGTCAATCTTTTCGAGGTGATCGGCTCTGGTTGCTCTTATGGGCGATGAATTGAGCTGAGAGAAAACTTTGTGCGGTAGTTTCAAACTAACGTATTTTTCGGCGCGCATAGCGTATAAAATGCGCTTACACGCGCGCTAATTTTTGTACCACAAAATGTCAAATGTTGACGTTTCACGGTTACACGGACGCGCGGGTGTTAAAAATCGAACAAAAGACGCGCGAACATGCTGAAATATACGGTTGTGTGAAATCGCACAAGACTTAATGGTTGCCCGGCATCGCTTTGTCTATTACTTTTATGGAATCTTGAAATCTTCAATTGTTTTAAAACACTAACTGCAAAACTGCCGAAAACTACATAATATGCCTAACTAACATATTAAATTAATAAACTCTGTGATACCCAGCAAGGTCACTTCCAAGAAACTGACACCCAAACTTGAAACTTGTCACTAGCACGTCTTGCCGACATTAGAAAGTTCTCGTTTGAGCTCCAAAATTATACGAGATGTACTACTGTTTTACTTCATATTAAATTATATTACGTTCATACAGAGTAAATACTGAGGGCACGAGGAGTCGAATTTGTTTGTTAGAATAAACCGACGACCCTTGTTGCGCAATGGTTACCATGCCGGACTCCTAAAGGAAGGCTCCTAAGCGATTCGATTCCCTGCGAGAGATTAAATTTCTTTAACCCATAACGAAATCTGGGTGTCTGTGTTTTTGTCTTTGTCTGTGTCCATGGTACCCACGACACACGTAATCATAGTGTGGGGTGTCGCGTCGTATGAGTGTGTCGCGTTATTATCTAATACCTTTACGCGAGCAATTCTTGTACCTACATACTCGTATTTACCTATCTGCAATGCAACGACGATTGGATATAATATTCTACATATTTTGAACTTTAAAAGTCAATATTATATTTTTTAAGTTCTCTTGTGTCAGGACTTTATTACTTTTTCACTAATCTCTTATACGTATTAAATGTGTAATTTAACACGTTTAACACGGTAGGTAGCAATGCGTACATAATAAATATGGGTATGAGGCAAGAAACAAAGGTAATGAGTTAAAAACGATAACGTCCAGTTCATTTCCATCACAACGGGCTGAAGGGACTAATCGGCAGCGTTCTGGTTAAGTTGCGATCGTTAGGAAGGCTCTACACTTTCGACAAATAAGCGGGTGCAATAAAAGTATACACCATTATCATTACTTATAGATTTTCAGGCTACCTCTAGGCGTTTTCCTCTATATCTATAGCTATACTAATATTGTAAAATTATTATTATTATAATTAAAAATATTATAAAGAGGAAAAAGAGATTTGTATTTTTGTATGTTTGTAATGAATAAATTCAAAAACTACTGTTCCGATTTCAAAAATTCTTTCACCATTAGAAAACTACATTCACCCTGAGTAACATAGACATAGATACTTTTTACCGCGGAAAAATGCTAAATTCCTACGTGAAAACGGGTAATAGGGTCAACGCGGTTGAAGCAACTGGCTAAACGCCAATGCATTTAATATAACAATGAAGCCTGGAATAGCACATAGGCTATTTTTTTATCCTACGGGGACCCATTAAACGGGTCCACGGGGTGAAGCTGCTGGCTAAATAAAGGCTATATAAAAAAAGTAAAAACACAAAGAAAACAAACAAGCAATGCTACTTTAAGTAGGTAAGCGAGTTCAAGATCTTCATAAGGTTGTCTTATTTGGTGGGCAACCGTGCCTTTTTACCAAAATAGAACAAAAATATTTCACGGCAATTATATGCGAATTAAAAAAATTAAAAATTAACTGTCACTTCGCTCTTTGATTCGTCATAGAAAGTAAATAATCATTGATAACCCGGTCTTGGACTATCAAGTCAATTGAGATGCGAGCTGTGATACGAGATGAGCTGTCAAAACGTGACATCCCCATACATTTTGTATGAGAAAATGATAAGTGACGTCACTTATCAGTTATCACTTATCACATATAGTCAATTGACTTCATTATTATAGATTTAAGCGGTAATAAAAATCATGTATAAAATAGAATTAACAATTATATTGCTTTCCAAGCGTGATTTAGTGCAACCTTTAAAATGTAAGGATTTTGAATTTTTTTGTGCATAGTGTCCAAGACCCTACTCGCTTACAAACTTTAATAGGCTTTGACAATAAAATTAATCTATCTTTAGCCTTACGCCAGCGGCTTCGCCCGCGTGTACCCGTTTTATAGGTTCCCATAGTATAAAAACCATTCTACGTCCTTTCCCAAGGTCCATTATATCTGTGTTCCAATTTATGTCATTAAAATTGGTCCAGTTTCAGCGGGAAAGCGTAACATACAGACAGAGATAGTTATTTTCGAATTTATTATATAAGTATGGATAACTGAACCTTCTCTAGTCGACGCGTATATTTGTTTTTTTTTTATTATTTTTTTATTATTCTCTAAAAAGTTATGTGTGTAACCACACAACAGTCCGATTTTGATAATTCTTCTTTTATTTGAAAGCTTATATTCCCGTGGTGGTCCCATTGTCACCAAGTCAAGATCTGATGATGGGATTCCAGTAAAATCAAACATTGACAAAAGAGATACTTGTGAGTAGTACGAGAAATCTTCGTCTCATGTTGCTGAGCTGATGATGGAAGGTCAACTACTTAACGGTTAGGCATTGAGAGCAAATTCTTTCAAAAGTTTATATGTTCAGTTGGACCGATAGTACCTTATATTATTTCTGGCAATTAGGTTAAAATTTATTATAAACAGTATATCTTATAAAGTTTAAAAGTTAGGTGGAATAAATTTGAATTATGCTTAAACAATACAGAATTATTAAATTCAAAGTACTAAAAACAGTGACATAAAATAAGTTTTTAACAAAAAAACAAAACTCACTTCAAACGGTAAAAAATTAAATTATTCAGTACTTGGCATATAAAAGGTACTTTTTCTTACATGGTAATTAGTCATAAAACTATTTTGGTAGTCGGTGCCCATTCAGGACAAAAGGTACGCCATTTTAAAAGGGTGCGACTGCAAAACCGTTTATCGTTTGAAGTCGATTTTTGAAGTGAAAACTTCTTTACCGGCTTTGTGCACTTTTTTGGGATGGGTAAAAATGTTAAACTCGCCTCAGGACACGTGGCCTGATCGAATATTCGTAAGACGGAGAGGTGACAGCTGATGACGGCTCGACTGTCTATACTTGTAAAATTCGTTTATATCAAGATGAAAAAAGTGACGAAGAAATAGTGAAAGAAAATGTGTCAGTATTTTATAAAAATACTAGATGATAACCTACTGAAAATACTAGATGAAAAATAATACTGATAATAAAAGCAATTCGTGCTAAATTATTCCCAAACCATTCCAAAATATCAAAAATGCACAACGTTAATGTTCAAGTTTTCACTTCTGCCTGCACAACCGGAGTGCAACCCGTTGTTTTTTTTTTTTTTTTTTGTTAATTATTGAAAAGAATAGCATAATAGTAAGTGGTTGGTGCTACCTATAGCCGGCTTTTTTTTGAAGTCTGTTAAAATTTAATAGAATACTCAAGTGTAGGTACGTAAAAAAATCATACTCTATTTAAGCGATGTTTTAGGTTAGTTCAAAGCCATTACACGATAACAAATAAAGGTACTCCCCAGATGTTGGTTCTTAAATCCCCTAATTTGTGATTTACTTGCCCCACCCAGACTGACCACAGCATGATGAATAGGGGTCGATTTTGATACCCCTGTTTTGTTAACGTTAATTGTAATGCCCCATTGGGCAAGAAATGTTCGAACGGTTCCAAGAGGGGTGGTTTCGAGTACAAATTGTTACAATTAGCGTAACTAATGTCGGTTTTGCGATGGAAATTACGGATTGGATTTGTGAACAAAAAGTACAGTTCGAATTTTAGAAGCTAGGAAGCTTATTTGTTTTATATTTTACGAGAGTGTTTTGTTTTTCGAACTTTTAGAAGTTCATTTAGTTGCTTCTATAAGGTCAATGAAATCAAAATCGGGCACATTTTATTTTTATGTACTATAACAATCGATTTTATTATTATATATATAGTATAGCTTTCAGCCTGCTTACATAAGTTTTGTTCAAAGTCTTCGACCAGTGCGTCCTGCCCGTTACGACCTACGGAGCCGAAATGTGGACACTGTAGCGACCTTTCGCTACTTATTAAGAGATGGCACCACGGGTATTCCTGAATCACGCCATCGAAGTTTTCTGAATATCCGACCATATATACAAGCTTTGAATTGAGTCAGTTGGAGCGTGGCCGCTCCCCGGGCATGACCACCTCGCCCGGCGGGAAATCTCCCTTTACCAAAACAATTACAATGGGACTGGTCCACAAGCTCAAAGTCGCGCAGGGAACGATGGAGAGAGCTATACTCGGTGTGTCCCTTCGAGAAAAGATCCGAAATCAGAAAATCCGGAGGAGGACTCAAGTCACCGACATAGCTCTAAGAGCCAGCAAGCTGAAGTGGCAGTCGACTGGTCACATCTGTCGAAGAACCAACAATCGTTGGACGAGACAGCTTTTAGAGTGGAGACCGCGTTCAGGCAAACTTAGTGTAGGACCCTCCCCTGCGAGGTGGCGCGACGATCTGCGCCGGGTGGCGGGAAGTAACTAGATGCGTAGAGCCAAAGATTGTGCTCAGTGACACGCTTTGAGAGAAGCCTATGTCTGATGATGATGACATAATTTTAGACAAGTTTGAGTGTTGCCTGAGGACGTATGAATTGCGCTCGACCGCTTGTAAGTCGACCACTACATGGACGTTGTAGTCAAATGCTACGGTGGCCTTATGTATAATACCTATATCTGACCCCTAAAAATACTTCGATACAAAATAATTGTAGACCTTTCTTCCCCGACGTCAATCAGTCCAGTCAGTGGTCGGTATGTCAGTATGGCCTGTTCAGAGTCTCAAGGTTAGATGTAGATGTCCATTAAGCATTTTGATGCTACTCAAATAAATATTTATTAAATTCACAAAACTAGTTCTAAGCTCTTGATTAAAATAAACTCAAACTCTCGCTTAATGAGTAATTTGATTGGATGTTTAACTTTCGTAAAGACTTCAAGTGCTCGTAATTACCAACTAATGAGCATATATTGGAATTTTCAATGAAAAATAAAAATCCGTAATGGCATTGAAATATTTCTAAGGAAACAAGGTTGATTGACTGCATATTACATCATAAAAAGAGTTTTCTTAACATTATTTACGTTCTAAATGATTTACTTTTTCTGTCGATAAATTTTAAAGTATAGATATAAAATAGTATATTGTGTAGCAAGGGGTGAAACAAGACCATTTCTGACGAGGGCGACAGTTGACATCGCCGTCATCGCCCTGGTCTGAAATCGTCTTTGTTTCATCCCGAGCCACACACTGTATTTTTCATATCACATGTAATGAAACAACGAGTTTTGATTTCTGTAGCCAGTCGAAGTAAGACTATTTCAGACAAATAGCGCAGTAATATCTTTTGACAACGATTTGACGACAGTAATTGTCAATGCGATTCTGACAGACTTGAAATAAAGACGTAAATAATAAACAAATGAAGGTGCCGGGTAGAAACAACGTTGTTTCTCCCCTAGGGCAGAAACAACGTTGTTTCTGACTGACACATTCGCATTGGTTTGAAATTGTCTTGTTTCGACTGGCAAAACAGAAATCAAAACTCGTTGTTTCATTACATGTGATATGAAAAAATATATTTAAAACACATTTTATTCAGGTTAAAGTACATACCTAGCTAGCAATAGTATTTTCCTATTTTTCAGGAGAGACATGACGTACTAATAAGAATTTATTTATTGATTGTTTATTTTTTTACATAACAGGTAATATAATGATGACAGGTAATTATGTAATTACATAAAAGTGCTCTGTTTTTACCCATTGGGTATGCAAATCATTTAAAATATACATAGTAACAAAATAATTCAAATTATTAAAATACGAGTACAATATAAATCATTAAATGTCAGCTTATATTAATAATCAATTAAATAATACCTACACTAAAATCCAAAATATATATGTGTGTGTGTGTATATATATATATATATATATATATATATATATATATATATGTCAACGTTATGTCTATAATACTAATATATTACAATAGATAAAGAATTATGAATTATTAAAATTAATTTTATTAAGATTCCTTTATTATTTAAGTATAAGTCAATTCTATAATAACATTTACATATTAATATATTTTTCAATCTTGTTTTATAAGTAGTGCCTATAATTTTCAGGCATGTACATTGATGGAAAATATTGTTATTTTTAGTTAGGTACACTTAAAACTGCAAGCGATAAATAAAATCAGATACAAAATTTTCTAAGTTAGAATTCTCATATTGATAGATTTGTCAGTGTGGTGTCTAAAGTAGGATATGACTTCATTTCTTTCTGAATTAACTTCTTCATCTTTATCTATCGTGCGCACCTCTGACATTTAATAATAAGCGGACATTAATATAATATAGAAGACATCGATATTATTTATAACATACACTGAAGAAAAAAAAATCGTACTCTCATGTTTTTTAACTTAGTTGGTGCCATTTTTATGTAAGTATATATTATGTATGTATAAACGTAGAAATTAATAATTGTAGTTTACTTGATTTATAGATTAATTATGCAATAACATGTCACTTAGAGAATGATGTACGTACCTATATTTGGCATGTATATAGTATATAATACCTTGTATTGTTGTATTGTAAATGATATGTATATTATGCGGTTAGTATGTCTTAATAATAAATAAATAAATAAATACGCAATTCATGAATGTATTAAGGGGCCGTATACGAAATTTTGTCGATTTCACTTATTTACCTGATTTAACACATGAGATTTTGCAGTTAAATTACGGTATTTTCATAAGTTTCATTGCACAATATAACTGATCATTTCAGTAATAATCTAATACATAAGCCCCTTTTTTAGCTTGCGTCAAGAATTATAATGCGAGATTTAGGTTACTTTAAAAGATTTTTAATGCAAATTTTCATTGTTAATTTTTTTTTTTTCGGGAAACGGATTGATTATGAACTGAAGTGTATTTATGTCAAATAAATTTTATGAAAGAATACTCCAATTTGCCGAAATCAATAGCAATTTCTGACCCATTTTTTCGCAAAATTGACTAAGTTCAATGTTTTTTTACTAATATTTTTTGTATAAGACAGACAAAAAGTGGTTCATTTACTATGTATGAAATTTTTACAGCAATACATGGCATTTTATTAGATTTTAAAATGATCCGGAAATATGTAACATTCACAAAACCATCACCGTCTTCAGGTCTATTAAGTAAAACAACGTAATAAAAATCGAAAAGTGGCTCATCATTATTGAAATGATCAGTTATATTGTGCAATAAAACTTATGGAAATACTGTATTTTGACTGCAAAATTTCATGTGTAAAATCAGCTAAATCAGCGAAATTATCATGATGTTTCCTATCACCGTGCTTTGAGAATTACACAAAGTTTTCTCAATGATGTTCACCAATTAACTCTCACAGCATACTGGACAATGGCCCAGCAGACGTTAAAAGGGGTTGGGAAAATATATTTTATAGGTATTGGCTGCCACCCGTTTTACGTCCCACTGCTGAAAATGGGTCTCAACACGTTTTTAGGAACGCCTCGAGCTTAGTCATAATTAAAGTATCTAATACAGTTTGCTTAACAGTTTTAGAAAATTATATTAAACAAGTTAATGATCGCCAGACCGAGACCGAAATTTCTGGAACAAAACCACAGCGTTGCAACTCGTAATTTAAAGTGTTGGGCCCCTAAATCAGATGTTTTTATCAAATTCAAAGATTAAAATAATCATTTAAACTCAAATCATCGGAGCGAAGTGTAATATATTTTATTACATATTATAATAACATACAACAACGTCACTTAGAAGCTCTCTTTGTATTGTGACAACGTGGTTGTCGCTGTAACGAAGGTTTGAGTCTTAGAGGAGCTGTAATATTAATGATAAACTGATATTGATTTTTCTGCTCTAAGTGTATATTTCGTGTTTTTGTGTGTTTTCCCACTTTAACTGCGAAGTACAATAATTCATATTTCATTCAGAAGCATCCGAGCCCTTCAGCTGCTAGCATTCTGCGCCCAATGTTGTGCTCATAGCAAGGATTCATTACACGAGCCAAGTGTCAGCCCATAATGAATAATAATGAAGTAATTTTTTTATTTAAATTTTTGACGACTGCCAATCGAAGGGTCCCGGGTTCGATTCCCGGTGAAACAGAAATTTGAATGAGTTGAAATTTCTGTTCTCGGTCTGGGTGTTTGTGTTTCTGTCTTTGTGTGTGTCCATGGTACCCACGATACAGGGTATATCTACCCTACTGTGGGGCTATGAGTGTGAAGCGTTATTTATTTAATTTGAGTTTTGATCGCAACACCGGCCACCGCACCCCTTTTCACAAAACTGGCCTCAGTTTGTTGTTGACAGAGTTACATCTTAACTTTATTATTTCATCTCAGGTTATATTTTATATTTAATTAATAACTATTCGTCGGCGTAGACTTTAATTTTCAAATTTTTCAAAATTAAAAATAACCTTAGTTACTCCGTATTACATCAGCTACCAGCCAGTAAAGGACCCGTCAAAACTCGGTCTAGCTGTTTCAAAGATTAGCCGGAACAAACAGACAGACAGACAAAAATTCTAAAAAATGTGTTTTTCTTATATAAGCCGCTCATAAAAATAATTAATATTTTACAGAGAATCTTCAAACGCCATGGCCGCACATAGCACGATGTTAATATAACATGAAGCGTCCGAGCCCTTCAGCTACTAACATTCTGCGTCAATCTAGTGCTGGTACGAGCGAGGGTTCATTACACGAGCCCAGTATCGGCAATTTTGGAATTCTAAACTTTTTCAATTTTCACTCTGCTTGTTTTTTTTAAGGATTTGTTTTAGATCAAATTTTAACGACGCCTTTTTGATGAGAAATTGTGGTGATTGATTTTCGGCGTATCTACTTGTTTTTCAAACTAAATCTCGCTCGTCGCTACTTTAAAAAAATTTTTAGGGTAGGGTAAACATAACCTGAATCTTGGGTGGGTACCATTAACACACTTAAATTCCATCCGTCAACACCTGTTTCTATCAAAAATCCTTTACGTTTCAGGCTACATCACTCTGGAACGCTCTGCCGGTAGATATAAGAAAAGCCCCAACTAAACACTGTTTCAAGAAAATGCTTCGAGAGTATTATTTTAAGACAGCTGATACAGTCTAGGATCATCACAGTTTCTATCACGTATGTATGTATGTATGTATGTATGTATGTAATGTATGTATGTATGTAATGTATGTATGTATGTATGTATTTATGTATGTATGTATGTTTGTTTAGGTATATATTTTGATAGGTATGTATTTATATTTATTGTTACTTTATAGTATATTGTTACCCTATAAATAAGTATGTTGTAGAAATGGTTACTGCCAATCTATTTCCACCTACCAACAATATCTCACCATCGCCATGGGTTGACTGGGAGAAAATGCCATTAGGCATTAAGTCCGCCCATTGTGAACCTAGTTTAAGGTGAACAATAAAGAATTTAATAAATAAATAAATAAATTAAATACCTGAACACAAACACCCAGACCGAGAGACTCGGCTTCGCCGCTAATCGAACCCGGTACTCCCTATTTGCAGTCCTGCATGGTAATTGTTGCGCCACACAGGTCGTTAATAAATATTACACACTATCAATATTAAAATTCCTGTAACTGACAAATAAAAAATAAAGTAAGAAGTAAATAAAACGCAAACGCAAACAATTCAATGTACTAAGTAATTTCTTGGCGAATGCAATCGTGCTAAAATAGTTCCATTACTCGGGGCAAACACCGTGACCTCTTCTCGGGGCAATATCTCCGCGAAATGAGGGTGAATCTTACGTAAGTGATACAGCCGGCCGTCCGGAGGCAAAGACTATAGCTCCTCGTAGAAACATCTTCAACTTAAAGCTCGTTCCCACTTGTCGGCTGGCGGATATATTAATCGGATGTCGACGCCTTTATTCACTCTTCGGTTAATAACCGGCTGTCGGCCACCACAGCCGAAGCTGGTCTAATTTTAAACACTCTACGTGAAGCGATTGTGCACGATGAACGTCGACGAAGTTCTTGTTGTTATGTATTATGTAAGAAGAAAACAAAAGAAGAGAGCGAAGGAAATGAAATATTGGGTGCACCCAATCCTAAGAGAACGATTTCGTTTGGGAATATTTCAGAACCTACCTAATAACAGAAATGAAAAGTGACGAAATCAAGTTTTTAATTTTTAAGGATGTCAATATCTACATTCAACGATCTACTGTCTATAATATCGGTGAATATAAGCCCCGACACCCGACAAATGTGAACAACAAGTAAGAATACTTACTTAAACGATTTTTTTTCTAGACGACGAGGGCTGGCAAAACACACGACATTAATTGTCGGCAGTGTCGGCACCGACACATTATCAGTTTCCGACACGTGTGAATAGCTTCATATAATATACTCTGCCACTGGAACCTCCGATATATATACGGATCCGATACCCGACAAGTGGGAACCAGCTCCTACAAGTGTGTGTTATGTTATTTTTGTTGTCATTTTTATTTCCTTTTCTATAAACGTATGTAGGTATAATATTCTCTGTTGTCAGCTGATATCAAATTGATTTGATATTGATTTGATTGTGTTTGATTGATTGATTGGTTTGGTTGATTTGATTGTGCACCATAAACCAATATTTTGTACTATTGTACTATAGTTAATTCTAAGTTTTTGGTTGTCTGGAAGAGATTACTTTCGGAAAACCGCCAAATGTACTCTAGTACTAAAACCCCTGTGTATGTTTTTATGTATGTGTTGGTGTACAATAAAGATAATTGTATTGTATTGTGTGTATGGCTAGAAAACTTGTAACTTATATGTTTAGGCATGTTAAATAAAAATATTTAGTCTGTCACAAATCTGCAATACCCTAATTATAATATCTATTTCAAAAATTATATTGTATTAATTGTATATAATTTTCATTGATTAATGTTAAAACATAATATATTAAAAGAGGTAAAATGGCAATGATGCGCCGTTCGTATAAAAACCAGTGTCGTCGAGTCAGCCCCACCTTTCACCTCCACTACATCTGTACTTAAATAAATATGCAGCTTACGCACATATTTGCAATTTCAAATCTACCCAATCTTAGCGCCGCGCAATTACGCGATTTCAAATGAACAAATCACACGCAAGCACGCACACAAGCACGCATATCGCAGCGCGATCGCGTGTTACTGTAGAGATATGAGCGTTGATCATATCCTTGGCGCGTCTGCCTCGCCCACAATTCCATTCTAAACTCTTTAATATGTTCTGTGGTAGTAAAATATCCATTGAAAGTTGTCCTTATGCAGAGCGGGATACCGAGAACGATGGTAACAGTACGGAACGGACGGAAATGACCATACACGTGCAGTAAATACGCTAGTTTGAAACCACTCTGTACCTATTGGCTGCAACCCTTTTTGCGTCCCACTGCTGGTCACGGGTCTCTACCCATTATTGACGAGGCCTGGAGCTTTACTCCACGACGCTGCTCCAATGCGGTTTGGTGGAAATGCGGGTTAGTGGCCAACCCGCTGTCGGATGTTTTCAAACCGCTCATAAGGCCTCTGACTAGGTTTAACGACTGTTATCTATCGATAACAACCGGGACCGACGGCTTAACGTGTCCTCCAAAGCACGGAAACGCGCATGAAATTTTTGCCACTAGCGGTCGCCCATCTCACACCCGACCGCGCCCGTTTGGCTTAGCTGCATAGATCGCTTGCGTTTTACGCTTGCCGCCTGGCCATGCGCGCTTCATTCTGTATCGATAATTGACATGATAAACCCTTACAAGTAAAGACGCAAAATGAAAGAAATGTCAAGTCTGCCATTGCTAAAGAATAGAATTTATTCTTTGGCTTTGCTACTCTATTGATAAATTGAGCAATCGGCGAGGATGGAGACGGCGAGAGCTGTTCGCGACATAATAGTTTCGAAACGAAGGATTCAATACCATATTAGTTTTATAATATTTTAGAAAAATGATGCTGTATGCAATTAAAAAATAAATTAACATTAATTGAATCGATCGAAAAGGAAATTTCAATACAGTGTTATTGCCTTAATAATTTTGAAAATTGATATGACAGTATGAGTATTATATGAGATGAGAGTGGAAAGTAACCAACACACAAGCAAGACAATTTGTAGTCTTTGGCCGAAAAAGTAATAAGTTCTTTGACTATCCAAATTGGGTAGTTGACTGATATTGAGTATGTGGTGTTGGTGTATTTTACCTGCCGCAACCCTTTTGCGTCCTACTGCTGTGCACGTGTCTCTCCCCATTATTGGGGAGGCCTGGAGCTTACTCCACCACGCTGCTCCAATGCGGGTTGGTGGAAATCTTATATATATAAAAATCTTGTGTCACGATGTACCTATGTTGCCAATAAACTCCAAAAAGAGCGGAAAGTCCTCTAATAAAATTTCGATTCGAATCGCTTCGATTGAAAACAATTTTCGTCAACTGAGCAATCGACAAAAATGAAGACCAATAGAGCTCTGTTCACGACATAAGTAATAGTTTCACGGACTCGAGTCGGTAAATTCAATACAATATTACCTTTGTATCCGTAACATTGAAGAATGATACTTCAAGAGCGGAAAGTAAGATAAGTAGGTAATATGATTTAGGGGATAGGCTACCATAGCTATCTGATATTTATTAGAGTTACATAGTGAATTGAGAATATAAACCCGCGTGGCGTGGTCGATCGGAGGGTCTCGGCTTCGATTACCGGCAGGTCAGAAATTTGAATGATGAGTTTATATTTTTGTGCTCGGTCTGGGTTTTTGTGTTTCTGTCTTTGTATGTGTCCATGGTACCCACGACACAGAGTATATCTACCCTACTGTAGGGCTATGACTGTGAAAAGTTTATTTAAAAAAAATCGATGGTGTCGTGGGACACCGGATAGGAACGAAGTTCCTTATTATTTAATTATGATTTTTTATCGATAAAAAGCAAAAAAACTAATTAATTTTTTTTTAAATTTAACATCTTTATTTTATTTAAATTATAAATATATATTATATAGAAGAAACAGCTATTTATATGAATAAAAAAATATAATAATAATAACAGCCATCACGTAGACTATATTAGGCACTGTATAGCCGTCATAATATAGACTATACATAAAAATCTTACTTTACGGACGTTTTTTCCCGCAACGCCCCATAAGGAACTTCTTTCATAATAAACTTTTTTATTTTCTCATATTAGAATTTAAAATATGACATACAAACATTAAATATTGTTGCAAGCTTTATTTTTAAGAGCTATTTTAAAACCTTTCTTAAAAAAACATGGGGTTCTTTAAGAAACACGCCCAACGTGAAACTCAGAGGGAAGCTTATTCCACAGTTTGCATATGCGTGGTAGAAATGAACAGTAAAAATGGACTGTTGACGATTGCCATATGTCCAAGTGATGGGGCTTAAGTATCTAACCGTCTAATTCGCATAAGTAATTATCGTTGTAAGGGCGGCAGAAGAAACATAAAGCACCTACGAAGCTCAGATTCTCAAGAATGTCAATAAGTCTAGGTGTAAAAAAAAAAACAATGCGCATAAAAGGTGTATTTTACGGATGCTAGATATATTTCCAATGTTTCGCGTGCCTTCACAATCAGCAATCGAGATTTTCAATTTCACAGGTCATTTGCTGTTCGTTTCAAGCTTCTTGCGACGCCTTATTGCTGTTTTATTATTTACGTAGGTTCGTGTCTTCTGGTACAAGCATGTTTTTAGCGCTTATTTGTATAAATCAGAAACACCCATCTGATTGCCTGCTATATGGGTTTTCGGAGAAAGTACTCTAATTGTGTGTTCTTCGAAAAGATTTTACAGTTAGGTCGGCAAACGTATATTTCTATCAAAATAAAAAAATATTCTTTCACAACAGTAACGGGTGCAGCGGTTGTCCTCTTCCAGTCGTACCAAAGATAGTTTTCCCAGTATCTATACACATTTTAAGTATTTCGCGTGCCTTCACAATCAATCGAGATGTTCAATTTCAGAGGTCATTTGCTACCACCTAGTTTTTGATTAAAATTTATAATTAATTTGCATGGCTTCTGTTACTGCCCTGCCCTGTTTTAACTCTTATTTGTATAAAAACAGTATAAAAATGGCTGAAGAAAACGAAATGGCTGAAGAAAATGAATTTTTTTTGGACATTTACTCAAATAGCATTCTAGTAGTCTGTTCCTCAAATATCCTCCAATTTGGATGACAAAACATGTTTTCACTGAAAAAAGAATATAATCTTTTCGCAGCGCCGATTTCCGCAGCAAAAAAATAATTTATTTACTTCATTGGTACAGACGGATTTCATAAACGATTGATACATATTAAATATTTCACGTGCCTTTACAATCAGCAATCGAGATTTCCTATTTCACAGGCCATTTGCTGTTCGCTTTAAGCTTCTTTCTGTAATATTTAGTGTTAATTTATTATTTGTGTACGTGGATCCTGTAACTGTACTGTCTTTCTGCTCTTATCGGTGTAAAAACGGTATAAAAATGCCAGAAAAATGAAATAAAAACCTTTTTTGGAGATTTACGGTATCAGCATTCTAGCAGTCTGTTCTTTAAAGATTGTCCAATTTAGATTTCAAATGCATGTTTTCACTGAATCAAGAACTTTTTCGTGCAGTGAAAAAATCTTTTATTTACTTCGGTAGAGCTAGAGAAGGATTTCACAAGCGCTAGATACATTTTAAGTAAATGCTTTGTAATATATATTATTATTTACAAATCTGTTTTGGATCTGATTTGTGTTATAAAGAAAAAGTTTAAATAAATATTGTAGATTAACGGAAAAACTATTTTTGTAATTCGTTCACGGAAGACTTTCCATTTAGGTTGGCAACCGTTATGTTTCCACCGAAGCAAATGTATAAAAATGCCTAAAAAAGGAAATTAATGTATTTTTTGGAGAACAGCATTACAACAGTAACTATATTCTTCAAATATCTTCCAGTTTGTATGGCAAGATATTTCCACTGAAGTAAGAAATATTTTTTACTTTTCCCATGTTTGCTGTTATAATTTTATTTATTTACTTTGGAGGAGCCACAGACGCATTTCACAAATGCTTCACATTTTAAGTATATTTCGTGCCTTCACCATCAGCAATGGAGATTTCTAATTTCACAGGTCATTTGCTGTTCAATTTAAACTTCTTGCGATGCTTCACTACAATTTTATTATTTACGGACGTGTCGACTGTAACGTTCCTTTCTGTTATTATTTGTTAAAAATAAAGATAGGATAATAAACACTATACCATAGCTTGAAGCACCCTATGCCTTTTACAATAAAAACTACCGATATAACCCAAAAATGCAACAAGAAAACGAAAATAAAAGAAGAGCACTACATGTCCTTCCGGACTTCCGACCGATTAGTGTCCAACCCGCTGTCGGATGTTTTCAAACCGTTCATAAGGCGTCTGACAAGTCAAGCGACTGTTATCTGTCGGCAACAACAGGACCAACAGATTAACATGTCCTGAAGCACGGAAACTTGCATGATATTTGTCCACTCACGGTCACCCTCGCACACCATATCCCACCTAACCGCACCCGCTTAGCTGCGTAAATCGCGATTGGTTACCATGAGGCGGCCAAGAGCCTGGGAAGTAATAAATAGCGTAACTGCAACCTCACACACGAATGAGGTTTTGCTTGAGGTTGTATGTAATAGGATGCAATGTTACTTTATTTATAAACTAGTCTTCCGCCAGCGACTGCGCTCGCGTGGTCCCGTTTAATGGGTCCCCGTAGAGTAAAACATAGTCTTTGTGCTATTCCAGGCTTCATTGCTTTATTAAAATCATAGGCGTTTAGCCAGTTGCTTAAACCGCGTTGACCCTATTACCCGTTTTCACGTAGGAATGAAGCATTTTCCCGCGGTAAGAAGTAACCTAAATTACTCAGGGTGACTGTAGCTTTGTAATGGTGAAAGAATTTTTGAAATCGGAACAGTAGTTTTTGAGTTTATTCATTACAAACATACAAAAATACAAATCTTTCCTCTTTATAATGTTAGTATAGATAAAAATCCATACTAATATTACCTATAAATTTGAAAGTAAATCTGTCTATCTGTAACGCTTTCCCGCTGTTACTACTGACCCAACTTGATTGACCCAACACAGAGAGTGGGGAAAGAACATAGGATATTTTTATATAGGAACCTATAAAACAGGTCCACTCGGGCGAAGCTGCTGGCGGAAAGCTAGTTATGAATAAATCACAATTAGTTTTAAATATCCATCAGCTACAAAACTCTAACATTTTTACACTAAACCTATATAAGATCCTACAATCTACAAATTTGCAACAACAATGTAAGGGCCTCTTTCACCATTTTCAAGTAAAGTGACAAGTACGCCAATTGTCGGTTAAAGTCACCCGTAACTTCAATTTCAACTTCACGATGTTCGAGTAGCACTAATCACATGATAAACGTTCTCATAGCTTTTGCTTGCCAAATAATTTTACTTGGGACGTAACTAATCAACACTTTACTTGGAGATGGTGAACGAGGCCCTAAGTGTTTCATACCTAAATACGAATGTTTGCAACCCTAAAAATACACGCAGCGTTGTCTTAAGTATAATTTTATTCATACGTTAACCCGCCAGGGAATTAAAACGACCTAAAAATGTAAACGCCAGAATGCTTTAAATATACCCGCGTCATTTACTCTTAGCATTCCGTAGTTAAAAAGTAAATGAAACTCTCGTGAGATCACATTGACCGTCCGTCTATGTGTTGAGACGTTTTTCTAGAAGTAATAAGTTGATATTTATTCAGCTATCAGGAATATTTTCGACGTAGCCGTGAAAAACATCGAGGTTTTGAGAAAACATAGTTTTTGACGTGATAACGTCTTTAAAATCGTTTTAGTCGGGTGACATGTTCAGAAACTTGTGTCACACCAAAACCTCACGAGCGCGATCGCAGGTATAACGAGAGAGAGACGGACCGATCTCCCGTCTCATCTCGAGCGCTGCCAGTCATTCCGTGAAACTTGTCACGCGGAATCCTCACGAGCGGAGGCTGGCATAGCGTTCGAGTGAGTGGACCGATCTTCCGTCTCTCTCACTCTAGCGGCATACAAACGAATGGAGATTTTCTCGTGCGGACGTTATCACGTAAACATCTCGATCGTAAACCTAATTTACAAACAATTTGCCGTTTTTTTTTAATGGAGAATCAGATAAGCATACAGCCCATGGACACTTACACAAACAATACTACACACATTAAATCTAGTTGTATGTAACTTCAAGCAAGCAAGTTTTGCTTGTGGTGGTCACCGTCATCAAGTAAGTCTAACCAGTAATTGTACCTTTCCATCGAAACACAATAGAACTGCTTCCCAGGTCGAAGATTAAAGCTCTACCACGTACAAAAAGTAGTCAAAAAGACTGCAAAATATCCCTTTAAATTTATTTTCGAAAACATGTAAACAATTACTTTTTATTACGAATTTGAATGATTTTTATTTATTTATTTATTTATTTATTTAACATTCGTACCACCTTAAATTAAGGGCTACAGGGTTAAACTTAATGCCTAATGGCATTCTCTGCCAGTCAACCCTGGGTGATGGTGAGAGCTATGGGTAGGCACGACATAAATTATAAAAATGCTTATTATGTAAAGAGAAAAATATATAATTAAAACAAGTAATTGAATAAACAAGATTTATCAGTATTTATTAATAATAGGTATATATAGAAATATAATACACATATAAATGTACATAAATATACATACATACATATACAATATACAAATAACATTTAAAATAAATTATTATTATAATAAATATTTAATATAATAATAATAAATATATATATGATTGCCATTTACTCGTAGGTAAGTAGGTACGGAACGTTCAGGGCATGGACCAGGGTCACACTTGTAAGAGTTTTACAGTTGGTCGTTAGCGTGGTATACTAATCTAGATTTTTCTTATTACTTTTTCAAATATGGAGCTGAGTGGTCTAAGTTTTTTTTTACAAATTTCTGCTCTTATTAACCCTCAGATAATTTACAAAGAGACATAAGCAAGAACTGATATGTCTTGAACAATCTTAAGTATTGGAAAGAGTTGTGATACCAGAGTTGTTAAGTAGGTACAACGAAATAGTTGGAACGCCGGCTACCCACACCTTGAAACAATTTGAAACGTGTGTTTTCAGTTGGTAATTGGAGTGCTTGTTTCAGGATGAGTGAAAACATTGCAGAATTTAATTGCTCCATTTTCCCTTACCATAGCTAACTGAAAATTTATTCATTTTTTACAGCAATTATCTTGTTCATCAACCCGGTCTTAACCAAAAGAGTGTGGTATAAGTTATTTTCAAATCTTTACTATGTAATGTGTCATTAGAATTTTTAAATAAATATAAATGTTAAAAAATTTAGAAAAATGAAGTTATCAGAATACATGATCAGGCTGAAGCCATTATAAAAAGGTATTAGTATTACAAAATATAGGTATAATTCAAAATTTTGGATAGTCTTAAACACCAATAATGACGTGGGCGTGAGAGTTGGATATATTATTATTATTATTATTTTCAACCTTTTTTTTTATGTCCCACTGCTGGGCACAAGTCTACTTCTCAGACAATTTGAGAGGGATTTAGGCCATAGTCCACCACGCTGGCCAAGTGCGGATTGGTGGACGTCATGCTTTCGAGAAATTATGAATTTCTCTCAGGCATGCACGGCGATGGAGAACATCGTAATCAATGAAATATCACGATATTTTCCATCACCGTGGAGTAGCGATAAAATTGCACATTACAAATTTCTTTGTCAGAGGTGCGAGCCGAGGATTTGAACCTGGGATCTACCGCGTCGAAAACCGCGATTTTTTACCACTCGGCCATCATATTATTTACCACTTGTTTATCCTTTTTTCATAATATATCAATGCAAACGGCAATTCTGCTATAAACATACATTAATCTCATATGGCTTAGATATAATGTACTGCAAAGTCCTGTAAGCTAAAGAAAAACATGGTGACACAATCTCAGCTCCGCGAACTTTATCCCAGCTGTAAGCTCTCAAAGCAGCGAGGTCAGAGTATAAAAATAATGTAGTTTAAAAAACTAAAAAACAGGCATTTTTGAAAATACGAACAAAAAGTAAAAAATAAGAAGAAAATGTATTTTACTGTAAAAAAGCGTGGGGTGTATGGTGTCAATAGTATCTTAAAAACCACCCCACGCTTTTTTTTACCGTAAAATACATTTTCTTCTTATTTTTTACTTTTTAGTTGGTATTTTCACAAAAGCGTGTTTTTTAGTTTTATAAACTACATTATTTATTTTTAATTTTTTGTTGGATTTTTTTCATATTATAGAAAGATTCCGTTACATACAGGTCAATATAAGCGTGTTAAAAATATGTTTAAAACTTTATATTTGTTTCATTAAGTACCACATTTTCTTCTTATTTTTTACTTTTTAGTTGGTATTTTCACAAAAGCGTGTTTTTTATTTTTTTAAACTACATTATTTATTTTTAATTTTTTAGTTGGATTTTTTTTCATATTATAGAAAGATTCCGTTACATACAGGTCAATATAAGCGTGTTAAAAATATGTATAAAACTTTATATTTGTTTCATCAAGTACCTTAGGCCGCGAACTTATCAGCCTCCCCTCGTATATATTTTTTATCCTGATGATCCTAGTTAGGACTTTAATATAAAGTTATGAGATTATGGTATTATCATCGGCCCTTGACCCTTGTGCAAATATTCAAGTTAATCATGTCCGTTTTCACCGACAAGCCCCTAAGCGTCACTTAACTAGGTAGCCTCTAAACTAGGGTGTCCCCTTAAACAGTCCCTTACCTAAATTCAATTTCACCATGCTAGGTACAAACGGGCATCGACTCCTAGAAGTAAGTGAAAATGAAGTTAAAAGATTCCGTTACACACATACATACATACATACAGGTCAAGCTAATAAAAGCGTGTTAAAAATCATATAGTACATTCCAATCCCTGTTTTTGTGTGACATGTTATACTAATGTACGGTTAAAATAAGCGAAGACGTGGATTCATTGTAGTAAACGTGAACACACGTACCTATATGAGCACGGATTAGTCGTAACCGTTTGGTAATTAGTCTAAGAGCTAAACTCCATAATGGACTTGGCAAATGGTAAAGCGGTTAGGGCCTTGGGGATCTATAGTCTGAGAGTTAAAAACCATAATGAATATTTAGAGAAAATGAAATAGTCTCCGCGGACGAAGTCGCGAGTAAAAGCTAGCAGAATAAAATTAAATAAATAAAAAATAAATATTTCCGCGGTGACGCCGGCCAGTCCGGAGCGGGAGTTTTCGTTCTATGTGTTATTATTTATTCTTATGTCTGTGCAGAGATGGCCCGGCGGTTAGCGTAGAACGCAAACGATCTATACAATTAAGCCAAAGGGGCTCGGTCGGTTGTGAGAAGGGTGACCGCTAGTGGCAAAAAATTTCATGCGCGTTTCCGTGCTTCAGAGGGCACGTTAAGCCGTCGGTCCCGGTTGTTGTCGATAGATGACAGTCGTTAAACCTTGTCGGAGGCCTTATGGGCGGTTTGAAAACATCCGACAGCGGGTTGGCCACTAACCCGTATCTCCACTAACCCGCATTGGAGCAGTGTGGTGGAGTAAGCTCCAGGCCTCCCCAATCATGGGGAGAAGCCCGTGCCCAGCAGTGGGACACAAAAAGGGTTACAGCAACTCTGTCTCGTGGGTACCATGGACACATACAAAGACAGAAACATACACCCAGACCGAGCACAGCTTAAACACATCATTCAAATTTCTGTTACGCCGGGAATCGATCCCGGGACCCCCCGATTGGCAATCCGGCATGGTAACCATTGCGCCACACGGGTCGTCAAAGTGGCTTAAATATAATGGTCTGCGAACTCCTGTAAGCTAAAGGTAAACATGGCGATTCATATACAAAGAAGTAAATGGAAAATCTAACAAAATCTGAGCACTCGCGAACTTTATCCCAGCTCTAAGCTTCAAAGCAGCGAGGTCAGAGTATAAAAGCATACAAATACAAAATCTTATGGGTCTTGTTATACCAATACAGAACAAGCTAAATATTGTTTCGTAAAATCTGAAGCGTGCATGGCCCGGCGGTTAGCGTAGAACGCCTGCGATCTATGCGACTAAGCCAAACGGGCGCGGTCGGGTGTGAGATGGGTGACCGCTAGTGGCTAAAAAATTCAGGCGCGTTTCCATGCTTGTTTCATGCATGGAGAGCACATTAAGCCGTCGGTCCCGGTTGTTGTCGATAGATAACAGTCGTTAAACCTTGTCGGAGGCCTTATCGGTGGTTTGAAAACATCCGACAGCGGGTTGACCACTAACCCACATTTCCACCAACCCACATTGGAGCAGCGTGGTGGAGTAAGCTCCAGGCCTCCCCAATAATGGGGAGAGACCCGTGCCCAGCAGTGGGACGCAAAAGGGGTTGCAGCCATTCTTACTATTAAATACTTGCTAATAGATTGGATACTTTTCACTATTACGTTTATAATAATTAGAATTCTGTGCCTTTAGAGCAACATGCAACGAAGCTGCGTCATGAATTGAGTTCCAGATCATCCGGAGTTCAAGATGACCTAAGTATTACCAAAGTTTGTCACTACTTTACATTTCCCTTTCATTTTCTGACATTAAATAAATAATAAATAAACGCTACACACTCATAGCCCCACAGTAAGGTAATTAATACCCTGTGTCGTGGGTGCCATGGACACATACAAAGACAGAAACACAAACACCCAGACCGAGAACAGAAATCTAAATTCATCATTCAAATTTCTGTTTCGCCAGGAATCGAACCCAGGACCCCTCGATTGGCAGTCCGGCATGGTAACCATTGCGCCATGCGGATCGTCAACATTACGTTAAAGATTACTCTTCACTCGTTAATCAACCAACAGTAAAACAATATCTTCTGTGTTACAGAACCGCAGCATCCTCAACTGTTCTTTGTGGGCTACGCTGAAACGTTAAAAGTACACAAGACGCAAATAATGATAAAACGGACGCAATACAGTCAAAGTCGGGATATTGACCGCCTAGAGGCCTCAAAGTGCCGAAAAATCTCACTGTGAGTACGTTCAAAAAGATAGCGTTTTAAAAATTGTTGCTAAATAATTTCGTACACTTATAATTACACTGTTGCTTTAAACGATTTTAGACGTCCACATTTCTTTTAAATATTACTTTTAAATTACCTACGCGAAACCTTCACTTTTGGAGTCAGACACACATAGACAAAAACACAAACACCCAGACCGAGAACAGAAATTTTAAACTCATCATTCAAATATCTGCTTCGCCGGGAATCGAAACCGGGACCCTACGGTCACCAGGCATTGTAAACATTACGCCACGCGGGTCGTCAAAATGCTACAGGTGTTACGCAATAGCACAAGAACTCAGCGAAGACTCAGGTTTGCATAGGGTTGTATAAGAGTCCATGAGTGACTATTGCTTTAGAAGTAAATTGTCGTAGCGCGCGAAGTAATTTATTTATTTATTTTAGTCATTTAGTACGGATTGCTCCAATTACACTAATGAACAATGAATTACGAATATTAACAAACATAAACTTAATTACTTATTTACAATTAATTATAGATAGAATTACAGTCATAATAATCAAAATATATTAAAATTATATTTAAAAAAAAGGTATTAATTAATTACAATATAATGTCAACTAGGTAAATGAACGAATTATAATAATATGAAAAAAATAAAATAAAAATAAAATGTCATCATGCCATTCATACATCACGCACTCATTTCACAATAGCGCATGCACTCTGATAGAATCGTCTTCGTAAGTAACCGCGTTCTTCGGTGTGACCGATAACGGGTTCAAAACCTCGGCGCGCACCTCTGACAAAGAAAATTTTAATGTGCGAATTTATCACTGCTATCACCATCGAGCATTCGATTTCGAAAATATCGTGATATTTGTTTCATTACGATGTTCTCCATCGTATTTCATAAGTTCATAAGTTCAAAATCAAATTCATAAGTTCATATGTATTTCTCGAAGGCATGATGTCAACCAATCTGCACTTGGCCAGCGTGGTGGACTATGGCCTAAATATCAGTGGAACATAAAAAGGTTGAAAAAAAATTGTCGTAGTAGTAGTCGATGTTTAATTATGTTGCAATTTCGCACTTAGATATAGCATACCTTTGACTTCTAACTGTAGGTCGTACTTTAACTATCGCGTGCAAAGAAATCGAAAATAGTTTTTTCTTTGCTCTATGATCGCGTGTTTTCCGCCTCAAGTGAGACCGTACCCAGCACAAACAGTGGTTTTACTGGTAATACGCGAAAAACTCTGTTCGGACCGGCCTTACCCAGCTTATGAAGACTATTCGGCGCCGCAATGGATTACATTTACGTTAAAATTGAATTATTTTTACGTTTTACCGCTTTATTATCCTTCACCGCAATCTTTTTTATTTTTTAGGGTCGTAACAAAATGGATTTTTCGAAGGATTGTAAAATTATGTGGCTCTATTTTTGTACTTTGGACATTTAAGGAAATATTTTAATGCCTCAATAAAACCTAAAAATCCATGGTTACTTAGTTAAATTTTGAAAACGGAATTCATTTGATGACCCGTATGGCGCATTAATTACTATGTGGCCTGCCGACCGAAGGGTCTCGGGTTCAATTCCCGGCAAAGCAGAAATTTAAGTGATGAGTTTAAAATTTCTGTTCTCGATCTGGGTGTTTTTGTTTCCGTCTTTGTTGTGTGTATCCGTGGCTCTCACGACACAGGGTATATCTACCCTACTGTGGGGCTTTGAGTGTGAAATGTTATTACAAATAATCTGAAACTACCAAATACTTAGATCTTATTCATTCGATTTATAAATCATTTTTAAGATATAAGTATTTTGATTATAATTCTGTAAGTATAAGTTCTGTGTTATTTGTTAGCATTTAGGTACTAAATTCTTTACTTTCTAAAAAACAAGCGTAGTATATGAAGTAACATGTTCGTACTGAGAGTCGAAGGATCCTGGGTTCGATTCTCGGTAAGGACGAAATTATGTTCTTGGTCTTTGTGTTAGTATAAAGATAAAAATAAATTGATAAAAAATATATTATTGACTTTAAGAATAGAAATTTTCTCATAATGAACGTCTCGTGTCTTTGGCTTCTTCTGTATCCATAATACTAACGACACATGGAATCCTATAGCAAATTATTTAAAAAATCAAATTAATAGTATGTCTTAGAATAAATACGTATAGAATGAGTGTCTTCATACAAGCGTGCTGTCAAAATTGAAGCACTAAATAGATTCCTACAGCTGTCACATCTGACAAACAAAATATTTTTATTTTGACCAAATTAACTATAAAATACTACAAAATATTGAAAACACTGTGAAAAGTTATTTTATTAGACTTCTTTTGTTTTTAAAAAAATGTTATGATAAAATTTAACCTTATGTCTTACGGAGCGGCCCGGCGTTTGGTGCCATTAATCAACATGCTTCAATTTTGGCGCGCGAACTTTGTTTCTATGATGTAATTGTAATTATTCTAAGTAGTATGTTTTTTTCTAGTGCAAATAAAATACAGAGATATTTTTAACCATCATGACTGATGAAATAGTAATGACGCATTCATCGTTATACATAAAAACGCATTAACTCACTCAATATTGAAAGCATTTCATAAGAATTTCAATCAAGCACTTTTTGCAAATAACTGGTACGCACGTACGCTTCATAGAATTTTATCGCAAATGAGAATAGCTAAAGGCACATAATTATCTGGGCGACTATTGCCTTGAATTCTGGAACGGAAAAATTAAAGGGCTCAGGAATTCAGAGGCGACGTGAGGGCATTTTGGAAGTGTTAACGAACATCGAATGTTATTTGATGAACAGATGCTAATTTTAATTTTTGTTTTGATACAATACGAGTAATCTAAAAGGTTCAACTGGGAGTTACTCGTTGCTTTTTTTTATTTGAATGGAGTAGCAGACGAGCATGCAGGCCACGTGCTGTTAAGTGGTCGCTGCAGCCCATGGACATCTACATGCAACCTCAACTCAAGCAAGCATAGGTAAGTCTTGTCCGAGATCGTATGCAGTTGCGCTGCTACTCCAGAGGCTAGTGGTCGCCTCATGTAAGTGTGGCCATCAACTGCACCTTTCCACCGAAATACAATAGAATTGGTTCACGGCAGAAGTGGGTTACATTTACAAGTACCTGGACGACCGATCATTGCTCGAATAAAAACTATTAATTTTCTTGGTTTAATGTTAAGCAAAACACTCATTGTCTTGGCTGGCTGCAACCCTTTTTGCGTCCCACTGCTGGGCACGGGTCTCTCCCCATTAATGGGGAGGCCTGGAGCTTACTCCACCACGCTGCTCCAATGCGGGTTGGTGGAGATGCGGGTTAGTAGCCAACCCGCTGTCGGATGTTTTCAAACCGCCCATAAGGCCTCCGACAAGGTTTAACGACTGTTATCTATCGACAACAACCGGGACCGACGGCTTAACGTGCCCTCCGAAGCACGGAAACGCGCATGAAATTTTTTGCCACTAGCGGTCACCCATCTCACACCCGACCGCGCCCGTTTGGCTTAGTTGCATAGATCGTTTGCGTTCTACGCTAACCGCCGGGCCATGCGCGCTTCATTGTCTTAATGTTACTTAACAACGCCATCTGCAATAGCTCCCAATTCAAAAAAAATCACAAAAAATAAAAAAGCAACATGCTTGATTGAGGTTGAAATCCGGGTTCCTATATAGCTACGCAGTCAGCCTACGTAACCATTCCACCAAGGAAGCTTTAATTCCATCGGCTGACCGACGGACGGCTTAACGTGCCGTCCGAAGAACGGAAATACGCATGCATTTTTTTTGCTGCCAGCGGTCACACACCCGACCGCGCCCGCTTGGCTTAGTTGCTTAGATCATTTGCGTTCTATGCTAACCGCTGGGTCAAGCGCGCTTCAGCTTGACGTTATATAGCCTAAAACATTCATCGATTAACTGACCATTCAACATAAAAATAATATGTCAATTCCAACGAGCTGTTCCTGAGATTTTAGCGTTTTAAACGTTTTACAATACTAAAGAGTTTATTCGATTGAAATCATTAATCTCAGAAACCACTGGTTCGAATTACCGAAAGTCCCGGTTCCAATAGTCCGTGTTGAATAGATATCTTTATATCCAGGACGTTTTTAAGCTATTAAATATTACGTTACGACTTAAATAAATGGATTAATATGTCTCTGACTAACAAATCTCTATCCACGCGGACGACGTCATGAGCACCAGCTAGTGTGAATTAAATAAATAAACAACTAACGTTTCACACTTATAGCCCCACAGTAGGGTAGTTATACCCCATGTCGTGGGTGCCATTTACACACACAAAGACAAAAACACAAACACCCAGAACAGAAATTTTAAAGTCATCATACATATTTCTGCTTCGCCGGGAATCGAACCCGGGATCCTCCTATCGGCAGTCCAGCATTGTAACCATTACGCCACGCGGGTATTTATTTAATTAGGTTCATGGTGACCACTTCTTAATATGACCACTTTCCAATATGACCACCTCCCGCTATGACTACTTCCCATTATGACCACTTTTCGATATGACTACTTCCCAATATGACCACTACGCGATATGACCACTTCTCTTTATATGCAACCTTTCATTTAAATAATGACTACTAAAAGAAAACATGAAATGAAGCATGAAAAGGCGTCCACAGTCATTAATTATTTACGTCACTTAATGCAGCGTCGCGACGCTTACAAACAACAGCTGTGCAGAACACCTGGCAAAAACGATTCAGGAAAGTACAGGTTCATTGCCCCTTTAAAATTAAGCTTTATTCTTTAGTATCACATAAAAACTCAAGATAAAGCGCGTAAACTGTTAATGGTGACATGATATAATTTTCATAGTTCAACCGGCGAACGACTAACGCGGGTGAAACCGCGACGAACACCCAGTATGTACGTAGAAATAGCTCCACGAAATTTTGCTGGTTTATATAAAAAAAAATACACTCCGGGAATGCCGACAGCAGTGAAAACTTATTTAAGGTGCGTTAGACATTTTTTACATAGGTACTATAGGGTTATTGGGTTATGAATTGCATTTTATTTATGAATTGTCTTTTATTAATTATTAGAAATTTTAAAATACACTTGATATTATTTTATGAATCATCGTTAACAATTTCGACAACTCTTGTATCTTCATCATTATCATTAAAACTATTACAATCTAAAATAGAAACTATAGGTTGCTTGGCTTCGAAAAAGTTAATGCTCCAGAACTTACCAAATAAGATGCAATCCCAACTCTATACTAAACGTCTATACTCGGTATATATTACCTGCGTCTCGTAACGGTGTCGCGAGTCCAGAGATTTTATCCCATCTAAAAATATGCGTACCGCGCTAAAAGAAGTTTTCACTTCAAAAATATTCAACGTAACATTTTCAAATTATTAAAGTGGACGTAAATATGGACTTTTAAAGCATGGCTAGAACTGAAAAGTAGCAAAAATCGGCCGTAAACAGCTGAAATCGCAGAATTATGCAAAGCTATATTTTGGAGGCAAATTCAGAATTTAAATGCAACGCAGAATTTTGAACGAATTGAAATTTCGTATAACATGCTGGCAGAATCGTGATAACAGTTTATAATTTCCCGAGGGCTTTACAAAAATTTAGTTTTAGTTTATGGTTTCATCGATATAGAGGTAGGTAATAAATTCATTACTCTAAATAAAACGGTTGCCATCTTTTTGAATATTTCATTTTCATGCTTTTATCATAGCCTGTTAATACCTACAAAATACAAAAAGGTAAAGTACCTTTTTACCGACTTCCAAAAGAAGGAGGTACTGTATTCGGCTGTATGTATTTTTTTTTATATATGTTCACCGATTACTCCGCCGTTTGTGGACCGATTTTCGAAATTCTTTTTTTGTTCGTATGCTTATACTTCCGAGGTGGTCCCATTGTCACCAAATCAGGATCTGATGATGGGATCCCAGGGAAATCGAGGGGAACTCTCAAATTTTATAGGCACACACATTGATTTTCTTATACTTTCTGAAGCATAAGAGATATTTGTGCATAGTAATCATCATCTCATGTTGCTGAGCTGATGATGGAAGGTACTGCAACAGTGAGGAGTTGAAAGCAAATTCTTTCAATAAATAGTTTTTTATTCCAAATCTTACATTCCTGAGGTGTTCCAACTGTCACCAAGTCAAAGTCTGTTGAGGGGATCCCAGAGAAATCGAAGGGAACATTCAAATTTTATAGCACAACAAATGATTTTCATATTTTTACTAAAGCAAAACAGGCATTTTTGTATAATTATCATCATAGCATGTTGCTGAGCTGATGATGGAAGGTACTACGAAGGTTAGGAGTTGAGAGCAAATTCTTTCAATAAATGGTTTTTTGTTCGAAATCTTACATTTCTGAGGTAGTCCAACTGTCACCTAGTCAAAGTCTGATGATGGTATCCCAGAGAAATCGAAAGGAACATTCAAATTTTGTAGCACAACAAATGATTTTCATATTTTTACTAAAGCAAAACAGGCATTTTTTTATAATTATCATCATAGCATGTTGCTGAGCTGATGATGGAAGGTACTACGAAGGTTAGGAGTTGAGAGAAAATTCTTTCAATAAATTGTTTTTTGTTCGAAATCTTACATTTCTGAGGTAGTCCAACTGTCACCAAGTCAAAGTCTGATGATGGTATCCCAGAGAAATCGAAAGGAACATTCAAATTTTATAGCACAACAAATGATTTTCATATTTTTACTAAAGCAATACAGGCAGTTTTGTATAATTGTCGTCATATCATGTTGCAGAGCTGATGATGGAAGGTACTATGACGGTTAGGAGTTGAGAGTAAATTCTTTCAATAAATGGTTTTTTGTTGGAAATCTTACATTTTTGAGGTGGTCCAACTGTCACCATGGCAAAATCTGATGATGTGATACTAGGGAAATCGAGGGAAACACTGAAACTTAATAGGCACACACATTCTTTTAGTCATATTTTTTAACATAATACAAATATTTGTGTCCGGTAATTATCACCTCATGTTGCTAAGCTGATGATTGAAGGTACAACTCCTCAACCGTTAGGAGCTGAGAGCAAATTCTTTCATTAATTTATACGTTCAGATGGACTTATAGTAGTATTCTTTCAGGGTATAAGATGGCTATTAGATAAACATGATTATAAAAGGTTTCTCTTTAACGTTTAGAAATTAACTGAAAAAAATTCCAATTATGCTTATACATATGTGCAGAATTATTAAAATTACTAAAAAGAGTGAAATAAATTAAGTTTTTAACAAAAAAAATAGAACCGACTTCAAACGGTAAAAAATAAAATTGTTCAGTACCTACTTCTTCTTGCTTATGGTAATGACTCTTAAAACTATTTTTGAAGTCGGGCCCTTAGTAAAATGTCCTGTCTTAGTAAATATAGTGTACCTTTCATTCTGAATGGGCACCGACTCCAATATAGTTTTAACAGTCATTACCATAATCAAGAAGAAGTAGGTACTGTCCCACTGTCTGTACTGTCGTTGCCCATTTAGAACGAATGGTACGACATTTTAGTAAGGGCCCGACTCCAAAAATAGTTTTAAGAGTCATTACCATAAGCAAGAAGAAGTAGGTACTGAACAATTTTATTTGAAGTCGGTTCTATTTTTTTGTTAAAAACTTAATTTATTGTATTTTTCCTACAAAGAAGACAGAAGTTTTTTCATGAAATTTTATAATACTCTTGTCCTATATTTATGTTGTTTGTGAGCAGCGATGGCCGAGTGGTCAGGACCGCGGTCTACAACTCATGGGTACCGGGTTCAAATCCTCGGCGTGCACGTCTGACAAAAATAATTTGTAATGTGCACATTTTATTGCTGCTCCTCGGTGATGGAAAATATTATGATATTTAATTCATTAGGATTTTTTCCATTGCCATTCATTCCTGTGAGAATTTCATAATTTCTCAAAGATATGATGTCCACCAATCCGCTCTTGGCCAGCGTGGTGGACTATGGCATAAATCCCTCTCACTCGTGAGAGGGGACCTGTGTCCAGCAGTGGGATATAATAAAGGTTAAAAAAAATTGGATACTATAAATATTTCAAAAGTCACATAATAATATGTAAACGTTTTCACTTAAATATAATGTGAAAGTTGGAATGAAAATCATTTTTTGGTATCGGGGGAGAAACTTTCAAAAGGTACCCGGCATCTTGGGAGGGGATACCAGGTTATGTGGGATTTGTACCGCACTAAAACCCCCTCGGTGGCCTGCCTTTGCGCTTGGGGAGGACACCGGGATCTCCAGTGCAACGCACTGGTGTCCTCCACGCGCGGTGCCCCAGAACGGGCCCATCTTTGGGAGAGCAGATGTGCTCTCCTGCACCTTCCGATGCTTACGGCGGCATGCGGCCACGCACACACCGCCGTCCTACCCGGGGCTGCTGGCTGGACGGATCGAGCTCCCACTCTCACCGCCCACAAACCCGGAAGTCCCTTTTAGTCGCCTTTTAGGATCAGGCAGGGGATGCCGTAGCTCTATTATTAATCCCGAAGCTACAGGGACTAGACAGTAACAGAGTTTTTAAGTAGTTGTAATGCTATTGTGGAAACTGACAGTTATTATAAGTGAAGCATATTTTAAATATAATAATACATATCCCATGCCATTAATTTGTGTATGTTTTTAAATTAATATGTATTCTCGTCATAATTTTAACAAGTAAAGTGGAGGGAATCCGGATCGACAAGGACCAGATATTGATGGGAAAAGGGGGGACCTCCGGTTCGTTATGACCAAAAATGGTGGAATAAAGGGTGGAAAGGAGGGTGGTCCCCCACTGCGGGTGATGGAATTGTGGACTGTAAGTTGCGGTTTGAATTAAAGGTGGAAAACGAGAAGGATTGGTAAAGGGAACAAACGCACTTACTTGGTGCTGGAGCAGATGGTATGCTCGTGTACTGATGAAGCCTTCTCTTGCCCGGGAACTGATGTTGTCTTTCACACTTATTTATCACTTGAAGTCAGTTAAATCACAAAACTATTGACAGCGGTGATGGTGGCGATGCGGCGAGTCTGATGACCACGTGTTAGGTGGCTTGCGGTGCGGTTGTCACTAGAGGACTTGCATACGCGTCGGCGGCGTGCGCGTCGGCGGCGGGACGAAGGCAGACTGAGTTGATAGATCTTCCTGATCCATATTATGTAATAGTGCGCTTGCGGGAAAGAGAGGGAGGGTGAAGGGGAGGGAGGTGAAATGACTTAATTGGCGCGAACATCCCCCCGGCCTTGAGGTCTCCTCAAATAGCGAATTAAAAAAAAATAAACATAAATATATACAGCGGAGTTAATATCATATAGAAAAAACTATATATGCGGTGAACAGAGGCGATGCGATGAATATAATTAGTAAATTAATAAAAATATTATAATAGCGGGATGAGAATTTATACTTAAACTATAACTTATAAAATATAAACTACAATATTATTGTGTTGGTAGAGGGCAAAGTCTAACAATGGGCCGCTGCAAAGTGGAGCTCTTAGTCTTCACTTGTGCAACGCGCACCACACCATCCCTACCAGGAAACAGTTCAGTGACGACGCCTAGCGGCCACTGAAGAGGCGGAGCGTTATCCATATCGATAAGAACAACGGTTCCTACAGAAATGGAATTAATAGAATGTTTATTCCACTTTTCTCTTGCTTGTAGTGTATGCAAGTATTCTGATCTGAAGCGTTTCCAGAATGACTGAACTATCGAATCAAGCAATGAAAAACGTGATAAAAGATTAATGCGTTCTTTACTAAGATCCGCGGCGGGTAAACATCCAAGTGGATTAACAGCGAGGAAATGCGCGGGCGTAAGTGCAGTAGGTTCCGCCGGATCGCTACTTAACACGTAAAGCGGTCGTGAATTTAATATGCGTTCGACCTGAGTGAGGACAGTAAGCAATTCCTCGTACGTGAGGATTTGCTTACCTATGACGCGAAATAAATGATACTTTACTATCTTTATATTTGACTCCCAAAGCCCACCAAAATGTGGAGCGTTTGGAGGGTTAAGTTTCCATGTGATGCGGTTATCAGAAAGGACCTGATTAAATACTTTATAATATTCGTCTGAACGTAAAAAGGAATGAAGTTCCTTCAAGTATGAACGCGAAGCAATAAAATTAGTAGCGTTATCACTGGTGAGTCATCATCATTAACGATCTGCGAATAAATCACGCAGCCATATGCCCTTTCACTGGCGTCGGCGAACGCGACTAGCGAAACTTGCGAATTTATTTTTATTTATACCCATATGGCGAGGAAACTTTAATTTCGATATCAAAGGTAACTCTGAAATATATTGTTGCCATGCAGTGACAATGTGAGCGGGCGGAGCCTGGTCCCAGTCAAGTTTGAGAATGAGAAGCTTAGAGAAAAGAATTACTGGACCCACGAGCCCCAGACCATCATACAAGCGAGCGGTTGCGGATAAAATAGAACGCTTGGTACAAGCGAGCGGCGGCGGCGAAACTAGAAAAGAAAAACAATCAGTTGCGGGGTGCCAACGAAGACCCAATACCTTAAAAATACTTTGGTCGTCGAATGAGACCTCGTCAAGCTGACGGTGCGTTGCGGGGATGTGCTGTAAAAGCTCTGAACTGTTACTAGTCCACTTAACCAATTCAAATCCTCCTCGCTTAAACATTTGAATTAGTTGAGTGGCTACGTCAACGGCGCTGTTGACGCAGGGCGCGCAGGATGCGATATCATCCATATAAATATCTCGTTCGACCACCGAAGCAGCCAGAGGATAGGACTCCTTCTCCTCGGAAGCCAACTGACGTAATGTGCGTAGCGCAAGAAAAGGCGAAGAGCGTAAACCAAAAGTCACACGATTAAATTCGTATGTTTGTATGTCTTCCTCATTAGAAAAGCGATAAAGAATGCGTTGAAACGCGCGGTGCGATTTTTGTACTTCAATGCATAAATACATTTGCCTAACGTCGGCAAAAAAGGCGATGCGATAAACTCGTACGTTTATTAAAATATTAAAAATATCAGACTGTAAATTTTGCCCACTATGTAAAATATCATTTAATGAAATGTCATTATCTGACTTAGCGCTTGCGTCGAGTACTATTCGCAATTTAGTTGTACTTTTATCATTACGTATGACAGGGTGGTGCGGGAGATAAAAGCAAGGTTCCGTAGAATTATTTGAAGCAACCAATGATAAAAAACCCTTGTTGATGTATTCTTGAATAACTTCATTGTAGCGGGAGCGAAGATCGGGACATTTATTAAAAACGTCTCTCTAGGAGCGAGAAGCGTTTTTTAGCGGTTATAAAAGAATCACCTAACTTATCAGGCGTGTCCTTGAAGGGCAGAGCGACAACACATCGTCCGTTCAAATTGCGACGAGTAGTGGAATTATAAATATTCTCACATTTCTGTTCATCAGGACTCAAATAAGTTTTTTGCGGCAGCTCCTCTAACTTTAGCGACGTTTGACTTTTATTAATACGAGTAGGATAAGAAACTAAAGAACGCGGCATGCATGTAGGAAAGTCGATATCTGCGTCTCCCATTATTATGTATCCTAGTGACGTTTCTATGGCACTCGGCGATTGCGAATTAATTATTTTATCAGTTAACAAAATTTGTAAATAAGTGTTAACCCCTAATAAAACGTCAATGTCACCTGATGTATGGAATTGATCGTCAGCTAAACGTAAATTATTTATATAACTAATTTTCGAAACGTCTATTAACGACTCGGGTAATTGTCCAGTTATAGCGGGAACAACTAACGGTTCAATATGATAAAGTTTATTTTCATCAAAGCGGGAGCTAAACTGCAAAGAAGTAACACCCAAAATCTTCTGCGACACCCCACCGATTCCTTGCGCCTCTTTAACTGGTGTTTTATTGGAGATCGGTAGGTACAAACGTTTGCAACACTGTTTCGTGATGTAATCACATTGCGAGCCAGGGTCCACTAAACAACGCAACAAATATTGGTGTCCGTATTTAGTACGAACTTTAATCTTCGCAGTTCCCAATAATGTAGTGCGGTGCGGCGCATTACCACAATCGCGCGAAACGTTACATGACGTGGATGCATTTTTTTCTCCTGGACCTTGTTCTACCGAAGGCTGATCGACCTTATTCCTACTACTAACAAAATGAAGTAGCGTATGGTGCGAGCGGGAGCAATACCTACATCTACGCTGTGACTTACAAAAAGGAGTGGCGTGTTTATTACTTAAACAATTAGTGCAACATTTATTTCGTTTTACAAAATTGTACCTGTCCTGTGCATTTATTTTTAAAAAATGCGGACAGACAAATAGGTGTTCGTGATCACCCGATTCACAGAAAATACATGACCGATTCGAATCTGTATTAATAAAAGTTTTGCTTATATTTTTAGCGGGAGCGGGAACAAAATTACCTTTAATTTTATGGTTGTTAGACGTATGCGAAGTATTTATTGTATGGCATAAAGCCCTATTCTGGTCATGTAAAAACTGAACCAAAGCGGAATATTTCGGTATGTTTACGTTGCGACATGACATTTCGAACGACTTTACGGTATCGTTATCTAATTTTCTAAGCGCGATATTTAGAAATAGAAAATCAGATATGTCATCAACATTAAGTTGCTTAAGAGCGTTAATAGAAGCATCAAATTTATCCATAAATATTTGATAACCAGCGGATGTGTTAGTGTTTACGTTCTTCAGTTCTAACAGCTGACTGACGTAGGTAGTCGCGAGCGCACGCTCGTCGTTATATCTACGTATGAGCGCGTTCCATATCACAGAATAGTTTTCAGCTGTAGGCATTAAGCCTGAGCAGATTGATAATGCCTTATCACTAAGTTTACTAACAAGATAATAAACGCGTTCAGCATCTGTTAATTGCTGATTATCATGAACTAATGTTTTAAATTGTTGGTAGAACATAGACCAGTGTCGTATGTCACCATTAAAAGAAAGTAATTCTATGGGCGGAAGCGATGGTATAATTTTTGTAGGTAAACTATTCCGTGATTTACTTGAAGATGAAGCGTTTAATTTAGACACTTGACTTTTAATACGACTATATAGATCATGAAAAGATTTCCACGATCCGAAATCTACTTGCGCATTTGGATTTAATTTTAAATTTGTAACATTATAAGATTCTAACGTGTCCTTGAACTCGGTACGCAAGTATTCAAGGTCAGATGCCGTGTCAAGAAATGTGTCCTGTTCGTCTGACGAACTTGATGCACTTATAGATAAATCATAAATTTGTTGTAAACGTTCGTAAATAGAATTTCGTTTTGCAATTAATATTTTCAATCTAATTTCGTCATTTGAAAGCGTTTCAGATTCAATTTTGCCTTTAGTAGACATTTTGTCGTGAACAAGATAAATCAGTTAAAACAGTTAAGATTATAAAAATTATGTATGGCGTAATGAATGAATACGTAGGTAGTTACTAGCGAAACAACGATCGCCGGTCGCGTCGGCTCCGGCAACCACAAATATGGCGGACTTCAATTAATGAAAAATAGAATGCGTACCTATGAGGTGTAATTTCGATTACAAATATAGGTAAATAATGGTGCGAATGGTGCGAATGCGCTTTGCAAAAATAATAATATACCTACGTGAGCGGTGCGTTATTAATATGCGGGATATAAAATAATCGTAGATATAATACTTATTTGCAAAAATAAATAGCGGATGGTGCGGTGTGTTTTGCAAAAAGAATATTAAACCTACGTGAGCGGTGCGTTATTAATATGCGGGATATAAAATAATCGTAGATATAATACTTATTTGCGAAAATAAATATGAATAGGCACTTATAATATATTACATGAAATACATAAATATGCGTATTTATGAGATTAAATATTTAACCCGGGTGATGTGACCAAACTATTGATTCGAAATCCGGCTCGACTGGACCAAAAAATTGGAGGGAATCCGGATCGACAAGGACCAGATATTGATGGGAAAAGGGGGGACCTCCGGTTCGCTATGACCAAAAATGGTGGAATAAAGGGTGGAAAGGAGGGTGGTCCCCCACTGCGGGTGATGGAATTGTGGACTGTAAGTTGCGGTTTGAATTAAAGGTGGAAAACGAGAAGGATTGGTAAAGGGAACAAACGCACTTACTTGGTGCTGGAGCAGATGGTATGCTCGTGTACTGATGAAGCCTTCTCTTGCCCGGGAACTGATGTTGTCTTTCACACTTATTTATCACTTGAAGTCAGTTAAATCACAAAACTATTGACAGCGGTGATGGTGGCGATGCGGCGAGTCTGATGACCACGTGTTAGGTGGCTTGCGGTGCGGTTGTCACTAGAGGACTTGCATACGCGTCGGCGGCGTGCGCGTCGGCGGCGGGACGAAGGCAGACTGAGTTGATAGATCTTCCTGATCCATATTATGTAATAGTGCGCTTGCGGGAAAGAGAGGGAGGGTGAAGGGGAGGGAGGTGAAATGACTTAATTGGCGCGAACATAAAGCACACAGCTCACACACACAGCTCAAAATAACAAAATAAGCAAACGCAACAGAAGTTTGTCGAGCACACAGCACAATCTGAATTTAATGGTACACCCAACGTTGGCAAGCCGAGCGTCGCTCCATTTCGTGCAAATGTTTGCACGACGTGAGCGAATAAACCCACTAAATCTTAAGAAGCACGTCGAAGGAATAGCTTATACTATAATGATATTATAGTAAATGTACTTAAAGTTAGTGTAGGAACTAATAATATGTAAATGTCTCCATATTACGATTTCATCGATGAATCGTATAGTCTTCTATTTATATTAATCTGTTGGACCTTTGAACTGTTATTTACACAAGTGATGCAACACAGCTGAGCCCTTAGTGTTTTGTAAACGCACAAACGTTACTACTGCGTCCGAGTTAAAATTGGACAGATAGATCTTAACCTGAAAGGAATAAGGTCGATAATTAAATTCTTAACGCAAACGAGTTAGTCACGTTTTCGCGTGTGCAGACTTACACTAGATCTGCCGGCAATGCTCGGGCGGCTCCCCTAGGGTTGCCCGTGTCCGTAGGCGACGGTGATCGCTTAACATCTCGCGGCCCGTCTGCCTTATTGTTAGGTTTATTTATAAAAAAAAAAACACTAAGGCCTCTGTTGATTTTCAGATATCGTATTACGAAACCGGGCCTTACGTACCCCGATATAAGTCTTTAATATTCTTCGTCTTCTAATAACAAACAAAGAACACAGTTCAAAATAAGCAAACGCAACAGAAGTTTGTCGAGCACACAGCTAAATCTGAATATAATGGTAGAGCCAACGTTGGCAAGCATCGCTCTATCACGTGCAAATGTTTGCACGACATTAGCGAAGAAACCATAAATACATACTAAAACTTAAGAAGCATGTAGTAAGCATCAATTCTGTTAAAATAAAATAAAATATCATTAAATTTACTTCAACACAAACAGATAATTAATCAAATGTTATTAAATTACGTACGGTAAATATAAATATTATATTATTTAATTACGAAGGCGTGATTGAAGGATCGCGATCCATATACGAGTATGTAGATTATTTTGTAGTCTTCTAATTCGTAAACCTAAAAAATAACAAAATTATTCATTCACTAGCTGTGCCCGCGACGTCGTCCGCGTGGATAAAGACTTGCATAAAAGGGATTGATTAAAGATAAAAGATTATTTATTTGCATTGAATAAGTAGTAGGTAGATTATTCTTACATATAGTGAAATCACTTATATTATAATAAAATGTTCATATGTTCAAAAGACACCTAATTTATTGTTTCTAAATCCTTCAAACCAAAAACAGTAAGGACTGCTAACGACGGGACAACCCGCGTGGCGCAATGTTTACCATGCCGAACTGCAAATCGAAGGGTCCCGGGTTCGAACCCCGGCGAAACAGTTTCAATGATGAGTTTAAATTTCTGTTCTCGATCTGGGTGGTTGTGTTTCTGTCTCTGTGTGTGTTCATGGCACCCACGACACAGGGTATATCTACCCTACTGTGAGGCTATATGTGTGAAACGTTATTTTTTTTACATTGTACATACTTACTTTTTTCAATGATGAGTTTAAATTTCTGTTCTCGGTCTGGGTGGTTGTGTTTCTTTCTCTGTGTGTGTTCATGGCACCCACGACACAGGGTATATCTACCCTACTGTGAGGCTATAAGAGTGAAACGTTATTTTTTTTTTACACTATATACTTACTTTTATTAAACTTTAGGCTTTTATTTGAAATTATCTCCATCGATTCACTTTGTTGAAGAAAAAATATTTCTCAATAACGCCATCTACCGTATGGCATGTAAACTTTGTGGTTGATAAATCGAATGTCAAATTACCAAATAGGTAGAGATATTGAGATTAACAGTTGGTTCACTAAAAGTTTAACTATTCGTCACCTATATGTCTGCAGTAGTCTCGTTTTGTTAAGGCTTTGTACATTCTGTATGAAGGTTTAGATTCCGTATCTTACCACCTTAATGCTGGATGTATTGAGGTTGTAAGATTTGGATTTCGGTTCGTTGGAGCTTGAGGCCTTCTCAATATTGGGAGAGCTCCATGCCCAGCAGTGCAACGCTGAAAAGGTTGTAGCCTGATATAATGTAGCGATAACAGTCGTTTCATCTGCAGCCTGTTCACCCCAAAAGAAGACTAATAAGCTGAGCAACTAACTCAATGGAGCCCTGTGATGTAAAGTTCGGCGGCGGTAAGGCTCGCGATGCGCTTTGTAGGTACCAATAGTCTAGCCATACTCGGCCAACGAAAGAAAATGCAGTAAACTGATCAAAGTATATTTAATATGATCGACCATATTTATCACTAATATTAGTGAGCGTTCAAAATAATTTTACTTAAATTTAAACTTTTACTTATGGTTTTGAAAGGGCTGTTAACGAAACTTTCATCTAAATTCGTTTTAGTGCCTTTTAAGTTTATGTTGCGTATATTTTTTTTGTTTAAGACCCGATTGATATGAGATACACACTAATATTACGGAAATTCATTCAACAATATATCAGTAAACACATCATTCAAAGAAGGGAAACGAATTTGAAAATGAAATATTACGTTAAGGTTAATTATTGTACGCTTGAGATAAAAACTTTCGAATCCATTTTATTTGCTATTAAGGGGTAGTTTTGAAAAAAGCTTAAATACGTTTCTCACTATGTTAGTAAAGATTACAAATACAAAATTATAAGTAAAATACTCTGCACAAAAATATTCTGTACATCAATTCTCGACACTCAATTTTCAAAGAGTTTCAAAGAAAATTGACATTTAAAGGATGAATTTCGGAAAATGCTGAAACACGTATTCTTTTATTTTGGTTACAAAATATTTATACCAAATTTCAAGAAAATCTATTGAAAAAAAACAAGTTTTCCATACAAATTTTCATCCCTCATTTCACACCCTTAAAGGGTGATTTTTAAAGTTTTCTATAGCCTAAATGTTAGCGAGGCCCAATATATATAAAACAAAAAAAGTTTCATCAAAATCCGTCCAGTAGTTTTTGCGTGAAAAGCTAACAACAGACAGACAGACAGACAGACAGACAGACAGACAGACAAAAATTTCAAAACTTATATTTTTAGCTTCTGTTACTTATAAAAAGACCCCTAGAAGTATTTTTTTAAATTTATATGCAATGTACAGAATTGACCCTGCTTACAGTTTTATTATATGTATAGATTTTAATTTTGAAAGAAGTAGAATTGAGTTTATTTCAATGTACTTTCTATAAAACCTAGCAACAGTCAATATTACTAAAGTTTAGTTCGATCCCTCTACTTTATGTTTTTTTAAATATTTATAAAACCTTTTTCCCTCGTAATTTCTTACCGAGCTTACTTAAGACTTACGCAAACACTCTCTACGCAAAAGCTTTTCAATTTACTTTGCGCATAAGCCTATAACTCCTTTTCGCGGTTTTAACTGACATTCCCAAAAAAATGGAAGCCGCCGCGGGCTGTAAGATGTTTTGCACAGACTATAATATGCATAAAATGATAATGGAATATAGTTCAATAAAAAATTATAGTAATAGTGAAATAAATAAGTGAATACAATGTATCTTACTAAAACTTTTTATCCATTTTACGTTTGTTTTCTTTAATAGTAAAAATATATCAATACTAATATAATAATTTTAAGGCAGAAGAGTTTGTTCATTTGAACGCGCTAATCTCAGAAACTACTTGTTTGAATTGAAAAATTATTTTTGTGTTGAATAGTCCAATTATTAAGGAAGGGTATAGGGGTAAAAAACTAAAGTCCACGCGAACGACGTCGCGGGCGGCCGCTAGTTTATAGTTAGATATTTGTGTTACTTTTATTCTAAATCAACTTTAAGTGTAAGATTTTTATATTTTGATTCCTTTGAAACCTTATTCAAAGTACGTCGTTAGGAACGTCGTCGATTAAACAATAGGTTTTTTTTCTCTTTTTTTAATTACTTGCTCTATTTTTTCTAAAACCCTAAAGAAGTACCCATCTATCTTTGTTATCTAATATTTTTTGCTAAACGACAAGATTATAATTTAATAGGTATTTCAAAATGTTGCAACTGAAATGCTACGCTATGTAACTAATAGGCCTTTATCATACATGACAGCTTTTATGGAAACGATCAGCGATTTTGCCGCCACATCATGTTTTGATGACTTGCTGTTTAGTTTTGCGAGTTTAGTCGACAAAATCGTCCATTGTACGGATTAGTAGCCATTTCTATCGTGTTGTTAGTTGCTGCATCGATCTTTATTTACAACTCCATTGAATTATCATCTGTTTAGTATGCACGAATCCCTGTATTATATCTTCGAAGAAGGATTTTATTATTAAAAAAAACAACGGGTTGCACTCCGGGAGTGCCGGCAGAAGTGAAAACATTAACGTTGTGCATTTTTGGTATTTTGGAATGGTAAGGGAATAATTTCGCACGAATTGCTTTAATTATCAGTATTATTTTTCATCTATTATATTCAGTAGGTTTTCATCTAATAGTGTCCTGACGCGAGTTTAACATTTTTTACCCATCCCAAAAAAAGTGTACAACACCGCTAAAGAATTTTTCACTTCAAAAAACTTGTTGAAGCACTGGAGGTTGCGTTTATTCTTTCGGAGGCCACGTTAAGCCATCAGTCTCGGTGGTTATCGATAGATAGTAGTCGGTATACATTGCTGGAGGCCTTATGAGCGGTTTGATAACATTCAGCAAAGACAGAGAAGCAGTCGACCATCCATGTCTTAGTGTTGAGGTCCCTGGTGACCGGATTACACACAACCTAGTCTGAGGTCTTTTGTAGTTTTCGTGTTTCGTTTTCGTTTTGTAGTATACATGCGTTGTAGAAACTTAGCTGAAAAGGACCATCTTACTTTAATAATATACTTTTTTGTAATCTATTTTTCCTTCTTTGTTGCTTTCTTTCGTTGCCGCACATAAAATAGTAATTTCTGTAGCCACTTAACCGTATTTCCACCTGGGTTCCTAAGAAGTTACGAAGTTACTTACGGTGACACGGCGTGGGATGAGGAAAGTTGTGGTATTATTTTTACTTAGCGGAAAAGTTTGATATGAAGCAAGTGGCTCCTCGTTTGTTAGCTGTGATGGTATGTTTCTGATGTTTTATTTCATAGCCTTATATAATCTTATATGGTAAATACAGGCCTTACATCCGACTTTGTACCTGAGTATCTAAGTTGCTTCATGACTTTTTTCAACACATTTTAATTTTTCACAGCTGGGCACAGGTATCCTCTCAGAATTAACAGTATGTCGAGATATAATTAATATAAGTGTGACTAACATACGTATAAATCTGTACGCGACGTATAATACTGACTTATTCTATTACCTTTTTTTGTATTGGGAAGGGGGGAACATTTATAAGGTACTTAATACTTACTAGGTAAGCACCTTGGGAGAGTATACCGGGTAATGTGGGTTTTGTACCGCACTAAAACCCTCACGGTGGCATGCCTCTGCGCTTGTGGAGGACTCCGGGATCTCCAGTGCAACGCACCGGTGCCCTCCGCGCGCGGCGCCCCGTACGGGCCCTTCTACGGGAGAACAAATGTGTTCTCCTGCACCTCCAGATGCTTACGGCGGCATGCGACCACGCACTCATCGCCGTCCTTCCCGGGGCCGCTGGCTGGATGGATCAAGCTCCCACTCTCACCGCCCACAACCAAGGAAGCCCTCTTTTAGTCGCCTCTTACGATCAGACAGGGAATACAGTAGCTCTATTCTTAACCGCGAAGCTACAGGGACTTATTCTATTACCTATATCATACACTAATACTTACTTAAGTACTCCATTAATCATCACTCATAAAATCATGTATAAAATCATACAATTTTGCCCCCCATTGTCTACGGTATCTAGAGACCACCAACAGAATTCCTTAATAATTGATCGACAGTTCCCTCTACTTATATTCTACAGAAATTTTGGAATTGATTTATATTTGCAAAATATAAAAAGAGTTTTTCAAGTGACCACGGGTTGAAATATTTAGTCACAGATTAACTAAGTTACAATATCACGCAAGCCATCCTAAAGTTTACTGTCACTACACTATATTATATATTTCGTACATATTATGTTCATCACACATTGCTAGAAACGCTGGAATTATAAGCTCGTGACGAAACAAATCGTTTTTCATTTATGATATTGGTACAAGGTATAAGTAATGGCGGGCGATTTGTAAAAATTATGTGGTAGCATGCAACTCCACTTATTTAAATTCTGTGTAGTTTATACGAGAACATGAACATCTTCGAGATGTTGAAAATCAAATGATTACGTTATAGCTAAGGTTAAATACTATACATTCATAGCCCTGCACTAGGGCTCCATGTGTCATGAATAACATGATTTACTAATCTCTAGCCACGGAACAAGTGGCGGTAGCATCTAATAATATTATAAACTGAAGAGTTTGTATCTCGGGAACTCTCGGTTTGAAAATTGAAATAAATAAATAAAATTGATTACCTTAACCATATTGACGACGTTTCGATTCCCTGCGAAGCAGAAATTTGAGTTTAAAATTTCTGTTCTCGGCTTGGGTGTATTTATGTATGTATGTCCATGGCACCCAAGATACAGGGTATCTACCCTACTGTGGGGCTATGAGTGTGAAGCGTGTGAAGCGTTACACATTTGCAATGGTACCAAAGCAATGAAATAAACAATTTAAATAGGTGTAAGTCTAAATGAAGGAAGGATGGCAAAGTGATTTTCCGGTCACACACTTGTCCCTTAGATATTATGCGGTTATAATTAGATTTAGAAAAAAATGTAAATCGGTAACGGATACTGTATTGATAAAATATATTTTTGTTGGATAGTCCATTTATCGAGGAATATTTTAGGCAATAAAACATCACGCTATAAGGCGGATTAAACTGCGGGTTACATCTAGTTAATTTATTCTTTAAATCGTAGCCGCTTTTCGCTTGTGATACAGGCCAACCCCCCGGAACGTCATTAAATTTGGAGCATGTCTGTCCCTCAGATGGTCCCAAACGGCGATCATTTATCACTCAGCACAAATACCGGTTTGTACATTATTTTTTGCAGACCTTACGCCGCGCCGGTACCGTCGGCAAAATCTGCCATCTCGCCCTTGTACTTTCACAATGGTTTGCGGAATTTTTCGCGATCTTTTGTGAAACGTATTGCGACCTTTCCATATTTTCTTTTTACGATCTGTGCGTCTAATTTTTTTTTTTTGAAGAAATGTTTTTCCGGATATCATATGAAAGATTTTATGTAAAATGTATATCTATTAAAATATATATATCAATGTCTTCACGATCAATGTCTCTGACGACCTGCGTGGCGCAATGGTTACCATGCCGGACTGCCAATCAAAGGGTCGGGTTCAATTCCCGGCGAATCAGAAATTTAAATGATGAGTTTAAATTACTGTTCTCGGTCTGGGTGTTTGTGTTTCTGTCTTTGTGTGTGTCCATGGTACCCACGACACAGAGTATACCCACCCTACTGTGGGGCTATTGTGCTTATTGCTCAACTTATTGTGTTTACATGGAAACCAGTGGTCACCTGCCACACTTTGCTGAGGCTGCACTATAAACCACGGAGTTGCTACTACATACGACTCAAACAAGACTTAAGGTTTCTTAAAATTAATATTTATAATTAATGATATTTAATTAATGAGCAGCGATCGCCGAGTGGTAAAAACCGCGGCCTTCGACGCGACCGACCCCGAGTTCAAATCTTCGGCGCGCACCTCTGACAAAGAAATACAATATGTACGCATTTATCGCTGCTTTCATTACGATGTTCTCCATCGCCGTACATACCTGAGAGAAATTCATAATTTTTAGACGTTCTGCGTCCACCAATCCGCACTTGGCTAGCTTGGTGGACTAGATAGCCTATATCCCTGTCACTTGTCCTGGATGGAGAACTTTTCCCAGCAGTGGGAAATAAAAAAGGTTCAAAAAATTATTACATTAATTAAAGATATTAATTATTAGTTGTTTCTTATGACCGTTTTCAGTAACGACGAACAAGGGAACGCCTTACTAATAAACTCCTAATGTAGGGCAATGCTTATCATAAAGTTCCGTTTCATTGATCGATGTTATAATAGGTTGGTCCTATCTTATTTTTTTTTTGACGTGATAACGTCTTTAAAATCGTTTTAGTCGGGTGACATGTTCAGAAACTTGTGTCACACCAAAACCTCACGAGCGCGATCGCAGGTATAACGAGAGAGAGACGGACCGATCTCCCGTCTCATCTCGAGCGCTGCCAGTCATTCCGTGAAACTTGTCACGCGGAATCCTCACGAGCGGAGGCTGGCATAGCGTTCGAGTGAGTGGACCGATCTTCCGTCTCTCTCACTCTAGCGGCATACAAACGAATGGAGATTTTCTCGTGCGGACGTTATCACGTAAACATCTCGATCGTAAACCTACTTTACAAACATTTTTTTTTTATTTATTCATTTATTTCAGGCCAAGGCCCATAGAAACTAATACATAGATAAAAATTAAAATATCAGAAACTAATACATATAAAGGAAATAACATACAATTATACAATACAAAATAAAATTTACTTAAAATAAACACTATACATAAACAATATATTATCTAGGTAACACGAGGTTTCGGCGTCGTGTTGCGCGCGGTGTCTGGTAGCCGGCCTCGGAATCGACGGAATACAACACCTCTCGGCCAAAAGTCTTCCTACATGATGGTTGGCACCTGTTCCGTTGGGACTCTCACCACATATGAATTAAAATTAACACTGTGGCGAGACTCCAATCGCTCAACCCTCAATCTGCAGTTGGTCTTAATTCTGATGTACGCTACAATCTCCTCGATCTTTGTAGAGTCATGCAGTCGGGACATGTACAAAACAGCGTCGTCGGTTTGGCTGGCTGCAGCATTCGGTCCGGGCCGGTCAGTGCAGTGCCACATTTATTCGGACGAGTGGGCTTCTTCTTCGTCTTCTATGAGAGATCTTATGAGTAGCCTAGTTTTTTGACAGTTGTCCATGGTTTTGTTGGTCAATCTATTATCATTGAGCGACTACCACGCTACGCCATATACGCCGTCGTAACTTTAACTTATGCCTAACGTCGTTAGTCGTGACATAAGTATGGCGAAACGTGTTTTCTTCTAAGCAACTCCTAAATATTTAGGCATCTGATTTAGGCGTATCCTATGGTTAGTGAAAATGGCTGTTAGTATCTAAAGGGCCGATTATTCGCCAAATAAATGTTAGCACTGGCAATACTAGCATGCATAATTACTCTAGATATGAAAAGGTTAGCGATAATATTAACTGACTGATTAATTTATTTGGGAATTAAACAACAGCCCTAAATTGTGTATAAGTATCAAATCATTAAATGTAATTTTTGTAATAATTATACAATACTTTTAACATATTCGTTCCATACAACTATTTAATATAAGAGATGGAGAACTATTACATTTTAACTACATTAGCAGAATGGAGTCGCTCAGTAAACAGCGGTTTAATTTCTGACGCGGGCCCGTTGTGTGATTGTGACGCAAACATGGTAGTTGTGTTTGCTCATTCAAAGTTAATTTTACTTAGTTTAGATAAAAATTAGATTTTGATCACAATGTTTCCTATTGGAGATACGAGTACTATTAATGTTATAATTGTATTTATTTGAGAATTAAATTAAGGAAATTCAATTTACAACCAGAAGTTGTAACGATTTATTCAAATTGATTCAGCGATGAGCAGCGACAGCTAAGTGCTAAAGCGGCTTCCAAACTATGCTGTAATATAATAGTATATAGTACATAGCTCGTAGCACAATAATATCGCGCACCATACATTGTTATGGACACGTTTATACAGTACTGTACTATACATTATTATTATTGGCTTACTATACGCTATAAATTGGTGCGATGCGCTAATTGAAATGAAATGAAATATTCTTTATTCACTGTACGGTTCCTTTAAAAACTGTTAGTGAACGTTATTTTTTTGTTCTGTCTGCTCTGCAATGCTGAGCTGAAGAAAAGAGCAGACGAAAAAAAACTTCAGCCCTGTTTTAAAATATGGGGTATACAATAGCTAGCTTTCTTACAGAGTAACTATGGGCCGATAAGGAACATACGTGACAGCTACCGCATGTGTCAATGTCGTCCCACAGCCATCTGCTAACATTCTAACTAATTTCATCCTGCGCTAAAAATTATCTTCAAAAATTTCAAACCTCGATCTTCAAAGATTTAAAACTCTTCAAAGACCGCGATCGACTGAGCTAGCAATGTATCTACTATAAATGCTAACGATAATATCGCGTAATATGAACGCAAAGCTATATAGTATAGCATTAGGCCCCACTTTGCTATACTATATAGCACAATCTGAAATTAGCTTAAATGGTGACGTTTTATTTGTCTATAAAACCATTTAACAATTTGCTAAAAATGTACCATACGAAATGAAAAACGAAATACAGTAGAGCGGCCACAATATTTCGTTCTTCATTTTCATTTGTTTCTAAAAACAACAAAAGCAAACTTTTGATCTGTGCTAAAAGGCAGTACAAAACTAGTTTGTGATGACAACATCAGACATGAAAGTAAAACCTAACTGCGAAGAGATTTTGTGTCTTTTTCTATCACCGATGTGCAGGCATTTTAACTATGCGATTTAATAAAAAAGTTATGTTATCAGACGAAATGTAAGGAATTGAAATGAATATTATTCTTTATTCACTATACATTTCCCTCACAAATTCTTAGTGAACATAATATTTTTTTCTGTCTGCTCTGGGTGCACTTAGGCAATGCTGAGCTGAAGAAAAGAGCAGAATAGACCGAGGCCGATGGAACATACGTGACACCTACCTCATGTGTCAATGTCGTCCCACAACCATCTGCTAACATTGGCAGTTTGATGAAGTCTATTACATCAGTTACAGCCTTGTGGGACTACAGCACAATCCCAAGCTTTTGAAGATTTATTTTATTCGAGGTCCTGGACTTCCTCCTGGAGTTTTTGCTGTCTTCTAAACTAATTCAGCCCTAGTTTATTACATAAATATGAGAATGTATTATAAAATTCAAAACTATTTCTGATTGCAATAATGTAATCCAAAAATAAAGACATTAAAAAACGGTACTACGTTTAAAAAATTATTCATAACCACCACACAATTTTACAATTTTGTATAAAACTATGCAGCGACCAAAAAAGTGTGGAGTGGCCACAGCACTTCGTTATTCATTTTCAATTTTTCCCAAAAACAAAGACAAAAGGCAACTTTGGATCTGTACTAAAACCAGCACAAAACTAGTTTGTTTATGATAACATCAAGCTAAAAGTAAATGCTGTGGATGGGTAGATTTTGCGTGGCTTTTTCCATCACCAATGCCCAGATATGTTTAATATGCGGTTTCGTGCAAAATGCTTTTATAATTTTAGAGACTGTTCAGGACGGGACAGGGTGTGGCCTTATATAAGAACATGCAGACAACGTGATGTTAAAAGGTCGTTACACCCATGGACACACAACTTTAAGCTAGAGTGTAGTCTGGAACGTATAACAACTATGTACGAAATCAGGTACCACTCCGAAGGCACCTTTGCAACACCAGCGCACCTTTACCACTGAAATAAAATACAATAAATACAAAACTCCATCTAACTCCATTAAAATTCTAAAGTACGAGTGTCTTGAAACCTTCCTTGTTTAATCTCCTTTTAACAAGGTGAATTAAGATTTTATATGCAACTTCTTTTTTACCTTAGCGTCTCTTTTACCACCTTCAATTAAAGTGACAAGTACGCTAATTGTCGGTTAAAGTCACCCCTAACTTCAATTACGATTTCACGATATTCGAGTAGCACTAATCATATGATAAACTGACCCGTACTCATAGCTTTTACTTGCCAATTAACTTTACTTGGGACGTACCTAATCAACACTTTACTTGGAGATGGTGAACGAGGCCCTTAGTTTTATAAAATGCAACTTCGTAAGTCGTAGCAAGGTTGCTACGAGTCGTACATAATAATATGTAGATTTAATACGAGCGAGCTACGAAAAAATTTAAACGTAGCATAGGTTTTTATGACAAAAAACTAATAACTAACATTTCATTTTATACGACAACATACTACAGGTATAAAAATACCTATAAAACGTTAACGGGACAAGCAGTTTATAAATAAATCAAACGACCGATGAATATCATTGAATATTTCAATGGACCCCGTTTTATCAGCAGTGAATACGTGCATTCGATATTGTAATCCGTCAGTGCTGAATTATAAATAAACTTCAGATAGAAGATGGATGGTATCATGTTTTATTGTATGTGTCTTTTAAAAACTGCACGATTTTAATGCAGATATATGTGCTTATATTTTGTTACGCTCTATGAGTAATGAAATGCCGTTTGAAACGTAGAAGGCTTTTAATGTCTTCTTTCACAAAAATCCAGTCCAAAAAAATTGTTTTGCGCTCTGTTTAAGAGATATAAGTAGTCAAAGTCGTAACAGTTTATTTATAAAGCATTTAAAACACAATGAATTTCCATTTGCGCTGCTACTACGAAGGCTGAAGGCACCGAAAAACAAAGAATTACTTCACGGCAAAAGTGGGTGCAGCGGTGGTATTTCGCCGGTTGACCACTATAGTTCTACCACCTGTAATTAATTTCTAATTAGCTGTAATTAATTTATTATTTCAGAGAAGAAACTCTTATTGCGGTAGTTACTTATTGCCTCAAATCTGACTTATTTTGTAACTAACCTAATCAAATATTAAAGTAGCAAAGAACACGTCAGGTCATGTGACAACATGTCCTAGGTACAAAAAGGTCTTTATTCCGTAAAAGGGACATGCCGTAAATGAATTAATCAAACGGACGGTGATTTTCAGTGATTTATTCAATGGCCTCCAGTTTTGCCAGCGGCGTATTGGTGCAATCAATATCGTAATCTTTCAGTGATGAATTTTATATCAACACTGAGCTCTTCTGCTTTTTATAAGTCGATTTGTTTTTTATACTTTATTAAGCGGTTTGCTACGTTTCTTAAGTTAATTTTTGTTCACTAGAAATCTTTCCATGATCGCATTGCAATCTAATTGCAAGACTGTCGATGGTATATTCATCTTGTCCCTGTTATGGCTTTCTAAAATGGTGTTTTATCATCTTCCTGTTTTTACTTTTCTCACTATAATATTTGAACCATATAGTTATTTAATATATATCGTAATCATGGTTGTAGTAACGTACCCCTAACATTCGTTCTACGACCTTACTATGAAAATGTTAGAAGCTACTCGTAGCGTATGTTACTTTATGTCAAAAAAGAGGATAGAACATGCCATGTCACAGGTACAAAAAGGTCTTTATTCCGTAAGTGGGACAGGCCGTTTATGAATAAAGCAATAGACCGGTGATTGTGAGTGAATTATTCAGCGGGTCCGAGTTTTTACCAGCGGTGTATTCGTGCATTCAATATTGTAATCTGTCAGCGCTGAATTTTATAACCACACTGCTCCTCTGTTTTTTAAAGTATTAGGTTTTTTTTATTGCTTAGTAAAAAGCAGTGACTGACTTGTTTACGACACCAGATTCTCACGTTAACATTCCGGGTTCAATCCTAGTCTTACGCATTTCAGAGTAAAATAATTTGTTTTGCACGTACATATGAAGCGCGTATGACTCGGCGACTAGTGTAGAACGCAAGCGATCTACGCAGTTAATCAAAACGGGCGCGGTCAGTTGTGAGATGGGTGACCGTTAGTGGCAAAATTTTCATGCGCGTTCTTCGGAGGGCACGTTAAGCCATCGGTCCCGGTTGTTATCGATAGATAACAGTCGTTAAACCTCGTCGGAAGCCTTATGGGCGGTTTTAAAACATCCGACAGCGGGTTGGCCACTAACCCGCAATTCCACCAACCCGCATTGGAGCAGCGTGGTGGAGTAAGCTCCAAGCCTCCCTAATAATAAAGGGGAGAGACCCGTGCCCAGCAGTGGGACGCAAAAAGGGATGCAGCCATGTACATACCTTTTACTGGCTTTACCAATGAATGGCCTAATGAAATACAAATATTACATACATGAAAGTAACTCAGTTTTCAAAAACAAATTCCACTAATTCAACCAAAAGCATAGTTAAGTATAACAAATCATCGCAATGACTATTAAACTAAAGTTTCGAAGAACAAATCCATATAGTTCCAAAGTTTACAACAAACAAACTTCCATATATTATTATTTACACGAAAACTTTAAAACAAATAATAATAATAATAATAATAATAATAATAATTTTTATTTCGGAACAAGTCCATAGTTGTTAGTAACAGTGAATCCTTAAAAACTAGTGTTAGTAGTTATATTAAAATTTAATGCTAACAAATAATTCCTAATTAAAAACCGGTCCGTTTAGTGCATTATTTACACGAAAACTTTAAAACAAACCGATGTTCTCTTCAACAACATCAGATCTAAGATACATATGCGATAATTTACCACAATTTATCACGACATACCAACGCACAAACACTTAATTAACTGTACAAACAAACAATAATCCAATGCCAAGACGAGATATATAGTCGGCAAGCCTTGTAAATGTCTATGTTGAAACTATGTTGCAAATACGGCGATCTTATAAGTGTCTAAATTATTATAAAACCCTTATTTTGTTCAAATTCTTTCAGCGCTTTAATTTATTATATTAATGAACTAAATATACTAACGTAAGGAAAACCGATGGCTCAGCGCATTAGACCGCTGTCTCCGACAAAAAGATACAAGTTCAAATCCCCGGCGAGCACCTCTGATGAAGAAATATACTTTATGCATATTTATCACTGACGAAAATAAATATTAGGGGACAATTCCATCTTGCGTCAAATTTGTAAATTGCTACGTACTCGTATCTACGATTTTGGTAAACCATTGCCAGGGTTACTTTTTACGAATCTATTTTTTTTAATCTCAATAAATCTTTCATTGGATTCGGCAAGGGGCCGCCGTCGTTTTGGAAAGAAACTTTAAAAAGACACCTTGGGGAATGGTTGAGGTATATGAAATTTATATCCACTTAAATCCCCTAGCCGGGTAGCCAGCCAAGCTTCCATACGAAATATCAAATGAAATATTAAACATATACATATATAATTTCTATTACCCAGTAAGAAGAACATTTAAACTGTTAAAAAGTATACATACAAATTGGTGGTACAACTTTCAAAGTTCGGTCAGAGAAGTGTATCTACTTCTGCCAGAAAGCAATAAAATTCTCTTCTATTTTGGTAGTAAAGTACGGTTGCTGGCCAGACTTACATCAGGCGACCTGAGCAGCTGTGCAAGAGTTAGTATACGAGTAGGGCCAAAGCCGCAGCTTGCTTGAGATTGTGTGTAAATGTCCATCGATTAAGTATCTATAACTAATATAAGTCTGCAGCGACCTCTAAACACCATATAATTTTGTAGCCTGTGTGCTATATTCTTTGGTATCTGGATCTGGTACTCCGTTAAAATTAAAAAAAAACAATAAATAGGCTAAAATAATATGTTTAAAGGTTAACGTTAAGGATTTTTTAAAGGTACTTATTGTAATTTATTTTCTAAATACATTAATTATCCAGACAGGATTCCATATACCTTATTTTCTACCTGTCCTACATCTCATAGAAGTACATGTATAATACAGTCATGTCTAATAGAAACATGTATCACAAGCATCAATAATACTCTACTGAATATACACAAGGGCTTAGCGGGTTCACTAATTGAATATCTACTATGATTTATGTACATAATTTACCGTTATCTGCCTAAATTTCAAGTTTCCAGGAAACGTTTAAACTGATACTCAAGGGCTTTACCGTTCCATTAAATTGCTATTTCTTGTAGCCAAAGCATCTTTTCCTTAGATATTTATTATAAGAGGCCGTATACAAAAATTTGCCGATTTCGCTGATTTAACACATGAGATTTAGCAGTGGCTCATTTAATAGTTTATTATTGAAATGATCAATCATATTGTCCAATAAAACTTATGGATATACTGTATTTTAATTGCAAAATCTCCTATGTAAAATCAGGAAAATCAGCGATATCGGCAAAATTTCGTATATGGCTTCTTAACACACAATTACAAAAGTATATTGTGTATGCCTTGAAAATAATAACATCCGGCTCGGAGGACCAATGTTTTAACGCTTTTAAAAGAAAATATTTGAAATTTCAAATGAAAATTAAGTGTACTTTAAGTACTCGTAATTTAAGCCTTATTGAAGTCAAACGCTCTAAAATTCATCAATTGATAGAAAGTTTGTACACAAAATCCTTGGATATTGAAATTTGTACTTCAAAATTTAAAGGACTCGTATAAGAGCTTACCAAAGGCTGCAGGAGCATTAAATCTCCTACAAATCGTGAATAACCCAACACAGAGTGTAATACGCGAAGCAATAGTCCCGAATCTCAGCGAATGTCTGCAGTTTGCAAAGCTCAGAATATCCCTCGTATCGAACTATTGAGCGCTGTCGTATAACATTTGCGAACATACGACAAATATTTCAATTTCACCACCGCACATTACTCGCGGTTGAGTGGACTCCACCAATAACTATCGCCTTACCGCATCCACCCAAACTTTTCCTCATACAATGTCCATTGCGTGCTACGTTTGTTATGATAAGTATGAATGTCATAGTAACGCAGCAATGGATAGCAAATCAAAGTAATTGAGAGGAGTTGATGCGGCTAGAGAATAACGTGGTACGCGGAAATGCCATGCATGAATAGAGCTTTGAGGTGGTAGTTTTTGCTGTTTCTTTTCATACAACATAAATCGCCTCCGAGTTTTCCACTCGACAAGTTTTACTGCGAAAGGAATGAAAGCACGAATGGCTTTTTAAGAATTATTAGCGTCTCGGTTTGCGCTGAATTCGAATATTTTTGTTTTGGGAGCATTGGTCATTTATCTAAGTTGCAATGACTACAAACGGCTGTGAAGTAGTCTGTGAAACTTAGAAATAGACTGCTAAAGTGTTGTTATCATTAAGCTATAGTTTGGAGCTCAAGGGGATGATCGTTACTAGAGACAAACTCTGTATTTATGTATCATGTGATGAAATGAAATGAAATGAAATGAAAATACTTTATTGTTGACTGTTTACACACATAAAATAAGATGTTTAAAATTATAATTGGAGTTTTAAACAGTCTACCATGTTCAGGCATACAATATTATTAATTAAAATTTACTAAAAAATATTTTGTTTTAAGATCCGATAAGAATAATCTTAACGGATCATCGGCTTTTGATGCCTACCCACCGCTGGGTCAACGAGAGAAAAAAAGCCGGCGGAAAAAAAACTTTCAGGCATTGTTTATAGTTACACTTATTTTATAATGTATTTTACGCGGAAGCTCCCCAAACTATTTTTATTACACGTATTACGATGTCTTATCTTCAAAAAATTCGTGTGGCGTACAACGCGGGTCGGCGGCCCGACGCCACAAGCCCAAAAAGAAAAACGGACACACGTAAAGCGGTCACCAGTCAGTCAGTAGGTATAGGTAAAAGGGGGGGTTGGGTTACCCAGAATAAAGCAGGGAACAAAAATCATAAAATATAAAGAATATACTACGGAAAATCTAATGGGGTCCTGAGTAAATACGTCTTGTCGAGGGAACCTGGCCTCACTCACACTCCGCGTGGTCGGTGCACCCTTACTCGTAATGGCCGCCACGGGGGCCCAAGTCACCGTCGACGACACTACACTCACTTCAGTTCTGATGATCACGCGACCGAAACCTTCCCGTGAAGGCGCGTATGCTTTTAATAATCCACACTCGGACCGATTGGAAAACTAGGAGGAAAGCACCCGTGCCACGCCGAGAAACTGCACGGTGCTACTTTGGCTAGCGTTGCCCACACTCCAGAGTACGTCTTTACTTCGCGGCGCTAAGATCACGACTTTTTAATATGGCAGCGATGACTCGGCTTGTCAGAAACTATTGCAAGTTTACCCTCAATAAGATTAACAATTCTTAAATAACTTCATAGATTCATTATCTTGGTATCAATTTTATCTGGTGGCAACTATACCAAACAGTCCCCCGCCCCAGCCAGGCAGTACCTGGCTGAGACTGAAGCCGGATAACCAAGAAACAAGAAATCTAAACAACTGGTAGTCGGGACAGAGTTGCCACTGCTCGCTTTAAAATAGAATTCCCCACTAGGACCTCTGCAACGCGCGGAGTACCGTCCGCGCCTAGGAATAGCCTCAAAATTCGACCCCGTCTCCACGACAAGGGTGGCATATTCATCTCCTTAACTAGGACGAGGTCACCAACTTTAGGTGGGTCGGTCTTATCCGACCACCGAACGCGCTGTTGCAACAAATGTAAATATTCTAAATTAAACCTACGGCAAAAACTCTGAGTCAATTGTTGCAGCATCTCAAATCGCGTTAACCGATTAACTGGAGTATCCTGAAAGGGATATTCTGGTACAGCAGTAAGAGGACCACCGATCAAAAAATGACCAGGGGTCAAAGCCTCCAAGTCATTTGGGTCCGATGAAACCGGACAAAGAGGTCGCGAGTTCAGAACGGCTTCAATTTTACAAAAAACAGTAGCCAGTTCCTCAAAGGTGAGCACCGTTTCGCCTATAACCCTCCGAAGGTGTGTCTTCGCGACTTTTACAACCGCCTCAAAAATACCACCCCAAGACGGGTAGGCGGGTGGATCGAACTTCCAATCAATACCACGCTGAGATAAAGCCGAGCCTAAGGAATCTTGATTTTCAGACAAAAATTTATAAATTTCCTTGAGATACCTATCACTGCCCTTATAATTTGTCCCGCAGTCGGACCGAATCAACCTCGGCAACCCACGACGACTGACAAAACGAGTGAAACATGCGATAAAAGCCTCGGTGCTAAGAGCGGACACTACCTCCAGGTGTACGGCCTTCGTAGAAAGGCAAACAAATACGCACAGGTAGACCTTGGATGTCTTAGCATTCCGTAACGAGGAGGACTTAACTATGAATGGACCTGCAAAATCCGTACCTACTCCAGAGAAAGGCCTACAAGCTTTCACTCGATCTGGAGGCAGGTCACCCATTTGAGGCTGCACGATTGCTGCCTTCAATCTATAACAAGGTATACAACGAAAAATAATCTTTCTTATTGCTCTCCTAGCCGACAAAATCCAAAATTGCACTTGCAAGATTGCTAGGAGTGTATTTAATCCCGCGTGAGAGTTTTTCACGTGCCGATCGGAGATTATAAGGTTAACAAGGGCACCATCCTTGGGCAGTAGGAGGGGATGTCGAGTCTCAAAAGGCATGTCGGCATTCCTTAACCATCCTCCTACTCGAACCAGGCCCTCCTCATCAATAAAGGAATTCAGCTGTGCAATAGCACCCTTTAATTTTACACGCCCGTCCCGTAAACTAGACAGAGTTGATTCAAAATTTTCCGCCTGGACTGATCGTACCCAAAACTTCAGTGCTTCCCATCGCTCCTCAGGAGTAAGCACTGAAGTCGATCGCCTATCAGATCTATGCCTAAGATTATAAATAAACCTTCTTATCCACCCTGTGACACCTAATAATTTATCAAGAGAGCTAAAACGTTCCAACAAGGTGTTCATAACCTGCGGTCGCTCCTTCTGAATAGCAAGAACTCGTAAACCTGGAAGAGGTTCAACGTTGTCCACAGAATCATGGGGCCAGCAACCCTCTGGCTCATAAAGCCAGGCTGGTCCCCACCACAGAGGATGGTCCAACAACACTGGAGACTCACAGCCGCGTGAGGCACAATCAGCAGGATTGAGGTCTCCAGGTACATGCCTCCATTTGATGGCAGCTGCTGAATTCTGAATCTGAGATACACGATTTGTGACAAATACTTCCAAGGCATGGACGGACGCTCTTAACCAACAGAGAACTATCTGACTGTCGGTCCATGCAAACACCTTTTCAATCTCCACGACTTGACCTAAAGTGGACACTAAATGATTGAGAAGACGAGTCAGAAGAGCAGCTCCTGACAACTCTAACTTCGGAATTGTAAGCCTTGAACGAACGGGAGCAACCTTGCTCTTTGCCATTACTAATTTATCCGTCACATTTCCATACCGGTCAACAGCACGAATATACACAGCAGCCGCATATCCACTCTCCGAGGCGTCACAGAAGCCATGAAGGCTGACATGAGATTTACCTTGAGGCAAGAAGCGCCTATTTATTCTAAAAAATTGAATATCCGAAAGAGAAGAAACAAATCGCGACCACGCCAATAATAAATCTCCAACGAGAGGAGCGTCCCAAGAAATTCGTTCTATCCAGAGTTTTTGAAGAAAACACTTAGCCCAAAATACAACTGGTGTCAACCATCCATTTGGATCAAATATTCGTGCTACAGTCGAGAGTACCAATCGTTTCGTCCAGGCTTTACATACATCCAAATCTTGCACACGAAACGTGAAGACATCTGGTACCGGCTGGTACTGTACTCCAAGGACAGCAACAGCATCCGGATTGTCTATATTCTGGAAAAGATGAGGGTCCTGCTGGTGCTCCTCTGGTAGACCGGCAAGGAGAGCCTGTGAGTTGGATACCCATTTCCTCAACTCATATCCACCAGCCCTCAAAATTCCTATCAGCTCATTTCGGAGAACTAGAGCCTCTCTTTCACTGGCTGCACCGGTACATATGTCATCGACATATACATCTCTCGACAAGATGGCTGATGCCCGAGGAAAATTTAAACGTTCGCGATCTGCAAGTTCCAACAAGGACCGAATAGCAATAAAGGGGCTTGACTTGAGACCGTACGTATTTGTATTCAATTCATAAACTAAAATTGGTTTGGAGGAATCCTCTCGCCATAGAATGAGTTGATACCTACGATCATCTGGATGAATGATCGTCTGACGAAACATCATTTTAATGTCCGCTACAAAAACGACCTGATGTCGGCGGAAGCTCGTCAAAATATCCGAAATATCACGATGAAGTTTGGGACCCGCATAAAGACATTGATTTAGAGAAACGCCGTTAGAAGTAGGGGCGGAACCATCAAACACAACCCGAATTTTCCCTGCCTTAAACATCGCATGGTGAGGGATAAAATAATGTTCCCGTGAACGCCAATCAAATTTCGAAACAGACATGTGGCCCAAGTCTAAATACTCCCGCATAAAATCTATATATTTTTCTCTGAAGGCCGCGTCGCGCTTCATTCGTCTCTCCATGGAAGCTAACCTCTTCTCTGCTAGCATTCGGGAGTGACCAAGAAGCGGCCTGGAGGGCATGAAAGGCAACCGCGTGACAAACCGACCTGAACGGAGCCGACCAGTGTTATTCTGAAAGAATGAATCACACTCCAGGTGATCCGGGTTTTCACGAGGTGCACTAGGGGGCTCCTCTATCTCCCAAAATCGCTGAACCGCTTCAGCGAGAGAGAGACCAACTTGCAAGTTATCATCCCCACGTGGAGGGTACGACTAGTGTACCGGACCAAAAATAACGTCACCCAGGTCAGTCGGGACAGCCGACAGACCTCCTGCTTGAAGCAGCTTACTGCATCCCAATCGCAGTAGTCCAAGGACATCAGCACCCAGTAGCAAATCTATAGATCCTGGAACATCAAATTCTGGATCAGCCAGAGATAAGTCTTTAGTTAAAGCTACAACACCTGGTGGCAAAGAAACAAGCGGGTGCCGCCCTAAAATATTATCCATAACAATAGCTGACATCATGATACGCGGCCGAGGTAATAAAATGGGGGAAAAGGAGAGTGAGACTTGACCCACTAAGCCAGACACCTTGATTCCACCTATCCCACGAATAAAATCGAAGCCGTCTTGAACCTGCAACCGTAACTGCTCCACTAACCGAGTCGACGCAATACACCCCTGAGAACCCGAATCTAAAATTGCACGCGCGGTTACCTGCTCACTCCGATGTGAACCGACGCGAACCTGAGCTGTGGGCAACAAAACTGTAAGGGGTTCCTGAGGTGATACGGGAGCAGCTGCAGGAAGGAGTCAACACTCCTGTGCCATATTATTATTATGTAGTGGAGGGGGGCTGGCCCTTTCATACATACGTTGTTGACGTATAGGCCGCAATCGCTGCTCCAAACGGGGCCATTCTGAAAAAGGGAGCGGCGTACGACCACCGTCTACATCCTCGTCCGCCGTAGCATGGGTACTAGCACGAGGTCTGCGATCACCCCCGCCCGTGCAGGCCTGTGACTGCCGTTGACCATAAGTACTATACTGGCGTCGACCATACAGTTGAGGAACCCTTGAGCCACGACGAGACCTACAATACCGAACACCTCCTGTCCAGTTCTCGTTTGTAACTCTATCACCCCTATCCGAACCGGGGGGGTTTTCCGACACACGAGCCGGAGCAGCCGGTTGTGGAGATCCGTTGCGGTTACCACAGAGTAAAATATGATGTTTACCTCCACACTGCACGCAGGGTCGTACCGAACGACATTCAAATATACGGTGATTGCCTAAGCAGCCATAACACCAATTTCGTTGGCGGGCGATATTGCGCCGGGCCTGCCAACGCATCTGCTTAAATTGAAGACAACCTGAAACACCGTGGCCGGGATCACGGCAATAAACACAGCGGGACTCTTGCACCTGCGCAGCCGTAGCTGTGAGTACACGAGGCACCTCATGAAACCTAACAGGTTGACGACGTTCAACATTTATCGGTCTAGGTCTAGACGCAACCACTGGAGGCCCCGGTGGGGGAACGTTTTCTGCACGGCGACACTCGTCCTCTAAAAACAAAACTAAACTATCAAACGCCGGCAAACAAGTGGCGGAGTCCCCACCGTATTCTAATTCGAAGCGGTTCCGTATCTCATGTGGTAACTTTCCTAAAACTATATGCAACAACAAAAATGACCAACTACAAACAGGCAAATCTAAACCCTTTAAACCGTTCACCGCAATTAAAAGCGGATTAAGAATTCTAATGCGTAGGGTCTGTGCTCCGGAAATCCTAGGTAGACCAAGAATGGCAGACACTTGATTGTCTGCTATGCGCCGAACATTCTGGTACCTCCGCTTGAGCAGGTCACGAGCAATATCATAATTACCATCGATAAGTTCTAAATGCTGTACCAAACCCTTAGCTTCACCAGTGAGTGAAGCCATTAAATATGCTAGCTTCTGAGCGGGTGTTAAATCTTTACGGCAATGTACCAAACTATCATATAAATTATTAAAAGCTACCCATTGTCCTAAATCACCACTAAAATGGGGTAAATCGAGCAGTGGTAACCTGCTGAGCAGTGCTGCCGAAGCGTCTGACACCGAGGTGGAACCTGTGTCAGAAACCGATGACGCTTTCAATAAACCGACGGCTTGCCGTATCTGATCTGCTAAATCATCTGCCTGATTAATATCCGAATTTAATTTATCCATGGCCTCCGACTCCAGCCCCAGATCCAGGAGGGACCGATAGGGATCGTACAGGTCAGCCATCTGACCATCCAAGGACTCATACCGAGACAATAAAGCCTGGGTTCTATCTTTCCGCGAAATATTTAAAACAGCCGAGCCGAGCCATCGCAATACACCTGCTATCCGAGCAGTGTGTTTCTTACTAGCCATTATTATCACAAAGCGAAAATAAACTATTTAATTGTACGAATAAAATATTTCCCAAAAAATATCGATAAGAAATGATACAGCACTATTTACCGATAACGGCACGGTACAACACTAAATATCGATAACGTAAACTCACAACACTAATATCATTCACAAAACCTACAGTTACAAAATATCGATAAAAATCTAAATCAGAATTGGAGCAACACTAAATTATTTCGCACAAAATAATAGCCGATTATTCCAAACACTAAAATGTTAAACCGCAACAAACAAACAAAAAATTATGTTATCTTACCTGAATAACCTTGACATTGAACTTAAAAACGGATCAGCCGCAAGCAATAATCCTACACGACAATTATACTACCTACCCTACCCTACCTACTTTTACTATTTTCAAGATACGCAATAACCTATACCTGCAGATACGTAATTTAACAATTCACTATTAAATATACAATAACCCAAACTCACCCGTGTGAGTTATGCACAAAACACACTAAACACTAAAGAACTATCAAGGATATTAATATAATTAACGCGAATAAACGTTAACTAATTACCTACGTGTACCGTTTATGTACCGAAATATTAAACGAGCGGTAACCGTTTATGGTTATCCTAACCACGCTCTGCTACCACGCGATGTGGCGTACAACGCGGGTCGGCGGCCCGACGCCACAAGCCCAAAAAGAAAAACGGACACACGTAAAGACAGTATGATATTAAGAACTGACTAGTGAGCTTACTTACCGAGGAAAGCAGAGTACTGGCGCAGTAAAGCGGTCACCAGTCAGTCAGTAGGTATAGGTAAAAGGGGGGGTTGGGTTACCCAGAATAAAGCAGGGAACAAAAATCATAAAATATAAAGAATATACTACGGAAAATCTAATGGGGTCCTGAGTAAATACGTCTTGTCGAGGGAACCTGGCCTCACTCACACTCCGCGTGGTCGGTGCACCCTTACTCGTAATGGCCGCCACGGGGGCCCAAGTCACCGTCGACGACACTACACTCACTTCAGTTCTGATGATCACGCGACCGAAACCTTCCCGTGAAGGCGCGTATGCTTTTAATAATCCACACTCGGACCGATTGGAAAACTAGGAGGAAAGCACCCGTGCCACGCCGAGAAACTGCACGGTGCTACTTTGGCTAGCGTTGCCCACACTCCAGAGTACGTCTTTACTTCGCGGCGCTAAGATCACGACTTTTTAATATGGCAGCGATGACTCGGCTTGTCAGAAACTATTGCAAGTTTACCCTCAATAAGATTAACAATTCTTAAATAACTTCACAGATTCATTATCTTGGTATCAATTTTATCTGGTGGCAACTATACCAAACAATTCGTTTATATTGTAATATGCTTATTTTATAAGCCAATGTTTTTACACTCATATACTAACCGTTCCCATTCCGTTCAAAAAGAAATAATTTAATTTATCTAATTGGTAGACCACTACTTATTCTTCTAATGTTTCTTTTGTTTTAAATTTTTTTTTAATTCGCAAAGAGGCTTAAAGCACCTTGATACCTGCAACTATGATACCATTTTTAGAAATAAGAGGTCTAGATGGAATCTATACTATTATAAAGAGGAAAGATTTGTATTTTTTATTTTTATATTTATTTTATTATTATGATTTATATTTTTTTGTATGTTTGTAATGAAAAAACTCAAAAAATACTGTTCCGATTTCAAAAATTCTTTCACCATTAAAAAGCTACGTTCACATTGAGTAACATAGGCTACTTTTTACTGCGGGAAAATGCTTCATTCTTACGTGATAACGGGTAATAGGGTCAACGCGGTAGAAGCAACTGGATAAACGCCTGTGATTTTAATATAGCAATGAAGCCTGGAATAGCATATAGACTATTTTTTATCCTACGGGGACCCATTAAACGGGTCCACGCGGGCAAAGCCGCTGGCGGAAGGCCAGCGGCTTAAAAATAATTCAATAATATTTAAGGAAACTATGATGCTGGTAAAACAAAATTTTTCCTTAAAGTTGCAAACGTGAAAATATTTTTTCATCTTTTATTTCACAATATTTTTCCGACATACTCGTATTTGTAAAAACGGAGCATCAAAAAACAAGTAAAAACATCCTTTCATCCCTGTTGCCCTTTAAAGTAACATCTTTCATGCCGTTTCAGTTGACGAGTACAGACACTGAACTACAGAGACGCTTTAGATCTAAAACATTCTGAGGGAGTTTTCTATATGGGCGGGTAAAGGTTAAAATGTTATAAAACAGACTTGTTTTATTACATTTGAAGCTTTTAAAAAAAATGTGTATTTCCTAGTTTTAACTAATCACATTTTTTTGATGTGAAATAACTATAGGCGAGGGTAAACCGGATTGTTGGTGTGGCGACGCTTGCCGTGGCGACAGGTCGCCACACTCAGTGGAAGCGACTTGGAATTAATATTGAATTTTTGTACTAAACGAAAATAAATGTTGATTAAATAAATAGTCGTCATCCGCACCAAATGTGGCTGAGTGGCCACCCATACTACTTTTGACCACACTCGACATTGCTTAGCCTTATTGACACCCATCCTTTTCATTGTTCTGTGTTTAGTTCCTATCGTAATCAAGTTTTTTATGCATTTAACTTGTACGAACACGATGTTCCACATCTACAAGGCCTACCATGACGGCTCACGGTTTTTTTAAAGAATAATATGACCTCGTTCAACCGACCTTCTCGACTTCTAAATGGTGGTAAGATACCATTGATCCGGCTGAAATAAATAAATATTTTGAAATGAAATGAAATAACATATGTTTGGACAATTCACACAACACCATCTGATTCCAAACTAAGCAGAGCTTGTACTATGGTAATCAGAAAGCTGATAAACATACTTATATAATTTTAAAAATACATACTTAAATAGATAAATTAACACCCAGGCACAGAACAAATAGTCATGTTCATCACACAAATATTTGTCCTGGGTGGGAATCGAACCCACGACCCCACACGTTTCGCAGTCGGCTCATCACCCACTACGCCACGGAGGCTGTAAAGAATCGATTTATTTTTACGGATAGTGTCTCATACGATCAGCTGTCACGTGTGCCCATTATGGACCCATAGCAATACTGTTATCTCAATTATATATGTACTTTTTTTTAAAAAAGAGTGCTGCTGGGAGTTTTTTTCCGCCGCCTTTTTTCGCTCAGCTCAACATCTAGCCCAAACGGGCACCTAAAGGCGACGACCGGGAAAATGAAATAAATATTTTTGATTTGATTTGATTTTGAAAAATCACCTGTATCGACAATGTGCATTTCACTTTCAAATAAGTATCGTTTTAAGAGAATTGAATTATGAATAATTTCATGCCATTATCTACCACGAGAGCACGGTAATACATATTATCTACTACGAGTATATTACCGTGACGATATGATAATATTACCGTGACTAGAGTCAAGGGCGGGTTAGCCTTCGAGATTTTTTTATGTGATTCAGGCTTCACATTGATGGCTAAGTAATTCCAAAATATCTAAACACAAAGACAAAGACGTTTATTTGCACAAATATGGGTGTTTACAAAAGGTGTTTTTATACATTTGGTTCGCCATATTTACCTTCATGAGGTAGGTACGCAAATATTACAATAATTAAAAACTTAACTAATTACAAATATAAAAATATACATTGAAACAGTGTTATTTATTTTATTACATTTATAATACTTTATTCTTTATTTGTACCCATATTGCGCCTTTTAGTTTATTAATTTTATTTACTTTTACTTTTCGGATTGGATCCGATCGTCGGCTTTGGGTGGGTACCCATATTGCAGGGTTTTTGTACACTGAGAGGAAAAAAGCCGGCGGAAAAATAATTCCCAGGTTTTTATGGAATCCCTTTTTTCCTGAAAGAAAGATCTGTCAAATATTAAAAGGTTTCATACTTAAATGAATATACATATTAACCTTTTAAATCTGAGGCAAAATACAAAAAAAATACAGTTGAATTGAGAACCTCCTACTTTTTGTTGAAGTTTGTAAAACCGGCCTTTCATAACCGCTGCTCTCTAAAAGCGTCTTTTTCATCTCGTTTAATGGACGAGCACAGACAGTAAAGACGCACATATTTCTATACTGTACACACACTTGTAAGTACATGCTGTAATAGGAGTTTGGTACTTCGCAATGTTGTTTTACCAAATGTTCTTATCAGTATCTCAAAATAAAATACCTTCAACGTTTTTCATTCTATAGCTACTCTTAAGTTTAAATTTGATATGATTTGAAAGACAAACGTGAAGGCTGTGCCGCTGCTGCCCATGGACATACAAGCCTGAGTCTTACTGGAGGTCGTATGCAAAGAGTTAAACTTTAATGAAGACCCATGTGGCGTAATGGTTACCATGCCAGACTGCCGATCGGAGAGTCCCGGGTCCAATTCCCGGCGTAGCAGAAATTTGAATGATGAGTTTAAAATTTCTGTTCTTGGTCTGTTTCTGTCTTTGTGTGTGTCCATAGCACAGCGCATATTAAAAGAGGTAGAATGGCAATAATGCGCCGTTCGTATAATAACCGGTGTCATCGATCCAGCCCCACCTTTTACCTCAACTACATCTGTACTTATATAAATATGACGCTTATATTTGCAATTTGAAATCTAACCATTCTTAGCGCTGCACAATCACGCGATTTCAAATGAACGAATTACATCCAAGCACGCACACAAGCACGCATATCACAGCGTTTTTTCGTACAAATATGAGCGTCGCCCCGCCCACAATTCCATTCTAACGTCTTTAATACGTTATGTGGTCCACAGCACCGGGTATATCTATATATACCTTACTGTGAGGCTTGTGAAACGTTTTTTTAATGGTTCCGGGGAAGTACAACCGCTGCACCCATTGGGTGCTGTCATGAAGAAATCTATTGTGTTTTAGTGGAAACATACAGTTGCCGGGCGAACTCACTTGCAGCAATTACCAGCCTTACTCGGAAGGCGCGAGCAAGCTTTGCTTGAGAATCCATGCCTGCAGCGGCCATATAACAAAACCTGATGTGCATGCTCGTCTGCTCCATTTAAATAAAAAAATCGCGTCGTTATCTGTTCTAATATTATAAAGCTGAAGAGTTTATTTGTGTTGAACGAGCTAATCTAAGGAAATACTGGTTCGAATTGAAAAACTCTTTTTGTGTTGAATAGTCCATTTATTGAGGAAGGCTTTAGGCTAGGCTATAACATTACGCTGCAATCAATAGTAGCGAAGCATCAGTGAAAATAAAATCGGGCACAATCCATACTAATACATAAATCTGAAGAGTTTGAACACACTAATCTCAGTGTTCGCGCCAATTAACTCATTCTTCATTCATGAACCATCTTCATCCTCCCTCTCTTTCCCGCAAGCGCACTATTATATAATATTGTCATCATTCGCACCTGAACGAATGTATATGGATCAGGAAGACCTATCAATCAGTCTGTCTTCTTCCGGCCGCCGACGTATACGCAAGTCCTTTCGTGACAACCGCACCGCAAGCCACCTCATGCGTGGTTAGACTCGCCGCATCGCCGCCATCACCGCTGTCAATAGTTTGTGACTTAACTGACTCAAAGTGATGAATAGGTACCTATAGTGTAGTGTGAAGGACAACACCAGTTCCCGGGCAAGAGAAGATTGATCGAGGCTTCATCAGTATACGAGCATACCATCTGCTCCAGCCCCTGTGATAATCCAGGTTAGTGCGCTTGCTCCCTATATCAATCCTTCTCGTTTTCCACCTTAAATTCGACACGCAACTTACAGTCCACAATTCCTGCACCCGCAGCGGGGGATCATCTTCAGATCCACCACTCAGGAACTATTGATTCGAGTTGAAAAATTATTTTTGTTTTGGATAGTCCATTTATCGAGGAAATGCTATGACTAATACCAAAGTCCACGCGAACAAAGTCGCGGGCAGCCACTAGCACCAAATAAAGAGAAGCTATCTTTAAAAGCAAGAAAGTACAGGAGGTTTTTACAAACAGGGCCATATTTATAAATCTGACCCTAGTGCCCAGAAACCAAAAATTACGTACGATACTTTCGACAATCTTTAACAACTACCATCTGTTGATAACAACCGGGGCCGCCAAAGTTATTTGTCATCAGCGATCATCCATCTTACATCCGAAAGAACATATTTTGCTTCAGACATGACCAATACAATACAATACAATACAAATATTCTTTATTCGTACACCACATTATTTTTTTGGTTTTTTATTTTACTGTTGTTATATGGTGTACGAATAAAGAAATTCGTACACCACATTATATAACAACAGTAAAATAAAAAACCAAAAAAAAAAAACAACAGTGGTGACCAAAAGGCGGTTTTTTCGCTAAAGTAGCGATTTCTTCCAGACAACCTTTGGATAGTAACATGGTAATAAAGAAATGAGACGGGTAGAGGTGTACAAACTTACAAAAATAATATGATACTTACATACAAATAAATATATACATAAATAGAAAAGTGAATAAATGACATGTAATACATAGGTTTATTAATATATACATGCATTATACAGATACGATATTGAACTTGAAAATAAAATAAAAGTGACCATAGAGATAAATATACCTATATAAATGTTCTAACTTTGACTTCATGTTTTTAACATTACAGCTTGTCGTTATATTTATATACAATATTATAAAGAAACAAAGATAATAAAATATGTGCTAGCTTTCAGAATAGATATCGTTTTGAATACTACATTGTGTTTGATGAATATTGCTAGCTTTAGTGCTTGTCTGCACTAGGCGAATGCACTGCAATATATTCACAATATCAAGTCAAGATTTCAATATCTCAAACAACGTAGTCTGACGCCATAAAAGTGAGATCTTGTCGTTACGCCCGTAAGTATGACGTAGATTTTATGCTCTTATTCGTATTCAACACATACTCGAAGAGAGATATCAAAATGGAAAGTTTGGAAGACTTTATCATTGCATTTATATTCTTCGTATGTGATAATAAAATTGTTGATGTATATAATATAGGTATTTAAGAAACAATAGAACGTAAAATCTGGTTTTTCTGTCCGTATGTGCTTCTAGCGTAATTATTGTCCTTGAAGCGCGCATGGCCCGTTGGTTAGCGTAGAACGCACGTGATCTATTCCAGCCAAAAGGGTGCGGTTGGTTGTGAGATGGGTGACCGGTAGTGGCTAAAAATTTCATGCGCGTTTCCGTGCTTCGGAGGGCACGTTAAGCCGTCGATCCCGGTAATCTGAAGCAAGGCTCGAGTCCTTTTAACAGTCGCATGCATTTGTGCTGCTACTGCTGAGGCTGGTGATCGCTTCACGTAAGTCTGGCCAACAGTTAAACCTTTTCACCGTAACAGAATTGCTTTATGGCCGAAACGGATAAAGCAATGGTACTTCCCAGGTTGAACCATACAATTACTACCACCTGTTAAATTCTGAACAACGTAAGTTCTCACAAACTATATCTTTTTGTGTCGTTGCGGATGGGACCTTCAAAATGTACCCGATACCTTGGGAGAGATACCGGGTTATGTGTATTTTAAATCATACTAAAACCTCCACAGTGGCTCCATTTCTGCGCCTGTGAAGAACTCCGGGATATCTAGAGGAACGCACGAGCAACGCGTGTCCTCCACTTGCGGCGCCTTAAAACGAGCCTATCAACTAAAGATCAGAGCGGCACTCTCCTACACACCTCCTACACTTTCCAATACGACATACCGTGTGTGCGTGGCGCACACAGTGCCGTGCATCTCGAGCCCGATTACTGGAATACTGGAATAGGATATAATTTATTTGTCAATAAGTATAGGTTGATAACATTTTAAACAGTTCCAATATATTTAGTCAAATATACATTGACATACAAATTTTTATCATGCAGTTTTGGCCCATTTTCTCTCTAAATTGGCTTAGTTCAATGTTTCTTTTTACTAAATTTTTTTGTATGAGAGTTGTAAAATGTGACTGTGTATCCGATTTTTACAGCAATATATGGCGTTTTGTCGATCCATTTAGTTTTTAAAATGATTCGGAAATATGGAATATCCTATACCTATTACCGTAAAATTCACAAAACTGTGACCGTCTTCAGATCTATTAAGCAAAACAACGTAATAAAAAGGAAAAAATGGCCAAATTAATAGTTGATTATTGAAATGATCAGTCATATTGTGCAATAAAACTTATGGAAATACGGGATTTTAACTGCAACATCTCCTATGTAAAATCAGCTAAACCAGCGAAATCGGCAAAATATATATACGTATATATATACCTATACGGCCTCTTCAGACTGAGGGGTTAAATAAGTCACGTTTTCAGGAAACTTACCCACAAGAAAAATCTCGTGTGTCAGATTTCGTCCAGTACAACTCTATTTATAATTCACGTCCTCCATATTAACCTGTTTGATGTCTGCACGGCAACATCCATTTTAGGTTTTTATTTCCCCGAGGAGCAGTTTGTCTTGTACAGTGAGTGTGGATTTTATTATACTTTCGCTCGTTTTGTTTTCATAATGAACGTTACATACTGTTTTCTTTTTTATTTTGGTTTTTTACAAAAATGAAACAGTACAATCAGGAGTGAGAGTCATAACACAGACTTAGGTAAATATAAGTCTGTGAGTCATAATGATAACAGTTTAGATACATCATAGACGTGATAAAAATGTAAGCACGAAATGCCCTTATAAACGCCTCAGTACTTAATTTAGAAACGTCTTCAATAGATAGATTTACGTACGTCGAATTTGTAGACCTAATTTCAAACATTGGCTACTTTCGATCGTACTAAGAAAAACCAATTCAACTCCTGGCTGTTCCGATGTTGCTAAGCTTTATAGGTAGTCGACATACTCGTATTCAATAAGTCGCAATTTGCATTCTAAACATGCTTTTTAACAAATGAAAACAAATATACTAACTTTCGGACATATTTCTTCGTTTTAAATAAGATGCATATATAGTTGTATGGCTGCAAACCTTTTTCCCCATTATTGGGGAGGCATGGAGCTTACTCCACCACGCTGCTCCAATGCGGATTGATGGAGATGCGAGTTAGTGGCCAAACCGCTGTCGGATGTTTTTAAACCGCCCACAAGGCCTCCGAAAACGTTTAACGACTGTTATCTATCGACAACAACCGGGACCGACGGCTTAAAGTGCCCTGCGAAGCACGGAAACGCGCATTTTTTTTTTGCCACTAGCGGTCACCCACCTCACACCCGACCGCGCCCGCTTGACGTAGTTGCATAGATCGTTTGCGTTCTACGCTAACCACCGGGCCATGCGCGCTTCAGTTTTCATTAGTCATACAACACAGTTGTATTAATTTTAACGAAATAAAATCCTTGCATACTTACATACTTGCCACGTGATAAGTGGTCGCTGCAGCCCTTAGAGACACCTACATACAACCGAAATCTTGCCTAAGGTCGAATGCTGCGCCACTACTCCACAGATACAAGGACATTTCTTGTAAGTCTGGTCGGCAGTCGCACGACAGACTTTAATTTTTTGACTGTAATGTAATATAACAATTAAATTATTATTATTATTTCTTTTTAAATTTATATGTAAACTTAATATATTTAAAATCAATAGGCATGATGACAGATTTTTAAATACCTTTCCTTATTGTAGGTACACGTCTCCCAGTTTCGAAAAAAAGTTTATTTCAGCAATAAGCTTAAGTTTTAACGTAAATTAATGTATTTTCTGCTATGTAATTTGAATTAAGCGCGAAAACGCTCGAAGGTGTCATGGCGTCGGTTTGCTCGTCAAACTTCAAGCAACAGGATGACTTTTACTGAGACGTGACGTCATTCCTTTTGATTGGCGTTTCAGATAACTTGGCCGATTGCTGTATTTAATTCTTTTATTTTATTGAAAATCTTATTAATCTTAATGTATATATTAAAACGGGATCATATTTTAGAACTTTTTTAGCGAATATTTTTCTGTAAAACCATTTATTCTCTGTGTTCGCGCCAACTTCATTCATGTGAACCACCTTCATCCTCCCTCTCTTTCCCGCAAGCGCACTATTATATAATATTGTCACCATTCGCACGAATGTATATGGATCAGGAAGAATTATCGATCAGTCTGCCTTCGTCCGCCGTGCCGCCGACGCGCACGCAAGTCCTCTCGTGACAACCGCACCGCAAGCCACCTCACACGTGGTCAGACTCGCCGCATCGCCGCCATCACCGCTGTCAATAGTTTATGATTTAACTGACTCAAAGTGAATAGGTACTTATAGTGTAGTGTGAAGGACAACACCAGTTCCCGGGCAAGAGAAGATTGATCGAGGCTTCATCAGTACACGAGCATACCATCTGCTCCAGCCCCTGTGATAATCCAGGTTAGTGCGCTTGCTCCCTTTATCAATCCTTCTCGTTTTCCACCCTTTATTCCACCATTTTTGATCATATCGAACCGGAGGTCGAACCGCAACTTACAGTCCACAATTCCTGCACCCGCAGCGGGGGATCATCTTCAGGTCCCACCACTCTGATTCTTTAATAGTGTCATCATGCCTATTAACTCATTAGGCAATAACCTGTAATTTTAGTTGATAAGGATTCATAAGTAAATAAATAAATACGACGACCTGCGAGGCGCAATGGATACCATACCGGACTGCCAATCGAGGGGTCCCGGGTTCGATTCCCGGTGAAACAGAAATTTGAATAATGAGTTTTAATTTCTGTTCTTGGTCTCGCTCTGGCGTTTGTGTCCTGTCTTTGTATGTGTCCATGGTACCCACGACACAGGGTATTAATTACTGTGGGGCTATGAGTGTGTAACGTTTATTTATTTATTTATTTAATAAATAAAAACGTTTCTACTAAAATACAACAGAATTGCGTCACAGCAAAAACGTATAAAGCTGTGATACTACGCCGGTCGAATCATGAAACTTTTATCACCCATTTATAATACCCCTACCTTAATATTTGCTCAGATCATAAAACTGAGATAATAAACTTTCAAATAAACCCGTACAAGGTGCAAATATCGCCCACAGCTAGACAAGGCGTGTTTATTTAGCAGCCGTTTAACGTTAAACGGTATGTTTAATAAGGCAAACCGTTGATTAAACCACTGGACTAGGAAGACCGCATACTGGGTTTGGAGTACTTTTATCTTGATTATTTTTATTTGAAAGCTACGTGAAAATGGTTGTTGTAACACATGAACATCTGCGCACAACCTTTTTTTTTTGGTATCGGGGGGAAACTTTCAAAAGGTACCTGACACCTTGGGAGAGGATACCGGGTTATGTGGGATTTGACCACACTAAACCCCCTCGGTGGCCTGCCTCTGCGTTTGTGAGGACTCCGAGATCTCCATAGGAACGCACCGGTGTCCTCCACGCGCGGCGCCCCAGAACGGACCCATCTTCGGGAGAGCAGATGTGCTCTCCTGCACCTTCAGGTGTTCACGGCGGCATGTGGCCACGCATACACCGCCGTCCCTAACAGGGCTGCTAGCTGGACGGGTCAAGCTCCCACTCTCACCGTCCGCATCCCCGGAAGCCCCCTTTTAGTCGCCTCTTACGATCAGGCAGGGGATACCGTAGCTCTATTCTTAATCCCGAAGCTACAGGGACTATCTGCGCACGTCTTGTATTCTACTTAAGTCTTGTTTGTGATGGTATGCAGTTGCGCTGTTACTGCAAGGCTGATAATCGCCTCGTATAGGTCTGCCAGCAACTACACCTTTCCAGCCAAACAATCAATCTATTAGATTTGCTAAAAGCCAGAAGTGAGTGCCGCGGTGGTACCTCTCCGGGAGATTGATTAGTTTCATAGGAGTTCCCAGTTTCCATAGGGGTTCCCTTGCGACCTTTGATGATAAACGCAAGAAACTAAGTCAGTAAAAGTCCAAGGTCCACACCAGCTACTCCACCGAACCAACTCATCAATTTGTTTAAGTTTTAAAATGATTCGGAAATATGTTATATTCTATACCTATTATAGTAAAATTCACAAAACTGTCACCGTCTTCAGGTCTATTAAGCAAAGATGAAAGCGAGAAAAGAAAAAAAGAAAAGCGAAGTAAAAATGGAAAAGTGGCCAATTTAATAGTTTATTATTGAAATGATCAGTTATATTGTGCAATGAAACTTATAGAAATGCTGTATTTTAAATGCAAAATCTCATGTGTTATTATACTTACATATACATACATATTATCAAATTTCGTATACGGCCTCTTAATATATCAATCATTTATTTGCAAATGTGATATTTACAAATAATTTAAAAATCTAGCTATATACTATAAATATAAATAAAATTTACAAAAAAGAGGTTATTACAAAAAATATATAAATAATACTCCTAAAATAACGTCACTTTTCTCAGTGTCCGCGAATCCGCTAATTTCGCCGGTACCCGCTTATACTCGCTTTACCGACCATTATCCGGCCGTCCGGCTTATATCCGGATCAACCTACACGGATACTGCCGATACTGAAAGCTACGTAAAGTATTATGATGCTATTGAAAATAACAACGTACTTTGATATTAATATACTCGAAAGAAGGCTTCTAGAATTTTGTTACCAAATCGCGTCTTCTTTTTTTGAAGAAATATATTGAACATCTCGAAATAAAATTAGTAATTTATAGAAAAATATTTATCGTTCGGCATCGATCATTACTAGCGATTTCGTTCGGGTTTCCAGATACTATTTACCTTCCATTCCTCCTAAATTATGTATTGTGTTTTATAAAAAGATGTGAAATCCAAATATTATTTGAATAAAAAAATCTTTATGATATGGTACCTATAATTTTTTATCGCTAAGTGATTTTTGCGTCAGAGCAAGGCAAAGTTTTTTTTTGTTTTTATTTATATGAACACGCAGACGAGCACGCATGCCACGTGGTGCTAAATGGTTCGTGATGCTAAATCGCTGCAGCCTATGGACATCTACACACAACCGCAAGTAAGCCTTCTTGTCTGTGTATGCAGATGCGCTGATACTACGTCGACTGATGTTCGGCTCATGTAAGGAGACTTTATTACTTAATGTCCGACCACAAACATAAAGTGAAAAAGTCCCTTGCCGGCAGCTGCAATGCTCTAGGTTACATAGCACGACCTACACAAATCACGTGCACAAGTTATTGTTGAGTTGTGCAAGAAACACGGTCCGGGCAGAGGGCGCCGCGGACGCTCCGAATAGTTCAGCGGGAACTTGACGAATGGCTACGGCTGCTGCACTGGGTGTGGGGTAAGTTAGAGGAGATAGAGATTTATTACAATATTTATTATGTTCAAAATTCACTTACATAATAATCATCGTAATATTTAGTTATATGTTAAGGTATTACGTATGTTAATTTCATAATTGACTTACTATTAAAGCAAGAAAAACTTATATATTGTTTAACCATACACAATTCGGCATAGGTTGCCGTTATTTTGAGTTGATTAGCTAAAGTTTTAAAGTACAGAATTGCGTCTCAAAGATTTGATACGGTACATTGCATTCAATATTCAAAAGAATACAATCTCTAGATATAAAAACACGGAAATAAATAATTATTTACAGTAATTATAAGTATTTAAAACTAAAATAAAGAAAATAAAATGTACATGTAAATTATAAAATAAATATGCCATCCAATAGTCCATCCTGCGGCATAGCCTCCAGAACACTAGCAGCATTACGCACTGAATTGCTAAGTTAATTCTTTGCGCAAAGTAGCTGCCAGGGCTAGCGGGCGGACGGCTCCATTCACCCGAAGTGAGAATGAGCTTGGTCGAAACCTTTCATGTCAGCAAAATATAATATTTTGATCATAGTGGTATAAATAGTAACCTGTTCCACTGTACTAAATTAAGGCAACCTCATTTAGTAAAAATAAAAAAAACCTCATCGACGATCTCATGTCGTAAATGTTATTGCTTCTTTATTCTCACTAGAAACATCTATTTTTATGAAGAGCAGTAATTAATACTTGGCTGCAATCCTTTTTGCGTCGCACTTCTGGGCACGGATCTCTCCCCATTATTGGGTAGGCCAGGAGCTTACTCCACCACGCTGCTCCAATGCGGGTTAGTGGCCAACCCGCTGTCGGATGTTTTCAAACCGCCCATAAAGGCTTAACGACTCTGACAAGGTTTAACGACTGTTATCTATCGACAACAAACGGGACCAACGGCTTAAATGCCCTCCAAAGCACGGAAACGCGCATGAAATTTTTTGCCACTAGCGGTCACCTATCTCACACCCGATCGCGCCCGTTTGGCTTAGTTGCATAGATCGTTTACGTTTTACGCTAACCGCCGGGCCAAGCGTGCTTCAATCAATACTTAATTTACAGCAAAGCATCTAGACTTTAGAGTCTAGAGCTAGGCTATGTTCCTAATATAAAACGCTCCCATCTTCTTACTTAACTCAAACGATACAGTCCGCGGCTTTCCACGCACATTCAACAATTCAAGTGATTTATTTAGGCTGCAAACTAAAATGGAACATCGCTGCAGAAATACGCTGAAAGTGCTTTATGGTAAAAGACGTTTGTAAATAACCCTGGCAGGCTTTGGCGTGCCCATATTGGTCAATTTCTTAAAGCTGTTTTGCATAAAACCATAAATATTTTATACGTTCGCTCCAGGGCCAGGAAATGGCGATATATTTTCTTTATTACGTGCATTGTTTTATAGAAATTTTATCGGATATTTTTCGTGATTTTATGTTACGAAATGTTCGAAATGTTAGAAGTGTGATTGGACTTCGTAATGATAGTCCTGTAACTAATGTTACTCAGGAGGTATTTAGTAATTTCATCGGTAGTTTAGTAATCGCGTGTTTTGCAGAATCAAAAGTTTTATTAGTTTTTCAGAGTCGACCCGTATGGCGCAATGATTTCCATGCCGGACTGCCAATCGAGAGGTCCCGGGTTCGATTCCCGGCGAAACAGAAATTTGAATGATGAGTTTAAATTTCTGTACTCGGTCTGGGTGTTTGTGTCCCTGTCTTTGTGTGTGTCTATTGTACCCACAACACAGGGTATTAATTACCTTACTGTATGGCTATGGTTGTGTAACGTTTATTTATTTTTATTCAGAATAGGAACTCAAATCTTCAATAGAACTTAAGAACGTTAGTTAAGTCATATTAAATTAAATTAAGATATCGAATAATGATTACGCCATTACCAAGTTTTTCTTATAAACTTCAGTTATAAACGCGTAATAGATTTCAGTTATGTATTCGGATATTTATTATATCAGATAGCCCATAGTGTCATTTACGCGACAAAAAAAATTGGTGCAGTTGCAGACGCATGGCATTTCAATATGATCGTGGACCACACGGAGAAATTGCACTATTATTTTGTTTGTAAAAAAATATTAAGTAACTTCAAAAAAATTGGTCCCTTGAAAGTTTTACTAACCAATAAATAGATTGTAAATGTAATCAATTTTGTAAACAAAATATCGAATACATTTCCAGCAATGCGATCAGTTTACCGTGCGACAGCAACACGACGTCCAGTTGATTTATGCGCGACTTTACGCCACTGGCATAAGAATAAATAATACTACGTATTTATTCTTATGCCACTGGTTTCCATTTTCAAACGTAAATAGGTCTCAACATCATTTATAGCTACCCTCTTTAGCTACCTACATTCCTAAGTGAAATAAAAAAAACAATGAGTTGCACTCCGGTAGTGCCGGCAAAAGTGAAAACTTGAAAACAACAATATTTTCCATCACCGTGGAGCAGCAACAAATACGCACGTTACAAATTTCGTGGTGCGCACCGAGGATTTGAACCCGGTATCGTGTCGGAAACTGCGATCTTTAAAACTCGGCCATCGCTACTCATAAGATATACCCATTGATACTGCTACCTAACCATGGATAATTTTGGTGGAGGCCACAAATTGGCCCACGTATTTATTAATAACAAACAAAATAAAAATGTAAAGAGATTTTGCTAAGTTCCCAGAATTTCCTGAAGTTTTAAATGTAAGTTGCCCAGTCTGATCCGTTAATTACAGTTGATGGAGGCTCTCAAATCGCATCAGATTCTGAACGTTTAAGTAGGCGCAACGGCAAATCGGATAACGCTTACACTTAAGAGGATATAAAAAAATACTCTGGAAATTATTTTACTTCTGAGGTGTTTTTAAAAGACTGATGTATCTGCTATAGAACGAGAAAAGGAAAAATGTTTGAAATATACTCTGCTTACATAGACTTTTCAATTAATAGTACAACTCGACGTTTTTCTTCTATCAATATTGGGATCGCAAACTCTGTGCATATTGACAGCATCAAGTATAATTTTGCGTTATTTTTTTTACAAGTTTCGATGAAACTGGCCAAAGTAATAATAGTAAGTCGTCAGTAAATCAGTCAATCAAGTCAGTCATATATCCAAGTAAAGCGATGGCTAGTTTACCAGAACATGTCCGATGGAATTATGGAAGCAAGTTGAAAAAACATATTTTCGCACTGTTATTTTATTTTTTAATACAGTTGCTAAAAAAGTGATGCATTGCAGTGACGTATGGCATGCGGGAGGTGGGCTATTACACACTCGTGCTTTTTCTTCACCTTTTCCGTACTCGTGCGTTCTCTTTCCCAACTGTCAAAATAATGTCTATTAAAAAAAACAACCACGAAGTTTTAGAAGTTTTTATGAATCTGGAGCTCTGTGGACAAAGCCTGAATTTGCAAAAGGTAGCGGGAATCACGGTAAAAACGGGGAAATACCTCAGGACTTGACGGTTAATATTAAGCACGACCTATAAGAGTAAATATGTTGATATTGTCTGTGAAATTTACAAGAAGGTATCGTTTTAAACATCTAGTCACTAAAAGTCCAGAAGCTCTACAGTTCACCCTCCTTTACAATGATTGGAACGCTTCTGGGTTTGTCTTCTTAAATGTTTATCGGTTTTGATAGCAAAAAGTTCCGAGGTAAAAAATTAGTTTATGTCATATTTGTAATTTTTATGTATGTACTAATAGTGTACGGGTGTACATTTGTTACGCTGTGCTATGCTATGCTGGGATTCGAGAGCCGGAATAAATGAGAGACTTCTTGCTTCTATTTTTCCTCCTTTATTACTAGGGCTGCTGTGGCTGGACTTGACTGAGGCGTACTATAAGCTGAACTGAATACAACTAGTACTCGTTTTTTTTTTAAGAATTTAGGACTAATCTTTGCGTTTTGTTAATCTTATGGCAAAACTGGTAAAGGTTAAAAGTAGAAAACCCAAAACAACTTTACATTTAAAACTGCATAGATTTTTGTAGATTTAACAAAAATAGTTTATAAAACTTTACCTCGTAGAGTATCCGGTTTTTAACGTTGAGCTCAAATTTAAAAATATTTTGACAAATTTAAACCACATCCCAACCTTTGAGTTAACAAGCAAAAAATAAGCTTTTACCAAAAAATAACGCATCGCTTTTTATCCAAAATCTGAAAATCTCTTTCATTCTTACATCCAGTTTTGTATAAAAAGCTCCCAACATATCGCGATCTCTCATAACCTTACAAATTCTGTACGCTATTGAGAAATATGAAACGGCGGTAGCATGAGGGGTCAAGTTATAATGGACGTTCATATAGGCCTTTGGGTCAGCAGAAAGTTTTGTATGAGGTTTTTCATCTAAAGAGACTGTATGCTTAAGGGATGCTGGGAATAGATTGAGTTCTTGTGTTTGAAACGAGAGTATTCTGAATTCCGTTTATAATTGAAAGCCCCGAGTACGTCCGCTTATGGTACGCGGTTTTTTTTTCTTTTGTGTGTTCCAATTTGGGCTACTGGATATTTATAAAGTTGGACTTGTGAATTTCATTGAGCTTTATAGTTTTCGTTGTAAAATTCGAAGTAATTTACTTTCATAACTTTTTAGTTATTGATCATCAAAACTTAAATAAACATGTTTATAAAAAAATCAGTGATTATAATTCAAATCTCTTTGAGTGGTTATACGCATACTTATACGCATTGGAATAGTGTGGTGATTAAAGCTTGAAGCCTACCTTAATTTGAATTGTCATCATCAACCTTATTACAATGCTCGTTAATCTTGTTTTTGAAAGGGTGTGCTGTGCAGGTGTGAATCGAAGAGGTTTTGCCATATAAATAGGTATCTCATACCAACATTAACGCGTTTATAATAGCGCGTAGCAGAATAATTCGTAGGTTTGAACCACTCTAAAGATTGTGACAGATAATGTTAAGTTTTTTTTATGTGAAACTGAGGACTGAGTAACTCTTGTACGGCCTTTCAATTATTTTTGTGAGTGATTCAGTGAAGCTAGTAATAAATGAAATGAAATGAAATAGTTTACTAACATCCTGAGTATACTATAATATACACTTGATGTTTGTCATTGTTGTACGACCATCGACTGACCATCATGTCAGCTGCGTGCCTAATGTATGTATGTGTATGAGAAGAAAGCAGGCGCACGACATAGAAAATGTTTTGCACATTTTCTTCGAAACATGCATGAATTTACGAGGTCTTAAAAACTAAGTAATTACTGCTCATATAGCAATTTTGTTCTTTACAATAAAATATTTCGAAACACATCAAACCCTTGTAAACGAAATATTCTTGTTCTTACCCAAGTTTCTTGATACAAAGAACACGTAGGCGACGTGCAAGAGGTAACAATTAAAATAACTCCGAATTTACCAAGCGGCTACAAGTTATACCGCAATTTGTACCAACTTCGCATTTGTAGCGTCAGCAAGTGAATATCAGAACTATCTACGAGTGTTACAAATTAATAAAATTGGTGTGTCTGTGTGTGATATTAAAATTACTGCTTTCTACTACATGCTTATAAATGTATACAGTTTGTTCCGGCTAATCTCTGAAACGGCTGGACAATAGGTCCACGGAACAGTGAAAACTGGCAGGTAGCTGATGTAATAAGATGTAACTTAGGCCACGCAACTTTTTTCTAATCTTATATTATGAAAGTCGTGATATCTTTCGAATGGAATGTCCGAATCATAGAGAAATTAAACACTACGTTATATAGTCCGAATTATATAAAAGTATTGAAGCGCAAGCAGTCTTGAATATGAAGTAACTTATTTTAATAAGGATTAATAGGTACCAAGATACAAATAACGAAATCTTTTCTAGCGGCGGCATTTCATTCTTTTTTAAATAAAATAACAGTTATTGTAGCATAACTATTATAGTTAAACATGAAATATGTCAAGCTATAAAAGTTTTACATTTTTTTTAAATAAAAAATACCATTGAGTTAGACCACTGAACATTACCTATTTGGCTTGCTTACTCGTCTCTACTACTAATTTAAATAAGTAATATCCGTGTAACAATATCGGTTCTAAAAAACTGAAAACATCACAAATGTTTTGCCACAATGTTTTGCTGTCCCTACTCATTATTTATTTTAGTATTTAATATGAGCAGACTTTCAGTTACGGAGCGAATCTAATTAAATCGCAATATGAGTTGTTTTCAACTTGTACAAGTTGTGAGTGTCTACTACGAGAGGCGACCAGTATATCTTGAGCTCTCTCATTTCTTTGCCTACGTAGATACGACGACATACATTTTCTTTTTAAGGGAAAGGTGTAAGATGTTTTCGTAGATAATTCTGGTAAGAAACCAAGATATTTCGAGAGCCTTAGTGCGTCGTGTTATTTTTTTTATTTTATTTAAATGGAGCAGCAAACGAATAGGCAGGTTTAGTGGGCGCTACGGCCCATAGAAAAGGCATGATGACACTATTAAAGAATCAGAGAATAAATGGTTTTACAGAAAAATATATGCTAAAAAAGTTCTAAAATATGATCACGTTTTAATATAAACAAAGATTAATAAGATTCTCAATAAAATAAAAGTATTAAATACAGCAATCGGCCATGTTATCTGAAACGCCAATCAAAAGGAATGACGTCACGTCTCAGTAAAAGTCATCGTGTTGCTTGAAGTTTGACTAGCAAGCCGACGCCATGACACCTACGAGCGTTTTCGCGCTTAATTCAAATTACATAGCAGAAAATACATTAATTTACGTTAAAACTTAAGTTTATTGCTGGAATAAATTTTTTCGAAACTAGGAGACGTGTACCTACAATAAGGAAAGGTAATTAAAAATCTGTCATCATGCCCAATCTACACAGTATGTAATAAGCAAACCTTTCTTGCAGATGTAGACTCTATTACGGGTTGGTGTAGACGCGGGTTAGTGGTCACCCCGCCGTCGAATGTTCTTAAACTGCCCATAAGGCACGCGACATGATACGGTAACGCACATGAATTTTGCCACTGGCAGTCATCCATCCAAAACTCAACCTCAAACCGCAACCGTTTGACTTAGCTTTTGCTCCGTAGATCGCTAACTTCTAATAACTAACAGGATTTTTTTCTGTATATGAGAAAATAAAAATTAAAGATATGCTATTGAGATAACTGAGATAAAAATCGGAAAATGTTAATTTCAGTTTTTGAAATATAATATATCCATTCCGAAATTGTAACATGTAGTTTTAAGAAAAACTTTAGCCGCCATGATATAGCATCATATGGTTATGCAAATAATAAGGTGCTGTGAACAATTGTGAGTGAAGGTAACATCAATCCATCTATATACATTGTTCGCGCCAATTAAGTCATTTCACCTCCCTCCCCTTCACCCTCCCTCTCTTTCCCGCAAGCGCACTATTATATAATATGGATCAGGAAGAATCATCGTCAGTCTGCTTTCGTTCGCCGTGCCGCCGACGCGCATGCAAGTCCTCTCGTGACAAGTGACAACCGCACCGCAAGCCACCTAACACGTGGTCATCAGACTCGCCGCATCGCCGCCATCACCGCTGTCAATAGTTTGTGATTTAACTAACTCAAGTGATTAATAGGTACCTATAGTGTATTGTGAAGGACAACACCAGTTCCCGGGCAAGAGAAGATTTCATCAGTACACGAGCATACCATCTGCTCCAGCCCCCTGGGATAAGCCAGGTCAGTGCGTTTGTTCCCTTTATCAATCCTTCTCGTTTTCCACCTTTAATTCGACACGCAACTTACAGTCCACAATTCCTACATCCGCAACGGGGGACCACCCTCCTTTCCACCCTTTATTCCACCACCATTTTGGTCATATCGAACCAGAGGTCCCCCCTGTATCCAACAATTTGGTCCTTCGAGCCGGATTTCGAGCCAACCAATTTTGGTCCAGTCGAGCCCGATTTTGAGCCAATACTTTAGTAACTTCACCCGGGTTAATTATTTAATCTCATAAATACGCATATGTATGTATTTCATGTAATATATTATAAGTGCCTATTCATATAATAAGTATTATATCTACGATTATTTTATATCCCGCATATAACGCACCGCTCACGTAGGTATATTATTCTTTTTGCAAAACGCACCGCACCATCAGCTATTTATTTTTGCAAATAAGTATTATATCTACGATTATTTTATATCCCGCATATTAATAACGCACCGCTCACGTAGGTATATTATTATTTTTGCAAAACGCACCGCACCATTCGCACCATTATTTACCTATATTTGTAATCGAAATTACACCTCATAGGTACGCATTCTATTTTTCATTAATTGAAGTCCGCCATATTGTGTTTGCCGGAGCCGACGCGACCGGCGATCGTTGTTTCGCTAGTAACTACCTACGTAATCATTCATTCATTACGCCATACATAATTTTTATAATCTTAACTGTTTTAACTGATTTATCTTGTTCACGACAAAATGTCTACTAAAGGTAAAATTGAATCTGAAACGCTTTCAAATGACGAAATTAGATTGAAAATATTAATTGCAAAACGAAATTCTATTTACGAACGTTTACAAAAAAATTATGATTTATCTATAAGTGCATCAAGTTCGTCAGACGAACAGGACACATTTCTTGACACGGCATCTGACCTTGAATACTTGCGTACCGAGTTCAAGGACACGTTAGAATCTTATAATGTTACAAATTTAAAATTAAATCCAAACGCGCAAGTAGATTTCGGATCGTGGAAATCTTTTCATGATCTATATAGTCGTATTAAAAGTCAAGTGTCTAAATAAAGCGCTCCATATTCATCTTCAAGTAAATTACAGAATAGTTTACCTACAAAAATTATACCATCGCTTCCGCCTATAGAATTACTTTCTTTTAATGGTGACATACGACACTGGTCTATGTTCTACCAACAATTTAAAACATTAGTTCATGATAATCAGCAATTAACAGATGCTGAACGCGTTTATTATCTTGTTAGTAAACTTAGTGATAAGGCATTATCAATCTGCTCAGGCTTAATGCCTACAGCTGAAAACTATTCTGTGATATGGAACGCGCTCATACGTAGATATAACGACGAGCGTGCGCTCGCGACTACCTACGTCAGTCAGCTGTTAGAACTGAAGAACGTAAACACTAACACATCCGCTGGTTATCAAATATTTATGGATAAATTTGATGCTTCTATTAACGCTCTTAAGCAACTTAATATTGATGACATATCTGATTTTCTGTTTCTAAATATCGCGCTTAGAAAATTAGATAACGATACCGTAAAGTCGTTTGAAATGTCATGTCGCAACGTAAATATACCTAAATATTCCGCTTTGGTTCAGTTTTTACATGACCAGAATAGGGCTTTGTGCCATACAATAAATACTTCGCATACGTCTAACAATAATAAAATTAAAGGTAATTTGGTTCCCGCTCCCGCTAAGAATATAAGAAAAACTTTTATTAATACAGATTCGTCTCGGTCATGTATTTTCTGTAAATCGGGTGATCACGAACACCTATTTGTCTGTCCGCATTTTTTAAAAATAAATGCACAGGACAGGTACAATTTTGTAAAACGAAATAAATGTTGTATTAATTGTTTAAGTAATAAACACGCCACTCCTTTTTGTAAGTCACAGCGTAGATGTAGGTATTGCTCCCGCTCGCACTATACGCTACTTCATTTTGTTAGTAGTAGGAATAAGGTCGATCAGCCTTCGGAACAAGGTCCAGGAGAACAAAATACATCCACGTCATGTAACGTTTCGCGCGATTGTGGTAATGCGCCGCACCGCACTACATTATTGGGAACTGCGAAGATTAAAGTTCGTACTAAATACGGTCACCAATATTTGTTGCGTTGTTTAGTGGACCCTGGCTCGCAATGCGATTACATTACGAAACAGTGTTGCAAACGTTTATACCTACCGATCTCCAATAAAACACCAGTTAAAGAGGCGCAAGGAATCGGTGGAGTATCGCAGAAGATTTGAGGTGTTACTGCTTTGCAGTTTAGCTCCCGCTTTGATGAAAATAAACTTTATCATATTGAACCGTTAGTTGTGCCCACTATAACTGGACAATTACCCGAGTCGTTAATAGACGTTTCAAAAATTAGTTATATAAATAATTTACGTTTAGCTGACGATCAATTCCATACACCAGGTGACATTGACGTTTTATTAGGGGTTAACACTTATTTACAAATTTTGTTAACTGATAAAATAATTAATTCGCAATCGCCGAGTGCCATAGAAACGTCACTAGGATACATAATAATGGGAGACGCAGATATCGACTTTCCTACATGCATGCCGCGTTCTTTAGTTTCTTATCCTACTCGTATTGATAATAGTCAAACGTCGCTCACGCATTTGCTCGAAAAATTTTGGAAGTTAGAGGAGCTGCCGCAAAAAACTTATTTGAGTCCTGATGAACAGGAATGTGAGAATATTTATACTTCCACTACTCGTCGCAATTTGAACGGACGATATGTTGTCGCCCTGCCCTTCAAGGACACGCCTGATAAGTTAGGTGATTCTTTTATAACCGCTAAAAAACGCTTCTCGCTCCTAGAGAGACGTTTTAATAAATGTCCCGATCTTCGCTCCCGCTACAATGAAGTTATTCAAGAATACATCAACAAGGGTTATTTATCATTGGTTGCTTCAAATAATTCTACGGAACCTTGCTTTTATCTCCCGCACCACCCTGCCATACGTAATGATAAAAGTACAACTAAATTGCGAATAGTACTCGACGCAAGCGCTAAGTCAGATAATGACATTTCATTAAATGATATTTTACATAGTGGGCAAAATTTACAGTCTGATATTTTTAATATTTTAATAAACGTACGAGTTTATCGCATCGCCTTTTTTGCCGACGTTAGACAAATGTATTTATGCATTGAAGTACAAAAATCGCACCGCGCGTTTCAACGCATTCTTTATCGCTTTTCTAATGAGGAAGACATACAAACATACGAATTTAATCGTGTGACTTTTGGTTTACGCTCTTCTCCTTTTCTGGCGCTACGCACATTACGTCAGTTGGCTTCCGAGGAGAGGGAGTCCTATCCTTTGGCTGCTTCGGTGGTCGAACGAGATATTTATATGGACGATATCGCGTCCTGCGCGCCCTGCGTCAACAGCGCCGTTGACGTAGCCACTCAACTAATTCAAATGTTTCAGCGAGGAGGATTTGAATTGGTTAAGTGGACTAGTAACAGTTCAGAGCTTTTACAGCACATCCCCGCAACGCACCGTCAGCTTGACGGGGTCTCATTCGACGACCAAATTATTTTTAAAATATTGGATCTTCGTTGGCACCCCGCAACTGATTGTTTTTCTTTTCTAGTTTCGCCGCCGCCGCTCGCTTGTACCAAGCGTTCTATTTTATCCGCAACCGCTCGCTTGTATGATGTTCTGGGGCTCGTGGGTCCAGTAATTCTTTTCTCTAAGCTTCTCATTAAAACCTTATGGGTTCTCAAACTTGACTGGGACCAGGCTCCGCCCGCTCACGTTGTCACTGCATGGCAACAATATATTTCAGAGTTACCTTTGATATCGAAATTAAAGTTTCCTCGCCATATGGGTATAAATAAAAATTCGCAAGTCTCGCTAGTCGCGTTCGCCGACGCCAGTGAAAAGGCGTATGGCTGCGTGATTTATTCGCACATCGTTAATGATGATGACTCACTAGTGATAACGCTACTAATTTTATTGCTTCGCGTTCATACTTGAAGGAACTTCATTCCTTTTTACGTTCAGACGAATATTATAAAGTATTTAATCAGGTCCTTTCTGATAACCGCATCACATGGAAACTTAACCCTCCAAACGCTCCACATTTTGGTGGGCTTTGGGAGTCAAATATAAAGATAGTAAAGTATCATTTATTTCGCGTCATAGGTAAGCAAATCCTCACGTATGAGGAGTTGCTTACTGTCCTCACTCAGTTACCTGAGTTCGACCGTTGAATTTAATAATTCACGACCGCTTTACGTGTTAAGTAGCGATCCGGCGGAACCTACTGCACTTACGCCCGCGCATTTCCTCGCTGTTAATCCACTTGGATGTTTACCCGCCGCGGATCTTAGTAAAGAACGCATTAATCTTTTATCACGTTTTTCATTGCTTGATTCGATAGTTCAGTCATTCTGGAAGCGCTTCAGATCAGAATACTTACATACACTACAAGCAAGAGAAAAGTGGAATAAACATTCAATTAATTCAATTTCTGTAGGAACCGTTGTTCTTATCGATATGGATAACGCTCCGCCTCTTCAGTGGCCGCTAGGCGTCGTCACTGAACTGTTTCCTGGTAGGGATGGTGTGGTGCGCGTTGCACAAGTGAAGACTAAGAGCTCCACTTTGCAGCGGCCCATTGTTAGACTTTGCCCTCTACCAACACAATAATATTTCTATATGCCTATGTAGTTTATATTTTATAAGTTATAGTTTAAGTATAAATTCTCATCCCGCTATTATAATATTTTTATTAACTTACTAATTATATTCATCGCATCGCCTCTGTTCACCGCATATATAGTTTTTTCTACATGATATTAACTCCGCTGTATATATTTATGTTTTTTTTTTAATTCGCTATTTGAGGAGACCTCAAGGCCGGGGGGATGTTCGCGCCAATTAAGTCATTTCACCTCCCTCCCCTTCACCCTCCCTCTCTTTCCCGCAAGCGCACTATTATATAATATGGATCAGGAAGAATCATCGTCAGTCTGCTTTCGTTCGCCGTGCCGCCGACGCGCATGCAAGTCCTCTCGTGACAAGTGACAACCGCACCGCAAGCCACCTAACACGTGGTCATCAGACTCGCCGCATCGCCGCCATCACCGCTGTCAATAGTTTGTGATTTAACTAACTCAAGTGATTAATAGGTACCTATAGTGTATTGTGAAGGACAACACCAGTTCCCGGGCAAGAGAAGATTTCATCAGTACACGAGCATACCATCTGCTCCAGCCCCCTGGGATAAGCCAGGTCAGTGCGTTTGTTCCCTTTATCAATCCTTCTCGTTTTCCACCTTTAATTCGACACGCAACTTACAGTCCACAATTCCTACATCCGCAACGGGGGACCACCCTCCTTTCCACCCTTTATTCCACCACCATTTTGGTCATATCGAACCAGAGGTCCCCCCTGTATCCAACATACATATTATTTCAAAGTTCACTGCTACTGGTATATACCACCCCTAACGTTTACCACTCCATCCAATCCTGCGCCTTCTGAATCCAGCGGCTTCCTTAAAGTCATCATTCCACCTGTAGATTGTTCTCCTTTTGGTCGCAATTCAAAGACCATTTTTCACCATCATCAGTTGTCGGTCTTCCAATTAGGAGGATGTGTAGACGGCAGCTTAGCTTGCAGATTTTGAGAGCTATGTCTGTTACCTTCGTTCGATTACAGCTTTCATCATTACGGATTCTGTCGCGTAGAGAAATACCAAGCATAGCTCTTTTCATCGCTCGATGAGCGACCTTGAGCTTATGGAAAAGACTCACTGTAAAACACCATCTCAGCGCCGTAGCTCATCACTGGCAAAACACTCTGCTCGAAAACTTTTGACTGGTATTATGGACGAGAAGACACTTCTTAATTTCACGAAGGCAACATAAAGACCAAATATTACTGCCAGTTTTCACGGCCGTAAGACGTCATCACAAAGTAAATATGAAAAAAGAAGTAAAAAGTCCAAATATCTAGCCTTTAATCAAATTACTCGTGAAAATTGCAATGTGAAATTCAAATGCTAAACACTAGAGGTCTATCGATTCAATAAAAAAAATTATTGCACCTAGTGAGATCGAATATTGATCGAAATGTTGAAAAGTGTGAAACACTTGTGTGTATTGTACTATCTCCATCAGGATTCAGGCAAAAGTTTTATACGTATCCTATACTTACTATGCAAAGCATTAAGTTCAGAGGGGATCAAATGACTGGTTCAACTAAGATCCTACAGGAATACAAACGTTCCCACTTAAGAGTTTGATGCGTTCCGAATAAATTCCATTAGCGTTTATGGTTTTACATTTTAAACAGATGTTTGGCGTGAAATTCGGAAATTTTGGAATTTCGCGGAACTTAATTCAGATTTGGGTCATCATTCTAATTGTCCTGAACTTTGTAAAGTTCGGGAGCGGAAATGTATGACAAAGGCGGGTATTAATATTAATATAAATGCCAGGTCTTTTCTAATTTAGTACTTGCATTATAAACTTAAGGGAGTAAATAATCTTGAACGTTTACTACTATTTCCGTCCTGCATTTGTAGCTGCTTTGTTAACAATCTATTTAATAACCAATGCTTATCATGGATCCATTCACAAAAAAAACTGTGAGCACTTTCTTAATTCAATATTTTCTAGTATTCAAATGTCCAATACTGGGTTGGCTGCTTTTGGCTGCAACCCTTTTTGCGTCCCACTGCTGGGCACGGGTCTCTCCCCATTATTGGGAAGGCCTAGAGCTTACTCCACCACGCTGCTCCAATGCGGGTTGGGGGAGATGTGGGTTAGTGGCCAACCCGCTATCGGATGTTTTCAAACCGCCCATAAGGCCTCCGACTAGATTTAACGACTGTTATCTATCGACAACAACCGGGTCCGACGGCTTAACGTGCCCTCCGAAGCACGGAAACGCGCATGAAATTTTTACCACCAGCGGTCACCCATCTCACACCCGACCGCGCCCGTTTGCCTTAGCTGCGTAGATCGATTGCGTTATACGCTCGCCGCCAGGCCATGCGCGCTTCAGCTGCTTTTAGGGTAAGGTAAACGTCCATAAATATATCTAGTCTAATCATCTAAATTAAAAATTCACCGTGTTTTTGGGTACCAGAAACCGGAATTCCTCAAAATTAAAACGGGCAACTAATTTAAAAAAGAACTTAAACCGTATTTACTGAAAAAGGCGTATGTATTACTCAGTCACTGATTTCATAAACGATAAAACGGCATAAAGGAATTCCATAAAAACCTGGGAGGTTTTTTTTCCGCTGCCTTTTTTCCTCTCAGTGTACAAACATCCTGTGATATGGGTACCCAAAGCTGACGATCTGGACCGATCCGAAATATAAATAAATAAATATTTTAATTTATAAAAGGCGCAATATGGGACAAACAAAAATAATAATAAAATAGATGTTAATGTACATTTCGTAATTATGTTATAGTTAAGATTTTCCTTTTATATTTTTATCATTGTATATTTGCATGCCTCATGAAGGTAAATATGGCGAACTAAATAAACAACTTTGTAAACACCCATATTTGTGTAAATAAATGTCTTTGTATTTGTCCAATAAAAGACAATGGAGTTTATAAAACTCGGATACCTACATACATTAATGAATCTTAAGTTAATAAATAGATCGGGAAGCAACGACGACACCCTGAAAATTGATTGAAACCACACAAAAACAAAAAATTATACACTGTAAAACATTGCACTCCTTTTGAGTAGTCATGTAAAAACATTTGCGTGACAATGTAAATTATACTAGCTTCGTTTGGAAAAGAGTACGCAATACAAAATGAAACTATCGAGTGAAAACGTGAGACCGCCAGGTGTTCCCTTATTTATTCTGCACCGAGATGAAACTTGTTACACTTTTGAACGCTTTTTACCGACTTCTAAAAGGAGGAGGATTAATATTTTTATGCTTACTACAGCAAATCACATATTTGTTGTTATATGATCATGGGCGTACAGAAGAGGGGGGCAGGAGGGTACCAGGGGGGCAGCTGCCCCTCCCCCTGGATCAAGGTCCAGGTTCAGGGATTCAAAAATCCCAAAAGATCTCTTAAACAAAAAAAGAAACCTATAAAGATTAAGAATAAAAATAATAAAAATAAAAAATTAAAGGGATTGACGAAAAAATATGTTACAAATGTCTTAACAATTAGAGGTCTCTCTATAAACCAATTACAAAATTAATAATAATTATGTTTTTCTAACAAATTTGATTAGGTAAAAATAAAGATTTTTTTTATTATGTGAGAACATAATAAAAAAAACTTAAGGAAACTAAGAAGTTTCTTTACTTATATTTTTGAACAAATTCACACTTACATTTTGAGATTTAAGGTACATTCCAATCCACAAAGCGATGTTATAAGCTTATAAGTAAACTAATATTAAAATTGGTGAATCAAGACAAAACGGCATTTGGTCTATCTTGACCTCTGTTTAGTTACAGGTGTTATTTAATCAAATCATTTTAAGCAACAAATTATTTCTACACACTAGCAACAAACAACAAATGCAACTGAATAATTCTGCCACTAAGCTCGCACACAGCGTGGTGTTTCAATCTAGTTTAATGGTGATTGTTTTAGGATTTCTCTGTTTAGGCCGCTCTCAGCCTCACTTTACAATTCCGTGTATCTGCGTAGACATAGAATTGGATGCAACCCTTTTTGCGTCCCAATGCTGAGCATGGGTCTCTCGTCTCTCCCCATTATTGGGGAGGCCTGGAGCTTACTCCACCACGCTGCTCCAATGCGGGTTGGTGGAGATGCGGGTTAGTGGCCAACCCGCTGTCGGATGTTTTCAAACCGCCCATAAGGCCTCCGACAAGATTTAACGACTGTTATCTATCGACAACAACTGGGACCGACGGCTTAACGTGCCCTCCGAAGCACGGAAACGCGCATGAAATTTTTTGCCACTAGCGGTCACCCATCTCACAACCGACCGCGCCCGTTTGGCTTAGCTGCGTAAACCGTTTGCGTTCTACGCTAGCCGCCGAGCCATGCGCGCTTCACACACACTGAATTACACTGATTAAATGTATTCAGATTCAGGTAACTACGGGAGCATCTCATCCACTCGAAATATTTTTTTCAACCTTTTTTATGTCCCACTGCTGGGCACAGGTCTCCCTCTTCTCTCTCACAAGTGAGAGGGATTCCACACAGAGTCCACCACGCTGACCAAGTGCGGAATGGTAGACGTCATGCTTTCGAGAAATTGTGAATTTCTCTCAGGCATGCACGGCGACAGAGAACATCGTAATCTAATGGATTACGATTACTCTATATATCTTGATATTTTCCATCACCGTGGAGCAACGATAAATGCGCACATTACAAATTTCTTTGTCTGAGGTCTGAGATCGCGCCTAGGATTTGAACCCGGGATCGGTCGCGTCGAAGACCGCGGTTTTTTTACCACTCGGCCATCGCTGCTCTATAACCCAAAATTAATTTATCTAATATAATTAATATCTTTATATTTTGTTTCAGACAAAGTGCAATGCGATCAAATCCATAATAATATTATAATTGTGAAAGATTGTTTGTTTGTCTTTCATTCACGTTGCAACGGTTCTACAAGTTGAACTGATTCCTGTGTCATTTCATTCTCTCGGAAAGATCTATTAATGCTTTCGAACGCGGGTGAAACCTCGGGGCACAGCTATGTAGTTTGAGGATAATTCTGTGCCCCCAGCAAAGGTACATTAAACAGTGTCACAATACAGGGAGGAGCGCCTGCCTTTCTAGAAATAAAAAAAATTGAGCATCGATGTTGTCACACCACGATCGTCAAAACCACTTTATAAGTTTTTAGTTTACAAAAGTTTCATAGCACTGATTTCAGATTTTCTTCGGTCCTTTCTTTCCAAAAAAGCGGATGGTTGATTGATTATGTGATGAGGCGGTGATGGTTTAATAGCAGGTTGAGTAGCTCTGTTTTTAAAAAATGGCTTACAAAGAACCCACTACTTCCAATGAATTCAACAAACAAATGTTTACGGCATACAATCAATTGTCCAAGTATTTGAAATGTTTACAAATTATTGCCTTTTTTGTCCACAATTACAATAGACAAACATTGCAGCAGTCGGTAAACTGGTGCAGATGGTAATGGACGCAAAAACATGCCTCGTTTTGTTCCTAGTGCTACCGTTCTCTTCGGTAAGTACGCTACATGTTTAGGCTACAGTAATAAATTTGTAGACTTAACTTGTACGACACAAGTTAAGTTATGAATGTTGTGAGGCGTGCACAAGAACATTGTTTTAGTGTGTGTAACCTCAAGTAACGTCAGCATGACAACCAAATGTAGAAGAGTTGTGTGAATCAGGAACATTGTTTCAAATGTTTTTTGTTAGCGACAGAGATGTTTAGATTTTTTTGCTAACGCTTTAAAAGGTTATCCCACAAGCGCGCTTGTCAGTTCATATAACTACTACTACCAGAACCGATCGGACATCACAAAATAGAATATCCTATCTATGCTGCACTCTCCACTGTATTACGGTACATATTAAAATAGTCGTCTTAGAGCATACTAAAAGTTTAGCTAACAAATTATTTCTACTTTTTGCTCACAATTACATTGAACAACGCTACTGCACTCTAACACCCATATTCATAAACAATACTATGAGGTCTCATAGTGCTCGCCAACCTTAGAGCATCAAAGTTACTGACTCAGGTGTCATACCTGTTATACCTTGATGCTCTAAGTCGCCATCGCATAGGTCATCTAAACGAATTCATAGACGATACTTGAGTGATTTTCAAAATCGACATGAATCGATGGCTTGACATAACGAACGCGAACGTGCGTCAAATAGCGTTCTTTGCATAGCGTTGCCTGCTTACTTTGCTTTGGCAAGTATGCTTCTTGAATACGGCTGTAAGAATAGGAGAAGATAGCAATGGACGTGAAAACACGCCTCGTTTTATTTCTAGTACTGTCATTTTCACTGTCAGTACTATACAAGACCTAAGTAGACGTTAAGCTTTTCTACAAGTTCAGTTTACAAACTATTACTGTTCCTTGCTTACAATGACTATACAACTCTACATCAGTCTGAACGGAGGCAGATGTGAATGGAGTGATGTGAACTGATTTTGTTACTATAACTGCGGTTCTCAATTGTGGTACGATACTTGTTCAAAACAATCGTTTTTAAGCTTACTAAAAGTTTGGCTAACTATTTATTACTATTTCTTGCTCACAATTGCATTAAACAAAGTTACGTCTGTGAATGGGAGCAGATAGCAAGCAACTCAAAAACCTGACTCGATTTGTTTCGGGTACTGCCGCTCTTCTCTATAAGTACGGTACATATATAAAATAATATTTTTCAAGCATACTAACAAATTAGCCAATAAATTATTGCTATTTCATGCACATATTTACGTTGAACAACACTTCTGCATTCTTCGAACGGGGGCAAATAGCAATGAATGCAAAAAAATGCTTCCTTTTGTGTCTAGTACGTCCATTTTCAGTAAGTACAACATCTAATTCTACAACTACTGTGTACAAATTACTACTGTTACTTGCTCGAAATTATTGTATACAATCCTGGCAGTCTGTGAACGGAAGCAGATGGTAATGGACGCAAAAACATGCCTCGTTTTGTTTCTAGTACTGCCATTTTCACGTAAGTACTATACAAGTGCTAACTGGACGTTAAGCTTCCCTACAAGCAGTTCAGTCACAAGTTACTACTATTTTTACTATAATTAAGACCCACAATCCTGGAAGACTGTGAACTGAAGCAGATATGGGAATATACACAAAAACATACCTCATTTTCTTTCTAGTACGGCCATTTTCATTGTAAGTACTATGCCTTTTTTTGCACCGGGGGGGGATTTGTACTGCACTAAACCCCCTCGGCAACGATGGCCGAGTGGTCAAAAAACCGCGGTTTTCGACGCGACCGATCCCAGGTTCAAATCCTCGGCGCGCACCTCTGACAAATAAATTTGTAATGTGCGAATTTATCGCTGCTCCACGGTGATGAAAAATATCGTGATATTTCATTGATTACGATATTCTCCATCGCCGTGCATGCCTGAGAGAAATTCATAATTTCTCGAAAGCATGACGTCCACCAATCAGCACTTGGCCAGCGTGGTGGACTATGGCCTAAATCCCTCTCAATTGTGAGAAGGAGACCTGTGCCCAGCAGTGGGATACAAAAAAGGTTGAAAAAAAAACCCCTCGGTGGCCTGTCTCTGCGTTTGAAGAGGACTCCGGGATCTCCAGTGGAATGCACTGGTGTCCTCCACGCGCGGTGCCCAATACGGACCCATCTTTGGGACAGCAAACGTGCTCTCCTGCACCTTCAGATGCTTATGGCGGCATGCGGCCACGCAAACACCGCCGTCCTTCCCGGATGGATGGCTGGACGGGTCGAACTCCCACTCTCACCGCCCGCAACCCCGGAAGCCCCTTTTAGTCACCTCTTACGATTAGGCAGGGGATACCGTAGCTCTATTCTTAATTTAGAAGCTACAAGGACTGCTACACAAGACGGCAAATTGTAAACGGGTACAAATGAAAAGGACCCAAAAACCTACCTACCTCGTTTAGTTTTTAGTGCTACCATTCTATGTTGGAAGTACGGAACAGTTCCTAAATGAACGTTAAGCTTTTTTATAAGTTCAGTTAACAAATCATTACTGTTTCAATTTAAGTACTAGACGTTGAGTTTTGTAAGAGCAAATAAATGATTTTTATTTAAAAAAAGCTTTCCTACAAGGGCTACAATTTCAGTTTACAAATTTACTGTTACTTGCTACAGTAGTATGTGAATGAGATCAAATTTAATGTCTATGGACCCAAAACATGCCTCGTTTTGTTTCTAGTACTGCCATTTTCACTGTAAGTACTGTACTGTACTGTAAGTACTACGTACTATAAGTACAAGACCTAAGTAGAAGAAAAGAAATGAAATGAAAAGAAAATAATTTATTTGAACAAATATGGGTAAAAAAAGGTTTTACAAAATATTTAGAACCCCTTACTATTTGAACACCATTATGTACCCTTTAGGGTGTACAAATTTTATTTTTTTCATTTAATTGTATAAGGTAATTAATTTTAATGACTTAATGGCTGCAACCCTTTTGCGTCCCACTGCTGGGCATGGGTTTCTCCCCCTTATTGGGGAGGCGTGGAGCTTACTCCACCACGCTGCTCCAATGCAGGTTGGTGGAGATGCGGGTTAGTGGCCAACCCGCTGTCGGATGTTTTCAAACCGCCCATAAGGCCTCCGACAAGGTTTAACGACTGTTATCTATCGACAACAACCGGGACCGACGGCTTAACGTGCCCTCCGAAGCACGGAAACGCGCATGCAATTTTTTTGCCACTAGCGGTCACCCATCTCACAACCGACCGCGCCCGTTTGGCTTAGCTGCGTAGACCGTTTGCGTTCTACGCTAGCCGCCAAGCCATGCGCGCTTCAATGACTTTATTCCTTAGGTAACGATAACTTTATCCCTAGTAGGTAACGATAAGCTTTTCTACATGTTAAATTATTATTGTTTTTCACTCACAAATACAACATTTAAAATTATAATAGTGATTCTAGATAATTATTATTAGCTCCCTTTCATTATTTTAATTATGTATTTTAAATTTAAATTAAAATGGTCGTTGTAGCTCAATCTACGCAACTTCACGGAAATCAGAGTTTTGGCTAAAGTCATGGTGCATTTTGATCCTACACGTAATACACGAACTAAACTTCAACGACAACATCAAACAGAATTTAAATGACTCAAACACAAAGAACTGTTCGCAGGTGTCTGAATTCTATCAAACCCTATATTTTTATTTACAGTGCCAATGGAGACATTTCCAAGGAGAGCGCTCTTTGCGGGAACCTCGCAGAGAAATGCATTACGTTGCGAAGCGACACATGCTGCCGAGGGAGGAGAGGAGAAGGCTTGCCACTACTCAAAGGACTAAGGAAACTAGAAAAAAGGTTGGTTTTGTATTTAAATAGAGATGTTGACAATTTTTTTATTAGTTCAATCGAAACATTTTCTTAGAGGATTTTTTCTTCAACTTTTTTAATTCCTCTCGAAAATGAGAGGGATGTAGGCCATAGTCCGTCACGATAGCCACGGTGGACATTTAAGAAATTATGATTTTCTCTCAGGCATGCACTTTGGTGGAAAATGTCTTAATTAATTATATTACAATATTTTCCCCCACAGCGGTGCAGCGATAAATACGCACTTAACAAATTTCTTTGTCAGTGATGTGCGCCGGGGTATGAACACATGAACCGGGTAATATTTCCGTATCGGAGACCGCAGGTTTTAGTTTTTACCACCGCTGCTGGCCATCGTTGTACATATTAAAGATGTTTTATTTTTAAATAATTGTTCAAATTATGTAGCCCTCAGGTCACCTACGACCACTGAATGAAGACGACATAGAAAACGACGAAGTAGTGTCCGTGGCGATCGGCCCTCCAGCAGCTCGTCCTAAGTACGACAAGACCTGGAAACCACCTCGGCCTTCCAACGTAACCAGTGGAGCAACAAACTTAGTCAAAGAGATTCTTGTTCAGTTAGGAAGAGAGTTCCTCACTCACAAAGTCAGCGAAGATTTCGTCTTTGGACAATATGTTGGCAATAGTATGAAAAATTTAACAGCGGACCTAAAACTACGTATGCAACATGATGTACTAGAACTTATTTTTAGATATCAAAGTATGAATCAAGGAGGGATGACAAAAGTGGGACAAAGTGATGACAAAACACAAATACAGGGGAATAAAGAAGTTAAGGATAGAGAGAAAAAGTTCTCAGGCAATGAAACCGAAGAAGTATGGCCGGACTTTAACAATCTAGCTAAGATTGTTGGTTGAGAACACAGTTTACTGGTCTGACTTGTAGTAAGGACTACCTACTTATTTCATAATGCTAGTTTCTTAGAATGTTTAAGTGTTATTAAAACTCCTAATTCCTACGTTTTCTTACTTAAATTTTCTGTTTTATCAAATAATATCAAAATTTTATGAGTAACTTGGAATAAACAGTGTTTTTAAACAGTCGACAAAGCGTTTCAATTGACCTTGTCGTCAACTTATCAAATTGGTTTTGACTGAATTTATTACTAAACTTGTTTTTACAACCTCTTTGGTTCGGAAGCAATCTTTTTACTGTAGCGAACTATTTTTTTCTGCAATCAATGTATTTAAGCCACGTAGTCCTGGTGAAATCTAGGGTCTTACAACAATGAGCAAGGTCTGAACAGTGCATAATAATATGAGGTTATTTAATTGTCACTTTAAAACATTAGCTATTTAATCAATAGAAAGCTTTCTTGATAGATATAGAAGACGCACTTTCAGGCCTTTACAAAATTACAATTAGTTAGTACAATGTACATAATTATTCGCGGTAACAAGATCCGTGTGTGGAGATTAAAACAATACAATGTATCGCTTTGTTCCGTCCATTACCTGATTAAAGCCAGCTTTGAACAAAGGAGTGATTTCATTACATCATGCGAGCTGTTTGCACTTTGTCCGAACATTAAGTAGGTAGTGTACGTATTAACAGAATACTGTAACAGTTCCAAAAATAGTTCGAAGAAATATTAATAGGTGTAAACATTTTTTTTTGTTAGTAGATAAATTTTGAGCTACTTAAGTCTACAGATGACTTAACTACACTAACTACTACTTACTAAACTTCCACAAGAATATAAAAAAATAGTGTATTCAATAGCTTCGCTTAGACAGTGTCTTTTGCATTGGAACCAAAATATACAATAATCTACCTGAATTCCTCATAATAAAAGCAGATAATGAGTTTAAAAAGGAACTTAAAACGTATTACTGGAAAAGGCGTATTACTCGGTCACTGATTTTTTAAACGATATAGCGGCATAAAGGAATTCCATAAAAACCTGGGAGGCTTGAGGATACGAGGATACTCTCAGTGTACAAAAACCCTGCAATATGGGTACCCAAAGCCGACGATCGAATTCGACCCGAAAAATAAAAATAAATAAAATTAATCAATTAAAAGGCTCAATATGGGTACATGTAATGATAAAAATAATATAAATATAATATAATTAACAAAACTATTTGAATGTAGGTACATTTTTATATTTGTAATTAGTTAACTTTTAAATTATTGTAATATTTGCTATAACTCATGAAGGTAAATAAGGAGATGCAAATATATAAAAACACCTTGTGCAAATAAAAGCGTTTGTCTTTGTCTTTATACTTTGCAAAACTATTTTTTGAAAAGACCAATCTGAAACTTATTTCGGGAAGTACAATGATTGAGCATACTACCTTAAATAGTTCTCATTAACAAGGTCCATGTGTGGAGATTAGAACATTACATTGTCCCGTATTGTTCTGTACATTACTTGATTAAAGCCAGCTTCGGAACAAAGGAGTGATTTCATTACGCCATGCGAGCTCACAGTTTGTTTGAACAGAAGCCGGCGTTCGTTTGCAGTATTATCTGAACAAAGGATTAATGAAAAATATCTAATGACAGTAGTGAATTGTATGGTATTGCGGTTTTTTTTTCTCATGTATATTATACGTAAGCCCAAAGCAAAAAACATAATTTGTTTGCACCAGAATTCTTTATAATACGAAGGTGTAAACCAGTTTATCACATGAAACTGAAGCACAAAAATTAATATTTAAAAAGTGAATTCATACGACCCGTGTTGCGAAGTGGTTACCATGCCGGACAGTCGATCGGAGGGTCCCGGGTTCGATTCCCGGCGAGGCAGAAATTGAAATGATGAGTTTTAAATTCTGTACTTGGTCTGGGTGTTTGTGTTTCTGTCTTTGTGTGTGTCCATGGTACCCACGACACAGGGAATCCTAGTGTGGGGCTATGTGTGTGTGTGTAGCGATATTTATTTATTTATTATTTATACGTGACCACGTTGTCATAAAAGACCGAAATCCCATGGTTTGGGTCACTATCTGTTCTTAATATTTCTCATATTTAGATTTTTTTAGCTTTACACAAAATGGATGAACACATGCGCTCTTTCAGTGTCTAATAACCTAACAAATTACCATTATTTAATACAATATCTTTAACAATTTTTCTCGTTAACAAGGTCCGTGTGTAGAGATGAAAACAATACAATGTACTGCATTGTTCTGTCCATTACTTGATTAAAGCCAGCTTCGGAACAAAGGAGTGATTTCATTACGTCATGCGAGCTCGCACTTTGTTTGACCTGAAGCCGGCCTTTTTATTAATAGTATTGCTGGTACAAAAAATTAATAAAAAAGAAATATTGTACTTCGAACGTCAGTAATAAATATTGTTTGTATATCCTTTTTGATGCTATAAATGTACAAGAATATTTTTATCGCTTTCGTATTTTGTGTGAAGCCTAAACTATTATTACTCGTATTATAGCATATATCTATATCTATATCAATAATATCAGAAAAATTAAAAAGCTAAGTAGTTTTGTAAGCATCTAAAAAGCTTTAAAACATAAAAAACAAAACTATGAAGAACGTCTTATATTTCCCCATTATCATACTCATTTATCATTAAAATTTAAATAAAAATTAAAAAAAAACCCGACCCAAGAAATAAACTCTAAAAACTAACAAATAATATTTTAAACCTATTATAATTATCATAGTCATATATATTATATAAGTTCAAGTATTTTTATTTTCCAAGCGGCGTCTCGTCGGGGGACCGAGTTGGGTTCTCTAGAGGCCAGGTGACCAGGACTCTATTTACAGCATCAGGTCGAAGTTATCAATTAATTGTCATTTAATGGTATGGCTGGCATAATGGCATAACTGGCCGCGTGAAGCACTTAATCGAGTAGGTAATCTTACGCCAAAAATTCATTCCTACATTTTGGAAAAGCGCTGATGCTCTTAAACTGCTGGACCGATATTAAGCAAACATAGCTAAGAACCACTGGGCAGAAACTGGCTTTCAAATAAAAAAACCGCATGGAAATCAGTGCATTCGTTTGAGAGTTACGATGCCACAGACAAACACACACACAGACAGACAGACAGATAGACAGACAGACATCGACGTTAAACTTATAACACCCCTCTTTTTACGTCGGGGGTTAAAAGGCTATGACGCTATAGCCAATCATTGTATCATATGAAGCCATAGAACAAAAAAGGATTAAAATATTTAAAAAGTCCATGGAGCTTTTGTCAATTATGTCGGCGAAATTGATTCGCCAATATTACATTAATTCTCCGACGTACGATACGAAAATTACTTTCTGCACTTAGTTGCAACTCCAAATTTACTCTCCTCTGTTATAACAATTCTCTGAGGGCTCACACATAACCGCTTGCTCTAGATATTATAATCATTATTTATAGTATTGCCTGGAAAAATATTCAACATCATCATATCAATAATTAATAACTTAAGTACCTGGACGCCCGAGCGTTGCTCGGATAAATACACTTGATTTTCTTGGTTTATTTTTAAGCAAAACATTCATTGGCTTAGTGTTACTTAACAAAGCCTTTTGAAATACCTAGCTCCCAATTTAAAAAAAAATCACAAAAAATATTAAACGCAACTTGCCTACTTGAGGTTTGAACCCGGGTCTCTAGCTCCATAGTCAGCTTTCGTAACCATTCGACCAAGAAAGCATTAATTCCATTGACGAAATTTTTATAGAGGTCTTTCATATCGACATTGTCATTTGTTTGAAGGGCGGATTGACGTTCGACATTTGACGCCGCAATGTTATTAATATTCTCCAATAGATGTCAGTAAGACTAATTTTATATTTAACGGCATAAACATTTAATAAAACGACAATTTCTGTCAATAAAAATTTTCTGGATCGATTTATCATCCCCGAAACCAGGGTACTAAATTTCATCAAAATCTTTGGAGCCGTTTCCGAGATTCAAAAAATATATTTAGATATATACAAGAATTGCTCGTTTAAAGGTATTAGATTAATTACAACTATAATAGTGTAGATTTATTTATTATTATTATTATTAATTGTACCCATATGCACATTTTCACAAATTATTTTTATTTATTTATATATTTTTCGGATCGGATCCAATCGTCGGCTTTCAGATTCGTTACTCCGAAGGTTAGTGGTCTATATATAGTATATAATAAGTATATAGGAGAATAGTAAAAAAACTTATTTGGAGTTTTGGCGGGAAGTCGAAAAAGACATATTGTGCTCTTATTTTATTTTCATTTTCTTAGTGTATTTTCGTGTTATATCGGATAAAGTTGATGGCATTTTGTTTGATATAGGTTAATTACAGTGCACGAGTGTTTGTGAAATAGAATAAGAGTGCTAAAATATGTTTTTGTTGCTTGCCTCCAAAATTCCATCGGACACGTTCTAGTAAAGTAGCCATCGCTTTACTTGAATGTTGGACTGACTAGACTGACTGATTACTGACGACTTACTGACTGTTATTACTTCGTCCAATTTCATTGAAACTGGCAAAAAAATGATGCAAAAATTATACTTGACACTGACAGTATGCACAGAGTTTGCGATGCCATAATTGAAAAAAAAAAAGAAACTAATCCTCTTTCAATACTTTTAAGGTAGGACAACATCTGCGGGGTCCACCAGTTACGTATAACACATATTTAAAACATTTTTCTTGCCTATATGACTAAAGACAATAGGATGGTTTTTGCTCATACCGGAATAAAGTATCCATAAATTATAGCAGAAGCCATTTTTAGTACGAAATAACAAAGCATAATATATATTTTCAATAATTTATTTTTATTGTCTTACAATAAAAATATAGCAGTAGGTCCTTTTAATATGAGAAAATGCGAGTCAAACTCGTACTAAGAGAGTTCGTTGCAAACTTGTGAAGATCATCATTCACAACTCCTTCGTATGGTATTAATTTTGAGTAACGATATACCCTTATAAATTCGTATATACAAATACTGCCTGTTACATAATCCTCACAAATAAAATAAATAACTATGCGCGGCGAATGAAACATACGGCTGTATATTTAAAAAACACACTTTTTTAATTATAAAGAATTGTAATCAAAATTATTTATATAAAATAACACTTTATACTCGTAGCGTTGGACCACGTACACATACAAAGATTGACACAAACACAGACACAAATATATAGATCAGGAATAGATCTCTAAATTCACCATTCACATATCTCCCTCATTCAGAATCGAACCCAGCGCCTTTTGCACAGTACAAACGTAGTGGCAAATACGCCATAAGGCTCGGACAAACGGAATAAGGAAATGAACAGGAAAGCTGTACAGATAAAGAACCTCCACTTAAATTCAATAAAATCTGTGGTGCGTCTTACATAATTCCTTATTAACGAAACCCAATTACACAACTCAAGGGCTCTGACTGGGAAATAATCACTTTTTTCAGTCCTTTCCGCCATCTTTTTTCCGTTTCTCTAATTTGAAAGTAATTACTACTGTTTTATACTAGCGCTTGAAACACGCCTGACAGACAAAGACAGAAAGATTATGAAATATTTTTTAAGAAAAGTATTATACAAACAAATTTTTATTCAAAAAGTCAATTCTTAAACTAAAATATTTTTTTAACAATAGCTTTTTTGAAAAGACGATTTTGGGACGCTTATAAGTGAAACCATATTTCAAAAAAATATCAGCATTTTCGAAAGAGTTTTGCATAGACCTACGTACAACGCTGATAGATAGATAGATAATTCTCTTTATTGTACACCAACAAATGAAAAACATACACAGAGGTTGTACATAGTAGATATTAATGTGTATTTGGCGGTCTTATCACTAAAAGTGATCTCTTCTAGACAACCATTGGTGGTAGAACTATTATGGTTCGCCTGGGGAAGTACCACCGCTGCACCCACTTCTGCCGTGAACCAATTCTATTGTGTTTCGGTGGAAAGGTGCTATTACCGGCCACACTTACATGAGGCGACCACCAGCCTCCGGAGTAGCAGCGCAACTGCATACGACCTGAGACAAGACTTACCTATGCTTGCTTGAGGTTGTATGTAGATGTCCATGGGCTGCAGCGACCACTTAACACCACGTGGCCTGCATGCTCGTCTGCTACTCCACTCAAATAAAAAAAAAACAAAAAGAACTTGTAAGTATTAATAAAAGTACAAAACATTCGTTCAGGTGTACAATATTTTAACACAGTCGACCACGATATACTTCTAGCCATTCTCTCGCACATGAATTTCACGCCCTCTGCCTTGAGCTGGTTCTCGTCTTATCTTCGCGGCCGTCAGCAATCAGTTCGAATTGGACAAATGTCCTCTAATTGGGCCGATCTTTACACTGGCGTGACGCAAGGCGGTATACTTTCCCCGATATTATTTTCAATGTTTATTAACTCCCTCACATCTGTCTTAAACTGTTCGTATCACCTGTATGCTGATGATCTCCAGCTCTATGTACAGTCGAGTGTTGGGCAACTACAGAAGGCATTTGACACCATCAACACAAGCCTTGCAAACCTTTACAAATGGTCTAGTCAACACGGAGTACTCGTGAACCCCTCCAAATGTCAAGCAATACTTGTTGGTAGCCCGGGGCTCCTATCCAAAGTCAGCAAAGGGACACTACCTCCTGTGTACTACAATGGAATTCAGATACCGCTGAGTGACTCGGTGCGGAACCTGGGGCTTTACATCGACAGTACTTTGAGCTGGACACCACAAATCACCGAAACCTGCCGTAAGGTCGTTGCTGCGTTGCAATCGCTTGGTCGTCTTAAAAAATTTCTGCCTTTTAAGACAAAGCTTATGCTTATCCATACACTTGTATTGCCCATAATAGACTACGCTGATGTGTGTTATCCGGATCTAACAGAAGAACATCTCAATAAACTAGAACGCCTACTTAATAACTGTATCCGTTACATCTTCGGTCTTCGCAAGTTTGACCACATATCTCAGTACCGACAGCAGCTTAAGTGGCTGCCTATTCGTCACAAGCGTAATTCTAGAATGCTATCCTTATTGTACTCTATTCTGAATGATCCATCATCCCCATCCTACCTTAAGGAAAAATTTCATTATCGTGGCACTGTCCTGAATAGAGTTCTTCGTTCTTCTGAAAACTTAATCATGGATATTCCATCCGTCAACACCTGTTTTTATCAAAAATCCTTTACGTTTCAGGCTACATCACTCTGGAACGCTCTGCCGGTAGATATAAGAAAAGCCCCAACTAAACACTGTTTCAAGAAAATGCTTCGAAAGTATTATTTTAAGACAGCTGATACAGTCTAGGATCATCACAGTTTCTATCACGTATGTATGTATGTATGTATGTATGTATGTATGTCTGTATGTATATATGTATGTATGTATGTATGTATGTATGTATGTATGTATGTATGTATGTATGTAATGTATGTATGTATGTATGTATGTATTTATGTATGTATGTATGTATGTATGTTTGTTTAGGTATATATTTTGATAGGTATGTATTTATATTTATTGTTACTTTATAGTATATTGTTACCCTATAAATAAGTATGTTGTAGAAATGGTTACTGCCAATCTATTTCCACCTACCAACAATATCTCACCATCGCGCATCGCCATGGGTTGATTGGGAGAAAATGCCATTAGGTATTAAGTCCGCCCATTGTGAACCTAGTTTAAGGTGAACAATAAAGAATTTAATAAATAAATAAATAAATTTTCAATTCAATTTGGTATCAACCGACAAACAGAGCATATACATACGTTTATAGAAAAAAGGAAATAGAATGATATTTAAAAATGTAAACCATTAATCAGCGTCCAAAAACCTCTAGTTACGTGAAGTGCGTCTGAATATCCGTCTTCTAATTAGGAGTTGCTCGAGAAGTATCACTTCTCCATTTGACGCGATGCAGTTATAGAGTATGCTGATGCGTTGTTATGATGTTTTAAAGCTTTACTTGTATAACCCAACTATAGGTTATCGTTAAAACAATGGATACAAAATAACACAAATACACACGAATATAAAAAATTATATGTAGCTAACCCGGCAGACGTTGTCCTGCCTTAAAGTATCAGTAATATAATTTCTTATATTGCGACTATAAATTGAGATGTAAGCTATCCTATCTTTCAAGTTGGATCAAACTGCAACGTGTGCAAATTTTATTAAAATCGGTCAGTAGTTTAGGAGTCCATCGTGGACAAACACGTGACACGTGGCTGCAACCCTTTTTGCGTCCCACTGCTGGGCACCTTCAATTTAATAATTCTCTATTGTTTAAGCATAATTGGCGATATTTCCACATATGTGTGCCTATAAAATTTGAGAGTTCCTCTCGATTTCCCTCGGATCCCATCATCAGATCTTGACTTGGTGACAGTTGGACCACCTTGGGAGCATAAGTTTTTGAACAAAAAAACATTTATCGAAAGAATTTTCTCTCAACTCCTAACCATCGTAGTACCTTCCATCATCAGTTCAGCAACATGAAATGATAGTTAATGTGCACAAATATCAATTTAAGTTCAGAAAGTATAAGAAAATCAATATGTGGGCCTATAAAATTTGAGAGTTCCCCTCGATTTCCCTGGGATTCCATCATCAGTTATTGACTTGGTAACAATGGAACCACCTCGGGATTATAAACTTTCGAACAAAAAAAGAATCATCAAAATCGGTTCATAAACGACGAAGTTATCCGCGAACAAGCATAAAAAAAGCATATATATTTATATGTATTAATATATACGCTCAAATTGAGAAAACTCCTCGTTTTTTGAAGTCCGTTAAAAAGAAGACGTTACGATATTTTAAAAGCATTTTAAAAAATCCAATAATTATACAGAAATACATACTTTAACTCCTTCACACAAAATATTTTTTATTTAACATAGTAAACTAAAATAACTAAGATTTTTGTTCAACCCTTTTTAAATTCGAGGAGGAATTTACAGCAGCAGCAGTTACTTCTATAAGTAACTTAGAAGGATTACAACTATAGTATACCTCACTAAGCCTATGGTATACCTCTACTCAAGTGTGGGTTAGATTCTTGTTTAGAACTTTGCATTAGGTCATTTTAAGATACTGCTTCTCTAAGTAAATATTTATTAAGGACGTCAGTAAGCCGGCATTATAGTATAAGGCTTTCTAAAAATATAAAGAAAGCCGATAATATTCGGGGCCCTTACGGCTGAGCCTTGAGCCGTAATCGGCGCGGGAACAAAGTTGTGGCTAAAAGCAAACAGCAATAAAGAAGATCCGCGGAGAGGCAAGGTGTGGCCACTTAGCGCAGGGGAAGTTTGAATGTGGTGCGAGTGATAGCGTATTAAAATTCAAAGTGTACGTTCAATATCTGTCGGGCTCATTGTCGATAGATATATAATATACTCGTAAATTACCTAGTTGCCAGCCAAACAAGAACTCATAAATTGTTGGTGTATTGGGACTGACACCTATTGGTGTAGAAAGAGCAATAAATAAGAAATCCCCGAAGAAGCAACGTAAATAGGTAGCTTAAGTACTTAGTAAGAACAACTTGAGTATGGTCCTAGTAGTAGCATAAAATTCAAAGTAAGTGATCAAAACCTGTTAGGGTTGTTAGAAATACAACTCGCTATTAAACTCTATAATTAGTGCGTGCAAAGTATAATTACTGCTATATATCGAAAACTACCGGAACTGACATCTTTACGTGTCCTACAAAGCATAAAAACGCTTATTAATTTTGCCAATGCTGCAGTTACACGGTGAACCTTCCAGAGGAGGTTGAACTTATCTAACAAAAAAATTCTCCCTAAGCTAACGTGGAATTAAATCGTACAAACTTAACTTTGTATTTGTGACCATGCCCTGTTACGTAACGTAACCAATTTGTGCCGTTAAACTCACATAGCTCTCTCCTAGGCTCGAATGGGCCGCTGCACAAGATGGACATTCGTGCGTTTCAACAGAGATTCGAAGGGTTCTTTGCAAGTACTATTGAAGTTGCTTTATTTCGGGAAAACCTCGTACATTTTGAGCCCGAGAGCCTTTGTGCCATACGAAGATTTACTTCTCAATACCAAGAACAGAGTCGGTTTAGTACCCAACAGTTCATAAATTTTAAGAAATTCATGATTAAGGATAATATCCATCCATCAGCCTTTTACTGTCCACTGCTGGACATAGGCCTCCCCTAACGTTCGCCACTCCTCCCGGTCCTGGGCCTTCTGAATCCAGCGACTACCCGCTGTCTTCTTCAGGTCGTCAGTCCACCTGGTTGGAGGGCGGCCTGTACTCCTTTTGCCGAGACGTGGTCTCCATTCAAGGACCTTTCTTCCCCATCGGTTGTCGGTCCTCCTAACTAAATGGCCTGCCCATTGCCACTTCAGCTTGCAGATTTTGAGAGCTATGTCGGTAACCTTAGTTCTTCTACGGATTTCATCATTACGAATTCTGTCGCGTAGAGAAATACCAAGCATAGCCCTCTCCATGGCTCGCTGAGCGACCTTGAGCTTGTGGAAAAGGCTAACTGTAAAAGACCACGTCTCAGCGCCGTAGGTCATCACTGGCAACACACACTGCTCGAAAACTTTCGACTTCAGGCACTGAGGTATTCTGGACGAGAAGACACTTTGTAATTTCCCGAACGCTGCCCAACCGAGTTGGATTCTACGAGTTACCTCTCTCTCGAAATTGGACTTACCCATACGGATCGCTTGTCCCAGGTAGATGTACTCGTCGACAACTTCGAGAGTAGCGCCATCAACAACAACCGGTATAGGTGTGACATGGACGTTAGACATGATCTTCGTCTTGTCCATGTTCATCTTAAGACCCACCCTTTGTGAGGCGCTATGGAGGTCACCTAGCATAGTGCTGAGCTCTTCCAGGTTCTCCGCCAAGATTACTATCAGCTTGAACACGTCTTCCATAATATAAATGATAAATAACATTATAATTAATACTCGTAATAAGTTGAACTCTCAACGGTTCTACTGTTGAACTACTCCCGCTACATCTATTTCAGCCGTGTAACAATTTAATCATGTTTTCATTGGCCATCAAAAAGTTATTTTTTGCGTCTTTTTATCCAAACATATGGCAGCATAAATGGACATGTTTTTTTCTCTTCTACAATTTAATAGGTAACTGGAGACCTTGAAGAAGGATATAGAACTATTTATTTACAATCACGTATGAGCAATATACTTAACAACTGTGAATTTAAAAAATATAAAAATTATAAAAGATATATTATTATGCCATCCAATAACCCATCCTGCGGCATAGTGCCCAGAACGCTGACAGCATCGCTGAACTGCTAAGCTAATTTTTTGTGCAAGGTGCCAAGCTTGGTCGACATGTCTCTCATGAAACCTTTCATGTCAGCCGACCATAGAGCCATTGTTTCTATTGCAATCGCCGTAAATTCATAATTTATAGCTATAGATGAATATTTGCCGCGCTTCAAAAACTGGGCATGATCTGCTGCGGCCCCAGCCTCCCTGCTAATGTTACATAAATAGTATGGGGCCAGAGTGTTTAGTATTTTGACATCCCAAACTAGGGCATGACCAACACGCCGTGGCACCAGTGTTGCTCCATCAGGTCTCTTGCCATAATCTGTATACATTCCACATGGTTCTAGTGTTTTCATTTGCTTTATGGTGGAAAGTTGCAGCTGTAGGCTGGACTTACATAAGGCGACAATTAATCTCCCACAACAACATACTAAGCCTGTGGCTTCGGGATTAAGAAGAGAGCTACGGTATTCCCTGCCTGATCGTAAGAGGGGACTGACTAAAAGGAAGCCCTTCCGGGGTTGCGGACGGTGAGAGTGGGAGCTCGACCAGTCCAGCCTGCAGCCCCGGAAAGGACGGCGGTGTGGGCATGGTCGCATGCCGCTGTGAGTGCCTGAGAGTGCAGGAGAGCGCATCTGCTCTCCCGAAGATGGGCCCGTTCTGGAGCGCCGCGCGTGGAGGACATCGGTGCGTTCCAATGGAAATCCCGAAGTCCTCCCCAAGCGCAGAGGCAGGCCACCGAGGGGGTTTTAGTGCAGTACAAATCCCACATAACCCGATATCCTCTCCCAAGGTGCTGGGTACCTTTTGAAGGTTTCACCCCGATACCAAAAAAAAGTTTTGCTTGGACATCTCTATGGATTACATGGACCGCTCAACCCCATGTGACTTGCATACGCGTCTGCTACTATAAAGTACCACTAAAATAATTAAAAAAATTGAAAAAAGACTGAAATTGAATTGAAAAAATAGATTTTAATAGAATACGACTCCGCTTAAACTGAGACCACGCCCAGCGAGGAAAAAAGCACAAGATAAGTTGCTAATGTACTCACAGTAAATTAATTTCTTTCGCCCGAAGACCTTCAGAAGAACTCTGTTAATTACCAATACGCCTCGTTGGCCAGGACGCAAATAAACAAAATGGTGGCATATTACTTTTAAGACGCGGAATTTTCGCTTAAAACCTGTTTTATTTTATTTTATATTTTTTAATTCGTTTTACAGCATTGGATAAAATCCTTGCAGCCATTCAATATTTTCGTTTCATTATTCAATGACGGCATCGCAAACTCTGTGCTTACTGCCAGCGTCAAGTATAATTTTTGCATCACTTAGTAGTCATAGAAAAAATCAGTAATATTAACGCAAGTCGGTTTAGTCAGTCAGTCTACTTTACTAGAACGTATCCGAAGGGGTTTTGAAGGCATGCCGAAAAAACATGTTTTCGCACTGTTATTTTATTTCACAATACTCGTGCACTGTCACTAAACTATATCGAACAAAATGCCATTAACTTTATCCGATACAACTAAAAATACACCAAGAAAATGAAAATAAAACAAGAGCACAACATGTCCCTTCAGAATTCCCGCCAAAACTCTCGAATCTATATTCTAGAGTTTTGCGACGCAAAGTCTATACTTTGCTTGTGTTTGTGCGATGTAGACGAACGAAGGTTACCGATATAACTCTCAAAATCTGCAAGCTGAAGTGGCTATGAGCAGGCTATATATTTAAGAGGACTGACAACCGATGGAGATGAAAGATCCTCGAATGGCGACAAAAATAAACAAAAATCGAAAATAAAACTTTTTTGCTGAACGCAAATTTAATATATATAAAATATCCAATCAACTCAAAACATATTGAAATACATCAAACAGTTGAAAACAAGCCGCAACTAATGAATTGGAATACATAAAACATTTGAAAACAAGCCCCTAATGAAGCGATTAGAACACGCTCAAATATCGGATTCGCCAACAACGCGCTTCGATAAATGATTTCCGATACGATTCACACGCGGCTGCTTACACGAACAGATTTACAATCTGAATTTAGGATTAGGGTTGTGTTATATTGTGAACTGTGTACTAATGCACGATGCATTATTAAAACTGCGAACCCATTCCTAATTATGTTTCCAAATATCAGAAATTGGAATAAATATTGCCAACTTTTTTTTCAAATGAAGCAAATGGAAAAGCAAATGAAGCGATAAGGATAAACATTGGATTCACCAACAACGCGCTGCGATAAATCAACTCCGCTATGGTTTGACTTTCCTTTCTATTATTAGTAAGCGAGCACCAAAAAAGAGTAAAATTCATTTCCTGGGTACAGCACTAATATTACTTTACCAAAAAAGTATATTTTGTACTACCCATAATTTAATAGGGAAGTAGGTATAACTCGTATTGTAAGTCAAAAATTTGATGAAAACAGGACCATACTAATGAAGCGATTAGAATTGTACTAGTGAAACGATTAGAACACGCTCAAATATCGGATTGCCAACAACGGTCTCCGTAAATGATTTCCGATACAATTCACACGCGGCTGCTTACACGGACAGATTTACAATCTGAATTTAGATTTTGGGATCGGCAACACTGCGTACGAGAAGATATAATATTTTTATTTAATTCTTTATTTAAACTCTATACAAATAAATAAAATTGGAGTGTTTGTTTGTAATATTAAAATAAATGCTTTTTACCACATGCATATGAATTTATATACGGTACATGTGCATGTATATCAAAATAACATTTTTTACAATTTTTGTCTGTCTGTCTGTTTTTCTTTCTGTCTATCTGTCTGTCTGTTTGTTCCGGCTAATCTCTGAAACGACTAGCCGATTCTGACGGGACTTTCACTGGCAGGTAGCTGATGTAATAAGAAGTAACATAGGGTACTTTTATTTTAGAGAAATTCTAAAATTAAGTCCACGCGGACGAAGTCGCGGGCACACAATAAAATTACTTTACAGCAGAAATGGGTGCAGTGATGGTACTTTCCCGGTCAAACCATGAAAGAGCTATCATCTATGAAAGCTGAATCGAAGCATTATGAATTTCTCTCATACCTCTTCGCCGACTCGTCGACTATGCAAAAATTTCTATATTCACAGTAGCACAATACCCCGATTCGGCACTACACGCGCAAATTTTACTGCAACTTTGAAAAGCCTACAATTCGTCACCAACGACAGCTTATTCTCAATAGTCACGAAATAATAGTCGAAGAACAATTATATCGCAAGCAAAATCAAGCCAAAAGCGACCCTATTTGAAGAATGGTAAAGATAAATCAAATGCAAAGATATTTTTGTTCCACACCGGGATATTGACCAATATAACTTGACCTCTATCGGGTTGCCATTAATTGCACAAAAAAGGCTGAATAAAATTATTTTAGATAGATAGATAGATAATACTCTTTATTGTACACCAACAAATAAAAAATACATACACAGATTTTGTACATAGTATTAATGTACATTGGCGGTCTTATCACTAAAAGTGATCTCTTCCAGACAACCAAAAAAACATATTGAAAGAATTATTAATAAAAGTACATAACATCGGGTTCAGGTGCACAAATTAACAACAATTCAGTTTAGTAGACTAACAGAGCAAACATACGTTTTTAGGAAAAAGGAAATAATAATGACAATAACAATAGCAAAGTCAGGAAAAGAAGTGATGAGAACAAAAAATAATGAAGAGGTTAGAGAAAATAGAGAAAGCGCTATTTATTTTGAGCTAAGTAATAATCCTTCACTTGTGCTTTGAAAGATTCCAGTGACTGTGCCCGCCTTATTTCTTCAGGTAAATTATTCCACAAGCGCACAGCCACTGCAGTAAAGGAATATTTGTAGAAAGTGGAAGAGAATCTAGGGACAGAAAGAGACAGATTATGGTTAGAGCGTAAAACATGAGTTGCATGAGAGAGGTGCATGTATTGGAATCGCTCTCTCAAATAATTGGGATAATTTGAATTAAACAGGATGCAGTATAATACCGACAGAATGTGAGTATTCCGACGAAAACGAATTGGGAGCCACTTGAGCTTTTGACGATATTCAGATATATGATCATATTTGCGAATACCAAATATAAATCTAACACAAACGTTCTGAAGCCGCTCAAGTTTATTAAGTTGCTGCTCAGTTAGATCCAGATAGCAAATATCAGCGTAGTCGAGAATAGGAAGAAGAAGGGTGTTGCAAAGCGCAATTTTGGTGGGAATGGGTAAAAAATTCCGGAGCCTCCGCAGGGAGCCCATAGCAGAGAATAATCTCTTGCTAACATCTATGACTTGAGGGTTCCACGAGAGAGAGCTGTCCAGTAATAATCCTAAGCTCTTGACCCTATCAGTAACTGGTACATGGACGCCGTCTAATTTAATCAATGGTAACTCTAACAGGTTGACCTTTGATAGTAATCTAGAGCTTCCAATGATGATCGCCTGAGTCTTAAGTGGATTTATTTTTAAGCCATGCGCAGAGCACCAGCATGATATATGACTCAGGTCGGTGTTTATAATGTTTATGGCAGTACTCAGTTCTTCAATTGGACACTGCGAGTAGATTTGCAAATCGTCTGCATAAAGGTGGTAAAGAGAAGATAGTTGATGACTGATCGAATTTATAAAAATAGAAAAAAGAAGTGGAGACAGCACGCCACCTTGCGGTACGCCGGCAGCAACGTTTAGCCATGATGACTTATTATCTTGGACCACTACACGTTGGCGGCGTCCATACAAGTAACTATGAAACCAGTCAATGACATTTGGAGATATGTTGAGAGAGCGTAAAGTAGCGAGAAGGATATCGAAGTCAACGGTATTGAAGGCGTTGCTAAAATCAAGTAAGATTAAGACGGTAACCTGCTTCTTATCCATCCCCAGACGAATATCGTCTGTAATTTTCAGTAGGGCAGTTGTCGTACTGTGACCGGGACGGAATCCGGATTGGAAAGGGTTAAGTAAATTGTGGGTGAACAGGAAGGAACTAAGTTGGTGATAGACAAGACGCTCAAATATTTTTGAAAAAAAGGGAAGAATAGAAATTGGGCGGTAATCAGAGCAGGCTACAGGATTAGATTTTTTTGGCAGCGGGATGATATTGGCATCTTTCCAAATAGAGGGAAATGTGCGGGAACGGATGGAAAAATTAAGAATGAACGTTATGATAGGAACAATGAGGTCAAGTACAGGGATGATCATCTTCCGACTAATGTTATCACTGCCCACTGCATCTGACTGAATTGAGAGTATGCTCTTCTTAACATCACAAATGTCAAATTGACTAAAAGAAAAAGTGGGAATGTTAGGAGTGGAAAGTGAAGACAGATTTGATAAAGTAATTTGCTTTGAGTTACTGTCAAGGCAAGACGGAGTAGTGAAGTACTGATTAAGACAGTTGAAATCTAATGTACAGGGTAACGAGTTGTTAAATGATTTTCCAACTCCTAAAGATTTAAGAAATTTCCATACCCTAGCCGGGTCTTGGTCTTGGACAGATTTATGGATATGGCGTCGCTGTGCATCTCTACACACCTTGTTGCAGCGATTCCTTATGAGCTTGTACTTAATACGATTTTTGTCGGTTGGTTCCGCTTTGTACCTTGACTTGGCGTTGTTTTTCTTTTTTATTAATGCTTTTATTTCGTCAGACAGCCAAGGTGCAGGAAGGTGACGAACGCGGACGGGACGAACAGGGGCGTGCACATCAAGAATTTGCACAAGGATCGAGTTAAAAATGGCCACTTGTTCATCGACGCTGTCAGAATTGTAAATGGCGCTCCAATCAGCATTAGCAAAATCGTTGCGGAAGGCCTCGACATCCATGTTTCCAAAATTGCGCTGAAGTAGTATCCTCGACTTAGCTTTGGGTGGTTTTAATTTATATGACAGATACAAGAGATCATGATATGAGAAGGCGTCGGCGGCACATTGACCATGTTTATAGACGTGGTCTATTGAAGAAACCATTATTATGTCTAAAAGTGAAGGAGTACAATTGGGGAATTTGTGAGTCGCAGAGAGAGGAAGTAAGTGTAAATTTGCCGCCTCAACTATAGATATAAGCTTATTCGCCCTGAAGTCATTTTTGAGAAGGCACGTGTTGAAGTCTCCCATCAGGATAGAATGAGAATATATAGGAGTAAGATCTTCGAGTAACCTTTCAACAGTTAAGAAATAGTCAACATTCAAAGAGGGACTATAGAAAACTCCTAGAAGTAATTTTGTGTTGGCGAAGAGAACTTCAACTAAAATATATTCAACTTCGCTTCCGGATTGATTTAGCGTTTTAAAATTATTTTATTGTGATGAAAAGTGATATTATGGTTTTCAGGTAGAATTAAATATGTATTTCAATAAAAAACGACAAAAGTAGCCTGATTTTTTAAATTTCGTGAAATATTATAATTATTATTTTCTGCTGAACTTGTGTAAGCTTCTAGTATTTCCCTGATAACATGAGGGTCTACTCTGTGCGCATTCATCCGTTAGTACATTTCGGAATTATTTTTGGCATACCCAGATCATTTTTTATTTCACGTATTTATAAGATTGCCATGGCATTAAGCTACTGAATGTATAATAATATTACATTATTTAGTCTTATCCAAAAACAAGGTCTGAAAATTCACGAATGATCGAACACGGGCGTACAGAATAGGCCCTCTAGCTAATAACAATGACAAATTGACAATATAACTGTATGAGTTACTCACTTAATCGAGTTAGCAGGTTTTAAATCTCGTATTCTTCTTTTTACGAATAGCGTCTCGGTCCTTTGACCATTTTGCCAATGTCAAGTTAATATTATAATAAAATTTAATAAAAGTGAATAAAGTTTTTGCCCGTCCGTGAAACTGGGCAATATAATAATAGTGAAAGTCAAAACAGTCTACAGTAAATAGTCAGTCGAGTCAATCAGATACATACTAGTAAAGCGATGACAAGTAAAAGTCTGGTAAAATAATACGTGTCCAATGGAATATTGGAGGCAAGCGGAAAAAACATTTTCCGCACAGTTATTATATTTCAAAACACTAATGATTTGTAATTTGCCTACAACGAACAAAATACCATAAAGTTATGGTCTTATAAAAATTAACAATACACCAAGTAAATGAAAATAACACTATTGTACTCTATAATATGCTTCTCTAAACCTCCCACTAAAAAACTTATTGTCGTTACTTAACAATGAAAGAAAAAGTTAATAAATTAAGTTTTTAACAAAAAAATAGAACCGACTTCAAACGGTAAAAATTAAATTGTTCAGTACCTACTTCTTCTTGCTTATGGTAATGACTCTTAAAACTATTTTTGGAGTCGGGCCCTTACTAAAATGTCGTACCATTCGTTCTAAATGGGCACCGACAGTACAGACAGTGGGACAGTACCTACTTCTTCTTGATTATGGTAATGACTGTTAAAACTATATTGGAGTCGGTGCCCATTCAGAACGAAAGGTACACTATATTTCCTAAGACAGGACATTTTACTAAGGGCCCGACTTCAAGAATAGTTTTAAGAGTCATTACCATAAGCAAGAAGAAGTAGGTACTGAACAATTTTATTTTTTACCGTTTGAAGTCGGTTCTATTTTTTTGTTAAAAACTTAATTTATTTCACTCTTTTTAGTAATTTTAATAATTCTGCACATATGTATTAGCATAATTGGAATTTTTTTCAGTAAATTTCTAAACGTTAAAGAGATAACTTTTATAATCATGTTTATCTAATAGCCATCTTACACCCTGAATGAATACTACTATAAGTCCACCTGAACGTATAAATTAATGAAAGAATTTGCTCTCAGCTCCTAACCGTTGAGGAGTTGTACCTTCAATCATCAGCTTAGCAACATGAGGTGATAATTACCGGACACAAATATTTGTATTATGTTAAAAAATATGACTAAAAGAATGTGTGTGCCTATTAAGTTTCAGTGTTTCCCTCAATTTCCCTAGTATCACATCATCAGATTTTGCCATGGTGACAGTTGGACCACCTCAGAAATGTAAGATTTCCGACAAAAATCCATTTATTAAAAGAATTTGCTCTCAACTCCTAACCGTCATAGTACCTTCCATCATCAGCTCAGCAACATGATATGATGATACACAAATACCTGTTTTGCTTTAGTAAAAATATGAAAATCATTTGTTGTGCTATAAAATTTGAATGTTCCTTTCGATTTCTCTGAGATACCATCATCAGACTTTGACTTGGTGACAGTTGGACTACCTCAGAAATGTAAGATTTCGAACAAAAAACCATTTATTGAAAGAATTTGCTCTCAACTCCTAACCTTCGTAGTACCTTCCATCATCAGCTCAGCAACATGCTATGATGATAATTATACAAAAATGCCTGTTTTGCTTTAGTAAAAATATGAAAATCATTTGTTGTGCTATCAAATTTGAATGTTCCCTTCGATTTCTCTGGCATCCCCTCATCAGACTATGACTTGGTGACAGTTGGAACACCTCAGGAATGTAAGATTTGGAATAAAAAAACTATTTATTGAAAGAATTTGCTTTCAACTCCTCACTGTTGCAGTACCTTCCATCATCAGCTCAGCAACATGAGATGATGATTACTATGCACAAATATCTCTTATGCTTCAGAAAGTATAAGAAAATCAATGTGTGTGCCTATAAAATTTGAGAGTTCCCCTCGATTTCCCTGGGATCCCATCATCAGATCCTGATTTGGTGACAATGGGACCACCTCGGGAGTATAAGCATACGAACAAAAAAAGAATTTTGAAAATCGGTCCACAAACGGCGGAGTAATCGGTGAACATATATAAAAAAAAAACATACATACAGCCGAATACAGTACCTCCTCCTTTTAGAAGTCGGTAAAAATTACGCCCATATTCATAAAACATACAACACTTTTATCAGCCTATTTTAATTAAAATGTATTTTGTCTTCTTTTAACGCATGAGTTATGTCATTGACAAGAAGGTGACAAACCACATTTTAGTTATAATATGTTTATAAGGCTGTTATAATTTTTATTAATATGGGCGAAAAGAGCACGAATATACAGAAGCAGTCCAGCAAAACACGTAATTAAACAATTTGGATTAGGGGTCAACTTGTACTGGTCAATGCAACACTAGCACATCATTCGACCTACACGGAACAAAGTGCATAGTTAGAGAGGCACAATGCCCCATCAATATTGGAGTATCGATTGTACAGAGTGCATTCGAGTACTGGATCTGATGACTCTTTACGTCTTTGTTGTCCACGTATTTTATATGTAGGCATTTATATGTAAGCTGTTTCAATCTAGAGTATTTTTGCACCTAAAAATGTCGCTGTATCGGCGCCTTACCACCTCAAAATCGAAAAAGATATTCCGCGCGTATACGCAGTTGAAAAAAAAAATTTTACGCGTAATGTGCGCTAGTCTGAAACCGCACTTAAACAAATACAAAATATGAAAGTTGAAAAAAAAAACAATTACTAAAAGACTAAATACCGAACATTACTAAAAGGCTCGTCAACGACCCAAGATTGACTGACAGGCTAGAACCGCTTAGCTTGCGAAGAGACATTGGCTCGCTCTGCGTGTTCTTCCGACTTTACTATGGTGAGTGCTCCGAGGAACTTTTCAAATAGATGCCTACATCACCATTACATGATTATACGACCAGACGAAGCTTAAAGTTCCACCGGCACCATCTGGACTCGTGGCGGCCTCCACAGTCCGCTTTGCACGCTCCTTTTTACCACGGAGCCTTTTTACCACCAGCTGAGGCATTCCCAGTGGACTATACTATGGGGTTCTTAAAGATAGCTGTAAAAAAGCTCTCCTCCAAAGCCGAATGCTCGGGTGGCTTCCCGAGAGTTGCCCGTGTCCATAGGCGACGGTGATCCCTTAACACCACGCGGCCCGCCTGCCTTTTTGTTCGGTCTATTTATAAAAAAAAACCTTGTGGAGCCTCTTGAAGCGCGCATGGCCCTACGAGTACTTAGAGCTGAGACCTCTTGTAGCAAATTTCATTCGGATTTCTTTCTATTCTTGCGCTTCGGAGGGCATATTAAGCCATTGCTGCTGTTATAAATATATAACGGTCGTAAAGTAAAACCTTTTCGGAGACCTTATGGGCGGTGTGTAAAAATCCGACAACAGGTTGGCGACTAACCCACCAACATACATTGGAGAAACGTGGTGAAGCTCTATGCCTCACCAACAATGAGGAGAGACACATGCCCAGCAGTGAGACGCAAAATGGGTTGTAGTCAACGATTAAAAACATTTGACAGAATTTTCAGATTCGAAAGCTATTGATTCGGAGGTAAAATGAATAATTGGCTTATATTTTTTAGTTTTTTTCAATGTTTGGCAATGGTTCTCACATTTTTTTCGACCCCTTTTAATTTCTCTGCTGGATGTGTCCATAAGATAAGATAGGATAAGAGGTACGTAAGCCATAGTACACGCTGTCAAGGGCGGACAGGTGGACATCAAGCCTTCAAGAAATTATGAATTCTCATATCAAAAACATCGTAATTAATTAAATATGAGTTGACCATGTTTTCCCTCACCGTGGAGCAATGACAAATATTCACATTAACAATTTCTTTGTCATTAATTGTCTCGCTCACATTATTGCTACCTAAGCGATGTGATTGTAACAAGCTACGGAAAGAAGCTCCGATATTGCATCCTTTGAGCTGTTTACCGTCGTGATGCAATGAACCCTGTGCAGGGCTCAAAAACTATTGGTGCAACTATATGTGTGCAACGTAAGTAAAATATTACATTACACACATTATTTCTACCTTAGAGACGTGGTTAGTCTCTAATCTTTGCTTCGTTTCTACCTTAAGGGTTTTGTTGAAAAATATGGCTCAAAACGAGTTTGTGATGCAATAAATTTTTAATATTGGATCTTTCTTCAGAAATTACTTTAATCACCAAAGTTGAGTTTGAAAAATTAAATGAATAAAATAAATAACGCTTCACACTCATAGTCCCACAGTAGTACCCTGTGTCGTGGTTACTATGGACACAAGGATAGAAACAAAAACACCTAGACCGAGAACAGAAATTTTAAACTCATCATTCAAATTTCTGCTTCGCTGGGAACCGAACCCAGGGCTCTCAGATCAGCAGTCCGGCATGGTACCTATTACGCCACGTGGGTCGTCGTTTATTGGCATGTCGAGTGAAGATATCAGATTCTTCAAAATCAGATAGTACCTACAGAAATGTTACTAAATTTCTTTCGTGCTTATCAGTTACTTAGAAACTATACCAGATCAGATAGATGGTATTTCATGATTGTACGGGTCTCTCCCCCTTATTGGGGAGGCCTGGAGCTTACTTCACCACACTGCTCCAATGCAGGTTGGCGGAGATGCGGATTAGCGGCCTACCCGCTGTCGGATGTTTTCAAACCGCCCATAAGGCTTACGACAAGGTTTGACGACTGTTATCTATCGACAACAACCGGGACCAACGGCTTAACGTGCCCTCCGAAGCACGGAACCACGCATGAAATTTTTTGCCACTAGTGATCACCCATCTCATACCCGACCGCGCCCGTTTAGCTTAGCTGCATAGACCGCTTGCATTCTGCGCAAGCCGCCGAGCCATGCGCGCTTCAGAAACTACAGAAATGTTTTCAAAAGTAGTTTTTAAATGATTCGCTAACTTATTTCTTTGCAATCAGAATTTTGTTTTCATGTTTAATTTATTTATGTGGAGCAAGGGATGAGCTCTAAAGTGGACCCAAGATTCACACGTCGAATATCCGATTTCAAAACCTGACGTGCATTACTTATTTACTAAGTAATATTTATCGATATTTTAAAAAAACATCGTAAAGAAAAATTTACCGTTTTTCATTCCCCATCTATGACTGAGAATTTATAAGGTCTGAAATTCCAAAAGGGGTGTGCCCTTAAAAAAACGGTTGTAGTTTGAAATCATTACTGCAATATTTAGCGCGCATGGCCCGGCGGTTAGTGTAGAACGCAAACGATCTATGCACCTATGCCAAACGGGCGCGGTCGGGTGTGAGATGGGTGACCGCTAGTGGCAAAAAATTACATGCGCGTTTCCGTGCTTCGGAAGGCACGTTAAGCCGTCGGTCCCGGTTGTTTTCGATAGATAACAGTCGTTAAACCTTGTTGGAGGCCTTATGGGCGGTTTGAAAACATCCGACAGCGGGTTGCCGACTAACCCGCATCTCCACCAACCCGCATTGGAGCAGCGTGTTAGAGCAAGCTCTAGGCCTCCCCAATAATGGAGAGAAACCCGTGCCCAGCAGTGCGACGCAAAAAGGTTTGCAGCCAATGCATTATGTACTAGTAGAGTAAAGCAATAAACATGTCACTTCGAAAAACAAAAGGTTTGTTACTCCTGATGTGAACTGAGCCAAAGTTTACCTTGTTTCACAATCACATCTGTAGGATTCGTGCAATGCAATGTGATTTGAGTACACTCGTAAGCCTGAAATAAAGCGATATAAACAAGTACCTTTACAATTTCTTTACGATACCTAATAATTATAAGTGGAATAAGTAAGAAAATGTAATTTAATTTAAATTCCTATAGTTTGTACGTATAACTAAGGAAAGAACACCACACATACAGAATTGTGTTGATGGTATTGTTTCAGACCTTTAGAGGAATAATTTTAAGTATGGACGTTTTATCAAGTAGGGACACAACATTCCTGAGGTTCTATTTGACTTTAGATGTCCCAAAGTAAGTTTGTTATCTAACAAAGCAAAGTTGTCCAAATTTCTTTCAAGATAAGTGAAATCCGCCCATGTTCCTAATCGCCTATTCTAATAAGAATTCAGTGTTCACATTTTTTTGCGACTTCGATTTCTATACAGTTTATTAAAGTGTTTTAAAGCCAAATTTTGTCACACTATCAGTTTTTTTTTTTTATTTAAGAAAAAAAATTTGAAAGTATTGTGGGACCCACGGCTTAACGTGTCCTCCGAAATACGGAAACGTATATAAAGATTGTCACACGCCATCCATCTTACAGGCGACCGTGCACGTTTCATATAGCTGCGTAGATGTATGTTCTATGCCAGCCTTTTTTTTTGTTATCGGGGGGAAACCTTCAAAAGGTACCCGGCACTTTGGGAGAGGATACCGGGTTATGTGGGATTTGACCTCACTAAAACCCCCTCGGTGGCCTGCCTCTGCGCATGGGGAGTACTCCGAGGAAACACCATGCGCGTACCACCCAGGTAGTGCTACGAATTTTCAAAGGACTTAAGTTGTAAAGTGCCAGAGCTCAAGCACTCGCTTTGTTATTTCCGCAATGCCATGCCATTACAGAAAGAAGTAAAAAGGCACACAGCTTTTGTTTTTAGGTTGGCAAAGCCTAGTTTGTACTCGTGGGTTGGTAGTAAGTTTTACTTTTTTTAAATTATTGCAACAAAATGTTTACCGTCGTGGAACATTCAGACGTGGAACATTGCAATAAATTTGCATGGGTTGGCTGCAACAACTTTCTACATCCCACTACTGAGCACGGATCTCTCCCCATAATTGGCCTGCCTGCTTACCACGTGGTGCTACTCAAAAAAGTAAAGTTGTAAAGGTGCCTTACCTTACAGCACACTCTTTGTTATTTCCGCGCAAAGTTATTGAGTGCCTTTACAGCGGGAAGTAAAAAGGCACACAGCTTTAGTTTTCAGTTTTTTTTTCTTCAATCACGGCATCGCAAACTCTGTGCATTTGCCAGCATCAAGTATAATTTTTGCAGCACGTTTTTGCCACTTTCGTTGAAACTGGCCGAAGTAAAAATAGATAAAATCAGAGTACGAAGCGACGACTGCTTTACTAGAACGAGTCTAATGGAATTTTGGAGGCAACTGGAAAAATCATGTTTCCGCACTGTTTTTTTTTATTACACAACACTCGCGCACTATAATTAACCTATAACGAACAAAATGCCATCAACTTTATCCGATATACCTCAAAAATACACCAAAATTATGCAAAATAATATATAAGAGTACAACGTCAGTCTGACAGGTATAGGGTGAGTCAGTAACTTTGATGCTCTAAGGTATTTCAAGTTCCCGCCAAAACCTTGTTTTTAGGTTGGCAAAGCCTAATATATTTATAGGTTGTTAATCTTTATTTACTTACAATAAATATGTTATTAACATAAAAAACATAAAAAGGCTTATAAATAAAATATTTCATCTAAAAAGTCCGTGTGAGGCGTGGTATCCAAGACACTGGCGGCATTGCCCCTTTGTATGGCTAGACTGAGCCGTTGAGCAAAGTAACCGCCAGCCCTTAGGTCACCACAGGGAAGGATAAGTCTGGTCGACATTTCTGACATGAATTTCTTCATGTCAGCAGACCATGGTCCCATCGTCTCTACCGCTAGCGCCGCAAATAGATAATTATTCGACAAATTACTATATTTGCGGCGCTTGAGAGACTGTGCATGGTCGGCAGCAGACCACCCACCCTCTCTGCAGTATCGCTTATGTGCGATGGGGCTAAGGTGTCCGCACATGTTACCTCCCATACCAGTGGCCGACCTAGACTCCACGGCACCAGTGTACCTCCATTAGGCCTCTTGCCATCGCTTCTGGATAGTCCAGATGGTTCCAGAGTTGTTAGTATTGGATGTTTAACTTTTGACAAGTATAGTGCCTACGGAAGTCTTATCTGGAGGATACGTGGGTAAAGATATAAATATCTATTAGTCTTAGCGATCAAGTATCACCAGGTATCTTGCATTCTCGTTTACTATATCATTTAAAAAAGCTTGACTTCACTAGCATAAAAAATGTCCAACAAGCTGAAGTCAGTTTCACAATGTCCACAATATACTTAGTTATGTTTTTCTCAGAGTCTAAATAAAATTATCATCTTCATAACATGTCTCAAACGAGACACCTCGATCCTTCACAAACAACAAACTATGGGGAGCTCGTCTAAAGCCGTTCAACTCGTCCAAGTATTTATTTCACCTGCCATTTTCTATAATGAAATACGATACTAATTAAAACTTTACCGCGACAGACAGCCTTCAAACTGTGCTTCAAACTGAAGATCTCGTTATGAAGATGTACTTACAACTGCGGTTTTTATTTTTAGATACCATATCTGTTATTATTGTTATTTCTAATTCGTTGTTATTTTAGCCTGTTTATTTTTAGAAGCCTACCTCTCAAAAACGACTATTCCGATTTCAAAAATCTTTTCACCATTAGAAAGCTACCGCGGGAAAATGCTTCATTCCTACGTGAAAACGGGTAATAGGGTCAACGCGGTTGAAGCAACTGGCTAAACAAACGCCTATGATTTTAATATAGCAATGAAGCCTGGAATAGCACAAAGGCAATTTTTTATCCTACGTGGACCCATTAAACGGGTCCACGCGGGCGAAGCCGCTGGCTATATGAACGAACTGGGTATAAATTTAAAAGCCTATAAAAACCTAAATCGACTCGATTCTTTTGCATGATCTCTGCTCGGATTAACTACCTACTAGTATATACCTAGTCATTATTAACGTTTTGAGAAACTTCTCATTATTTCTCTATTTATTTCAACAATTTTCGCTACTATAGGCACATATTTAAGAGCTACCCTCTGAGCGCAACCCGATAGCTTCATTATAAACCACTTGGGGCTCCGCTTCGTATTGTAACTGACAAGTTGTTCAATTATATCATCTCTTTATTTCATAAGAGAATATTATGCGAAAACCCGCTTGAAATAAAAATAATAAGTTTGTTATCTAAACCGCAATACAAATTCGGGTAATTTTATAATGTTTAACACAAATAACTCAATTCGTTTGTATAATGATTAAATAATACAAAATTATAAACTAAAATAATGTGATATAATTAAGCATTTTGATACTTTTTAATGATCTAAGTCACTCTAAGTGAATGTCGCGTGCCAAAACACACTTATTTGTACAAAGTGTTTGTCTTTGTCTTTATCTGATACAATCCAATTGCTCACTACGTTGAATACCATCGACATTTCCCCTAAATAATTATTATAACTGACACAAGTTTTTTTAACTAACCTTAGTTAGGTACGTCATTATTTTACAAAGAGAATGTAATATCAAACACTCTCATTATAAGCTCGTTGGAACTTCCCGCTACGTATTATAGTAACTGACACTTATTATAAATTTAGTATCTGGACGCCCGAGCGTTGCTCGGATAAAAACAATTGATTTTCTTGGTTTATTTTTAAGCAAAACATTCATTTGTTTAGTGTTACTTAACAAAGCCTTTTGAAATACCTAGCTTCTTATTTAAAAAAATGTACAAAAAATAAAAAACGCAACTTGCCTACTTGAGGTTTGAACCCGGGTATCTAGCTCCGTAGTCAGCTTTCGTAACCATTCGACCAAGAAAGCTTCATTTCCATTGACGAAATTTTTCATTAGTTTGAAGGGTGGATTGACGGTCGACATGTGACGGCTTTCTACGCCATAATATTATTAATATTCTCCAATAGATGTCAGTAGGAGTAATTTTATATTTAACGGCAGAAACATTAAATAAAACGACAATTTCTATCAATAAAAAATTGTGGATCGATTTATCTTCCCCGAAACCGGGGTACTAAATTTCATCAAAATCTTTGGAGCCGTTTTCGAGATTCAAAAAATATATTTAGATATATACAAGAATTGCTCGTTTAAAGGTATTAGATATGTCATTTAGCAGTGCCAATGTATTTCGAAAAGCTCTCAGCTTAACCCGATAGTTTCACTAAACCCTAAGGGACTTCCCGCTTCATATTATTGTAACTAGCTAGGTAATTGAAATATACGTAATTATTTCACATTGAGAATGTGATACGAAACCACTCAATGCAACCCGCAAGCTTGATAGCTTGATTAATTAATAATCAAGCTATCAAAGCTTATGTATGTATAAGTTTTTCTCTTTTATATTTTTAGTTTTATCATTTTAGTATTTGCATACCTCATGCAGGTAAATATAGTGAACTAAATATTTATAAACAACTTTTTAAACACCCATATCTGTGCAAATAAAAGTCTTGTCTTTATGCGCCTCAGGACTTTTTGCTTCATATTATTGTAAATGACTCATTTAAGACATTAGTTACCAAGGATAATGTAATACAAAGCGATCTGAGCAACACGATCAAACTGTATATTAATCATTGTAACGCATTTTAGAATGCCACCGCGACTTCCTTAACTTTCTAGCGTCTCAAGTATAGTGCCGAAAGCACTGTCACATTGTGGTCGTTAAGTAAAGAAGAAATCTCAGTCGGTAATAATGTTTTATCATTATTATCATTTCTCTGTGTGTAAGGAAAAAACTGAACAAGCATGAATAGCTACCTATTACATTTCCCTCTACCACAGAATATAAATAGTACAGATACAGATACCCCTACCAAAAAACATGTTAGGTGCCTATGGAAGTTTTCAATTAAAAAATGCTTAACATACATAACTTGTCATAGATTGGCACGTTAGACGATTAAATCATTAACGCTTTAATCGTTAGAGCTAATAATTTAATAAGTCATTTTAGCTAAGCGCTAAAAGATTTAAATATCAATTAATTGTCATAATCACTGTCCAAATAAAAGTAATTACCAAGGGAATCCCTATCTTTTAATGTTAAATACTGTTATTTTTCCTGCTTGTCACCTTGAATGTGAGGGGAAACACTTGGAGGTATTCCCCTTTTGTTTAAGGCAATTTAGATGACACACCGATACGGAAGAAAATAATGTAAAATAAAATTACTAACACGCTTTCATTAGCTTGACCTGTATGTATGTAAGTTAAGTATGTATGTATGTAACGGAATCTTTTAACTTCATTTTCACTTACTTCTAGGAGTCTGATAACTTGAAAATTTGCACAGGGGTCAAGGGCCGATGACAATATAATAATCTCATAACTTTATATTAAAGTCTTAACTAAGAGCATCAGGATAAAAAAAATATACGAGGGGCGGCTGATAAGTTCGCGGCCTAAGGTACTTAAACAAATAACAACAAACAAAGAAACTTCTAAGCGTCTGATTAACTTGAAAATTTGCACAGGGGTCAAGGGCCGATGACAATGCAAAATGGAAAAAAATTCAACTAAATAATTAAAAATAAATAATGTAGTTCAAAAAACTAAAAAACACGCTTTTGTGAAAATACGAACTAAAAAGTAAAAAAATAAGAAGAAAATGTATTTTACTGTAAAAAAAATGCGTGGGGTCGTTTTTAAGATACTATTGACACCATGCACCCCACGCTTTTTTTTACAGTAAAATACATTTTCTTCATACTTTTTTACTTTTTAGTAGTTTAGTATTTTCACAAAAGCGTGTTTTTTAGTTTTTTAAACTACATTATTTTTTAGCTGCCTAGATGGCTTGCATTCTACGAAAGCCATAAGACTATGCACGCTTTTTACATGCGTCTTACTGTACTTGTATATTAAAATATAAAAATATACCCTACTTTTGGGGCTATGAGTGTGAAGCGTATTTTTTTTAAAATACTAACTAAATGTATGTATCAACATAGGCAATATTGTGGTACAAGTGTTCAGTTATTCAAATTATTTTTTCCCTTTATCTTTTCTTTTTGATGTTAAGCCACAGACACGGCCACACTTACATGAGGCGACCACCAGCCTCCGGAGTAGCAGCGCAACTGCATAAGACCTCAGGTTGTATGTAGATGTCCATGGGCTGCAGCAACCACTTAGCACCACGTGGCCTACATGCTCGTCTGCTACTCCATTCAAATAAAAAAAGCTGTAACAGGCTAGTAATTTGACAGTACTTCGAATTTTTTGAGATATATACATAAATTCTTATGTTACTGTTCAGTCATTTGCTTTCTAACTACCTACTGAGATGGACAAACTTAGAAAATTAAAATTAGCCAAAGGACAGGTAAATCAAAAACGAATATCTTCCTTAAGATTTTACTTTATACAAACCTAAAATTAATAGTTCAAGCTATAAAGACTAAATAGATAATAGTGACTATTATTTTGGTTACTTTCAAACTACTGTATATCGTAAGCATCCGTGGAAACATAGAAAACGCCGGTCGCGTTACCAGGGTTCCAAAAACCTGCAATAGTGACGTCATTAGCTGCGCACCGGCCGTGCTTGAAGTCCTTGTACGAGTCGCACCTCCACGCCAGATACCAATTCGGGTTGCTAACAGTGGCAGTCCACAGATCTATACACGCCCGGTGGTTACATTTGGCCGCTTTAGAGGAGTCAAAGATGCCTGGAATCAGGGGCGTTCCACAATTCGGCTGAGATTGCCCTTTCTTATTTATAAAGAAATCTATATCTCCCAATACACTAGTAGTTCCTAAACCACCAGCGTTACAATGGTAGACTTCCACGTAATCTGCTACACCAGCTCTGATTTGCTCTTGAATCAGGCTGTTAGAGAAGCATGGTCCTGCTGGATCTAAGGCAGTTATTCTGGCAATCTTGTTGCCAGTAAGGCTGGTGAATGTTTCCCCAGTATGTCCGAGCATTTGTGCCCCTAAGCTGTGGCCAATACAGTGCATGCTTTTAGGAGAGATTCCTCCTTTGGAAAGATCTGCCAACATTTGGCCCAACGCCTTGCCAATGTAGTGGACGTATTGCACGGATCTCTCGTAGCTCTTGACGTTACCTTGCCTGTCGTTCGTGTAGGCCGAATGGTCGATGATGATGAGGTAGCTATTCGGATAGTTTCTGAAGGTATCCCTGATACGCTCCTCGGTTTTCTTGTTTATGTTAGACTTATAGCCGCCAACGAATATTATGAACTGCTTAACTTTGTCCAGTGTTGGTAAAGCCAGGATTCCCTTCGCCGCGTTATCGATTGTGAAGGTTTCAACATCATTGTGTGGGAAGTCGTAGAAATAGACGTCAATACCGCTTACATCCAGGTTTAAGGTTCTATCGTGGTCACCTGTAAAAGAAAATAAACTTTAAAAAACATATTTTACATCTTTCCATAATGCATACATTAAAATTACATGGGACATTTTTATTAATTAAAATTTCAGCCCCTATTTCAGCCATATAGACCAGTGTCAATCATATCAAAAATGGTAAAAAGTGAAAAAAAAATAGTAGAATGAAACCGATTGGAAAAGGTAGATATTATTATAACAAAAATTAAAGGAAAAAAATACGGGCGATCTGAGGTCGGAAAGAGGAAGGGTTTAGGTTTACGGGAGCTTTAAATGGTAAAAAACGGTTTATCATGATTTTCGGCAAAACTACAGGTCCTATGAAAAAAAGTAGTTGTTGCGGTTATGTGAAAAAAGTGTAAATACAAAAGTTGTACATCTTTTTATTACCAGAGTTGTAACTTTGCCAACTAACGACTAACCGTTTTTTACCCTTTAAAGCTTCCCTCGTCCCCCTTCCCGACCTTAGATCACCCGTATTTTTTTCCCTTTAATTTTTGTTATATTCTCTACATTTTCCAATAGGTTTTATTCTACTATATTTTTTTAGTGTCAGAAATTATCGACACTGGTCTAATATCGAAAAATCCTTGCTTAAATAATGCCTACGGACCCTACAGTCCAAAATGTCATAATGTTTATACATAATATACAATTATATAATATTCGGTAGTTTTATTAAAAGTAACCGGAATGGAATCAATTACGGAATGTAAAAGGCTTGGTTATCGGGAACCATAATTTATGTTGGTTCACTTTTTGGAAATTCTGAACTAAACGTTCCATTTAATTTTACTGGTTATAAATATACAGATTTTATTACACTTCACAAAATCAGAAAATGAATGAGTTGCTTGCACTATAAGTATTATAGAAAAAATTGCTGACATGAAAAAAATTTCAAAGATGTCGACCATATAGATCTGATGATCAAAGTATTGCCAATAAAATACGTTTTCTGATTCAGCCATGGAATGCTGCCAGCGTTCACGGCACCGCAATGTTTTGGATGACATATTTATATATTTTTTTAATATGTATAAGTACTTTAATACCTTTTGTATTTAGTTGTTATATAAGAGGAGTCCCTATAGCTTCGGGATTAAGAATAGAGCTCGACACATTTGCTCTCCCGAATGGACCCATACTGGGTGCTGCAAGCGAAGGAGACCGGACTTTCCACTGGAGACCCCGGAGTACCTCCCCAAGCGCAAAGGCGGCCTTCCTTTGCTTGGGGGACCGAGGGGTTTTAGTGTGGTACAAATCCCACATAACCTCCTCCTCCTCTCTCCCAAGACACTGGGTGGCTTTGAAGGTTCCCCCACTCCGTTTTCGTTATAAATGCCCGCTTGCATTGGATCCTGCGTAGGTCTTCGCAACTTGTCTCTAATTTTTTTAATTTTAATAAATTAATTTATTAAAATATCATTTATTTGCTCTTACATTATGACCTTATTATCTAGAGGTACATGATACACCGCTTTATACATAAAGTTTCTGCCTAAGACCCTTCTTTGTAAGAGCCTGGTGCCTGAAGTAGGTTTAGAAAAACCTGAGTTACAGGTCACCAGTGCCCCTCCGCGGACTGGTATTAGGTGACATAACTTAAAATTTGCAGGTAAGTATATGTAGGATCCTTCTTTATTAAATTAAATTTACAACTAAGTAACATGTGATAAATATGTATTTAAATGCTATAAAGTTTTTTTAATTAGTATGTGGTAGTATAGTAGCTACGTGTTTATTATTGAAGTGTTGCGAGTTGTTTTGTCGTGTGTGGTGAGTTAGTGTTTGTATGTGTGTGTGTGTGTGTGTGTGTGTGTGTATTTTCGTGTACGTGTGCATATTTGTTGTATTGGTTAAGTGTTGAGGTGTGAAATACAGATGAGTTCAATTATTCGGTGAATTAGGTCACATAAAAGAAAGGGATTAACTGCGATCGAATGGTTAATTATTATTATGGTGACTAGATAGAGATTATGGTAGACAATGACAAAATGAAAAAAATGACAAAATCTCTTATTTTATTTTATCTCAATTATATATATACTTTTTTAAAGAGTACTGGGATTTTTTTCCGCAGCCTTTTCTCTCTCAGCACAACATCTAGCCTAAGGAGATGACCGGGGAAAAATGACATTCATTAAGCGAATATATTGTTTATTTTTTGAGTGTTCTAATTTATTTGAATGGAGTAGCAGATAAGCATACAAGCAACGTGGAGTTCATTAGCCAAAACAGTCCACGGATCTCTGCAAGCCTGTGACATGCAGTTGCACTGATACTACGGAACCTTATACTCTCTTCATGTTAGTCTGGCCGCAACCACACGTTTTTACCGAAACACTATAGAAATGCTACACGGTAAATTCGTGGGGCAATAATGGTACTTTCCCGGTCGAAACATGAAAGTTAGAACTAGAGGTAGACCTCTATAGGTAGAACTTTACTAGTACAAGTAGTAGAGGTCTCTATAGATATGCGGATAGCAGATATAAAGATACGGGCTAGTAAACAGCCGTGGCGCCCAAAAGTCCTTCTACAAGGTTGAAAAAATACAGTCTGACGATAGCAACTGGGACCAAGAAAGCCCTTTCGAAACATGGTGACACGCAAGAAATTTGCCACAAAAACGGTCACCCATCTCATACTAGATCACGCCCGTTTCGCTTAGCTGCATAAATTGCTTGCAATCTACGCTAGCCGCTGAGCCATGCAACCTTCGCATCTTTTGTTTAAAATATAACTACAAAACAAGTCCCTGTAGCTTCGGGATTAAGAATAGAGCTACGGTATCCCCTGCCTGATCGTAAGAGGCTCTCCCAAGGTACCGGGTACATTTTGAAGGTCCCCCCCCCCCCGATAACAAAAAAAAATACCTACAAAACAACATAGCAAAACAGTGAAGTGTCCTCACTTTGTACTAATCGTCGTAGTAATGAATAGATTGATCAATTTACTCGAAGCAGCTGAATTGGAAGAATTGACACGGTGTAATTCGAGCGAGTTATCATATATGTACGAGTAGGTACATGTATAGGAGATACATACATTTACAGGTTGATGAATGTGGGTGCTCGTACTGTTCTTGCGTGTGTTTTTATCTCAAACGCGTGTTAGTGTTACAAAAATACGTGTTTATATTGTTACAAAAATTTCTCGAAAATTGATAATTGAAATGGAGATGATTCTTTTTGGTTTAAATGCTGGTAAATACTAACTTAGCGCGCAGTCCAAGTTTCATATAATCTGTTCAGTTCAGTAGGGCATCCGCGAATTTTGGAGCGGAAAGAGTATAATGTAAGTAGGTACTGAGGTTAATTATAATAGATACTAATATATACAGTTAAAGGGTTTGTTTTATTGATCGGGCTAATCTCAAGAACTACTGGTTCGAATTGAAAAAAACATTTGTATTGAATAGCCCATTTATTGGCCAAAGTCCACGCGGACAAAGTCGCGGGAGGTCGCTAGTTTGTTATAAAATGTATAGTTGCCACTATTATCGCTGAATTAAAATGAAAATGAAGAATTTCTGATTTCATAAAACAAGGGTCCTTTTTCCTTTTAAATTACAGAACCAAAATGTAACATACGAAAACAAAGTGAACAAACAATACAATGACAACCCCATTAAAGCGACATGTAGCGAGTAACGACTGCACATGCGAAATGCAAAGTAAATAAAGTGCACAGTGGCTTCAGAGCGTCTTGAGATGCACTGAGTTTACTTAGAATAAAGACGTAGGGTTGCCTCTTTGTCAGAGCTTCAAATACCGCTATAAAATTATAACGTTGTCGACTATTTGTGTCGATACCGTTTCAAGAAATATAACGTTTAATATCTAAGCGTTATTTACCTATCACAATAACGCTATATTATTAAACGCTACTTAGAAATATATAACGTTAAATCTACATACTAAGGGATAACAAACTACTGAGCGCGACGTTTCAAAGTGTGCATGCTTGTGTGTGTTTTGTTTAGCGGCGGATTTTAATTAAAAATAGATCGAATAAACAAAAAAGAAACGAAATTGGAAGAATCAAGCTGACAAAATCGCTTAGCTATAACGGTATTACACCGTTATTTAATTTCGATATCGATATTCCAACCCGCTATTCTTTTGATACCGGTATGCGTCCTTTCGATGGATTTGTTAGAGTGATAACGTTATTTAACATTATATTTTGTTATTTTTAATAACGTTATGAAGCTCTGTTCTTAGATGAAATCTATGTTAGTTATTGCACTCTTAGCCCCACACTAAGATACACACAACGACATGAACACAAACACCCAGAGTAAGAATCTATTCTTTGAAACCCATTCAAATTTTCTTCTGCACTGGGAATTGAACCCGGAACCCTTGATTAGCAGTATCCATAACGCCACACTCTTTACGTTACAAAACTTTGAAAAAATTGTCAAAATAAATCTATCGCTGCTACAAAACGAAATTGCCATGAATCAAATATTTTCAAAACCAACTTTTAATTAACTTTTATTTAAAAAATGTAACCAGTATTACCAATATTTTCATATTTAACAAAGGCGTCGTTTTGGCATTCTAATGAATCTATGTCTAATGTAAAGCAGACATATTTTTGTCGCGACTCGACATCAGAACTGAAATACGCATCAAACGATATATGACACAAAATCATTTAAATGAGCTGTCCAAAAATAAGCATAAAAGTTATCTCCTAAAAAATCTTTTTAAAAGCGCGAAATATAGCGAATTATTTATGAATATACATACATAATTATGTCCGGTGACAGCCTTAACTGATATGATAACTCCAAGACGTATGGAGTGCGGACGTCCTATTTGCTCGCATTAATTACTGCTTGTTCTTTGCGCTTGCGAATGATATTATGCCATTATTATTTATTCTTATGATTATGCTACTATTTTCATAATACTGAGTTTTTATAATAAAATGCATGATTATTTTAGGTCCAAATTAATTTTTTTAGCTAAAGCTATCACTGGCGACCTGCGGGCCTAAACAAAGTGTATTCTTTCTTAACGCTTCACACTCATAACCCACAGTAGGGTACCTATACCCTGTGTCGTGGGTACCATGCACACATACAAAGACAGAAACACAAACACCCAGACCGAGAACAGAATTTAAACTATCCCTTAGTACTCCTGTCCATTCTTCCACCTTCTTTTGAAACTCCTTTACCGTGTCTGCTATCCGCATGTGGAACTCCCTCCCTTTATCTATTAGACAAGCAGAATCGCTAGCTATTTTTACACGCTTTTTATTAGCTTCACCTGTATGTTTGTATGTTTGTATGTTTGTATGTTTGTAATCGACTTCTTTGGGCGCGATTTTGACCCACTTTAAACGGCCAGATTTCGTTCAAACTTTGTAGATTTATTGAGGACCGATGACAATACACTAATTTGATAAAATTATTCCATTTTTCAATTTTCAAGTTCAGATCAGGGGGCTAGGCAAAGTGCATTCTACTATAGTATACACTTGTATACTTAGATAAAAGCCGCGGTCTTCTACGCCACCGTTCCCAGGTTCAAAACTAGGTTCTCGGCGCGCACCTCTGACAAATAAATTTGTAATGTGCGCATTTATCGCTGCTCCACGGTGATGGAAAATGTCGTAATATTTAATTGATTACGATGTTCTTCATCGCCGTGCATGCCTGAGAGAAATTGATAATTTCTCGAAAGCATGACGTCCACCAATCCGCACTTGGCCAGCGTGGTGGACTATGGCCTAAATCCCTCTCACTTGTGAGAAGGAGACCTGTGCCCAGCAGTGGGACATAAAAAAGGTTGAAAAAAAATACACTTTTAAAATAAAATGAAAAATCTATAGGATTACACTTAGCTAGCGAAATGTCACGTGATCTCGATCGTTAGCTAATGTCACTCCGATACATATTTTATTCTATTCTTATTCTAGAGTATTTACGATTGTAGAATTTGACGACCCGAGTGTCGCAATGGTTACCTTGCCGGACTGCCCATCGAGGGGTCCTGGGTCCGATTCCCGGCGAAACAGAAATTTGAATGATCAGTTTACAAATACAAATACAATACAAATATGCTTTATTGTACACCATAGATAAGAAAATGACAACATATAGTAAGAAATAGAGAATACAGTAATATAACACCATAGGCGGCCTTATCGCTTCTAGCTATCTCTTCCAGACAACCTTGGGGTAGAAGAGATTTAGCTAAGTAGGATGCGGTAGAGGTGCACATAAAAGCTTAAATTTAAATATACATAGACATACATAAATATTTAAATGAATAGACATACATATACTTACATAGGTACTGTAAATATATACATATACACACATATATATATATATATATATATATATATACACAAAAGTGTTAGTTATGCAAAACGCCACGTAATTAAAAATAAATACCTTAGCGTTCTTGATAATAATTATAAAGACGTGTCTTAATAAATAATAGTTTAAAAAAACTAAAAAACACGCTTTTTATAGAAAACCGAACTAAAAAATAGAAAATAAATTTTAATGAATTTAAATTAAGAAAATAGTGTTAAAAATTTCAATGAATATAAGTTAATAATAGTGTGAATAAAAAAAAATATTTTATTTAAAAAAAAGCGTGGGGTGCATGGTGTCAATAGTTATAAATATTTTATTGACAGATATGAGTAGAGTGATTATCATTTCGATAATATTTTAAAAAGCACCCCACGCTTTTTTTAAAAAAATTATTTTTTTTATTCACACTATTATTAACTTTTTTTTTAACACTATTTTCTTAATTTAAATTCATTAAAATTTATTTTCTATTTTTTAGTTCGGTTTTCTATAAAAAGCGTGTTTATTAGTTTTTTTAAACTATTATTTATTTTCTACTTTTTAGTTTGGATTATTTATTCTTTCCATGATGTTTCCACGAGCAATGGACTGGTTACTGAGAACCTTCTTCTTTCTTTCAAAAATATCTTTATCTATCATTAGGCTTGTTACATAACAAGGTTACATATTTTTTTTAATTTTTACGTTTTCATAAAATTTCACCTGTCTTACGACTTAACAAATTATTTATATTCTTTATATATCTCATACACGTTTTCGGTTACTGAGCACCAATAGTCTACTCCCCTACATAAATATGAGCAACCCAAGCAGCAAAATAGTCGAATAGTAATTAGATTACTCAGCCTTTAATCGTATAAGAGCCGAGTAACCGTTCTTAAAACACCCATTTATCGTGTAATAGCGGTTATCTCGACTATTTGGCAATATTTGCTAATGTGTGCTTTAAGGACGTCGAATAAACGTTTACAGCACTATGTTTTAGCACTTTTACTCCACCTTTTAGCAGATGCTGAATTAAAGTGGCTAAAATACTCGTTATTAGATCGTTTGATCTATAACAGTCGTATAATAGCTGTAGCTCTATAAACGCAATCGAACAAAAATCATATTTTGCAAATTGAAAAATGGAATAATTTTATCAAATTAGTGTATTGTCATCGGTCCTCAATAAATCTACAAAGTTTGAACGAAATCTGGCCGTTTAAAGTGGGTCAAAATCGCGCCCAAAGAAGTCGGTTACAAACATACAAACATACAAACATACAGGTGAAGCTAATAAAAAGCGTGTAAAAAACTAAAAAACACGCTTTTTATAGAAAACCGAACTAAAAAATAGAAAATAAATTTTAATGAATTTAAATTAAGAAAATAGTGTTAAAAATTTCAATGAATATAAGTTAATAATAGTGTGAATAAAAAAAATATTTTATTTAAAAAAAGCGTGGGGTGCTTTTTAAAATATTATCGAAATGATAATCACTCTACTCATATCTGTCAATAAAATATTTATAACTATTGACACCATGCACCCCACGCTTTTTTTTAAATAAAATATTTTTTTTTATTCACACTATTATTAACTTATATTCATTGAAATTTTTAACACTATTTTCTTAATTTAAATTCATTAAAATTTATTTTCTATTTTTTAGTTCGGTTTTCTATAAAAAGCGTGTTTTTTAGTTTTTTTAAACTATTATTTATTAAGACACGTCTTTATAATTATTATCAAGAACGCTAAGGTATTTATTTTTAATTACGTGGCGTTTTGCATAACTAACACTTTTGTGTATATATATATATATATGTGTGTATATGTATATATTTACAGTACCTATGTAAGTATATGTATGTCTATTCATTTAAATATTTATGTATGTCTATGTATATTTAAATTTAAGCTTTTATGTGCACCTCTACCGCATCCTACTTAGCTAAATCTCTTCTACCCCAAGGTTGTCTGGAAGAGATAGCTAGAAGCGATAAGGCCGCCTATGGTGTTATATTACTGTATTCTCTATTTCTTACTATATGTTGTCATTTTCTTATCTATGGTGTACAATAAAGCATATTTGTATTGTATTTGTATTTGTAAACTGATCATTCAAATTTCTGTTTCGCCGGGAATCGGACCCAGGACCCCTCGATGGGCAGTCCGGCAAGGTAACCATTGCGACACTCGGGTCGTCAAATTCTACAATCGTAAATACTCTAGAATAAGAATAGAATAAAATATGTATCGGAGTGACATTAGCTAACGATCGAGATCACGTGACATTTCGCTAGCTAAGTGTAATCCTATAGATTTTTCATTTTATTTTAAAAGTGTATTTTTTTTCAACCTTTTTTATGTCCCACTGCTGGGCACAGGTCTCCTTCTCACAAGTGAGAGGGATTTAGGCCATAGTCCACCACGCTGGCCAAGTGCGGATTGGTGGACGTCATGCTTTCGAGAAATTATCAATTTCTCTCAGGCATGCACGGCGATGAAGAACATCGTAATCAATTAAATATTACGACATTTTCCATCACCGTGGAGCAGCGATAAATGCGCACATTACAAATTTATTTGTCAGAGGTGCGCGCCGAGAACCTAGTTTTGAACCTGGGAACGGTGGCGTAGAAGACCGCGGCTTTTATCTAAGTATACAAGTGTATACTATAGTAGAATGCACTTTGCCTAGCCCCCTGATCTGAACTACAAAATTAATACCTACATACTAGTGTCCCAATACTATCGTTAAACTAAACTTTAAAACGCGCTCATTCGGAGCAATTGACCCCACGATTACACGTCGTAACCTAAAAACTGGCTTCAATGGACCGCTTGACACGACCCATATGTGGACACCGGAGTACCAACTACTTCGAAATTGTATTTTTAGGTTAAAAATTAATTCTTTGACTAACAATGATTCATGCTTGGTGCAAATATTTCGCTCGAAAATTTAATTAGATTTTTGTTGTTGAAATTTTAAAATGCAGACAGGGACTGTTATCAGCAGTCATACATGACTAGCGGTCCCAACAGGCGTCCTGACTCAAAAGTATGTCAAATAAAACAAATAATGACATACGAACTGTCCTGTTATTTTGACTTTGTCAAAGTTTAGAAAGACAACGCACGAAATACATAGGTACACGGAGCTTTGGCGGAAAGTCGAAAAGGACATATTGTGGTCTTGTTTTATTTTTCTTTTCTCGGTGTATCTAATACCTTTAAACGAGCAATTCTTGTATATATCTAAATACATTTTTTGAATCTCGGAAACGGCTCCAAAGATTTTGATGAACTTTAGTACCCTGGTTTCGGGGATGATAAATCGATCCAGCAAATTTTTATTGATAGAAATTGTCGTTTTATTAAATGTTTATGCCGTTAAATATAAAATTACTCTACTGACATCTATTGGAAAATATTAATAATATTGTGGCGTAGAAAGCCGTCAAATGTCGACCGTCAAATGTCGACCGTCAATCCGCCCTTCAAACAAATGACAATGTCAATATGAAAGACCTCTATAAAAATTTCGTCAATGGAATTAAAGCTTTCTTGGTCGAATGGTTACGAAAACTGACTACGGAGCTAGAGACCCGGGTTCAAACCTCAAGTAGACAAGTTGCGTTTTTTATTTTTTGTGACAATTTTTTTTTAATTGAGAGCTAGGTTCAAAGCACCAAAAGGCTTTGTTAAGTAACACTCGGCCAATGAATGTTTTGCTTAAAAATAAACCAAGAAAATCAATTGTTTTTATCCGAGCAACGCTCCTGCGTCCAGGTACTTTTTGAGTTATATCGGATAAATTTGATGGCATTTTGTTCGATATAGGTTAATTATAGTGCACGAGTGTTGTGAATTAAAATAACAGTGAGAAAATAGGTTTTTTCGGCTTTTCTCCAAAATTCCATTGGTCACGTTGTAAAGAAGCCATCGCTATACTTGAATGTCTGACTGACTTGACAGACTGATTACTGACGACTTACTGACTTTACCTATTATTACTCGTTCAGTTCCACCGAAACTGGCAAAAACGTGGTGCAAAAATTATACTTCACACTGGCAATATGCAGAGTTTGCGGTGCCATAATTGAAGAAAAAAAATACATACAAACAAACGTTTAACATATAGGAACAATTTATATGGGAAAACTGCTTATAAATAAATAATTAATTAAAAAACCATTTTCCAATTTACCAAATTGTGAATCTAAACCATTCTCAAATCCCCTTGAACACAGACACAAAATTTCATTATAATCCGTCCAGACGTTTAGGAGGAGTTCAGTGACATACTCACGCACACAAGAAATATAATATATCTAGTATTTAAAACAGGGGTTGATGGTAGAAGGGTGATTTAGGGCTGTAAGTATTTTTAATGTCACTATAATTATATTTTATGTCACTATAATCATATATTAAAAGACTTTGAAAGTGTTGCTGTGATCAAAATGCTATATAACTGCTTCGTTAGAAGCCAGTTAGAAACCAATGCAGTTATCTGGAGTCCACATGACGCAAAACATAAGCTCATGTTGGAGAAACTCCAAAAGAAATTTTTGAGATGGTTGTACTTTAAACGGTTCGGTTACCATGTCGGATACCCGCACATATATCCGAGCCTATTCCTACAAGGTATGTTAGGATATGACTCCCTTGAGGTAAGGCGTGATATGGCATTAATCGATTATTTTTATAAATTAATTAAGGGTAACATCTGTAACCCCTCTGTGCTGGAACTTATATCGCTGAGCGTCCCTAGGAACGTTCATGTTCGGCGACAAAACTTGTTTGCAGTTCCGTACTGTAGGCTGGTATTGTTTAGAGAATCACCGCTCGTACGTGCCTTGATGTTACTCAATGGTGTCCTGGCTACGGACACTAGCTTAGACATATTTCATACTCCGCCAGCTGCATTTCGTAGAGCAGCGGGCAAGTACGTACAGAACTTGTAAGTATATAAACGCATTGGGTTTTTTGAAAATCTGTAATGTTTATATTACTAAATAAATAAATAAATAAATAAATAAAATAAATAAATAATAATATTACCAAAAAAAATTTTACAAAAAATTGAAAAAAAAGTTTTGGGGTGAGCCACCCTTCAAACTATATAAAATATAGTTATACAATAACTATACAAAATATAAATATAGTAAAATATAGGGTATAAAAATTAGTTATAATCCTATTCTTATACCTACTGAATATACATCTTACCCAAGTAACAATTTATCGTCGTATAAAGGTTTAGTAAACGTTACCTGAATACCATACATCGCAATAGTTAAGTCATACTAACTTTATAATAACGTTTACTAAACGCGAAAATGGCCCCAGTTATACGACCTCAATGGTCGTATAATGGTCATACAGAAGTCTCGAGCCAACTTCGTTAACGTCATTCAAAAGTCGTACAAATGTTATGGGATAACCATAACTTTCGTCGCTTTGTTGTATTGTGGTCGTACAGGTGTTACTGAATGACTAAAACGTTTTATTTGAGTCAAGTGACAATACCTGTAAGACTTATTCGTATTATGTTTGTGGTTTCGTTTCAAGATTTTAGTGTAAAATAAATAATTACAAGGAAATAAATGCTAGCTGAGTTTATGTCATTTTCATATCTTACTTACTTTATCTGTCTCTCATGCTATTTAGTTCGACTGGGAACTGAAGTTTTATGATAATATACCTATGTGAATACTATTAAGATTTTCATGCCCCCTCGTAATTTTGAGTTAAAATTAATAGATTTTTATTAATAAAAATAGGTTTTTTTCTAAAAATGTCCGACATGTTGCTTTTGTCGCAAACTTACCTCTATACGACCCGATGGTGATGATAATGGTCGCCATGACAGCTAGCTATTAGGGTTCCTCAAGAAACATAAAAAACCCTTTTCATATTGTGAATATTCACCAAAATTGTCGTTAATCTAATTCTCGTTAACGTCTCCACGATTTTTTTGATTCCATTTCCGTAACAAAATTTCATCAAAAGTTCGTAAATATGGCCGCCTAGTCATTATAAAGTCAAAACCTGATTTAAATGTGACTGCAAGTTTGATTAAAGTCAGGACATGACATTAAACGGACATCATGTAATATAAAGGTTATATTTGAGTCGTCAATAAACAACCAAGTCATTTAAGAGTATTTAATTGACCGCTGTAAAACAAGATAGTGATTGTTATATAAACGTCTCTGTGAAAACGCCTATACAATATGCACGTTATATAAATGTCATATAAAGGTTTTCCAAAGACATAATTTGGTCAGTTCAAAACATTTATCGGACTATAACGTTAGTATGACTATTGCGTTGTCGTACAAACGTTTTAGCTAAGATGTAATATAACGTCATATAGTTTAGTCACCCAAACGTTGCTAAGACCAGTTTACTATGACCTATTCGACGCACGACTAATTAGTTACATTAAAAACGTATATAGGACCTGGTAGTTATATCATTACCATTGTAAGACTGCTATCCAACTTTAGGTCGTACAAGTCAAGACTTATACGACGTATTTGTTTGTTGGGTAAATTTGATCAAAATCGGTCAAGCCGTTTCGGAGGAGTATGAACACTAAAACTGTGACAGAAGAATTTTATATATTAGATTAGCTGCCCCCGCGAACTCCGTACCGCGTAGAAATGTTTAAGGTGGGCCACCCTTATCACTTAGGGGGATGAAAAATAGATGTTGGCCGATTCTCAGACCTACTCAATATGCTCACAAAATTTCATGAGAATCGGTCAAGCCGTTTCGGAGGAGTATGGGAACGAACATATACATTACATATACACGAGAATTTTATATATAAGATGATAATAATACGGAGAATTAATGCTTGGGTGGATGTAAGCTTTTTTTTGTATCGGGGGCGAAACCTTCAAAAAACCCGACACCTTGGGAGAGGATACCGGGTTATGTGGGATTTGATCGCACTAAAACCCCCTCGGTGGCTGCCTCTGCGCTTGGGGAGGACTTCGGGATCTCCAGTGGAACGCACCGATGTCCTTCACGCGCGACGCCCCAGAACGGGCTCATCTCCGGGAGAGCAGATGTGCTCTCCTGCACATTCCGATGCTTACGGCGGCATGCGGCCACGCACACACCGCCGCCCTTCCTGGAGCTGCTGGATGGACGGATCGAGCTCCCACTCTCACCACCCACAACCCCGGAAGCCCCTTTTAGTCGCCTCTTAAAAGTCTCCCGAAGCTACAGGGACTGGTTGGACGTAAGCCTGTGAAAATAAAATTATGTTTCGACTTCCTACAAGATGAGTCATTTTGTATAAGTACGTAAGAATGTGACTAACATCTAACATTGTACGATATCTTTATTGCTTTGAAATTTTGAATTGATAAGATAATCGTAGGTTATTTTTATCACAATTTCCTTCTTTTATTAGAAAACATCTTTTAACTTATCTATCTATTGACTATTGATTTTTCTCACCTTGATAGTTTTTAACCCCCGACGCAAAAACAACGGGGTGTTATAAGTTTGACGTGTCTGTGTGTGTGTGTGTAAATGTGTATGTGTCCGTGTCTGTTTGTGGCATCGTAGCTCCCAAACGAATGATCCGATTTTAATGCGGTTTTTTTTTATTGAAAGGCATATCAGTCGAGAGTGTTCTTAGCTATGTTTGGTAGAAATCGGTTCAGGTCTTCAAGGTCATCAGGTCGTTTGTTAGGTGTGATAGGAATGTTACACGCTCAGTTTACTTGTAAGCATGTGTGGGATCCGATATTTGAAACACTAATGTCTTTTGGAACCACTGAGCTGGTCTGCTGTTAGGGCTCGAAGATAGGAGACGTAACCCTGGTCTACCTTTTAGTAAACCCATCGAGTTTGGGCTCGTTGAATTTGCCTTGACAAGTTTTCTTCATGTTTTTAATTGACGAGGACCTGATGCTGGAAATAAGAAGTGGCGGATGAAACCCTGGAATACCGGAATGGAACGGATAAACCGATTTATATTTTTGCTAAAAATTTAGAAGGACCAGAGTTTAATCTTTATTGTTTCTGTGCAATTTTCCCAGAGCCAGTTTGTCATGAGGATTGTTAAACAGCTTCCTTTGGTCGAGATCGCATATAGTGACCCCATCTAAATTTTTTACGCGGCTCAAAGCCACGTAGGCTTGGCCTTTTGCAAAAGAGTTTTGCCCAAATATACTACAGCCTTTTTAACTGTGGTTCCTTGTAACTTATGTACAACAGATCAGTACCGTTTAAAAAGCTTGAAATAAAAATTAAATTTAAAAATTTAAAAACCCCCCGACCAAAAAAATAACTCTAAAAACTAACAAATAATATTTTAAACCTATTATAATTATCATCGTCACATATATTATGTGAGTTCAAGTATTTTTATTTTCCAAGCATCATCGCGTTGGGGGACCGCTAAACGTGAGGGCAGACGACGTTAACTGTTGAGTCGATTTTGCGAATTATTTTGTTGAAATCTGTGACTACACTTTTTTTCACTTAGTGGTCCCCCGACGCGACGCGGCTTGGAAAATAAAAATACTTGAACTCACATAATATATGTGACGATGATAATTATAATAGGTTTAAAATATTATTTGTTAGTTTTTAGAGTTAATTTTTTTGTTCGGGGGTTTTTTAAATTTAATTTTTATAACAAGCAACGTGTCACGTAGGTACCCATATCAGAGGCGGCTCGTCCTAAAGAGCGCTGGTGCAGTGCACTCCCAAGAAAATTATATAGGCAATCTATGTCCCTTCATAATACATACCTACTATCCTTACATTACATTCATTCTATTATACTATACCTATACAAAGTATATTATATTAATTATTACCTATATCTATGCGTACCTACCTACATTTAGCGTAAAGTTGTAACGAGTGGAGCGCCAGCGATTGCGCTCCTATGAAACGAAGTTTAGTACGATTCCTAGCGCTGTATTCAATGAGTGCGAAAGAGAAACATCGACACAGGCCGACGCGTGAAACAAAAGATTTCGTATGAGAAATTAACGTAATCTGGAGCGCCGCTCACGCGAGACGTTGCCAAACCGTGGGCTCAATCTGCTTATGCGATGTTGCCGTTCTTATGTATACAAACAAACGTGTCGTCGTCTTAGTCAGTTATTTCGTAGTTTTTCTTTTAAATGAATATTTAAAGAAATAGTTTATGCGCGACATTTTGTGTTAAAAATGGAAAATACAGTGTATCTTTTATCATTTGTATCTTTTAGTAAGCAGTGTGAAAAATACTTTCGAAATACGCCTTGAACTGAAAGCAATAATGTTGTACGAAAACTAAATCTTTTAAATTACGCGTGTTTTTAAATCTGAACAATATTTAAAACCCTTGGTTGTGTGGATGTGAAGAAAGCAATAAATTAATTTGTTTTCCGTGTCTTGTGGTTATCAACTGGAACTGACACCGACAGTGGTGGTGAATCTGCTTGGATGGCAACGGGTGGTAAAATATTTTTTTTGTTTTCTTTGTTCTGTGAACCCCCATCGAAAAATGTCACTAGCCGCCACTGACCCATATTATATCCAAAATTTTGGTTCCAAATTTACAACTATCCCTAAAATAAAAATAAAATACTTTCCATTCATACATCAGCCTTTCATATTCCTCTACTGAACATAGGCCTCCCCGAACGTCCTCCATCCGTTCCAGAGGGCCCACTCTGTAAGCATCCGTCAGTAAGTTCTAACATTTTCGAAATCATTTTTAGCATACTCAGATCGCTTCTTTTTCTTGAATTAATAAGATAAGCGTTGTCATTGATGACATTAAGCTATTGAATGAATAATATTGCTAGAATTTCTTCAATCTAATCCAAAAATAAGGCCCGAAAATTCACTTAGATTCGGATACGAGCGTACAGAGTGGGCCCTCTGCGCCCTCTGAATCCAGTCAATCTATTTAGTTGGAGGGCGGCCTGTGCTCCTTTTGCCGAGAAATGGTTGGAATTCAGGTTCTTTTCTTATACTTTTTGTTAAAATTTTGCCCTAACCATATCCTAATCCTAAGATATTGTTTGTGTCACATGGAGATACGTTTTTAGTACAACCGAAGGCCAGTTACGTCCAAACATAAACACAGAATTTAGGTCCTACCTGACGTCGTATGCAAATGTTATGTACGAGTATGAATCAGTGGACTAATAAGGTGAGTTTATGCTAATTAGGTAAACTCTGTAGTAAGTGAGGCAAACTAATATGGCAGTCTCATTAATAAATGTTTGAACTAAAATACAACCAGTTTTTAACAGTAACATATTTCATTAGGAAAATTGAAGCTACAATTAATTACACTGATATTTAATCTAAGTTTAATTGATACCTATAACTATCAAAATACCTCTAAAGTATAGAAAACGTACAACTATTACAAAGTAAAGGCTTCGTTCGGTATTTAACGGCGATCCTGAATCAGAACGCGCGTGTTCATTTTGATAAATGCATATTTTATCTCTGCTTCACGGTGAGGTAAAATATCGTATTGAAATAAAATGTTTGCTCTCACCGAGCATCCTTGGGTGCTATCAAAATTTTCTCGAAGGCTCAGCATTGTAGGATCTGAACCGTTCCTAAAAAGTATTTTACTCTATGTATATGAGAGAAAATCTTAAAATATACAGATGTGATAGCTTAAGCAATAAGCAGTAAAAACTACAAAATTACAATACTAGGTAGGTACTGGGTGCTATCAAAATTTTCTCGAAGGCTCAGCATTGTAGGATCTGAACCATTCCTAAAAAGTATTTTACTCTATATGTATGAGAGAATATCTTAAAATATACAGATGTGATAGCTTAAGCAATAAGCAGCAAAAACTACAAAATTACAATACTACATCCATTTCCAAATTTTCACTTTTTAATCTGTATTTTTTTAAGCGTAAAAAAGCCGTCATCGTTTTATTTCGTCATATCATACGGTTATTCTATATGAAGAATAATATCAGTGTATTTGTTTACATTACTGGGTAGCCTCACCACAAAGTGAAAATAACATCCAGGGCTTTAGTCAAATTACACGCGAAATTTGAGAATGTATTTAAATGTATTTAATGCAGGCAGGTTTATATCAGTGGTTTATTGGTATCTAATGATAACGAATTAGAACACTTTCCAAAAATTGACTTAATACACTTTTCCAAGGGAAGACCTGTTCTTTGCAGTGGAACATTAAACCAATCAATCAATATAAAAAAATTGAAACATTAAAAAAGGGTTAAAAGATATAAACCTCTCTATAACCTCTCCATTCAACTGTTTGACTAGCTTATCGCCTTATCGTTCAACCCGTAGATAGTGCATCCACTATGTACCTACGGATAGTGGAGGTACTACTAATTTTAAAAAACCAACTTGTCGGATGTCAGTTCAAAATGTCAAAAATCAAAATACCAATATACCAATACAGTTTTATTGTCTGGCTTTGTTTACGGCATCTATAACAAAGGTTTACTCTGTAACTCAAACACAACTCTGTTATAAATCGAATTCAAAGCAATACGTAAATATCAACAGATTACAAGGATATTTATTTGACAATAAGAGCTTACTTCGGTAATTTATGTATAAATTAAAATTTTTCAACTCACATTTTATCAAATTCGAATGCAAAGCGATTTGGAAAGGTCCATATTTCTCCAGGTCACCTCGTCCCCAAGCAAACACGTTTGTTATCAAACACACGGCTAGTATAAATAACTTCATTTTATAGTAATTACATTACTTTTTATCTTAGTAACGTTTCGTTCTGCTGCGCACGAGATTGATACTGAGGCAAGCGAGATTGAATGGGTCATTGTCAACCGTATACTTTATATCACGGTCTTTAACGAGATCGTGCATGACGTCATCGCTTACTATGCTAAAATCCAAATGAGCTGTCTGTCAGTTTTCCTCGTGTGTTGCCGTGTAGTGACGCGTGAACAACGATGAGGAAATTAAATAAGCAAGAAATTCTATTCAAGTCCCACACTAGAGAACTTACAGGGAATACACATAATTATATATATATAAGAGAACTCTCATTTTATAAGAGAACAGAAATTTTAAACCCATCATTCAGATCTCTGACTGGCTGGTTTCAAACCCGGTACTCTCAATCGACAAACCGGCATGTTAAGCACTGCGCCATCGCGTCGCACGCGCGTCGGCAAATGATCAAGATCATGTCATCTGTGGTATCCTATTATTACTGCAAAGGGGAAATTTATTTTAAAGACTGGATATTTTGATAAAAGGCAATAGTTTAACAGTGAAGTACTAAGTACTAGAAATTGAATACTACTGCTTGATAACGTGAATTTAAAATAATATTTGATTATAATACAGTAAATAGTATACACAAGAGATAGCTATAACATAAGTGCCACTACATAATACAATAATAAAGATTTTTCCAAACCTGAAAATGTACAAAAAAATATTTAATTTTATAACTCCTACATTTAAATCGTAGTATGCAGTCGGAAGCTAACAAATAGATAAATAAGTTTTTATTGTAACTGTTTTTACGGAAAAGTAATCGTTATAATGAATCAGTCGATATAAATCTGGGAGGCTTTTCCTTTCCGGCTTCTTTTTATACAACCCACATGATTAATAATTTCAGTTTCAATCAAAAATGTCTAATCTAATGTAACTTTTAATGTAATAAAAAATTATGTGTTCTTTTGTTTATACGAATGTTTTGTATTTGTATTATTAAACGGTAAAAAATTTGTAAAACTTAAAAAAAAAAGATTTATGTAAACTAATATTTGTACGCCAATTTTTGGCAAAGTAAGCGCCATCAACCATTGCGAACATATTTTGTATTCCTTTTTTTTTTCAACCTTTTTTATGTCCCACTGCTGGGCACAGGTCTCCTTCTCACAAGTGAGAGGGATTTAGGCCATAGTCCACCACGCTGGCCAAGTGCGGATTGGCGGATGGCATTTGAGCACAATAATAATAAATTGTAATCTAAAAGTATTAGCCAACATAAATGTAATCACAAACAACATACATATGACTTACCTGTAACATATTATCGATTGCTGTGAAGTGTACATTGGTTACTGTTTCTTCAGTGATAAAAATCGGAATGATAAGTTTTCATTTTTTTAATTATTATGTCGCTTTCCTCGTGAGTTTTTTATAGTTTGTTCCAAACATCCTACAAAATAGAAATGATTTTTTTGCGATCGCTTCAATTTGAATTGAAAAACAATTGCAATAAATAAACATGGTACTTACACGGCCGAACCTCGCTTACAATGCGCGACCGTGACAGCCGACCGAGGACTTCTTATTTTATTACTATTACGTTTCTTATTTTGTAGCATTTATTTTAGTATAGAAGTCCGGTACACACTAAGTATGCCTCTCTGTTTCAACTCTCCTACTTGCGGGTCTGCTGGAAGAGATTCCTATTTAGGAATAAGCGGTACCCCTGTACTCTTTTTTTTAATCCACAATTTTATGCTTTGTTTGTGTGTACAGAAATAAATAAAAAAAAACGTTTTTATTTCAAGGAATAGTATTGCTAAAATTAAAATTTATAGACAAAGTATTATTTCAAGAGCCAGAAGCTTAGTAACATCGAGCGCCTTAATGTCTGCAATGAGCAATTATTATGATTTAGCCTCCACTGCCGTTGGTGGAAACGAAATAAATTAAGCTTTGCACTTTAGCGAAACGGCTAATGACTTTAGTTTACTTCAATAAAATGTTTGGATAAACGTTGTTTTATTTTCTAAAAAAATCGGTTGTCTGTAAAGTCGGTTTACTGACGATAGTTGAACGTGACAACGTCATATAAAAATACTGATGGAATGGTTGCATACTTGACGAAAACATGTAAATGTATTATTGTATAGCATTTGTCCACGCGGACGCATCGCTCACTCAAGTAGGAGAGAGACAGATGTCGAACGCTGCCGAACGCGGAGGCCGATTGTGCCTATTTGTCGCTCGTTCCGCGCTCTCGCTTGCACTTCAAGCCTTAAATAGAACGCCTCAGAGCGAGTTACCGCCGCATGAGTCATGTTTTTTCGTGCGTGCAGCCGGCTCCATCGAATTATAAGACGTTGTCACGTCAATAAATAATAGCTAAATTGAACAGTGCTGTTTGCTTTTCTTATAAAGAGTCCAACATTGCGGCCAGCATATGATGATGCCATTTTCCAACGAAGCGAACTTTAAATCACAGGACTAACAGAGCGACTAAAAGGAGGCTTCCGGGGTTGCGGGCGGTGAGAGTAGGAGCTCGATCCGTCCAGCCAGCAGCCCCGGGTAGGGCGGCGGTGTGTGCGTGGCCGCATGCCACCGTAAGCATCGGAAGGTGCAGGAGAGCACATCTGCTTTCCCAAAGATGAGTCCGTTCTCCACTGGAGATCACGGAGTCCTCTCCAAGCGCAGAGGCAGGCCACCAAGGGGGTTTCAGTGCGGTCAAATCCTATATGACCCGGTATACCCTCCCAAGATGCCGGGTACCGTTTGAAGGTTTAGTTTTTCCAACAGGAAACGAAACATGCATTTACAGGACTAATGTAGAACGCAGGCGATTTATTCAGCTCAGCACTGTAACTAGATAAGACGAGCGAAAGATGTGTAAGAACCAGGAACCTGCGCCCTGTATGCACGTATTATATAAGTGTAGTGTAAAATAAGCTAAAATAAAACGGTTGGTGTTCCAACAATATTCTTTTAATGTCTATTTTTTTTTATTAAAACAAATGGCTGGCAATGGCAAGAGAGACGGCTCCCCTTATTGGCTAGGCTTGGCTGTTGAGAGACGTCTCCATGGCAATGGCATGGCGGCTTGGCTCCGATTGGATGGCAGCTGGCTGACGCATGCGTAACATTCGGCCATCCTGGAACAATTGCTCCCGCAATGGGAACAACAAGGTGATGATTAGCTTTCCAACAGATCAATTAGGTCTTCGGTTTCTAGTTGCTCGTCAGAACTGCTATCACTATCTGATATAGGGGCTACACTTTTATACGGCCTTAACGTGTCAACCGCTACTAAACCTGTAAATTTTTTGTAACCGCGTAGACCTTTAATACTTCTTATTCTATATCTGTCATTACCAATTGCTTTAGTAATCACATATGGACCTGAGTATAAATCATCTAATTTCGTATTTACTCTGGACCCACTACTGGTAGGGGCTTGTCTCCAAAGGACAAAGTCTCCCTTTTTATATACATGAGCACCTTTTCGCTTTTTATGAAAGTGACGCTTCATTATTTCACTAGCTTTCTGTATTTTGGCCGAGGCATTGCTGCGCCTAGATTGGACCGGCTCAAATTTTTTTTTTCAACCTTTTTTATGTCCCACTGCTGGGCACAGGTCTCCTTCTCACAAGTGAGAGGGATTTAGGCCATAGTCCACCACGCTGGCCAAGTGCGGATTGGTGGACGTCATGCTTTCGAGATATTATAAATTTCTCTCAGGCATGCACGGCGATGGAGAACATCGTAATTAATGAAATATCACGATATTCTCCATCACCGTGGAGCAGCGATAAATTCGCACATTACAAATTTCTTTGTTAGAGGTGCGCGCCGAGGATTTGAACCCGAGATCGGTCGCGTAGAAGACCGCGGCTTTTACCACTCGGCCATCGCTGCTCGGCGATGGCCGAGTGGTAAAAGCCGCTCGGCGACTGCAGCTCAAATTGCTGCCCTGAAATAGTAACATCGCAAACAGGTCTACCCGACCGTGCAAACATCAAATCGTAGGGCTTATATGTGGTGGTAACGTTCACTGTATTATTAATTCCCCAAATTATGTCTGGCAAAGAATTAGCCCAATTAGCCGAAGCCTCATTGGGATCAGAGGCACGCAGGGTATCTAATATAGTCCTGTTTGTGCGTTCGACCTGTCCATTTGCACGTGGACAAGCAATTGCATTTAAGGTATGCCTGAACTGTTTATCAATTGAAAACTTTTTAAAGTATCTACTAGTAAAAGCTTTACCGTGGTCAGTTACTACGTGATTTGGGTATCCGAATAGACTAAATATTTTTTTTTAAATACGTATTGTTTCAATTGAATTAACAGTACGGGTTGCTTCAGCTACAACAAATTTAGAAAACGAGTCAGTCATTACGAGCATGTATTGGTAGTTTTTCTTTGTTTTACTAAACGGTCCTAAGTGATCTACATGCACCATACGCATAGGTTCAGAAGGCTTCGGGATTGGATGTAATTTACCTTCCTTCTTGCCATAACTACCTTTACCATACGCACAATAGAGGCAAGCCGATACATATTTCTTAATAAACCTTGTCATTTTGGGAAACCAGTATTGACTTTTGATTAACTCCAGACAACGATTAATACCAACGTGACCAATATCATCATGATGCATTTGTAAAATTTTCCATCTTGCTGCATTTGGAACTACTAAACGGTTTCCGTTAAGTGTTTTCCGATAAAGCTGATTATTAACAATTTCATAATTATTTTTTATATACTGTCCTGCTAAATTGTTTTTTAACTGATTAATAATTAATTTTAACTTTTCATCCTGACATTGTACAGTATAAAACCAGTCTACCACTTCAAGACGATTTATGTTCATGGCGTCCACAGGGTGTCTACTGAGTGCGTCAACGTGTTTCATACGATCTCCCGGCCTATACTCAATACTAATATCATAATCTTGTATCAAAAGCCACCATCTTGCAATACGCGGTATAATATCACGTTTTGTAAGTGTAGCTCGGACTGCTGTACAATCCGTTACCACTTTAACATGTTTACCTACTACGTACACGCGAAACCTACGCAGTGATTCAACCACAGCAAGCGTTTCAAGCTCATAACTATGATATACACTTTCTTCCTTACTTGTTACTCTACTAAAATAAAAAACTAGACGTAAAGAACAGTCTGTTTGCTTTTGAAGTAAAATGCCAGCAATACCTAATTTACAAGCATCAGTATGGATTTCAATGTCCAGCGCAGGATTATATAAAGCAAGTACGGGCTTAGAGCACAAAATGATTTTTAATTTTTCGAAACTTTCTTTTTCTTCACTACCCCATACCCAACACGAATTTTTCTTCGTTAGGTTCGTTAACGGGCGAGCTATCAAGGCAAAATTATGTATAAACTTGCGAAAGTAACTGCATAGGCCAATAAATTGGCGAACATGATGTACGTTATTAGGAACTGGAAAGTTTGCAACTGCCAATATTTTAGACTCGCCGGGTTGTATACCATGAGTCGAAATTTCATGTCCCAAATATGTAATTTGACATTGTAAATACGAACACTTACTCATGTTCAATTTTAAATTTTCGGCTTCAAGCTTACTAAGCACGCTTTTTAACATTATTAAGCCAGAATCTACATCGTGAGACGGTAAAAGTATATCATCCAAAAACGCCAATATTTCGATCAGATTTTCGTTTGCTCTACTCACCGATTGTACAATTTTATTAATTAATCGCATAAAAACTGAAGGTGCATTGGCCAAACCAAAAGGGACCCTAGTATATTCGAAATGACCTTGAGGTATAACAAAGGCGGTCTTATGTGTCTCTTCTGGACTAATTGGTAATTGGTGATAGCCCTGAGCCAAATCCAAACTAGTAAAAAACTTGTTAGCATACAGTTTAGAAACTAAGTCGTCTATGTGTGGTAAAGGGTATCTGTCTTTCACTGTAACAGCATTCAATGCCCTGTAGTCTACACAAAGTCTGCTATCACCATTTTTCTTTTTAACTAAAACAACTGATGCAGCATAGCTAGATTCAGATGGCCGAACAATACCAGCGTCTAATAATTCATTCAATTTAGATGTTAAAACCGCCTGTTCACTATGAGAAAGTCTATACGGTCGGCGAAACACAGGCTGGTCAGTTGTAAGCTTAATTTTCATTTGCGTTAGACTTGTACAACCTAATTCACGTGTATTGGCGGCAAAACACTGTTTGTATCCGGTTAATAAACGTAATAATTGTGAACGTTGTTTATTGTTTATAGGTCCTATTTTAATATCTTGTATTTCAACACCTCCTATACTTGTTATAGCTACGTCGCTGTCAACATTAGAATTATCGCTGGCAAAATGACAGGTATCAGAAAGGCAACATACCTGGCTAGTTGGCATTGGCTCCTGGCAACTTTTTGCTCTGGTCAGCACCTGACCTGACGGCCATATGATAGTTTCACACCCCATGTTTAGAACCTTAATATAGCCCTCCTTGCCACGCAGCAAGGTTGCCGGCAGCGAGTAGGAAACGCCTTGAAGCTCATAGTGTTTCGGAGGTGTGATCACATCACTATCCAATTCATTACCTAATATTCGTACATGAATAATGGAAGATCCTGGTGGTAGTTGTTCTTCATTTATGGTTACAACTTCAAACTTTCCGATTTCCTCGATGGCTTCAATTACATTTAAAGAATTATCAACATAACTAAATTTAGCTAATCCTTTTACAGTTAGTGTGATACCATCTTGGTTTATAACTGGCTGTCCAATTAAAAGATTCACTTCGCACATCGCTACATTAGATACATGAGCTGGGCACGGCATTAATTTTTACAACCTTTTTATATATATCATTGTAAGGTCTTACTAGGTTAACCTCCTTGACACCTTCAGATACAGATACAGATGCTTTGCAGCTCGAAGCGATTGTTGGACAGCGAATTGAAATATGGCCTTTAGCACCACACTTATAACAAGTACGCGTATCTGGCTGTGGGCATTCACGCAGTAAATGACCTGTTTTTCTACATCGAGGACATGGTTCTGTTCCAGGATTTGTGGCTATTGGTCTTCTATCAATAAATCCCCGATTAGGTGTTGTATTAACCTTTTGCAATTTTTCGTAATTACGTTCAACTGGTATGGTACGATAGTCATCAAGTGCACATAAAAATCCCTCATAAAGTTCTCCTGGTGACTGACATTGAAATGCTCGAGCATTTGGTTGTAAGGAGAGCGGTAAACCTTTTATAATGCAGGATACACTAGCGTTGTCTGACAATTTGCACCGAAAGCACATGGCAATTGTCCTGATAGTATTGGGTCATAGTCTCATTCTGAAGCTTCTTCCTTTGTAATAATTCTTCTAGCATATTTCCATAAACTCTATGTTTAGGAAACGCGCGTAATAACATCTCTTTCCATTCGGTCCAAGTATAATTGTAGTCATCTAACCTATTGTACCACTTCTTGGCCTGACCTCTTAATTTATCTTGCAAATGAAATGATTTTGTTGTGTCGTCCCAACCGTGAATTTCACCAATTTGGTCAATTTTCCTTATCCAAGCTTGGACAGTACACTCATCTCCATCAGGATCGAAATCAGGTATTAAAGAAGCCGCACGATGTTGTTTGGAATTCATGACTTTACTTTCCCCTTGAAGATCACCAATCGCCTTTTGGATTTCCTTCTCAAGCAACGTCTTCAATAATTTTTTTGCCGATGGATTTTCCGTATCGTCCCCATCCGATTCGATTTCGCTGAAAACTTCAGGATGTTGTGTTCGTGTCCCGATTCCGTCTAAATGTCGCTTCATTTTTGGGAATCGATCTCACTTCTGAAATGTAAAATAAGCTAAAATAAAACGGTTGGTGTTCCAACAATATTCTTTTAATGTCTATTTTTTTAAATTAAAACAAATGGCTGGCAATGGCAAGAGAGACGGCTTATTGGCTAGGCTTGGCTGTTGGGAGACGTCTCCATGGCAATGGCATGGCGGCTTGGCTCCGATTGGATGGCAGCTGGCTGACGCATGCGTAACAGTAGATTAAGCAACTGCCCGTTCAGTAGTCTTGTGCCTGCTCGGTCATTTCAAAGAGCGCTCAGTAATCGTTCAGTTAGGATTGCGAACTATGTCATCGTAATAGTTCTAATCGGTCTAATCAGTCATCGGGTATCGCTGAGCGAAGACCAAGAATCTAAGAGCTGTCAGTTCCTCTATACAGTCTAGGCATAGAGAAATTAAACACTACGTTATTCTTCTTCTTCTTCACTTCTTCACTACTTCAACCACCACTACACTCTAGCTTAGAATCACTATCACAGTTTTTAAATATCCAAGAAGGCGATTTAAATGAATCCAACCGAAACGAAACAGGAGATCAAAGAAACTACATAAATAATAAATATACTTACATTTTAGAAATGAATACCAGAAGCAGAATATTTAGATCACCATTTAATTCACAAAGCCTTTGATACAATTTACAGGTAACGATTTAAGGTTTCTAATTAACATTTCCTTATACAACACAACAATTAAATAATAAGTAAGCACAGATACAGAATTTCGGTACGCAATCGGACAGAGTAACTGCCGTTATTACGATTACAGCACTAATAATCCCCCCTTAGAGGAGGCCTCGCTTTTATAGGCGTTTTCTCCTACTTCGTCACATTTTTTATTCAACTACCGACGTTGATTCCTAACACGGCCTCTCCTGACATCCTGGCGTCCCCGCCAGGCGGTGAAGGTCCTTCAATGTCATACACTTAAGTAGCAGTGCACTGAAGCTCTTGAGCGCCCGGGGCCACGTAGAAGCACACGAGAGCGCCACGTACCGTACAGTGGCGGAGGCAGCAGCCTTCGAACGCATGATGACATCACAAGGATTAGCTTCTGCAAATGAGAACAAATCAAACTAAATACCAAACTTAAAGATCGGCCTGTCGTCTGCAGCACTTTTTGAAATTTAAAGTTTTTTTTGTAATAAATCTAGCAATTAGGTTTTGAATCATAAAGCATGAGATGTTCTAGTGACTTAACTGCAATTTATAACAAGCGCTTCTAGATAAGAATTAAGCTTATGAGATATTTCATTAAAGTTTTGGGACAGTCATTAAAACTAAGCTTCAGAATTAAAACAAAAATAGTAATGGAACTTTGAAGCGAAAGGTAAAAGAACACAGTAAAATAAATAAAATAAATGGCTATAAATAGAATAATAATTAACAGGTTGTTGCTTTTTTTTAAATGAATGTACTCGTAGCGCCATCTAGTTCAAAAGTTTAACATATCAACTGAGCTCCTTTTTAACGATAACATCCGGCCGTCCTGCTTACCTACACGTTCGTCCTCGATCGTGTGGGTCTGATGCAAGAACTGCAAAATGAAACAAGTCCTGTTAAAACCTTATATTTTTCTTAAATTTTTATGACTTCTTACAATACCGGCTTGCATGTGAACTTGAGTAGCCCAAACTTAAACACGGCTTGACCTAGGTGATGTTCGTACAATATTACACTAGTCGTGTATCACCGCATTGCAATCTGTAACAACAGTGTTCATCACGGATTTCTGTAAACAATAACACGGCTTCAACTAGATGTTTATATAGGATCACACTAGTCTTGTATCACCGCATTTCAATCTGTAAAAACAGTGTTCATAGATTTCTGTTGTACATATGTTGTTCACAGGCACTCTTTATAGGTAACATTAAATGCGAAGCTGATATTGCAGAGAATGTATTAGACTTATTAATTGTTCGAAAGGCAATCGTTTAGAACACTTAACTATATCAAAAAAAAATATGAATCAGGTTTCATTTTATGATAACAGTTTCAAAAATGACATGTAAAGAAAATTAATATATTTGTGCATAAATTAGGAACAACGTACTTCGAAGAACTTTTAGGTCCAATAAAACTAACAAAAATTTACCAATATAGAAAAAAAACTTGGGTCAGGATGTAAAATATAAAAATGAAGTCACCAGTAAAGCCCCCGGGGTTACAGAGCCCGCGTGTTGTAAGTATGCTAGCATTTTTCTTAATATTTTCATTAGTACACAGTGTGTTACACTTTGTTACAAATGTTAATAGCACCATGGTAAAAGCGTGCTTAAACCAGTAGAATGTTTTATTACAAGTTCAGCCAATATCGTCACGCTGTCATCACTAGTAATACCCAGGCATTACACAGTCTTGCCAACAGACGACACTGTTATCTACCAAAAATAAAAATTCGATAGCAGACATAATGACAAGTTTAGTATCACGCGAAAAAAAACTTATTTGCACATTGAAACACAAGCGTAACATTAAGAAAATGAAATTTTATGAACAAACTTATATAGGAAAAGTAATTTGTTATTACGAAAAGATTTATGTAACTCACTGTCGGTTCACTATTGCTACCAGCTAGAATAACAATGTGCACAGTCAGAACTGACCAAATCACATGTCCTCGTGTTCTCCCGTAGTAAAGGTACACAGGTTGAAGCTCGGCCTACCTGACATTACTCTGTTACAACTTACAAAACCGCTTCTGATGAAATCTTTACTAATCGCAGTCAGTAACAAATGTTCAAATTGGTCAGCGGTAAAGGTATGTAGGTAGTCGAAATAAAAAAACTCCCTGTACCTATTTCATCTGAAAATGGTTTAGCAATTTTCGACCGTTCGCGTGATTGCTCAAAATGTTCATGAATAAATAGGTCGAATAGAACGAGTAGGAGCGGACGCTCTGAACTGTTTCTGATCGGTCACTGCTAGGAAATGTTTCCTAATTATTCATCGGTCGCGAACGACATAAGACTACCGTTCAGTCGTATCCCATAGCGCATAGCTAACAGTCGTACCTATACGCAATAGCTTACACTGGTGTACTGTAGGTAGTTATAGGATACGAGTACTTTACAATATGACTGCAAGCGTTTTTACGTCCCACTGCTGGACACGGGTCTCTCCTCATTATTAGAGAGGCCTGGAGATTACTCCACTACGCTGAGTCAATGCGGATTGGTGGAGTATACTTCATAATATACTATATTCATTATACGGCGGTATACTTCACAACATACCTTTTTTATAATTAATACACTTTTATAATAAACTGGCCTTCCGCCAGCGGCTACGCATGCGTGGACCCGTTTTATAGGTTCCCGTAGGATAAAAACTATCCTATGTCCTTTCCCAAGGTCCACTCTATTTGTGTTCTAAATTTCTGTAAAATTGGTTTAGTAGTTTAAGCGGAAAACGAAGCAGACAGACAAACAGACAGAGTTACTTTCGAATTTATAATATTAAGTAGGGATTAATGACACGATATTCTTATATTAGTGACTATTAACAAATTGGTAACTATACCAAAATTGGTGACCTCGACGTGATTTGAACATTCTTCTGATCTGGAATCAGCTTAATCTCTCTCTGAACCCTTTTTATGTCCCACTTCTGGGCACAGGTCTCCTCTCACAAGTGAGAGGGGTTTTAGGCCATAGTCCACCACGCTGGCCAAGTGCGGATGGGTGGACGTCATGCTTTCGAGAAATTATGAATTTCTCTCAGGCATGCACGGCGATGGAGAACATCGTAATCAATTAAATATCACGATATTTTCCATCACCGTGAAGCAGCGATAAATGCGCACATTACAAATTACTTTGTCAAAGGTGCGCGCCGAGGATTTGAACCCGGGATCGGTCGCGTCGAAGACCGCGTTATTTTCCCACTCGGCCATCGCTGCTCATGCAGCTTAATCTACACTTATATAATACGTCATACAGTTCTCAGGTTCCTTCCTTCCTACAGATGGGTGTGCGTTCGTAGCGTTCTCCATGCACGTATGCGTGCCTCGGGATTCCTTCCATCCATGATTCTGAATTTTAGCATTTACAAGTTAAGTAACTATCATTACAAACTCGGTAATATTGAAACGCCGTAATGTCTGCAATGAGCATTTATTATGATATACCCGCCATTACTGTTGAAGGCAACGAAATAAATTAAACTTTACACTTTAGCGGAACGGCTAATGACTACGAGAATAGCTCGCTGAAATGAAAAGTCTGAATGAATGTTGGTATATTTTAGTAGGTAGCGTTCCATAGTATCTGAATAGAAAAGTGCCATCACTTGGCGGTAAAGAAATATTACACGCAGAAAAAGGAATTTACATGACAAAGTTTTGATTAAGTACCATAATCTTAAGTTATGCATGATAGTCGTGAAGAAGTTGCAAGTATTACAATATGAAACTTTATACGAGAAACAAAAATTCTAAAAAATAAAACAGCTATTCTAATAGTCCCTTACTGAGATCCTCTGTGTCGTGGGTGTATGTTTGAATGTTTGAATACCCAGGGCAGGAACAAAACTATGAACTCTTCAATCAAATTTCTACTTCCTTGGAAAACGAATCCAATACTATAAATAAATAAATAAATGGACTCTTATTTTAATTATCCATGAACCGCTATAACAACGAGCAATTATTATGATTTACCCGACTTTGCCATTGGAGTAAACGAAATAAATTAAACTTAGCACTTAAGCGGGACGGCTAATGTCTATTGCTCTCTTTAGTGAAATTGCTGAAATTTTAGTGATTTACCCGTTGCGACATTGCAGCCAGAGAAAACGATATAAATTAAACTTTGCATTATAGCGGAACCGTCCGTATGTCTTTAGCGCATTTCAATGAAATGTTTGGATAAGTGTTCTTTTCCTTTCAGAACTATCATTAATTGCAAATAAGAATAAATAGTAGATACAAGTACCTATTTTTTTGTCATGTTCGTGGACTGGGATAAGATGACCCTAAATGGTACCGGTGAAAATGTATTGATACCAGGAAAGTGACACGTGCTCGTATTTTAATACGTGTGTGTGACATACGTAAGTACATAATGACATCCACTTAAAATAGAGGTACATACTCGTACATAGTAGCAAAAAAAACAAAAATAAGAACAGTAAGATACAAGGAATTACGTAGATAGTTCAATAGAAATAGATATTTGAATGATGAGTTTAAATTTCTGTTTTCACTCTGGGTGTTTGTGTTTCTGTCTTTGTGTGTGTCCTTGGTACCCACGACACAGGGTATATTTACCCTACTGTGGGGCAATGAGTGTGAGTGCGAGTGCGAGTGTGTGAAGCGTGATACAGATCTCTCTCTAGAGGGACATCTCTCTCAGAATCACTCTCTCTCTCGAGAGAGAGAGAGAGCATCAGCGGATAAAGCAAAACAAAAATTACTTGGTTTTATTTTTTTATATTACACTTAGGACCGATTGGTGTTCGGATAATCGGCGTACTACTATATTTTCCTCAAAATTGAACTACTAGAGTCAAGAGTCGCGTACAAACTGCCAAGAAAACGAGGTACCGCGAGGTACGATTACAGTTTAAGTATAAAGTGGCACGTTTGTCGCATTTATACTCGTAACGTCCAGTTCACATACGAAATATTTCACTCGTAAAGCACGCGTTCCATTACATACCATAGACATAGAATATACTGGCGTATAAGTCTATGTTACATACAGTAACGAGAAGCAAGAGTAGGAATAGAATTCTAACCACAAAATTTTAACGAACATACGCGAGACACTGTTTGCTATTCGAATACGACAGAAAGGCGACAACCCTTTTAGTGTCCTACTTCTGGCCACTGGCGTATAAATCTATGTTACATACAGTAACGAGAAGCAAGAGAAGAAATAGAATTCTAACAACAAAATTTTAACGAACATACGCGAGACACTGTTTGCTATTCGAATACGACAGAAAGGCGACAACCCTTTTAGTGTCCTACTTCTGGCCACTGGCGTATAAATCTATGTTACATACAGTAACGAGAAGCAAGAGTAGGAATAGAATTCTAACCACAAAATTTTAACGAACATACGCGAGACACTGTTTGCTATTCGAATACGACAGAAAGGCTACAACCCTTTTAGTGTCCTACTTCTGGCCACTGGCGTATAAATATATGTTACATACAGTAACGAGAAGCATGAGTAGGAATAGAATTCTAACCACAAAATTTTAACGAACATACGCGAGACACTGTTTGCTATTCGAATACGACAGAAAGGCTACAACCCTTTTAGTGTCCTACTTCTGGCCACTGGCGTATAAATCTATGTTACATACAGTAACGAGAAGCAAGATTAGGAATAGAATTCTAACCACAAAATTTTAACGAACATACGTGAGCCACTGTTTGCTATTCGAATACGACAGAAAGGCTACAACCCTTTTAGTGTCCTACTTCTGACCACGAGTTTAATCATAATTATTAGTCACTAGCCTTCCGCCAGAGACTTCGCCCGCGTGGACCCGTTTTACGGATCCCCGTAGGATAAAAAATAGCTTATATGTTATTCCAGGCTATATCTCTAACTTTCTTCCATCCATTGAACATCCATTTGAAATACGACGTTACAAGATATTGCCGTTTAAAAATCTTAGACGTTTAGCCAGCGGCTTCGACCGCATGGACCCGTTTTATAGGTTCCCGTAGGATAAAAACTATGGAATATGTCCTTTCCCAAGGTTCACTCTATCTGTGTTCCAAATTTCATTAAAATTGGTTCTGTAGTTTGAGCATGAAAGCGTAACATACAGAGTTACTTTCGAATTTATAATATTATTATATGGATAATATTATAGTGCAAGTTGGTGGAGATGCCAGTTAGTGACGAACCCACTATTAGATGTATCCATGGTATCGTACCGAGGGGGGCAAGGGGGGTAGCGTCCCCCCCCCTGGATCAAGGTTCAGATTCAGGGATTCAAAAATCCCAAAAGATCTCCTAAACGAAAAAATAAACCTATAATGTATATAAAAATAAAACTATATGCTACCTCCTGCTGTTTCCTTTGTATATTTAATATTTTGTGTGCGTGTCTTCCTGTAACGTAGAAGGCAAAACACGCAGTACTTGCGCGGTACTCAGTTTCAGAAAAATTTGATTCGATTCGAATTTAAAAAAATAATGAAGGTGGTTCACGCTTACAACAACCTCTACTATAACTTCTTTAGAGTCCGTTGAAAATTTTCTCCTATAAATTATGTTTTCTCCTCTTATCTTTCGGAACACCAGTCCGTGCCATCTTTATCTCCTTCCACTTGTAGTAAAACAAGTTATCTCCCAACATCCCATATTAAAACGAATATGAAATATTACGTACGGGGCCGTGCACGTTTTTTAATAATTTTCGGTTAATATTAACATGTTAAATAAAAATGAATGCGTATAGTTTTTCATGTTAAAACGAAAGAACGTTAAAGGTTATTACTATAAAATGAGGTCAGTTTTTCTTATTTTCTACCCTGCAATTCTTTGTTTCATAAAATTAAGCAAACTTGAATCGAAATTAACGATTTGTTCAGCATAACAAAGACAATGCATCCTTTTTTTGTGTCCCACTGCTGGGCACGGGTCTCTCCCCATTATTGGGGAGGCCTGGAGCTTACTCCACCACGCTGCTCCAATGCGGGTTGGTGGAGATGCGGGTTAGTAGCCAACCCGCTGTCGGATGTTTTCAAACCGCCCATAAGGCCTCCGACAAGGTTTAACGACTGTTATCTATCGACAACAACCGGGACCGACGGCTTAACATGCCTTCCGAAGCACGGAAACCCGCATGAAACTTTTTGCCACTAGCGGTCACCTATCTCACACCCGACCGAGCCCGTTTGGCTTAGTTGCATAGATCTTTTGCGTTATACACTAACCACCGGGCCATGCGCGCTTCACCCAATAAACCTAATAATAATGAGAATTAAATGATGTTAAACTCTATTTTTACAATAGCACTTTATTTATTCATGCCAGATTGTTGACGGTCGCCACCGATTTACACCACTACGCGAAATTTCCACGATCGGGGGTAAGATGCATAATCGCAAGTAGCATTTAGCGAATGTTACAAGAGCATTTCCTTGATGATCATGAACTTTGTCGTATACCTAATGAGTTATTTGATAACATCTGGCTACTGACCCATAAAGGTAATTTCACCCTCCCACAATCTACACTGGGACAGCGTGGTTGTCAGCCTCAGAGCTCTTTAATTAGGTATAGGAAAAGGTCCACCGTGCTATACTCCGTCTCTTTACGCAACGGCGAACATGGTCTAGTTTCGAGCTGTCAAAAGTGTCAAACCATTCGATCTTGAATAAAACCGGATAGCGGGCTTTTTGGCGGGAACTCGAAAAAGACATATTGTGCTCTTGTTTTATTTTCATTTTCTCGGTGTATTTTTTTGAGTTATATCGGATAAAGTTGATGGCATGTTGTTTGATATAGGTTAATTATAGTACACGAGTGTTTGTGAAATACAATAACAGTGCTAAAATATGTTTTTTCTGCTTGCCTCCAAAATTCCATCGGACACGCTCTAGTAAAGTAGCCATCGCTTTACTTGAATGTTGGACTAGACTGACTAGACTGACTGATTACTGACGACTTACTTACTGACTTTGTTATTACTTCGTCCAGTTTCATTGAAACTGGCAAAAAATTGATGCAAAAATTATACTTGACGCTGGCAGTATGCACAGAGTTTGCGATGCCATAATTGAAAAAACAAAACCGGATAGCTGCATTTTTGCTAGCGCTAGAGAGACAGCGCTTTTTAGCGCTTATAAAATACTTATTAATTTATTTAGATCTCCTTCGCTGTATCGACGTCTCAGCCGTTACCTTTGTAAATAGCGCTGCAGTACTTTTTTAAATAAAATAAACCGAACAAAAAGGCAGTCGGGTCGCATGGTGTTAAGCGATCACCGTCGCCTATGGACACGGGCAACCCCAGAGGAGCCCTTTGGAGGCCACTGGAAATGCCTCAGCTGGAAGCTTGTCCCATAACTTACACGTCCGTGGTAAAAAAGAGCGTGCAAAGCGGACTGTGAAGAACTGCCACAAGTCCAGATGGTGAGGGTGGAACTTTAACCTTCGTCTGGTAGTATAATCATGAAATGGTGATGTAGGCATCAATTTGAATCGTCGGAGCACTCACCAAGTCGGTAAAACATGCAGAGCGAGCATATGTCTCTTCGCAAGCTAAGCGGTTACAGCTTGTCAGTCAATCTTGGGTCTTTGACGATTCGGACTTTCGGACTACGCGTTTTTCAACGTAGTCAAATGGGTGTAGCTGGTATTTTGGTGTTCCTACACAGAGATTAATATAAAGGCTGTTATTCATGCTGAGTATTGCTGAGCGTAACACAGAACGCATCACTTTACAATTTTGTCTGAATAATCGTTGTAAAAATCTGGCGTTTTACAATATTCATGCACTTTTTATTTTTATACTCCAATATTCAAGAAATCCCATGTCAAATAACTAAAGAAATACAAAATTACTGGGACACGTTTGTTTTAAATCAGTTTTCTCGCTACTTTATTACTGCGACTTTACGCAGAAAAATAAGACCTTAAATAAAAGACATACGATACTTCCAAGAAATTTGTGATCTTATCATCTTTAAGGCTGCCTATTAAAAGAAGATATATTTTTCCTTTAGTTTAGTTAGGACCTCGTTCACCATCCATGTAAAGTGTTGATTAGTTACGTCAGAAGTAAAGTTAATTGGCAAGTGAAAACTATGAGTACGGGTCAGTTTATCATATGATTAGTGCTACTCGAACATCGTGAAATTGAAATTAAAGTTACGAGTGACTTTAACTGACAATTAGCGTACTTGTCGCTTTACTTGAAGGTGGTGAAAAAGGCCCTTAGTATAACATATAACTTTTTAACACTTTGAACTTTAAATTCAAAATTATAATATAACTAACGGCCAAAACCCATCGAAATCGCAATACATTCTTGTTTAACTATAATAGAAAAAACAATCCGTTTCCTAATTTATGAAATGCAATTTAATCTCCTACCTTTGACGAATTCAGGTAGAGAATAAAAATTGATTCTTTGTAATTATTTGATGGAAGCGCGCATGGCCAGGCGGTTAGCGTAGAAGCAAACGATCTATGCAACTAAGCCAAACGGGCGCGGTTGATTGTGAGATGAGTGACCGCTAGTGGTAAAAAATTTCATGCGCGTTTCCGTGCTTCGGAGGGCACGTTAAGCCGTCGGTCCCGGTTGTTGTCGATAGATAACAGTCGTTAAACCTCGTCGTAGGCCTTACGGGTTATTAAACTATTAGTATTTAAATAGAATAGCAAACGAGTATGGAAGCTGGTGTTAGATGGTCACTGCAGTTCTTGTACATCTACTCACAAGCATGACTACGGATTTTTATAACGTTACACACTCACAAGCCCACAGTAGGGTAGATTATACCCTATGTCGTGGATACCTTGGACACATACAAAGACAGAAAAGATTCGGTATCCTCTCTCCGAAGGTATCGGTTACCTTTTGATACCCCTCGATACCAAAAAAGTGATCGAATAGATATGTTATTTTCTTTCGTTCTCGTTCGTTTCGTATGATGAGTGCTCCGAGGAACTTTTCAAAATGATGCCTACGTCACCATTTCAAGATTACACCACCAGACGAAGGGTAAAGTTCCTCCAACACCATCTAGACTCGTGACGGTCTTCCACAGTCCACTTTTCACGCTCCTTTTTACCACGGACATGTAGGTTATGGGACAACTTTCCAAGTGAGGCATTCCCAGTGGACTATGACATGGGGTTCTGCAAGAAAGCTGTAAAAAAAGCTCTCCTCCAAAGACGGGCAATGCTCGGGTGGCTCCCCTGGAGTTGCCCGTGTCTATAGGCGATGGTGATCGCTTAAAACCACGCGGCCTGTTTGCCTTTTTTGTTCGGTTCATTTATAAAATAAAAAAAACAAAAGTCCCATAAAGATAAATACAAATAATTGTACGATTTACCATAGTTACGACCATCTGTTACAGAGAACTCCCTCATTAATACCTTATTAACAAGTGTACTTGTACCTCAGTTACTGCAGAGGGTGTATCATTAGCAGCAGTTATGCGTAGGCGTTGTTAGAAACAACTGCACTCAATTATTTCCCGAGCGCATTAGCGAGGATGGTCTGAGGGATGGTGGTATTGTATCGATATTTCCGACGTATTGTTTTTCTGTAATAGAGTAGCAGACGACCATGAAGACCACGTGTTTCTAAGTAGTCGCTGGACGTCTACCATCTCAAGCAATCCTGAATATTGCCTAAGAACTTTTGTCATATATGAGTAACTTTAAGTCACACTAGGTAATTGTTTGAAAAAATAGCAAAGAGAAACAAGCAACTTGGTTTTAATAAGTCACTGTTGCACATGGTCATCTGTATTATAAATACAAGCTCATACATGCTTATGATTTGCCTGCAGTTGTTTTTTTTTTTTTTACTTTAGAGGCTGATATAGGAAGCCAATAGTACTCCTCCGTTTAAACCGTAGAAGTTCTACACCTATATCTATCTCTAGGTATGTCTTAAAAACAAGCAACGTTTGAAATCTACAACTCTTTCTGGTATTCAATATCTAATCTGCCAAATACTGCTTTATTAACAAGTGTACTTGTACCTTAGTTACTGCAGAGGGTGTATCATAAGCAGCAGTTATGCGTAGGCGTTGTTAGAAACAACTGCACTCAATTATTTCCCGAGCGCATTAGCGAGGGTGGTTCGAGGGATGGTTGTTTAGTATCGATACTCTTACTTCCTCCGTCGTTCCTTGTATTTTTATAGCATATTACATAACATCAGAAGATAAAATGGTAAAAGAATAAGTAGGTACACCATTATGAAAAATTGCAATATTTTTCTTCACTTTGGTGCCTTTATTTCTTATTTTAAGGTGTCCTAACCATATCCAAATCACACCCAAGATAATTGTGTTGAATCTGAAACTACTCAACACGAATATCAATTTAACATGACGTATGTCGGAAGAAAAACTAGTCACGAACTAGTTGTAATTCAGTAAAATATATGTCTTTATTAGGCGACCGTGCTGTCTAAGCATGGTGGAGTTTGCAACAAATCCAGTGTCAGCTGTGGTAAAAGAAAGAAAAAAATATTTATTTCATATAAGAAATACAAAATAATCGCTTACGTACAATTCGAGTAACTTTGAACATTTTTTACATTATTTGTATTATTATAACTGATTTTTATTTATGACACCTTTATTTTATTGAATGAATAGTGTCCTTTTAAGTTGTTTTTTTTATTCTAACAAAATAAATTTACTGAAGAAACAACAGAAGTACCCATAATTAATTTTAATTTATCATGAATTTTGGGTAATTTTGAATAATTTTTTTTAGAAAGTAAAACCTTAATATTTTAAGGTTTAGGTAAAAAAAGAAGGTATTATTAAATTTAAAAACCTAATCTATAAAAATGACATATACACTGACGTACATAAGTAACAAATAGCTTGGTTTTACCATAATATGAATCAAAGTGGACTAGTTTACGATTCCAAATCAGAGCTCAAAAACTTCCAGCAACTTCACCACGAAAAAGGCGGGAATTTTTAGAATTATGACATTAACAGTTTATTTTTTTAATTTTCATTTGGTACAATAACATTTTAGCAATCCATTACATACAGTTATTATATTGAAACATCAAAAAGTTCCGATGTAATAAATTGTTAAATCTTTTTTCCAACTTTGTTCAAAGTTAAACGTCAATTCAAAGTTACCCGGAATGACAGTAAATGTAATTTTTTCCGGTCATCGCCTTTAGGTGCCCGTTTGGGCTAGATGTTGAGCTGAGAAAAAAAGCGGTGGAAAAAAACTCCCAGCAGTACTCTTTTAAAAAAAGTGCATTTATATTATTATAGATTAGCTATGGGTCGATAATGGGCACACGTGAGAGCTGATCGTGGTCATTTATTCATTATAGTTTTGATATCGATTTCGTCTAACTACAGTACAACACTAAAAGCAGTACAATTTATGGCTTGTCTTGCGAGGAGTGCATTAGGGGTTGCTATCGGAACAGCGCGATATTGCAGCGCTGCTGGCAATTACACCGCTTCGTGAGAAATATACTCGCGTACAATAAATAAGTTTTTTTCTTGAGTTTGACTTTCAAACAATAAATGAACACTTTGAGATCAAGCTACAATCCATACTTCTATACTAATATAATAAATTCGAAAGTATCTCTCTCTCTCTCTTTCTCTACTGTTCCAGTGGGTTAGATTAGTTTAGTATAATCATATAAAATCAAATCACACTAAGCCGAGCCGGATTACTAGTCGTTTAATTAATTGAACTTGTAGACGAGAACCAGACCAGGGTTAATAATCTTTATTGGATCTATTTTTGGGTTACAGTTGATTATAATTTACATAGGCAACTTAGAGCTCTAAAAATATTGTATGCCTGTGAGGGCGTTCCAAAAATTTATAATGGCTGCAACACTTTTTACGTCCCACTGCTGGGCACGGGTCTCTCCCCATTAATGGGGAGGCCTGGAGCTTACTCCACCACGCTGCTCCAATGCGGGTTGGTGGAGATGCGGGTTAGTGGCCAACCCGCTGTCGGATGTTTTCAAACCGCCCATAAGGCCTCCGACAAGGTTTAACGACTGTTATCTATCGACAACAACCGGGACCGACGGCTTAACGTGCCCTCCGAAGCACGGAAACGCGCATGAAATTTTGCCACTAGCGGTCACCCATCTCACACCAGACAATTTTGACAATAAAATTACAAAATTAATAAATTAGGAAACATTATTTTAAAAATATGTCATATTATAGGAATTTCACAATAATTAAATTAAATATTTGCATGTCTAGGTATATACTTTCAAATTTGTCATTAAAATATTCATTGTAATTATAATAACATTTATATGTCAATAACTGCTTTAATTTTCGATAGAATATGTGGTCTTTTTCAATTTCCTTAAGTGCATTTGGCAATTTGTTATAGACCTTTACAATCATGCAGTAGACACCTTTAATATACATAATAATATTAATTTTTTGTTGTATATGCCTAGTTTTTTATTTTTTTTTATATGAAATGCACTAGTTACTTCATTGAATTCATCTCTATATTGATATATATGAGCGTGGAAATGAATCTCGCTCACACAAGGCTATTTCTAAATTAAATGTAGTACATAGTTTTAGTACTTAATTACTCGCATCTGTGAGCAGGTGGAAATGGGTTTATAATGTCTCATACGATCAGCTGTCACATGTGCCCATTATGGACCCATAGCCATACTGTTATCTCAATTATATATGTACTTTTTTTAAAGAGTGCTGTTGGGAGTTTTTTTCTACACATCTAGCCCAAACGGGCACCTAAAGGCGATGACCGGGAAAAAATGACATGAAATAAGCGAATATTTTGTATTCCTAATATTTGATTTTTATATGTAAATCGCCCGTAAACAGAAATTCTGCGAGAAATATACGTTACTGTGGTTGCTCGGACGTCATTATCAAATTTCGCTTACTTGCTTACTATCAAATTCTGGGAACGGTGTTTGTGGTCATTCTGAGTACATTTAGCGCTAGACCATTGGCACAATTTAATGAACTCCTCTCACAAAGGGCGGTCCGAATTTCATCAAAACTATGGATAGTCATGAAAAGGGTTTAAAATAAATACACTGCCTTTTTTAGTAATATATAAGGAAGATGACATCTATTTATTTACCTTTTAGCAAGCATAAAGTATATGGGGAATAGCAGGCAATTAAATCGCTATTTTTGAGATAACCTACTACTTTCTCTCACATATTTCCATACAAATCAAAGAGACAGTAGCTACAATCTATTGAAATACTGAAGAAAGCGGCCAAAATTCCGTAGATTGTTGTATTTCCGTTGCTTGCTGTCAAATTCTGGGAACGGTGCTTGTGGTCATTTTTAGTACATTTAGCGTCAGACCGCTGGCACAATTTAATGAGCTACACTCACAAAGGGCGGTCTGAATCTCATTAAAACTAAAAGCCGGATGATGACGTCACAGTGGTTGCTCGAATATCATTACCCGGATATTTTTGCATCCAGTCGTTTAACAAGTTTAGTAAACGTTTGGGTTGTTTATCACGGTTCGTGAGAAGATAAGACTTAGAAAACGAATGGAATTTAAAAGAGCATATGTTATTTTAAAAAATCTTGTTCTAATAAAGCTAGTACAAAACATTAAGCGCAGCGACCACGTATCACCACAACATCCATGATTGTCTGCTACTCCATGTAAATTTAAAAGAAAAAGAAAACGTAAAGTTTTCCTCTAGATTTAATTCAATCGAAGCCTGTTACGTGTGAGTTGGAAAATCATAGCTCGACTGAGTGCTACCTTTTTGTTTGGTATCAGGGGTAAAAAGGTACCCGGCACCTTTGGGAGAGGATATCGGGTTATATGGGATTTTTACCGCACTACAACTCCCTCGGTGGCCTGCTTCTGCGCTTAGGAAGGTCTTCGGAATCTCCAGTGGAATGCACCGCTGTCCTCCACGCACGGCGTCCCAGAACGGGTCCATCTTCGGAGAACAGACGTGCTCTCCTGCACCTTCCGATGTTTACGGCGACATGCGGCCACGCACACACCGCCGTCCTTCCCGGAGCTGCTGGCTGGACGGATTGAGCTCCCATTCTCACCGCCCGCAACCCCGGAAGCCCCCTTTTGTCGCCTCTTACGATAAGGCAGGGTATACCGTAGCTCTATTCTTAACCCCGAAGCTACTGAGCGCCACCTAGCTTGACCATGCGTGCCGCATAGAGTCCTTCTGAAGGTACAATAATACGGTAACGCCGCAGTTAATAATAAATAACTAATTGTCATAGCTAATTTAGATTTCTCTCCGGTGGAAAATGGAACCCAGGTCTCTTCTACAAGAAGTATTATAGTATTATCATTATCATAGTAATCGTGGTATAAACTTCTGAGAGCTATTTTAAGTTTTGTCGGAATGACATAATACTAATAGTCAGACAAAATTTATTATTACTAACATTATATATATATACAGCCAAAACTAATGCATTTTTTATGTTACTATCTCTAGTTATTTTTTTTTTAGTCTGGCCTTCTTTTTAAATACATTTTAATCGTCGTGAATAATTTAAAAAAAAAATTGCTGTTTATTTCAAACTTTTATACAACATACTTTATACAAAACCTATTATTGGAAACCGTATCCAAATCGAACTAGAAGTTTTGATTTTACACAGTTTTGGTTTTTGGTGCCAAAACGACAGGTGGAAATTATATCAAGATATGTGTATTGTCACTAAACAACATATCGTAGACATGCCACTTTCAAATTCCCGCCAAAAACCATCTAGCGCTTAATTTTAAATCGATAGAAGGTCCTGGTAGAGCTGTTTCTCTGTCGGTTTTAAAATTGCACCAATAAATACAACTCCTGCATCTGCCAACCACTGTGTTTAGGTGTTTACAAAGTAATTGAACGTGTAAATCTAATTTAGCTAATGTATACATCAGTGCCAGATCGGCGTCGACCAGCAGATTGCCTAATTTGTTGCATCGCAGATAATTTCACGCGGTGCCAGCTCCGCCTTACAACTACCCACAAAATGCTGAATATTCTGAAAAGGTGACACTCCTAACGCAACTCTATTTCCACGGAGCAAAGATTAGTTTAGATTGGCCTTTGATAATGTTGACCAAGTATTTTGGTGGAAGGGTGTACAGTTCTCGCATTCATTTGTAGCTTTCTGAATGGATTAAGTTCCGCACATAGATCCACAGAGTTAATGCATTTAGAAATTATTTAGTGATCTTTATTGAGAATTTGAAAGACCTACACGTTAATTTATCATTAAAACAACATAAGTACTCTATTCTTAAAAAAAATATTTTCAAAATAATTCGGTTGGAATGGTTTTTAATCAACGCGAGAAGGCGAGGTTTTCGCGATTTTTTTTACGTTTTATCAAGAATAACTATTCAGAAAATCATTTTTTTATTACAAATGGATGCTAGGAACAGTTGAGGTGGTCCCATATATATTTTGAAAATGTGATGATTGATGGTTCTCTCACTGATTTTAACGTAAAACCACTTCTATGACAATGCTTATAATTATTTATCAAAATGCTTATAGCATTAAGTCCGCCTATGTACCTGCATCTGTTTTGGTACATGAAGAATAAATAAATGCGGATTTTGCTTAAACAAAATAGTATTATTAAACTAAAACCTCAAAAAAGTATGAAATTTACTTTGGAGCATTAAAACTGAGTTTTTGCTCATTCAAAAAGATAGGCGTACGCTAAGGTACGATACGACCTCAAAATAGTTTTTAGAGTCATTAGCATTCATGCGAATTATTTCTATACAAAATTAGGATTTGTATGGTAAAATAAATTCATTACCTGCCATATAAACTTATACCCGTGTGTTGGATTGTTAGCAGTTGTCAGAATAATACGAGTAACTCAACCGCTTAATATTCATTTCGATTTGTAACATTTGTTTGCGTTCCCTAGAACGATTGTTCCTTCCATTCATTAAGAAAGATAAACTATTTATTCATGTTGGCATTTAATGAGTTTCGGTACTTCATTTCATTACGTTTATATACGTAATAGCTGCTTGTATGTTAAGGCCTTCATTTTTAATTGAAATTATGTTTCAAATCCGGTCTATTGTTCCTTTTTAAGAGGCCGTCTACGAAATTTTGCCGATTACGCTGATTTACCTGATGTTTTTCTAAATTTTCATGTACGACCTCAAAATGATATGACAGTATTTAAAAAATGATTTCTCTTTAGTACAAATCTTGCGGTAGTTGGGTATTTTGATTGAAGAAGTCTTCATCGTAGGCACAATAGACATCTTTGAATTGTGTCGGTAAATCAACTGTCCAAAATTCGAAGATTCCACGACAGTACAAACAAAATAGCACTGTTCTAGAACGTAACGGAATCTCGAAAACGCCTATGTTTCTGTTCAGAAATCCAGTCTACAGAGACCTAAGAGCATCACAGGTACTGACAGGTATGACACCCGTCAGAGGAGGGGCCTTTGCGGGCGAACCCCTCGTCCCAACAGTCGTGCCTTCTAGTTATATACAGCTAGTGTGTGTATGTGTGTGTCGGTGTCAGTGTTGTCGGTGCATGAAAATGACGTTGTCAATTGAATTTGACGTATTTAGAAATGTATGCGTCTGTAGCGATGAAAGAATATTTGTGAATGTGTGACAAAATTAAAACGTGTGCGTTCTTCACCCCGCACCAGATTTGGCACAAAAATTATGTATCGAAGCGAGGTGCAATGCCCTCTCCATTGACGGATGAGTCTGTACCTTTGATGCTTTAAGGCAGAGACAGGCATAATTTAATGTATCAGTATCATAACTGAACCGTAAACTCCGGCGTTCTGAGCTCAGTCTGCGGTTTGCGGACGAAACCAAACACTACTCCTTGTACTCACTAAAAGCTCAGCTCCTTACAAGAATTACTTGGGTGTGTTATGATGTCTTGATGTGTCTTGACGGAATATGTGATGTTTATGCGGAATAAAGGGTCATAATCAAGTTATTACACAATAAAAATTGCATTTACCATGCCTGACTTACCATTTAGGGTTCCTTAGACCTTAGTTCGATTTCTAGATAATTTTTATGAGTAATTCCTTAGTATTCACGATACAGGCCGTTGAGGCAGTGTTAGTTTGGTATTGTAAGTGTGAATCTATTCGAGAATATTATTTATTATATTTACATAACTAGTGGCTGCCCACGACTTCGTTCGCGTGGACTTCGGTATTAGTCATAGCATGATGTTATATAGCCTAAAGCCCTCGGGTGGCTCCCCTGGGGTTGCCCGTGTCCATAGGCGACGGTGATCGCTTAACACCACGCGGCCCCTCTGCTTTTTGTTCGGTTTATTTATAAAAAAGCCTTCCCCGATAAATGGACTATCCAACACAATTTCTTCAATTAGAACCAGTAGTTCCTGAGATTAGTGCGTTCAAACAAACATACAAACGAATGAACGAACAAACTCTTCAGCTTTATGTATAGATTAATTAAAATATTTATTATTATTGTCGACGTGTGGGAACTGTACGAAAAAGCGTGAACCCTATTTCGTACAGTTCACCATATTATTGCCAGCTCATCTTATGTTGGTTTTTTTATTATGTATTATCTATTTTTCTTTTCATTTATAAGTTTCATGTTATCATTTAAGAAACTGTAAATTATTAAACTTCAATACATTAACTGAAGTTTTCGATAAATCAACAACGACACTTCCAAATTTTCCAAACACTGATCGATAAATTCTTGAAATGGACGTAACTTTTTTATTTGTGAACCGATTTAAATAAAACAAACACTAAATGTTAATCCAAAAAAATACAAATACATCAGTGAAAACCGCATTCTTCTACGTTAAGCCGTTCCTGAGATTAGCGCGCACAAACACCGACTTGTTACAGATTTATTATATGTATAGATATAGATATAGATATAGACAAGCGTGTATTAAGTGTGAATTCATCGCCCATCGCAGCACAAATGTGCTTTTGTGTAAGTAGTGTCAGCGCGCTACTTTTCAATGATCGGTCCTATTTAAGCACTTTAAATAAAAGTCACTAAAAATAACACAAAAACAAGCGTGCATTAAGCGTGACTTCATCGCCCATCGCAGCACAAATATGCATTTGTGTAAGTAGTCTCAGCACGCTACTTCTCAATAATCGGTCCCAGACTCCTAGTTAAGCACTTTAAAACATAGTCACTAAAAATAACACAATTTTCCAACAGAAACCAATGGTACGGGTCTCGATACCACATTTAGAGAGCAAAGATCGACCTCATTAGTGGGGCACGACTGAAATTGAAAGAATAAGGGTACACCTACACTACACTAGCGTACACGCAACACATTACACTCCGGCTTAAAAATAATCATTTGTACACAGAATAAAATACAACAGATAACAAAAATAATATGGTACAAATTTACAGTCTTTAAAATATATATAACTGGAAAAAACTATCTAGAGACTCATAAATAATGTGACTAGTTTTTAAACAGATGCTTTATTTATTTCATGAAAAACTTAAACAACGTGATAGTTTTAATTTTAGTGACGTCTCAGCAATGCATTGTGCGGCACTGTTTCCGTGGCGAATTATTAGAAGGTAGAAAATTGTGTTCTGTGTACAAAACGTAGTACATACCTACAACTTATTTTTATGTAAGCACAAAAAATATTTTTTCGTGATTTTTTTTTCCTTGACCAACCACATTATTGTCTCTTCTTTGGTTGACTTATTATCACTATGTTTTGTAAAGTTTATTTTCATACAAATAAAATGAAAATTCACACAGACCTCATGGTATTATAATTAAATTCAAGTAATTTTGTATTTTATTAGCCGTAAGCAGTTGCATCGGCTGATCACAGGTCGATGTTTGCCTCATTTTAAGTGTAGTAATTAAATTTTGACATAATAATAATTACGTCCTTCTTCTTTCAACCTTTTCAATGTCCCAGTTCTGGGCTCAAGTCTATTTACGGACAGAGATTAGAGTGGCGGTGGTTCTTTCCTTACCAAAATATTCGAATTCTACAGTCTGAAAACAAATTAGTATTGATAGTGGGCATATCAGGGGCGGGTTTATTTGCCCGCAGTAGGCTATTCATTTTTGCAGTCCACCCCCTCCCTCCACTCCCTCTCAGAAATTCGATTTTATAAAAAACTTTGTTTACATTAAAGTCTTTTTTACTCAGACAGGTTGTCCTTTAAATATGTGGAACAAAAACTTTTGGCCTAATTTCCGCCTCCCAAAATCTGCCGCCCTACGGTCCAGCCTATTCGGCCTATTAGTAAATCCAGCACTGGGGCATGTAAGCACGCAGACCACTATAAAAAAGCGGCATCTTTTGTGCTAAGTGCAGCTTTACCCTTAACCCCGCTGAGACTCAAATGTCCCACTCACTTGTGACTCGAGCCTTATTTTGTTGATAAAGGACCACTTTAATTGAAAATGTACGAATAAATTTCATTGTGGCGAAAATTTAATGTACCCTAGCTGTTTTACTTCGACATTGCCAGATACAAAGAGACGTCTACACGAATAGAATAATATTTAATTAGTAAATTGTTTAATATAACGTTATAGAAGTTTCTAGTTGTCTGAAAATTGGAAGTTATTGGAATAGTTTCAAAGACAAGATAATGACTTAAGAAATAAGTGAATCCAATACAATTGCACAATTTTTTTTCTATTTTTGCGATATTTTTACAATTTTTGTATTACTAATAGAGAGGGCAAGTTTTTTTAGTTTACTAATAGGTATGGCTCGTAGATGGTAATGTTTTGCCCGAGGTTGAATGCTTTGCGTGGTCCATGGGAATGATGGTTATCTCATGTTTGTCGGCAACCGCGGCTTTATACCTAATTAAAAACTTGGATTTTAAAGACAGCTACTGTAACATCTATACATCTATACATATAATAAATCTGTAACAAGTCGGTTTCTGTACATTGAAGATATTTGAAAAAAACTGTCACTAGGGCTATTTATTAGCGTAATAGAACCCAAAACAATGATTTTTAGAATTATTGTCTGTTTGTCTGTTTATCTGTTTGTCTGTTTATCTGTTCGTTTGTGCGCGCTAATCTCAGGAACGGCTTAACGTAGAAGGATACGGTTTTCACTGATGTATTGGTATTTTTTTGGATTAACATTTAGGGTTTGTTTTATTTAAATCGGTTAACAAACAAAAAAGTTACGTCAATTTCAAGAATTGAATTAAAGACTGAAGCGACCATTACCGATACAAGTTAAATAGCTGCATCCTTTTAACGTCTCGCTCCTCTCCTGGGCTTCCCATTATTGGGGAGGCCTGGAGATTCATTAACCACGCTGCTCCAATGCGGGTTTTTAAATTTAAGTGTGTAACTTTTGTAAGAGAATAAATTTAATGCGAGCGGTCACACCACAAGTTTCGATAATTACTAACATCTCTTAATATTCTGATAGCAAGTTTTCAATCACTTATGCTAGATTTCATCTCTAAATATTTAAAAAAAACCATACATATCACCACATATTCAAAGAAATCCTCAATACAAAATTAATGTACAAAACCTTAACAAAACGAGGCTACTGCCGACATCTATGTTCATATTCAGAACTATTTAGTGATCTGTTGCAAATTCGGTATATCGACAATTTAGTTTACACGCTATACGATAGATGTCATTGTTACGCAATAACGCTATTACAAAGTGGATTGGTGGAGATTATTTCAAATAATTAATTACGAGTATATTTACTTAATAAAATCTATACATATAATAAATCTGTAACAAGTCGGTTTCTGTACATTGAAGATATTTGAAAAAAACTGTCACTAGGGCTATTTATTAGCGTAATAGAACCCAAAACAATGATTTTTAGAATTATTGTCTGTTTGTCTGTTTATCTGTTTGTCTGTTTATCTGTTCGTTTGTGCGCGCTAATCTCAGGAACGGCTTAACGTAGAAGGATACGGTTTTCACTGATGTATTGGTATTTTTTTGGATTAACATTTAGGGTTTGTTTTATTTAAATCGGTTAACAAACAAAAAAGTTACGTCAATTTCAAGAATTGAATTAAAGACTGAAGCGACCATTACCGATACAAGTTAAATAGCTGCATCCTTTTAACGTCTCGCTCCTCTCCTGGGCTTCCCATTATTGGGGAGGCCTGGAGATTCATTAACCACGCTGCTCCAATGCGGGTTTTTAAATTTAAGTGTGTAACTTTTGTAAGAGAATAAATTTAATGCGAGCGGTCACACCACAAGTTTCGATAATTACTAACATCTCTTAATATTCTGATAGCAAGTTTTCAATCACTTATGCTAGATTTCATCTCTAAATATTTAAAAAAAACCATACATATCACCACATATTCAAAGAAATCCTCAATACAAAATTAATGTACAAAACCTTAACAAAACGAGGCTACTGCCGACATCTATGTTCATATTCAGAACTATTTAGTGATCTGTTGCAAATTCGGTATATCGACAATTTAGTTTACACGCTATACGATAGATGTCATTGTTACGCAATAACGCTATTACAAAGTGGATTGGTGGAGATTATTTCAAATAATTAATTACGAGTATATTTACTTAATAAAATATCTAATAAAAAAATTAACAACTTAGAGACCTTTGGAACTGGCGCTGACTGACAATGAGTACAATTCATTGTGGTAGAGCATTATGGAGGCGCGGCGCGGTGGTTACATCCACATATATTATTGGTATCGAACTTTCAAAGCGTTCTACCGACTTTACTATGCTGAGTGATCTTTTCAAAATGATAGCTATGTCACCATATCATGATTACACCACCATTCGAAGGTTCCACAGGCCGCTTTGCACGCTCCTTTTGATGTTTGAACGGATGTTTAAGTTATGGGACAACCTTCCAGCTGAGGCATTTCCAGTGGACTTTGACATAGGGTTCTTCAAAAAAGCTGTAAAGAAAGCTCTTCTTGAAAGCCGGCAGTGCTCGGGTGGCTCCGCTGGGGTTGCCCGTTTCCATAGGCGACAGTGATCGCTTAACCACACGGCCTTTCTGCCTCTTTGTTCGGTTTACTTATAAAAAAAGTGATTTCGAATAAACGAATAACCAATTGCCGAGGGTCTAATAAAAAAAATTATTGAAATGAGCAGACGTTTTCAGTGGTTAATTTAATAAGAGCTATTACATACATACGCAGTACTGGCACTGGTGTTACACTAATATGCTAAAGCGTCACGGCAGCAGCACGGCATGGTGGTCACGCCCAGATTAATATTAGTAATCGATATATTTATTTCTGATGCTGTGTGAAGGGTTGTTAATAGAACCAATTGACTCTTAATCGCGTAGGGCCTGATCCTCTCACGCTGCTCCAATTCAGGTTGATGACGTCTTCATTGTTAGTGGCCTAATTGCTGTCGCAAGTTTTAATACGCTCAAAAGACCTCCATTAAGTATGAACGACAGTATGTTAACGACAATTGCAACCAACGTGTAAGCAACCAAGAATTTGACAAGCACAAATTATTTAATTATAATGATACTTTCCGCGGGCACAGCAGTACTATCTAAACACTTTAAAAACATGCTATTATAATACGTTTAATTTGTAAAGAGAAACTGATGATAACGACTGAAAAGTCGGTATTATAAGAGGAGTACAGTAAGAATTGTAAGGACTCAGGAAGAATGTATCTACTCAACATAATAATATGAACTTTTGTATCATAAGTATTTTCATAAAAGGTAACAATAATCCAAGGGACAGTGGAGGGCAAGCGGTCACGAACGAAATTGCAACCTCATCAGCCACGACCACTCTGTCAAGAGTGAACGACTAAGGAGGAGGAGGAACAAATAATCCAAGCCTAATCAAACCTTTTGTACAAGTCTATCTACGCGGACGACGTCGCGGGCACAGCTAGTATCTAATAAAAAAATTAACAACTTAGAGACCTTTGGAACTGGCGCTGACTGACAATGAGTACAATTCATTGTGGTAGAGCATTATGGAGGCGCGGCGCGGTGGTTACATCCACATATATTATTGGTATCGAACTTTCAAAGCGTTCTACCGACTTTACTATGCTGAGTGATCTTTTCAAAATGATAGCTATGTCACCATATCATGATTACACCACCATTCGAAGGTTCCACAGGCCGCTTTGCACGCTCCTTTTGATGTTTGAACGGATGTTTAAGTTATGGGACAACCTTCCAGCTGAGGCATTTCCAGTGGACTTTGACATAGGGTTCTTCAAAAAAGCTGTAAAGAAAGCTCTTCTTGAAAGCCGGCAGTGCTCGGGTGGCTCCGCTGGGGTTGCCCGTTTCCATAGGCGACAGTGATCGCTTAACCACACGGCCTTTCTGCCTCTTTGTTCGGTTTACTTATAAAAAAAGTGATTTCGAATAAACGAATAACCAATTGCCGAGGGTCTAATAAAAAAAATTATTGAAATGAGCAGACGTTTTCAGTGGTTAATTTAATAAGAGCTATTACATACATACGCAGTACTGGCACTGGTGTTACACTAATATGCTAAAGCGTCACGGCAGCAGCACGGCATGGTGGTCACGCCCAGATTAATATTAGTAATCGATATATTTATTTCTGATGCTGTGTGAAGGGTTGTTAATAGAACCAATTGACTCTTAATCGCGTAGGGCCTGATCCTCTCACGCTGCTCCAATTCAGGTTGATGACGTCTTCATTGTTAGTGGCCTAATTGCTGTCGCAAGTTTTAATACGCTCAAAAGACCTCCATTAAGTATGAACGACAGTATGTTAACGACAATTGCAACCAACGTGTAAGCAACCAAGAATTTGACAAGCACAAATTATTTAATTATAATGATACTTTCCGCGGGCACAGCAGTACTATCTAAACACTTTAAAAACATGCTATTATAATACGTTTAATTTGTAAAGAGAAACTGATGATAACGACTGAAAAGTCGGTATTATAAGAGGAGTACAGTAAGAATTGTAAGGACTCAGGAAGAATGTATCTACTCAACATAATAATATGAACTTTTGTATCATAAGTATTTTCATAAAAGGTAACAATAATCCAAGGGACAGTGGAGGGCAAGCGGTCACGAACGAAATTGCAACCTCATCAGCCACGACCACTCTGTCAAGAGTGAACGACTAAGGAGGAGGAGGAACAAATAATCCAAGCCTAATCAAACCTTTTGTACAAGTCTATCTACGCGGACGACGTCGCGGGCACAGCTAGTCATTAAATAAACGTTTTACACTCATAGTCCTAAAGTAAGGTAGATATACCCTGTATCGTGGGTGCCACGGACACACACAACGAAAGAAACACAAAAACCCAGTCCGAGAACAGAAGTTTATAACTCATCATTCAAATTTCTACTTCGCCGGGAATCGAACCCGTGACCCTCCGATCGGTAGTCCGTCGTGGTTACCATTGCGCCACAGGGGTCTTTATGTCCTTCTTTAGTAGAATACCTATGTTCAGAAAAAGAATAATAATGAAACAGGGAGTGCTGTTTGATTATCTATACACTTTCTTCATTTTATTTTCACCCAGATTTGGAGATTCTTCTTAAACTAAATACCTACATATATCTTTCAGTGACGTCATATTTTTCCAAGTGTCAGTAATGCTGCAGTAAGTATTTTGCATAATGTGAGGTATACTGAGCTACTATACTTACCTAACAGGAAATAAATAGGTCCATTTGTTAGCAACATTCGGCGAAACAGGGCAGATATCACAACGCATGAAGTATGCAAGATTAGAGGAAGGTCGTGCACGTTGGACCAACAGCACTTTTACGGACCATTTATTTATTTAATTGTATTTGAATGTAGTAGTAGACAAGTAAGCAGGTGATGCAGGTCACGTGGTGTAAAGTAAAAAAAAAGATTTTTTTTTAATGATTCTTTATTTCCAAATCTGCTATAGACTATGTAGAGACCCTGCCTTCTGCTTTAGTTTGCACTGTTTTGCAGAAGTCAGTCCCTTCCCAGATGTGGTCTTATTACAGCAAGATTTATATGCAAGGAGCCTTAAGTTAAGACTATTTAATTTAACATAAGTACATAACACATAACACGGTTAACTTAAAACTATATCTTTAAAACAAGAAAATATTATTACAATTCCCCAGCACGCGTGTTTGGTGTGTGCGTGTTTGTACGCGCGTGTGTGAGTACATTTACGTGTTATTGAGTGCGTGTATGAGTGATGGTGCGTCTTATTATTGTTTGGTGTTAATCGTCAATCTATTTATACAAATAGATTTTCTGTTCGTTCATAATCAAGGTCAGTAAGCCGTTTAATAATCTTCGATCTCACTTTGTGTTTTACCAATAACAAAGTGGTCGCTTTAACCTATGGTAACACGGTAAACTACCTCAAGTAAGCCTAAGTCTTGCACGTAGTCCTCTGAATGTAAGTCTGGCCGGTAGCTGCCACCTTACCACTTTCCCTCGAAACACAACAGAATTGCTTGAAGTAGCAGAAGTGGGTGCAGCGGTGGTACTTACCCGGTCAATACACAAAAGTTCTGGTCCATCCCATTTTTTTTTTGAAAAGGCAGTAAGTACGAAGTTCGTGGTGTAGGTTAGTATCCCATAAAAACGTAATATTATAATATATAACATTATGATCTTTACTTTTGCCTGCTTTGAGCGTAACCTATTCATAATAGTCATCAAATTTTGGTAACTCAGAAAACACAAGTACAACTTTTAAAAATTCTTTACGAATACTTTGAATAAGGAAGGTACATAAAATATACAGCTATCAGAATTACGAATCAATTTTATTAAATCCTTTTCGGCATTAAGGGTATGAAGTTACCAAGTAGTCCAACCATACCAACCCTCCTGCACTTCTCAGCAGGCAGTACACACCCGCGCCATAAGTTCAGCCTTGAATAATGATCGCCATCCTTTCTTCTTACTCTGAATGTCTTTATGGCACCGCATAAATTGGGAACTCTGTTCGCGCAGGGAAATTTATGAGCACTTTATGACGGAAAGGCAAAGCTTTTCCCTACCATTGCCAAGTGTAATGGATGTGTCAAACGATTCTAACTTAGATAGTTTACATATAAAGCTATAGTGGAAAGTGGTACAAGAACTTATTTTCAGAAAATAGAATTATAGGTATTACAATTACCTAATTCAACCTAACTTTTTAAGACGCTTAAATTAGCTTGACCTGTATGTATGTATGTATGTATGTATGAATGTATGTATGTATGTAACCGAATCTTTAAACTTCATTTTCACCTACTTCTAAGCGTCTGATTAACTTGAAAATTTGCACAGGGGTCAAGGGCCGATGACAATGCAATAATATGAAAAAAAAATCCAACTAAAAAGTTAAAAATAAATAATGTAGTCTAACAAACTAAAAAACACGCTTTTGTGAAAATAGGAAGTAAAAAGTAAAAAATAAGAAGGAAATGTATTTTACTGTAAAAAAGCGTGAGGTTTTTTTGTGCGTGTTTTTTAGATTATTAAACTAAATTATTTTTTACAAATATAATTAATACGACAAAATAACTACTAACTTACTGTTCTATTAACAATAATTACAAATCACTATCGTTAATGTATTATATCACCAATACCAATTCTCCTACGTACCTACATAATATTTAGGATAGAAGAAAAGTTTTAGGTATTTGCGAGCGTTGAGTTATATACAAGTGTACTAGTTTACGAGTTACATTACAATACACATCAAGATAATACATATTTCATAAAAGTAACAAAATTACAACATCTGCATCCAAACCAGGATTACTCTCAGCTTATTGCTGTAGCGAACCACAATCCTGATTGTTATCATTTAACCTGAAGAACCAGTAGTTCTGACGTGGAGTGATAAATTCATTGTATTGATGGAGATAACAAAAATTTAACTTTTAGTAATGTAGTTCATTATATTCACTATACTAAATTAATCTATAGTACAGCTTCTTTTATCATACATCGTACGCATCTGTGGAAACATAGAACACTCCAGAAGTATTACCAGGATTAGAGTATCCGGCTATGGCAACCTCGTTACCAGCACACTCCCCTCGTTCATACTTCTCGTAGGACTCACAGCGCGTTGCCAGGTACCAACCAGGCTTACGCACAGTCTTCGCCCAGTAAGCCACGCAAGCCTTGTGGCTACACTTTGCTGCATCTGACTCTCCCAGCCCAGGAATAATCCCGACGTGACAATGAGGCTGAATCTTCCCAGCCTCGTTAAAGAAAAAGTCTATATCCGCTAAGACACTCGTCGTTCCTAGACTTCCAGCGCTACAATGGTATACTTCTACGTAATCAGCGCAACCTGATCGCAGCTGCTCCTCGATAAAGCTATTTGAGAAGCATGGACCGGCTGGATCTATGCCAGTTATCCTCCAGACTCTTTCTCGCGTTCTATTAAAGTAGTTGACTCCAGCGACTCCTAAGATCTGGCTCCCCAAACTATGCCCGACGCAGTGAATATTCTCTGAGGGTAGCCCTTTATTCCTAAAGTCCGCCAACACTTTCCCTACAGCCTGTCCCATGTTATACGTGTACATTACAGAATTCTCGTAACTTTTCCACTTACTTTCAAGAAGCGTGTAAGCTGAATGGTCGATGATAACCAGGTATACATTTGGCACATCTCGAAATGTTTGTCGCATGATTTCTGGAGAATATTTCTTAATGTGTGACCTGTATCCTGGTACATAGAAGATCAGTTTTCTTGTAACATCCAGGTTGTGTAAAGAAGAGATTTGCTCTACAGCGTTGTCAGATTTGAAACTGGCGCTGAAGTTATTTTGGAAGTCATAGAAGAATACTTTCATATCACTGACATCCAGGTTGAGATTCTTGCTGTGATCGCCTGAAAAAGAAAGCATATTTAAGGACCTATTTTTTAAATAATTATGTGATGCATTCAATATAAACTGTAAACAGTATACCTATACAAAAATATCGTATCATCGTAGTGGTGAAACCACCAAATTCAATCTTAAATTTAATCATATCTCCTTCTCACGCAAACATTACATTCTGATTGTACTTTATCCTGTTAACTTATTTTCCAAATCGCAATAGAGTTTCAAGTACTAGGTATGCCAGTTACTATACTATGAAAAAGGCGAAACAATATCTATTACAATAAATCTATTGTGGTTATAAACGTAATGCTAAATATTAATTAATTATTGACGACCCACGGGGCGCAATGGTTACCATGCCGGACTGCCAATCAAGGGGTCCCGGGTTCGATTCCCGGCGAAACAGAAATTTGAATGATGACCTATGACTTTGAATGATGAGTTTAAATTTCTGTTCTCGGTCTGGGTGTTTGTGTTCCTGTCTTTGTATGTGCCCATGGTACCCACGACACAGTGTATTGATTACCTTACTGTGGGGCTATGAGTGTGTAACGTTTATTCTCAAATCTCATCTCATTATGGAATTTAAAAGTAAATCCTTTTAAATACTTACAGGCTATCCAGTTCGAATATAGAAAAGATCTAAACGGTCCATAATCCATCGCCCAGTTAGCGTTGACCTTAGAACACAATAATGCACTAATCAATAAAGTAAATAAACTTTCCATTATAATATCACCACTGACACGACTGACCTGTGTGAGTGCTAAGTACAGAATAAATTCAATACTTTATCAGAAAAGTGAGGCATTCCCTTAAGCGTTATTCACTTTCAGTTTTTTCCTAAATAAACTTTCGAATGACCTTAATAATATCACCGTCAATGTGTGAACGACTGTTTAATTACTGAGTTCTAACTTACGAGTATATACAACATTATTTATTTTAATTTTAACTTCAAACTACAAGACTTCTTGGATCACATAGGTAGCTCTAAAAAGTTCGAGTGACTTTTACAGACTTCCAAAAGGAGGAGGTACTGTATTTGGCTGTATGTATTTTTTTTTACGTATGTTCACCGATTACTCCGACGTTTGTGGACCGATTTTCAAAATTCTTTTAATCTTTATAAATTTTACTAAGGTGCCTATTTTCTTTCACTATTATAAAGAAGCCTCTTTAAACGAAGACAAAGGATATTTAGCAATTTACATCTTTTTTCTTTAAAACGTGTTGTTTGCAACAACTAGAGGTATGAGCAGCAATGAACGAGAGGTAAAAAACCACGGTTTTCGACGCGACCGATACCGTACCGAGTTCAAATCCTCGGCGCGCGCCTCTGACGACGAAATTCGTAATGTGCGCATTTATAGCTGTTCCACGGTGATGGAAAATATCGTGAAATAATTGACTACGATGTTCTACTGAGAGAAATTCATAATTTCTCGAAAGCATTTATTTATTTATTTAGGTACTCTTTATTGGCCAAATTTCAGAAATTTGAACAAAAGGCGAGCTTAATGCCAAAATGGCATTTTCTACCAGCTAACCTTCAGGAAGTGCAGAAAAATATAAAAGCGGCAACAAGAATAAAGAGAATAATTATTATTGTAAAAGAGAAAAAAAAATTGAAGCGGTTGAATAAATAGAAACATATACACGGTAAAATTCCATCGATAAATATTATGAGATATGAATGTTGACAGAAAGCATGACGTCCACCAATCCGCCCTTGGCCAGTGTGGTGGACTATGGCCTAAATCCTTATCACTTGTGAGAGCAGAAATGTGCCCAGCAGTGGGACATAAAAAAAAATTGAAAAAAATAGGTATGGGTGCACATTCGGACTGATCGGAGCCTACAGTGTAAAACGAAAATTTATGTTGTCTTGTGCTACTTTGCTGCCTACATACTGTTTATAAGTATCTAACACATCATCATCATATTATTATGACTGTTAGAGAAGGTATGTGCCCAGCAGTGGTGTGTAAAAAAAGTTTGAAAAAAGAACACAACATCAACTAATCCTAGTTTAGCAGACTGCGATGATTCAGTGAAGTTACAAGACAATTACCGCCTTTAAGAAATTCAACAGGTACTTACAGTAATAACAGAAAATAATATAAACTATGTTCCTTCCTCGTCCGAATGTTTATTTCCTTGTGTGACATACTCCTATATATGCCTACAGAACACGTTTCCAGTGATAACTCTTTATGGTATTGTTTACTATGTACGCCATAATGTTTATTTATCGGTCCTTTACTAATTGAAGCTAACTTTAAAAACTTGGATAGCAAACATACCTACACCATTATATATTTATATTGAAGAATGTTCAAAAGTAAATTCAATAAAAATATATTTAATATAGTATGACTAAACAGGCACGGTAGGATATAAGAAAAACGACCGACACATAGCTCTTTTTTTCGTTTCATACTCATAGCTTCACAGTAGGGTGTAACTGTGTTGTGGGTACCATGGACAGAAACGCCCGGACCGAGAACAGAAACTAAAACTCATCATTTTAATTACTGCTTCGCCGATAATCCAACCTGGGACCACCGATTGGCAGTCTGGCATAGTAACCGTTACGCCACATGTGTCGTCGATAATAGCAAATTTCATTTGCGTTTCCCTTCTTCAATAGGCATATCGCAGATCAAATTTTATTGTATTTGAATGGAGTAAGTCTAAGTTTTGCCTGTGGTCGTATGCAGTTGCGCTGTCTCTCTGAGGGCTGATGTACCAGTCGCTTCATGCCCGCCCCACGCGTACCTAACTAGAAATCGCGTGTGAGTATGGTACTCGTAAATCGTTGCAATTAATCGTTCGTCGGCGGCAATAGCAAATTTCATTAGTAAAAATCGTTCTCGATTGCGTTTGCACAATTTATCGTTACGTGTGTGTGAAACGCGCGCGGTGGCGCGGAGGACACCGGTGCCTCCCACAAAAAAAAATCTATATGAAATGAACATATTATAATGAGCTTCTTAAAACTTGCTCTTTTTTTAGAGAATCGAATTTCAGAGTCAGTAGAGGAGATAAGGTCGTTAACCTTACATTAGAAAATAGATTAGAGCCTTACATTGGACATAAACAACCAAGTTTAGGTAACCATTCAACGCGAACTCTATTTACTTAGCTTAGTTCGCCTGAGTAATAAAGTGAGGATGTTGGAAACAAAAATAAAAGAAATAAAAGCTCCCGTAATCCACTCTCTAACTAGTAATTAACTCAGCTTTATCGCTGGATTCGCCGGACACCGATAAAAGTTTTTAATTGACTTTTCGCGCCTCTGCTTCGAATCGTCAATCTTGATCCTGTGAGACCGATAATTACTGTTCTGACGCTAACTCTTGCCTAACAAACAAATAATTAACAAAGCTTTTTATCTGAAAATTTTATAATAAGTACCGGGAGATTATTTTTTAATATGCAAGGTACGTACTTCGTACTTATTAAAGCCTTTTTCATTCATAAGCTACTATAAGTAACAAATTGAAATCTACAAAGCAATTTTTATTGCTTACCTGCATTTTTTTTTAAATAAATAAGTTGTAGTACGTACAATTCGGGTAACTTTGAACATTTTTTACGTTATTTTTATTATTAAAAATGATTTCAATTTATAACACCTTTATTTTATTGAATGAATATTGTCCTTTTGAGTTGTTTTTTTTTCTAACAAAATATATTTACGGAAGAAACATCAGAACTACCCATAATTTCCCCTAAAACTCGAATTTTAATTTATTATGAATTTTGGGTAACTTTGAATAAATTTTTTTAGAAAGTAAATACCTTAATATTTTTAGGTTTAGGTAAAACAAAAAGAAGGTATTATTAAATTTAAAAACCTAATCTATAAAAATGACACCTACACTGACGTACATAAGTAACAAATAGCTTGGTTTTGCCATATGAATGAAAGCGGACTAGTTTACGATTTCAAATCAGAGCTCAAAAACTTCCAGCAACTTCACCACGGAAAAGGCGGCAATTTTCAGAATTATTGCATTCACAGTTTTTTTTTATATGGTACGATAACATTTTAGCAATCCATTATATACAGTTATTATATTAAAACACCAAAAAGTTTCGATGTAATAAATTGTTAATCTTTTTCCCAACTTTGTACAAAGTTAAACGTCAATTCAAAGTTACCCGGAATGACTGTACACAAATTATAGCTAGCAAAACGTCAGAAATGGTTTACTAGGTCAATAGCACTCAATATATTATATATTTAAATGCGTCTGCTTTAATATGAAAGAATCTGTGTGAAATATGAAAAAGTCTGAATATGAAAGAGAAATAAAAACTTAGAGGAAAAAATGCGTGACCTTTTTCAAACGTCGTAAATTTCGTGCATCGCATATATAAACCAATTTATATTAGAAAATAGATTAGAACGTTACATTTAAAAAAGAAATGACGTAACTTCTAGGTAAACATTAAACGCGAACTCTATTTACTTAGCTTATTCATCTAAGTAATAAAGTGAGGATGTTCGAAACAAAAATAAAAAGCTCCCGTAATCCACTCTCCAACTAGTAATTAACTCAGCTTTATCGCTGGATTCGCTGGACACCGATAAAAGTTTTTAATTGACTTTTCGCGCCCCTGCTTCGAATCGTCAATTTTGATCCTTTGAGGCCGATAATTCCGTTCCGAAACAAATAAAAGAAAGCGTTTGTAACAAAATTAAAACGCTCTGATAAATAATCCATCATTCTTCCAAAATTAACTCAGATTATTATACCAGTTTGAATAGCCAATCTTGATCGTTTGAGGACTGAGGTTACGACGTATTATTAACTTCTTAAATGAAAAAAACTATTGATTATAAACGTATCTTTGAGTACTATTAAGCATCATAAAGATAAAATCCTTCTCTTCAGAAGGAAAATAGAGGTCCATGTTCAAAAACTCAAATATTTTTAAATTGAGTTCACGAATGTAATGTTTGTAAATCATAAAAGTTAAGATCGTTTATATCAACCAAAGTTTATAATACTGCAATTTTTGAAACTAGATACGCTTGAAGAGATTGTGTCCGTTGTAAAATTATATCGTAAGCACTCGCGGGGTGTTAGAGCTGCCCATGGAAATTTTGACATTTCCTAACCTAAAAAGCGCAAGCGTAATACTCGTATCATCCCTTTCCTACTACCTTTTACCGTTGCACTCATAGATATTTTATGACTTTGACTATACGTAGTATATATAAAAAATGTACGGTGTCACATAAAGGTCATTTGAATCTACTAAACCACACACACGTTCAAAAACTTTAAACAATGCCGTCCAATTTTACATTCAAAAATTACTGAGATACTGACAGCACCCGGCGCGAGTGGCCGCGGGTTAAGCTGACTAAATTAGCTCTATTTGCTCCTATACTTATAGACTGGGAGCATTGGAACAATAATAAAAAGCTCCCGTAATCCACTCACCAACTAGTAATTAACTCAGCTTAATCGCCGGAGATCCTGCAAAAGTTTTCAATTGACTTTTCGCGCTCCACCTCGAATCGTTAGTCTTGCTTGATCTTGATCCTTTGAGATCGATAAACTGTTGTGTGTGACTCCATTGGAACTTCCCAAACTATTGGCATTGTTATTCTATGTTACTTTGACACGTAGAGTCTTTTTTATTTACATAATCAAATCCTTAATCATCAAAGTTCTAAAAAGTATTTTTAATCATTTCAATAATTGAGATATTAACAATTCCATAAGAAATTTTGAAAGGAAATGTTGTGCTCTTGTTTTAGTTATATCGGATTATTCGAACTTACTTCTTTCTTTGACTACTAAGTGAGGCAAAAATTATACTTCACGCTGGCAATACGCACAGAATTTGCAACGCTATTATTGAATAATTGAATTATTAGGGCCATAAATTAAAAATAAGAAACAACTTTGTTAACCATTTATTTTTATTTTTTTATTTATTTATTTAGTACACAAACAAATTGTTTGAAATGACAATACAAGAGATATATGTACATGGTACTGCTTATTTCTAAAAGAAATTTCTTCCAGCACCATTATAAAATTCCATCTTTTTTATTTGTTAAGTCTGGTTTTAGACACTGGTAAAAGAAGCTCTGCAACAATGGTGCATCAAAAACCTGATGTTGTTAACAGGGCAACAATAATTTTATTTATGGGCCCAAAAAACGAATCATAAAAACAATTAGATTAGAAGTAAATTACCCACCAGCCCACTGGCGGAAAATTCCTAAGTCCGCCCCTGTGTCGAATCCTAAAAGCTCCACCACCTTACGCAACTAGGAAGATTCGGAACTAATATAAAAAGCTCCGGTAATCCACTCTGCAAATAGTTAGTAATGAGTTTAGTCGCCAGACAGCCGATACAGCTTTTAATTGACTTCTCACCTCCCGTCTCGCCTCGTTAGTCTTAATCCTTCCAGGGCGATAATTGCTGACCTGACATCCTTTTAGGATTCGCCGAAGTAACAGTTTGCGTAGAGTTTGAGCGGGAAGTCTGTAAAAGCAGAATGTGCTCTTGTTTTAATTTCATTTCTTGGTGTATTTTGAGTTATGTACAAGTATATCGAATAAACTTAATGGCGTTTTGTTCGATAAAGGTTCATTATAATGCACGCGTGTTGTAAAATAAAATGACAGTGCGAAATAGTATATTTCATTACAAGTGCGGAAAGGCTGTCATTGCAAGGAGTTCCGACAAATGTCTACCCGAGCCGAGGCGCAGCCGAAGGTGAGGGTTGACAGTCGGAACTCCTTCCAATGACGGTTCCGCACGTGTACTGAACAACTTTTTTTAATACAGTTGCGAAAAAATGAAGCAATTTATAAAATAATAAAAACTCGCTAAGAACATTTTTGAAAAATGGTGCCAGCTGTAAAATATTTTTTTTTATTCATTTTACGGCATTGGATAAAATCCTTGCAGCCATTCAATATTTTCGTTTCAATAATATTATATAATGGCATCGCGCTCTGTGCATATTGCCAGTGTCAAGTATAATTTCTGCATCTATTATTCTATATAAAACAGTAAGTCGTCAGGTATCAGTCAGTCTAGTCAGTCAGATGTTCAAGCAAAGCGATGGCTACTTTACGAGAACATGTCCGAAGAAGTTTTGGAGGCAAGCCGAAAAAACATGTTTTCGCACTGTTATTCTATTTCACAGTCTGTTATTAACCTATATCGAAATAAACGCCAATAACTTTATCCGATATAACTCAAAAATACACCAAGAAAATTAAAATAAAACAAGAGCACAACTTGTCCCTTCAGACTTCCCGCCAAAACTCCAAGCCGTAAAAGAATACCTATATGCAGAGATTTTTTTTGTTTTCTTCGCCCATTCTGGGTAGGCAAAAGGGAACTATGCCCATACAGCCAAGTCTTCAGTAGAATTTTTTTATTGATATGAAATGAAAATGTTAATGAGATGAAATGAAATAAAACCTAACCTAACTCATTGAATCAAATCATTAAATCTGATATTGAAATTGAAACAAATTAGTAGCTTCTTTTCAGAAATATTTGCATGAATCATAAAAACTTCTAAAACTTCGTGGTTGTTTTTTTTTAATAGACATTAATTTGACAGTTGGGAAAGAGAACGCACGAGTTCGGAAAAGGTAAAGAAAACGCACGAGTGTGTAATAGCCCACTTCCCGAACGCTATACGTCCCTGCAATACGCCACTTTTTGAGCAACTGTATTAAAATAGTATATTTCATTACAAGTGCGGAAAGGCTGTCATTGCAAGGAGTTCCGACAAATGTCTACCCGAGCCGAGGCGCAGCCGAAGGTGAGGGTTGACAGTCGGAACTCCTTCCAATGACGGTTCCGCACGTGTACTGAACAACTATTTTTAATACAATTGCGAAAAAATGAAGCAATTTGAAAAATGGCGCCAACCGTAAAATAATACCTATCCCATAAGAATAAATAATACTACATAGAACGGAATCTCCTTTGACCGCCATCGATACACCGCAATTTACCTACCTACTTCCCTCTTCACCCCGTTACGCCCCTCTGTCGCCCAGGCGTGTTGCCAGGGTTGTGAACTGTTAGTAATGCTTATGTCTAAACATAATATCGCAAAAATATAAGTTTTTCTTTACTTGAAAATCATTATTTTAGTTTAGTATTACAAAATATGAGAATTATGAACACTGTAAACACTTATAAATAATAAGTTATCATAAGTATCATACCAAATGAAGCCATTAAAGTAAGTATTACTTAGCTAAAAATATGAAATAAAATACATACAGACTCACGTAAAACTATTAAATAAGTTTATTTAGCGTTGGGTGAGCTTTTTAATTTTCCTATTCATAGTGTCAACTACCGAATCAGCTAAACAAAAAAAACTGTTCATGTTCTTTTGATAAATTAGGTACGGAAACGGAATAATATTTAAAATATATTACTTACCTCGCATCATCTTGGGGCAAACTAAAAAAACTTAAGTGTGGCATTGTTTGTAAAACCAAACACACCACAATAACTATCCTTATCCTGTCCAAATTTCCGATCCTTTTAGGAAATTAGAATTGAATAATGATTTCCTCAGCTTGTCATTGGCAAAGTGGTCAAAAGACCGAGACATGCCGAGACGCCATTAAGGAAAAAAAAACTTGACGCCATTATTGTAATTGACGCGCCGGCCGAGACAGCCCGACTTATTACTATGTTTAACATGTAGGCTAATATCGTGACCTTGAGCCCGTCCGGAGCGGGAGTTTCCGTTCTACGTAGTATTATTTATTCTTATGCCTATCCTTTAAGCAGAGATATTTTTTTTGTTTTCTTCACCCATTCTGAGTAGGCAAAGGGAACTATGCCCATACAGTCAAGTCTTCAGTAGAATTTTTTTTTGATATGAAATGAAAATGTTAATGAGATGTAATGAAATGAAACCTAACCTAACTCATTGAATCAAATCATTAAATCTGATATTGAAACAAATTAGTAAAACTTCGTGGTTGTTTTTTTTTTTTTTATTAGACATTATTTTGACAGTTGGGAAAGAGAACGCACGAGTTCGGAAAAGGTAAAGAAAAAGCACGAGTGTGTAATAGCCCACTTCCCGAACGCTATACGTCCCTGTAATACGCCACTTTTTGAGCAACAGTATTAAAAATATTTTTTTATCAACTTACGCCCAAAACTCCATCACATGGATACGTTCGTTGAATTTCTGACTGACTGATTACTGACGTTTATGATTTTTCTATTACTCCAATTTCATCGAAAATGGCAAAAAAGTTATTGAAAAATTGTACTTACTGGCAATACGCACAGAGTTTGCGATGACCCTTATTGAAATAAGAAAAAGAAAAAAAACAGTTTGCGAAGCTTTTTATTTGTAATCAATTCATAGCGTGTCTAACTAGCCTTAGCATAGGATGCAAGCTATCTATGCAGCTAAGCGAAACGGGCGCGGTCGAGTGTGAGATGGGTAACCGCTATTGACAACTTTCATGCGCATTTCCATGCTTCGGGAAGCACGTTAAGCCATCGGTCGCGATTATTATCAAACGACAGTCGTTAAATCTCGTCGGAAGCCTTAGAGGATTTGAACACATCCGACGCAGCGGATTGGCCACCAACCTCCACCTTTTTTTTTTTTTTTTTTTTGGTTTCGCTGGGGGAAATGCATTACGCATCCCCTCCCGCGGAGGGGTATGTGGGACTCCCCAGGGGCAATACCCCCTGGTATACCCACTAAAACCCCCAGCGGCACTCCGTCTTCGCCTCCTGGAGAGGGTCTGGGAATCTGGCAGAGCCTTTACATCCAGTCCCCCTCCGGCGAGCCTCGCCTATGTGGCGAGCCCTTCGCGCCCCCCCTTATGATGGGTGGGGCAACGGGGACGGTCGAGAGTGCGCGATCGTCCCCGTATCCGGTGATGGTGAGCGGTGCAATGCGGGCGGAGGAGCCTCTGCACCTGTCGCCCGCTGCTCACCATCGGGAAGGTGAAGGCGGTCATACGCCCGCCTCCTCCGTCCCCTTCGCCGCTTCCGGAGCGCCGGCGCAAGAGGGTCTTCCTCTCGCGCGCGCTCCGCTGCCTCCTTCTGCGACATGACGGATTCGCAGAAGGAGGCAACCGCCGCCCACGCTCCCTCGCTCTCCAGCATTGCGCTCACAACGCGGGGGAGCGAGAGGTCCCGCCCGACCACCGCAACCAGACTGCGGCGCTGCTCGGACCACGACGAGCACACCTCGAGGGTGTGCTGCGCCGTGTCTTCCGCTGCGCCACAGTCGTGGCACGATGGGGCCTCCTCCCGACCGATTCGGTGCAAGTACGATCCGAAACAACCGTGTCCGGACAGTACCTGCACCAGGCGGAACGAGAGGAAGCCGTGCGCTCGTTCGAGCCAGTCCCTTAGGACCGGTCCGATGGCGTCCAGCGTCCGGCGGCCGAAGTGAGCGGCGGCGAGGTCCTCCGCCCAGTGAGCAATGACGGCATCGCGCGCCTGCTGTCGGACGGCTGCTTTCTCTTCCGGGGCGGGGCGCTCTCCAAGCGCCCTCCGCCCCGCCGTCCATTCGTACACCCTGGAAAGCACCTCCGCCTCGAGTTCCCAAGGCGGGGTGCCGGCCAGGGTGCACGCAGCCGCAAAGCTCACCGAGCGGTAAGCCCTGCCCACCCGCTGGGCGATGGCCCTCTGGGGCGCCCGAAGGGCGGCGGCATTCTCCCTTCTACGAAGGGAGTCCACCCAAATAGGGGCCCCGTACAGGGCCATGCTCCGCAGGGTGCCGGCGTACAGCTGCCGGCACCGCTTGCTGGGCCCTCCCAAATTGGGCATCAGCCACGAGAGGGCGTCCGCTGCCTTCAGCAGGCGCCCCGACAGCGCACTAAAGTGCGCGCTGAAGTGCCACCTGCTGTCGACTATGAGACCCAGGTATTTCATCTGGGCCTCTACCGCTATGCGGACGCCCCCCACGTGGATGTGGGCATCCGGCGGTGGGCGCCGCCGCGGACCGTGGAAGTATACCGCCACGGTCTTGTGCAGCGCCGTCTTCAACCCTAGGCGGCGGATCCTGTCCACTACCAGCGATCCGCCCGCCGACGCCAGACTGGCCGCCTCCCTGAAGCTCCCGCGGGCCGTGAGGAGAGTGTCATCTGCATAACAGATGACACCCGTGCCTCTCGGGAGCGATCCCCGCAGGAGCCAGTCGTATCCGACGTTCCAAAGCAGAGGTCCTAAAACAGACCCCTGCGGAACGCCGGCCTCCACAATATACCGCCGGACCTGGCCCGCCTTGTCCACCAGTACCACCTCCCGGTCCACCAAATAGTTGGCCAGGAGGCGCCTCAAATAGGAAGGCACTCCGTGAAATCGGAGTGCCTCCAAGATGGTGGAATGGGGGATGGTATTAAAAGCGTTGGCTATGTCAAATGACACAGCCAAAATACCATCCCCCGCCTCAATCGCCTCCATCGCCTGGCTCTTAAGGCGGGCCAGGGCGTCCACCGTCGAACGCTCAGCTCTAAAGCCGAACTGAGCGTCCGACAGGTCCGGCCCCACACGCCGCAAGTGGGCCTTGAGGCGGTCCGCCACTATGTCCTCGAGCATCTTACCGGCCTCATCGAGCAGAACGATAGGCCGGTATGCCGAGGGGGAGTCCGCAGGACGGCCCTCTTTGCGGAGGAGGCACAGCTGCCCCTCCTTCCATGGTCTCGGGAACCTCCCAGTCGCAAGGCACGCGCTGAAGAGGTCCCGAAACCGTCCCGGCATGACGGATGCCGCGATCGCGACCACCTTAGCCGGGACCCCATCTGGGCCAGGGGCCGTTTTCTTGGAGCGGAGGCGAAATACCGCCGCGCCAAGTTCGGCCCCTGAAATGGGAGGAGGGTCCTCCTGCTGTTCCTCCGGCGGAGCCGCCCCCCGCAGAGGGTTCATCGTTGGAGGGGTGAAGTCTACGTCCCTGCTTGGAAACAGGGACCGCACCACCCCATCCAGCGACGACGGCTCGAGGGTCTCGGCCACCGGGGGACCAGAGGGGCGCAGTTTATTCCGCGCCGCCTTGTATGGTCTCCCGAATGGGTCGGCGTCGAGACCCGCCAGCAACTCGGCCCTCGCCGAGTCCTTGGCGTCCGCAATTGCCACTTTGAGGGCCGTCTTCGCCTCTGCGAGTGCGTCCCGCAGGCGGGCCTCCTCGTCCCCGTCCCTGCGGCGCCGCCGTCGAGCCCGTGCGTGCTCCCGCCGCGCCGCCGTGCAGGCAACACGGAGGCGCTGCAGCTCTCCCGACCACCAGTACACGGCACGTCGGGGAGGCGGGCGGCGTGACCGAGGCATGCTGGAGTTGCACACCTCGGCCAGGGACCCTCCCAATTGGGCCGCCGCGGCGTCCACGTCCAGGACGTCACCAACCTCCACCTCCACCAACTAGAACAAGAATTGAACAGGATTTAATAAAATGGGTTTGTACGGAATTAAAATAAAAAGAGCCAGTAATCCACCCAGCAACTAGTAATTAGCTTGCTTGATCGCCGTGCAGCAGATAGAAGTTTTTAGGTACTTGCCTTTTGGCGACTCGTTATCCTTGATCCTTTGAAGGCGATTATAATTTGACGTAGGTAGCTGTTTAATAATAATAATAATAATAATAATAATTCCTTTATTTCAGGCATCAAGGCCCATACAATAAATACCTTACAGACTAGCATATATAATAATTATAACTTAAAAACTACGTCACACTTTTTGCGGCGATGTGAGCGCGGGTCCGGTGACTTCTGGCGGTCGTCGACGTCCATGATACTTTCGGAACACGACCCCCTTTGGCCACAACTTCTCGTCCATAAAAGTACTGAGAAATTCAGTGGGGACACGCACCGCAAACGAACTAAAGTTCACTGCGTTGCGTGACTCCAACTTCTCAACACTTAATACGAATTTCGTCTTCACTTTCAGGTACTCCACGACATCGGAGGCCTTCGTAGTGAAGTGAAGTCGAGAGACGTAGATGTACGTCGCTGGGATGGCGGGACGCAGCAGATTGTTGTGTCCAGTCAGTGCAGTGCCGCACTGGTTGCGACAGGGAGGCCTCCTCTTTTTCCGCTCCACCTTGATGAAGCCGTCCCTATCGGTCTGCCCCTTAGGCACTGTACTACGAGGGGGTTCCTTGCGAATATTTTCGCTCCCACTCTCGATCCTCACTTTAGTCCGCTTTTCGGGTTGCTGGCGGGTGGCAGCGGCGGCGTAGTCACGTTGAGGAGGTAACGTAACTTGCGCAGGCGAAACCTCCGCGGGGGGAGGCAGCGGGCGGGCAGCGGATGCGACACCGCTGTCACGTGCGGGAACAGCGGCCGGTGACGCGTCAAGTTTCGCTGACTCGACGCTTGACGGCGAAGCGATGCATGCCCCGCGACGCGTGTTAATGTTATTGGCCTCAGGTGACCTAGTTACTGCCAAAGTAATGCGCATTGTTTCAACTTCGGCCCGCAGGTCACTGATGGTGTTCTGAGACGCCTCTAACTTTAGCACAACATCCGCCAGGCTCGCCTTCAGGGATGTAACCTCCTTCAGCAGCCTAGTGACGTCGACATGGTCGAACGTGACGGGAGGCAACTTATGTAAGTTCCTTGCCACGAAGGTCGGCACGTCGTCAGGATCGGTCACCTTCAGTATGTTGATGATGTCCTGAAGGCTTCGCTCCCCCTTTTCATCCCTTCTGCGGGACTGCATCTGGTCGATCTTGCCTATCGACTCATACAGGAGCGTCTTCGATTCGATGATCTCCTCACATGAGTAGTTAGACGAGCAGATCTGGATGATACTGACCTCGTCCATCGTATCGATAGCGTGCTGGAGAAACGCCAGCAGTTCATTGGCTATGAGTTTTTCAGAACTCATAGCCATTATAACGTGTCGCGGCAATCGCCGCGCAGATCGCGAATAGTAATTTATTCGTTAGTGCACTGTATACGTACGACACCGAGCGCGTACAGCAATGCACTTTAATCTAGATGAATCCATATTTATCCTAGTACTCCATAGTAACAAAATTGGGTCCACAATTTTTTTATGGAAATTAAGGTACCAGTGGTGTAAAATGTTAAACAAATTAATCTTAGGACACAAATCACTGCTAGGTTTTACCTAGTATGTAACTTAATATGACATTTTGTTTGATATTATCTGCACTTATGCCTAAACTCAAGCGTTTAAATTGACGTGATAATCATTTCTTATTAAAATACGTCTAGATTTAATCTTTTTTTTTGTGCTGGACACAGGTCTCCTCTCACAAGTATTAGGGATTTAGGCCACGCTAACCAAGTGCGGATAGGTGGCAGTCATGCTTTCGAGAAATTGCGAATTTCTCTCAGGCATGCACGGCGATGGAGAACACAATAATAAATCGTGGAGCAGCGATAAATGCGCACATTACAAATTTCTTTGTGAGAGGTGCGTGCCGAGGATTTGAACCCGAGATCGGTCGCATCGAAGACCGCGGTTTTTTACCACTCGGCCATCGCTGATCAGCTAGCTTTAATAAGAATCTTTTATCTAGCGTGTAGTTTAATTTAAAGCGAAAATCGTAAATACTAGTTCGCTCTGGATTTATCAAAGCATTCGGAACAAAAATAAAAAGCTACGGTAATCCACTCCCAACTAGTAATTAACTCAGCTTAATGACCGGACGTCGATAAAAGTTTTTAATTGACTTTTCGCGCCCCGCCTCGACTCGTTAGTCTTGATCCTTTGAGGCCGATAATTGCTGATTTGACGCCAGGACTCTCGTCCAACTTACAATTTACATAGCTTTTGCTAGTGCATCAGTTAACTTAATTCACTTTTTACCGCGAAAAGACCGCGAAGTACTTACGAATATCAGTGACAAACAGCCCCTGGTATACATTATTATAGTTAAAAAATACCTGCATAATATCTATCATTGTATATCGTCTTCTTACCCGACTACTATACTAGGGCTTACTATTACTAAGTATTTAAATTTAATATTCGTTGCTTGTTGACCTTCGAGATCCTATGTATGGAGAAAATATCTATTTCCCCCATGGTATACCACACAGAAGCAAGTTTTTATGAAACCCAAACAAACTACTACTAGTACTAGTTTTTTTTTTTATATGTAAACCGAACAAAAAGGCAGACGGGCCACGTGGTGTTAAGCGATCACCGTCGCCTATGGACACGGGCAACCCCAGGGGAGCCACCCGAGCATTGCCGGCTTTGGAGGAGAGCTCTTTTTACAGCTTTCTTGAAGAACCCCATGTTATAGTCCACCGTGAATGCCTCAGCTGGAAGGTTGTCCCATAACCTACACGTCCGTGGTAAAAAGGAGCGTGCAAAGCGGACTGTGGAGGACCGCCACGAGTCCAGATGCTGCCGGTGGAACTTTAACCTTCGCCTGGTGGTATAATCATGGAATGGTGATGTAGGCATGAGTTTGAAAAGTTCATCGGAGCACTCACCATAGTAAAGTCGGTAGAACACGCAGAGCGAGCCTATGTCTCTTCGCAAGCTGAGCGGTTCTAGCCTGTCAGTCAATCTATTCGGACTGCGCGCTTTTCAACGGAGTCAAATGGGTGTAGCCGGTATTTTGGTGCTCCTGCCCAGAGATGAGAACAGTACTCCATGTGGGGTCTGACCTGGGCCTTGTACAGCGTCAGGAGTTGCTCCGCAGTGAAGTACTGCCTCGCCCTATTAACCCTTAACCACCTGCCAGCGGTCATGGTGACCGCAACGACTTTTTGAACTCGAATTTCGTCGAAATCCGTTATCGCGTGTTAGTGTGCGTCTGTGTACCTTTTCTGTTGGTAGTTTAGTGTCGCGTGTGCGCTCGGCAGGGATATACGAGCGCGCGTTTGGCTTGGGTAAGTAAAAATATTTTGTTAGCGGTCATGGTGACCGCGTGCAGGTAGTTATGTGATTTTTGTGTATTACATTCATGTTTATTGTTTTAGCGTAAAATGGATGTAAACGACGAAAATATTGTGAGATGGTTAGAGGAGGAGCTGTCGGATGTGGAGGATACCCTCGATGAGAGTTGCAGTGATATTGAACCTAAAGATTTGGAAGTTCCCGTGATTTTAGAAGACTGTGAATCTGATGACTGCCTGAAAGTGTCGTCTTCTGATGAACAAAATGCCGATGGACAGCCTGAGGGTGGTCTTTCTAGGCCGACTGACTAGGCCACACATGAAACGTCGAGAAAATAACGAGCACACTCCTCGTGACATCAAAACTTCTATTCGCCGGATCTTGAAAATAGAAGAGGAATTGCCTACTGTTTCTGGAGCTGATCATCTTAAAACACGTAAAACGTGGACAACTTGTGATCCCAAGAAAAAAAGAAAAACATTTCATCTGTGTTTTATCTGTAAACATCCAATCTGTGTGGAATGTTCAAACAAAATGTGCAAAAATTGTCGTGATAAATTGTAAGACTTTACCCCCTGCAATTTTCTCGAAGTTTTGATTTCTTTTAAACTTTTATTTTTTTATGTTATTAAAATATTATTAGATTCCTTAAAAAAGTCCAAATTTGATATAATATTTTGTTCCTATGTTGATAGATCTCATTATGTAAGCATGATTAGATTTTTAGTCAAAATGTGCCAGCAATTTAATTGTTCACATTTATGAAAAGAATATGTTTTGTTATTGTTTCTTTTTTCACTTAAATAAATATTTTAATATATGTTAAAGAGTTTTATTAAATTTTTATTTTCATAAAACCTTAATATCCTAAGAAAACTCATTTGTATACGATGCGGTCACTGTGACCGCGCGCAGGTGGTTGAGTAACTGATATAGGGGTCAGGTGGTTAAGGGTTAAGGACACCAAGCTTTTTGGACGCCAATTCGGCTTTGTGCTCCAAATGACTCCGGTACTGCACTTTACACGTAATGTCAACTCCCAAGATACCGACACTTTCACCGACGGTGAGCGCGGTACCCTGGAACTTGGGCGCTATAACAAATGGGGTTCTTTTAGCGGTAAACGCGCAAAAAGTTAGTTACTAGTTACTAGTAGGTACTCAGGATCTACTGGTTGGAATTGAAAAATTATTTTCGTGTTGAATAGTCCATTTCTTGGGGAAGAAGTATCAGCCACATTGCGCCCCAATGTTGGCAAGGCGCTTGACTTGAGTTAATGCTCTGTAAGTCTGTACTTACTTATTTGTTTCATTAACAGTAACTGTATCAGCCACATTGCGCCCCAATGTTGGCAAGGCGCTTGACTTGAGTTAATGCTCTGTAAGTCTGTACTTACCTACTTATTTGTTTCATTAACAGTAACTGTATCAGCCACATTGCGCCCCAATGTTGGCAAGGCGCTTGACTTTCAAACCTGTAGGTATATATGTATCACACAAAAGTAGTGGAGTAGGTAGATCTATTTTCAAAAAGTCTTACATGGCTTAATAACAAACTAATTTGTTTTACTAAAAAAGCAATTGAAAAGCCTAACAGTTGGCGCTTAACGCACATAAGCAACTTTTTATTTTAACTGCAGAGGTTTTTAACAGCCACAAACGTCACGCCATAAAGAACGAGACACAAACGACTCGCGGAAGCAGACAGATTAAAGAGAGTAAAGTTACGATGTGAAAGAACTTTTGTCGCAGGAAATTAAACGTAAGACCGAAAGTAAGTATTATAGCCCTCTCGGAAACGTTTTTTTCTATTGTTCTATTTCCCTGTGTGAGTTTTGTCGTTTTTAAATTACCTATGTAGGAAATTAGCGTTGGCGCATGGTGTTAGCCACAGAACACCTACTATTTATTCATAGCGGAGGTGTCAGCAAAGAATGTTATTGCTAACACCGAAATTAGAATTCAAAAATAAGTTAATAAATAATGTGTTATAGATATTCATAAAATTATCGTTCGACAACTGTCTGTCAACTATCCATACTTAATATTATAAATTCGAAAGTCTGTCTGTCTGCTACTCTTTCACGCTTAAACCACTGAACCGATTTTGATGAAATTTGGCATAAACATAGAAAGGACGTTGAGAAAGAACATAGGCTACTTTTTGCCGCGTGAAAATATCTCATTCCCACGGGAATAAATGGAATGAATGAAATGCGCCGTGTACTGTTATAAATACACTACATGTTATTACTTACTTCATTGACGTCCATTATCATATTTTATAACTTATATTCTGTTGTTTTATTCTTATACTTTACTTTTCCTATAGTATTTCTTTACAAAATTATTTAATTTCGGTGTTTGTTTATTTATATTTTCACGCAGCTATCAAAATTGTCACGTCTGACTTTTTTGTTACTTATTTTTTTTAATTCATTTTAAGGCATTGTATAAAAATCCTTTTAGCCATTCAGTATTAAATGAAAAGAAAATTTTTATGTTTCTTATTTCATTTCATAGATTAATAAAGTTATAGTATTGTCTTTGGCTTAGTCATGTTTTTTATAGTATAATTATTATAAATTATTATTTTTAAATAATAAATGAATATAATGTTCTTCGAATCTTTATATATACCTATATTATTATACCTATAAATGAATTGCTGTTCGTTAGTCTCGCTAAAACTCAAGAACGTCTGAACCGATATGGCTAATTTTGGTCTTGAAATAAACGTTTCACACTCATAGCCCCACAGTAGGGTGTATATACTCTGTGTCGTCGGTACCATGGACACATACAAAGACAGATACACAAACACCCAGACCGAGAACAGAAATTTAAACTCATCATTCAAATTTCTGTTTCGCCGGGAATCGAACCCGGGACCCTTCAATTAGCAGTCCGGCATGGTAACCATTGGGCCACACGGGTCGTCAAATCAAATATTAGTAGAAGTCCATTGGTTCTTCGCGCCATCGTCCAAAAGTTTGACATAGTCTGAATAACAGTTCATCTGTCACTGTTCGTTTTTAATTTTTTATTTGACAGTAACATAAAAACCCCTTGAGATGATAAAGAAACTAATCCTCTTACAAAACTTTTAAGGCAGGACAACGTCTGCGGGATCCACTAGTTTTTAAATATTTGAGAGGCGACAGTCTCATAGAACAAACAATGTAAACTAAGCGACTAGAAGGAAAAAGGTAAATACTTCTGCAGTCGAGCTAACGTTTAACCAGTTTGCCAATAGAAAAAGAATTCTAATAAATTGCTCTAAATGGAACGTCATTTAGAGCAAACAGTTTTGAAAACATGCTACGATTGTGGTAGTCGAACCGCTTTCTATATATTATCTAATCACTCATTACATTATAATTATTACTTTTACTTTCAATAAACCGTTTAACTTAACAATTATTACATTTTACTGGCTGCAACCCTTTTTGCGTCCCACTGCTGGGCACGGGTCTCTCCCACTTATTGGGGAAGCCTGGAGCTTACTCCACCACGCTGCTCCAATGCGGGTTGGTGGAGATGCGGGTTAGTGGCCAACCCGCTGTCGGATGTTTTCAAACCGCCCATAAGGCCTCCGACAAGGTTTGACGACTGTTATCTATCGACAACAACCGGGACCGACGGCTTAACGTGCCCTCCGAAGCACGGAAACGCGCATGAAATTTTTTGCCACTAGCGGTCACCCATCTCACACCCGACCGCGCCCGTTTGGCTCAGCTGCATAGATCGCTTGCGTTCTACGCTAGCCGCCAGGCCATGCGCGCTTCATTTTACTAAATTACAATTATTAAGAAAATTATAAATTGATAGAACGTGAAATGAAACACATGTTTATGATTATAAACTCTTTATTTTCATTCATATTGATACAATTATTAGTGTATATAAATACAATGTTCATATACATATTTACATTACAACTTTTAACCTTAAAAATAAGATATTGAAATGCAGTCCTTGGATTCACATCACACTTGTTTAATGTCCCATTGCTAAACATAGGAGAACTCGAGAACTCAAAATTGAGAGAGATGTAACGAACGTGTCAGCCAGCTAGCCAATCGGAGCCATGCCGCCATAACGTCTCCCTTAAGCCAAGCCTTAACCAATAAGAAGGGAGTCGTCTCTATATAAGCCATTGCCAGCCATTATTCTGTCATTCTGCTTGTCAATAAAAAAATACAGAAGCTCTGTCCGTTTTATTTCTGGTCGTAATAGAGATATTTAATTAATACTACAAAAAATCTACACACCAAACTTTACTGGGACTATGGTCGCGTCCGAAGAATCTCTTACGGCCGTTCCCAATATTCAATCTATCTCTAGTTTTAGCCTACTAGAGATTGAAAAAGCTATCTATCCTTTATTTTACCGTCCCAATATTCTTATCATTGGTAGGTCGTTCTATCTGTTAACGCTATCTGTCATCGGGAGGACAGATAGCTTACCAGGGATTGGGATTTCTAAGAAAATGACAGTTGACGCGTCCCAATATTAATAGTAGCGTTATCTGTCGGTAAATTTGTCTATCTCTAGTAACTTACCACACGATCTTAGGTTTTCGATGGTTAATGACGATAGTATCGGTGAATGAATATTTTTTTTGTATAAAATAACACTCTTTTTGTGTAGACAATAATGTCTGACTCAAGTTCAAGTAGCGATTCCAGTGATATTACACTTTTACAACAGTTGAGTGATTGGGAACATGAATCAGATGAGGACACTGCGCAAGATAAAAAATATGGAGACCGTGTTGATTATTTATATAAATATGATGATTATGAGTTTGTGTATAGATTTAGGCTAAGCAAGAGTGCAGTAAACGATTTAGTCGCAGAAATATACCCATTTTTAAGAGTTACCTCAAAGCGGTAAGTTCCATACCATTGATACAATGAGGAACGAATCCCCCCATTGATACCATATATGGTATGAAGTACAGTATAATTATTTACGAATTTTGCTTGATTTTAATATTTTCTTGAGTTTTAGATCACTTTTATATTTTTCGCAGGAACCACGGAATTCCGCCTCTACATCAACTACTGTTGACATTGCGATTATATGCCTTGAATAAGTACATTTAAATCCAATTGTCTACCACTGCTCATTTTTATTTCAGATTCTAGTATTGGTGAGGAATTCAGAAATAGGAAATCAGTTTTTTCTCTGAATGTGCAAGGTGTCTGTGATGCTAATCTTATGTTCACAAATCTTGTAGCAAGATGGCCGGGGTCAACTCATGATGCTACAATATTTAATAATTCAGAGCTAAGAGGTATTCTAACTGTGTAACAAGTCTTTATTCCTTTGTAACATAATTATATTAGAAATCAATAATACTCAAATGTAACTTTATTTTAGCTCAGTGTGAAAGTGGTTTATATGGCAACAGGTGGTTACTGGGTGATAGTGCATATCCCTGTAAATACTACCTTTTAACACCATTGTTGAATACACAGTCTGATAATGAACTCAATTATAACAGAGCACACATAAAAACTAGAAATGTTATAGAGAGGTAAAATAATCACCAAATTAAAATATACAAACTGTATCATTATATAAGTTGAGAAATTAAAATATGTGGTATTGACTATTGACCTTATTATACAGATGTTTTGGAGTCTGGAAAAGACGTTTTCCAGTTTTGTCATTGAAAATAAGGCTCTCAATGGAAACTACACAAGCTGTAGTTGTGGCTACTTCAGTGTTGCACAACATTTGCAGGCAAAGAAATCTGCAAGATATGGAGCCAGAAATAGATATACCTAATTATAATATTAGATTTAATTCTGTTAACATTCCTGACACTCATAATTCCCATCAGTTTCAAGAACGTCAATCATTGATTAATAATTACTTTAGGTGAACCAAATAAAAGATTTGTAGGTATAAAAAAACAAGTGTTTTATTTACAAATTAAGATTTTTTTCTTTTTCCAATATTTCTAATTCTAGTTTCCTTTTTTTTAATTTGAATATTTCTGCTTCATTTTGTCTTTTAGCATTGTAATACTCCGCAATTGCCTGATTCCTTTCTTGTACGGAGGCTTTAATATTATTGGAGATAGCTTGGCGTTTCTGTTTTCCTAAAAAAAATACTTAGTTTAATAAAACAATTTTTTAAGTTAATATAAGAGAAAAGGCAGATCAAATGTATAGTAAAAAAATGTCATTTTCCCCTTCCCACCAAACATCCACACAAATTCAAATTTCTTCACAGCAGAAATTAATACAGTGGTGGCACGTCCCCGGTTAAACCATTAAAGTTTTACCACCTTAAAATGTCACTGTTTCAATATTAAGTGCATGGTGATAGTAGTTTGTGGCCTTATTTACATTTAAATTTATAGCCTACAGATAGACAGCTCAGAATAAACTGTATATACATGACAATATAAAAAAGAAGACATAATAGAAGTTTTTTAAATTAACAGAACCCAATAAAAGCAAATGAAATATGTGCACCTTTGCTTATAGATGAAAAGAAAATTTTTTTTGATTGTGGAGTTTGTGAACACGAGGCAGGTGCAGTTTCAATGGGCGTGTTCTCTATATTTTCTATATTGAAAGGCACATCCACAACAACTGGGTCCTGAAGTTTTTCTTCCACCTCCACCACCTCCATCACCTGCTCTGCTACAGCATCACCACCAAACTGTACACTGTAGCCATCACAAGTCGGACCCAAAATCACAGCTACTTTTTCAAGAATATCATCTGGTGGGATGTAGTCTGGCTTTCCACCTCCAGTCTGAAAGTAAATTGATCCATCTTTACTTAACGTGCCTTACAGAATTATCTATTGATAATCATCAGTGAAAGTGATAAATCACAACTAACCCAGATCTTATTTGCAGTGTCTCATTAACACTAATACTGAAAGTAGATCCATGCCCAGCAGTGAGATATATTTAAGGAAATGGGGTTAATCATGTTGTAATTTACATTTAGGGAACAAACTACCTACTCTACAAACATCAAATTCTTTAAATTAGAAATTTTAAAAGTATACAACATACCTTTAAGTTATTCATCCTAATTTTTGTACTCCTTTTTCGGGCAGCTTTTTTTAAATTTTCCCACTTAAGCCTAAGCTGTTCCGGTGTACGTGGGCTGCTGGAAATCGTGGAATTAAATTCATCCGTGATAGTAGACCAAGTGCTTTGTTTAAGTTGGTTATTGCTGGCATTGGTGGCTTTGCTGTACACAACAGGGTTGGCTTCTATAATTTGTACTAAGTTAGCCACTTCTTCTTTCGTCAACGCAATGCTTTTGTGCTAAAATAAGTGCAACATACAATTATAAGTTTAGAATGTAATATGGGGGGATATCAATATTTATTTATCAACATAGTACCTACTTACCGTACTATTCATCTTGGTAAACACGAAAGTGAACTTTATTTAATAATATAGTCGTTAACATAGAAAAACACGTGGAGTATGGTATTCTTTGCGAAATTATATCACAAGCAAAACACAAATTTTATTGCCGTGTCACTGTCAGTAGCGTCAGTTGTCGCCGTCGCGCGTCACGCACGTTCCGTATACGTTTGCAGAGAAGTACCTATTATCTCACATTTAATTTTTTTTTAGTGAATAATATGTATTTTAAAAATTGAATTAAACACAATAAAAATATTGTTTGATTATGATTAAAAATGTGCGTAATAGTGTAATTATAATTGAGATCACTCGGGATAAAAAGAGATGGGTCCTTCGTGACACTGCGTCAACTAGAACGTAAGGGAGTGCTCAGATATGTGACCAATCTACTGTTAACTGTGGATAGGACCTGCTACCAGGTTTTATTGGGACGGCTTTAAAAGATAGATAGTTATCTACCAGCGACCGAAGATACCTATCTATCTTTAACTCTAGATTGAATATTGGGACCGGCCGTTATTAATAAATAACCATCGATACTGCGACTTGGGAGACCCAAAACTCTCAAAAGCACACAAGGCACCTGATAGGTACCACAAGGTCGGATCAATCGCTTTGGAGTTTCATTTTTTTTGACGTGATAACGTCTTTAAAATCGTTTTAGTCGGGTGACATGTTCAGAAACTTGTGTCACACCAAAACCTCACGAGCGCGATCGCAGGTATAACGAGAGAGAGACGGACCGATCTCCCGTCTCATCTCGAGCGCTGCCAGTCATTCCGTGAAACTTGAAATGAAATGAAATGAAATGAAATGAAAATATTTTATTTGCACAAATATGGGTAGCAAAAAAGGTTTTACAAAAATATTTAGATCGCCATATTTACCCTTTAGGGTGTACAAATTTTATTGTAATAGTTATATAATTACAAGTTAAATTATAAACTAATTATGTACAGTAAACACTAAAACACACAGTATACTTAAATAATTTTACATTATTATCACTCCAGCTACCCAAACTCAATTTAACCCAAGTTTGTGCTTTTTTATACAAATTTATTTTATTTTATTTGAACCATACGTGGTTGACCGTCATCAGCTTTGGGCACCCACCATGATGGGTTTTTATACGCTGAGGAAAAAAAGCTGGCGGAAAAAAAACCTCCCAGGTTTTTATCCCGCGAAATATCTTATTTATGTTATTGATTTTAGTTTATTATTTATTTTAGTTAATATTTTATTATATATTATTATTTATCGTTTAGAAACTCAGTGACCGAATAGTACGCTTTTTTAAGTAAATACATTTTAAGTTCTTTTTTAAATTCATTAATAGTTTTAGTTTTTAGGGAGTCTGGTAGATTATTGTATATTTGTCACGCGGAATCCTCACGAGCGGAGGCTGGCATAGCGTTCGAGTGAGTGGACCGATCTTCCGTCTCTCTCACTCTAGCGGCATACAAACGAATGGAGATTTTCTCGTGCGGACGTTATCACGTAAACATCTCGATCGTAAACCTACTTTACAAACATTTTTTTTATTTGAATGGAGTAGCAGACGAGCATGCAGGCCACGTGGTGTTAAGTGGTCGCTGCAGCCCATGGACATCTACATACAACCTCAAGCAAGCATAGGTAAGTCTTGTCTGAGGTCGTATGCAGTTGCGCCGCTACTCCGGAGGCTAGTGGTCGCCTCATGTAAGTGTGGCTGGCAACTGCACCTTTCCACCGAAACACAATGGAATTGGCTCACAGCAGAAGTGGGTTCAGCGGTGGTACTTCCCCGGGCGAACCATAATAGTTCTACCACCTTTATATTCCTAATCTTATACTATAAAGAACGTTTCCTTTTAGATTTGCCTCCAGTAGTTATTCGTCTTACTTCCCACCGCACCCGTTCCGCTTCGTAGTGTAGTTTATTCACGCTCCTAGTACTATTTGCGCTTGAAAGTCGCCCAATATATCTCTTCCAACGCAGGCGCGGTCCCAGGGGGAGGGGTCACAGGGGAAATGACCCCTCCCTCCCCCAAATCCATCAGTCATGCATAGATGGAAGGCGAAACAAGCCAATTTGGGACACCTCTTCCCCCAAATTTCCCCCCCCCCCCAATTTCTTGGCGACCCCCCCCTAAAATTGAAGGCTGCGTCCGCGCCTGTTCCAACGCACTAGCCACTACGCGGCGGCAGCTGCAGCCGCGGCGCGAGCGCAGCTTGAGCCTGTTGTAGTGTGCGTGCGATATGTTGCGAGCGCGTTTTTATATAAGTGTGTAACCACTCCGAGGCGGTGCGGGGCCCCGACAGCGACTGCAGGGTTGGCTGAATCAATTCTTCCATGCTTCGGAACTGGTCTTGTATCCTGTAACAAGCAAGTTTTGTAATTATTTGAAGGAATAGGCAGGAACTGGACCGCTGTTTAACGGTTATCATTTATTGACATGACAATTGTTACTGACAGGACAACGAAAAAGGACGACTCGTTGTAACGTTACGCTAGTAACGTTAAAGACAAAGACAAAGACTTTTATTTGCACAAATATGGGTGTTTACAAAAGGTGTTTTTATACATTTGGTTCGCCATATTTACCTTCATGAGGTATGCAAATATTACAATAATTAAAAACTTAACTAATTACAAATTACAAACATAAAAATGTACATTGAAATAGTGTCATTTATTTTATTATATTTTGTTACGATGAGGCTTGAGTGTTCGACTTGAGCGGTTCGTCGACTGTTTATAAAGTGAAGTTAAAAGTTTATGTGGATTTCATTGTTTTGTTATGACGATGGTCACGTTAAGCTATTGTCCGTAAACCGACTTTACTGGAGGATTTTAGGCTTATTATATCAAAGCTTTCAATATTTCAAATGCCATACTTACATTTGAGTCCTATTCACGAGTTGTTGCACATGCTGGTAGTTTAAGAAACCATGCTCCAGTTGCCAACTATTCATGTAGGTTGTTTCGCTGTGAATTAGAAAAAAAAAGCATTATTATGTTTAGACGACACAAACTACATTAACAAATAGTTAAATTATTATTAATTAAATTAACGCTTCACACTCATAGCCCCACAGGAGGGTGATATACCCTGTGTCATCATTATCCACCACGCTGGCCCACCGTGGGATTGGTTAGCTCATGATTATTAACTCATTTGTAGCTCATGAAACACTTACAAATCTTCAATGCCATCTCTAAAGATGCGATCGCGTAGGACATCTACAGTTTTTGCGTAATCCGCCATCGTGTAACCCGGCCATTGCTCCTGAGGTAACGAGTCTTCTTGGTAAAGATCTACAATTAATTGAATTCTCGTTATTTGCCATTGTGCCTAGTTTGCTGGTCGCCCTACAGTGATTTACAGCTTGGCAACCAATCAGCTTACTATAATACATACTGATAACTTAGTACACTTAGGGCCTCTTTCGCCACCTTCGTAAAGTGACAAGTACGCTAATTGTCGGTTAAAGACACCCATAACTTCAATTTCAATTTCACGATGTTCGAATATTACTAATCATATGATAACCTGACCCGTACTCATAGCCTTTACTTGCCAATGATAAGCAAAACAAAATATATGAAATAACAAGCAATTGAAAGAGATAGCTATAATTTTAATGGTTGCACTTCCTAACTACACAACCTAAAATGTGGTACGCTTGTGCTTGCGCTCGACGCAAACGTCCCATACAAGACCACAGAACATATTAAAAGAGTTAGAGTGGAAATGTGGGCGGGGCAGACGCGCCAAGGAATTTTGAGCAAACGCTCAAAATTCCGAAATCTTTACAGAAACACGCGATCGTGCTACGATGTGCTTGGGTGTGATTCGTTCATTTGAAATCGCGTGATTGTGCGGCGCTAAGATTGGCTAGATTTGAAATTACAAATATGTGCGTAAGCTTCATATTTATTTAAGTACCTACAGATGTAATTGAGGTGAAAGGCGGGGCTTGATCGGCGACACCAGTCGTCATACGAACGGCGCATTATTGCCGTTCTACCTCTCTTAATAATGTTCTGTGTACAAGACGTCCCAATTGGGAATATAGGTTTATGAGAGTGCACCAGTGTTGTGAAATAAAATAACAGTGCGAAAACATGTTTTTTCGGCTTGCCTTCAAAACTCCATCGGACACGTTCTGGTAAAGTAGCCATCACTTTACTACAGCATCTGACTGACTAGACTGACTAATACCTAACCGACTTACAGATTTTTTCTATAACTACTAAGTGATGCAAAAATTATACTTGACGCTGGCAATATGAACAGAGTTTGCAATGCTATTATTTAAAAAATCATCTTTCAATACCTTTAAGGCAGGACAACGTCTGCAAAAGGGCAGAGCTGGGCCGGACCATGAGTTTTTTATATAATTTAGTTAAATAAATATGAATAAAAAAATGCGTTACAAGATTAAAATGTCGTATGAGTATTTTAACGTGCCTATGAAAACATGTCGAATATAACAGTAAAAGTAAAATTAAAAATAACAAAAAACTGTTTTTTTGCTGTACCTGCAAAAGATTCCATCTGGCCAGTCAGACTCCTTAGACAGTTAGCCAAACTATTCATTGCTGTAGGCAGAAGCTCACAGAGAGCTGCATAGTGGTCATATCTGTGCACAAACAAAACATACTGAATGTAATTTGTAATATAAGTTAATAATAATTAATTCATATCAATTTAATGAATTGTTAAATTGAATACCTATTTTGTTGTAATTTTGCACACCAAATTTTCGTGAACGTGAGAGACTATCTGTTTGTAAACAACTATAATATTATGTACCACATTCGAGCAAATAAATAATTTCATTCATTCATTCATACTTAAAACAATTAAAAGTATATTATGAGAAAGGTCTCATGATATAACATACAGTGAATGTCACGGAACATTCACTTCAATTACCAATAGCTATGTTTCAATGCTTATTTTTGCGATCCAGAAGTCTGAGATTGACAGCAATTTGCATTGTACTGCTTTGCAGTATCTATTTTGGCTTTATGAATGTAGCTTCCGCTACTCATCGAGAGATGGTGCCACGGGTATTCATGAATCACGCTATCGAAGTTTTCTGAATATCCGACCATATATATACAAGATCCGAAATGAGTCAGTGGGAACGCGGCCGCTCTCCGGGCATGACCACCTCGCCCGGCGGGATATCTCCTGCTTCTACTACTATTTAGTCAAATAACTTTATCTGAGGATTGAAAAACGGCTCCTAAAAACAATAAATATGTATTTCATACCTGGACCAACCAGTAAGTATGACGCCAGTAAAGTTTATACTGGGAGATAACCTGTTCATTTCCAATATCCATGCTTCGTGGTTGCTAACATATAGTTTTAAATCCGTAACTATCTGAAAATAGAAATGATATGAGGTCAAATACTATTTAAACTTATCATGTTACATACTAATAAAACAATATTTTTTTAGTATTGGTAACAATCCAATCCAACTTACTTGACTTACTATAACACTAAGGACTATCTTAATGATAAAGGAGCGTGGATGGATCTCGCTCACACAAGGCTATTTCTTCATAGAACGTATTAGTTTTAGTAATTACTCGCATCTGTGAGCGGGTGGAAGTGGGTTGATAGTGTCGCACACGATCAGCTGTCACGTGTGCCCATAATCGACCCATAGCCACTCTGTTATCTCAAATATATAATGTTCTTTTTTTTAAAGAGTGCTGCTGGGAGTTTTTTCCGCTGCCTTTTTTCTCCAGCTCAACATCTAGCCCAAACGGGCATCTAAAGGCGATGACCGGGAAAATGACATTCATTAAGTGAATATTTTCAATTCCTAATATGAAATATAATATATTTCATTACAAGTGCGGAAAGGCTGTCATTGCAAGGAGTTCCGACAAATGTCTACCCGAGCCGAGGCGCAGCCGAAGGTGAGGGTTGACAGTCGGAACTCCTTCCAATGACGGTTCCGCACATGTACTGAACAAATATTTTTAATACAGTTGCGAAAAAATTAAGCAATTTAATAAAATAATAAAAACTCGCAAAGAACATGATTGAAAAATGGCGCCAACCGTAAAAGAATACCTATATGCAGAGATTTTTATTTGTTTTCTTTACCCATTCTGGGTAGGCAAAGGGAACTATGCCCATACAGCCAAGTCTTCAGTAGAATTTTTTTATTGATATGAAATGAAAATGTTAATGAGATGAAATGAAATGAAACCTAACCTAACTTATTGAATCAAACCATTAAATCTGATATTGAAACAAATTAGTAGCTTCTTTTTAGAAATATTTGCATGAATCATAAAAACTTCTAAAACTTCGTGATTGGTTTTTTTCTTTTTAATAGACATTATTTTGACAGTTGGGAAAGAGAACGCACGAGTGCGGAAAAGGTAAACAAAAAGCACGAGTGTGTAATAGCCCACTTCCCGCACGCTATACGTCCTTGCAATACGTCACTTTTTGAGCAACTGTATTAAAAAATATTTTTTCTTTCTTTCTTTTTAGCAAATGCAAAATATTGGATGGCGCAACGCAGATATGAGTCAATAATTCTAAAGGTAGCTCCATATTCAAAATTGTCTTTTAACTGTATGCATTCGAAGAGTAACTTTGGTCACATAGCTAGACAAGAACCTGACAATCTTGAAAAGCTTTTATAGTTATGAAGCAGGGATGTTACGGAGCTCCGTAACGTTAACCGAAACTATCGGATAACCGATATAAAAAATTATTCGTAACCGTAACTGAATCCGAAATAAAAGTTTCGGATACTAACGGATAGGGGCGGAGCCTAATTGAGACACCGTGTCTCATTTTAACCACAATTAGGCTCCGAAACAATTCTTGATGTCACTCTATTCAGTACTCTGTTTAAAAAATATACGTACTGAGCAAGGTTTATTAGCCCCTTTGAAAGCAGAGCCAGCCCAAACAGTGGGAAATATCTCCTTGTATTTGTCCCACATTCCTGGATTAAACCTATTGTTGAAGTTTTCTTTAACATTGTAATTCCATACCACTGGCTGAACCATCTCTCCCAAGTTGTACTCTGTAACCATCAGAAGATCATGATCATAATAATTGTATAATCTTTTATTTGCCCAGAAGTGTCTCTAAGGATGTTACTTTTTTATTAGTAGTGTTACAAAATTTAGCATCAAGCAGCTAATGTATTTCGGTCAAAAAGTGTAGTTGCCGGTTATACTTACATGAGGTAGCCATCAGCCTCCAGAGTAACAGCACAATTGCATACGACCTCAGGCAAGACTCAGCCTTGCTTGAGGTTGTGAGTAATTGTCATATGCGACAGAGACCACGTAACACTTGGCTGCAACCCTTTTTGCGTCCAGTGGGCATGAGTCTGTCTCCATTATTGGGGAGGCCTGGAGCTTACTCCACCACGCTGCTCCAATGCGGGTTGGTGGAGATGCGGGTTAGCGGCCAACCCGCTGTAGGATGTTTTCAAACTGCCCATAAGCCCTCCGACAAGGTTTAACAACTGATATCTTTCAACATCAACCAGGACCGACGGCTTAAAGTGCCCTCCAAAGCACAGAAACGGGCATGAATTTTTTGCCAGTAGCAGTCTCACACACGACCACGCCCGTTTGGCTTAGCTGCATAGATCGCTTACGTTCTATGCTGGCCAATGAGCCATGCGCACTTCGCTCTATATGAATTTTTTTTCAATCTATTTTATGTCCTACTGCTGGGCACAGGTCTCCTTCTCACAAGTGAGGGGGATTTAGACCATAATCCACCTCGCTGGCCAAGTGCGGATTGGTGGACGTCATGCTTTCGAGAAATAATGAATTTCTCTCAGGCATGCACGGCGATGGAGAACATCATAATCAATTAAATATTACGATATTTTCCATCACCGATAAATGCGGTGGAGCAGCATGAGCATTACAAAATTCTTTGTCAGAGGTGCGCGCCGAGGATTTGAACCCGGAATCGGTCGCGTCGAAGACCGCGATTTTTCACCACTCGGCCATCGCTGCTCCAATATGAATAACTCTATACAATTAAGAAAAAATTATACCAAAGGTATGCTAACCCTTTAAAAGGTGCACATCAATATTCCGCAACATATCATCCCACATTAAGATTGTCATATTCGGCCTGCATCCTTTTATAAACTGTACTATACTTTTTATATGCTCCAGATATAAGCGACATCCATCCTCAGGACATTTTGCTACCTTCGGCTTGCAGTCATTGCAGATTCCAAGACTTTGTACCTGCAAGTTTTTTTTTTTTTTGTAGCAAATGATAAGGACTACACTTATATGGAGCTGTGCTAAGTAGAAAAAATGTGCAGTAACAAACAGTAGGTCAAATAAAAGCTTACGAAGTTCTGTCTACAATCGTTTATAGCTTTTGATCTAAAAACATGCAAGAGACATTAAAAATGCAATATAAAATGAATTACATACATTATTTTAAGTTAAATTTTCGATCAATTCAAGTCAATCAATCAGTAGCATTACATGGCTGCAACCCTTTTTACGTCCCACTGCTGGGCACGGGTCTCTCCCCATTATTGGGAGGCCTGGAGCTTACTGGTTGGTGGAGATGCGGGTTAGTGGCCAACCCGCTGTCTGATGTTTTCAAACCGCCCATAAGGCGTCCGACAAGGTTTAACGACTGTTATCTATCGACAACAACCGGGACCGACGGGTTAACGTACCCTCCGAAGCACGGAAATGCGTATGAAATTTATTGCCACTTGCGGTAATCCATCTCACACTCGGCTACACCCATTTGGCTTAGTCACATAGATCGCTTGCGTTCTACGCTAATCGCCGGGCCATGCGCGCATTGCATGCTACTGCCTAAATCCCTGTTAGTCCCAATGGGAGATCTGTACCCAGCAGTGTGACGCTGAGGTAAGGATTGAAAAAAACTTACGGGATATATACCACAATTGTCTTTGCTTTTGAGCTCCCGATATTTCGGCGCAGTTGCATGCAGGGTTGATAAAAATCATGATTTTTATAAAAAAATCAAATTAATCAGATTAATTTGATTTCAATCGGATTAATCTGATTTAAATCCGATTTTTTTTTTTTACTTTCTTGTCTTTTTATTAATATAATAGTCAGTTATTTATTTAAAGAAAACAACGTATTTTGGTTTATATTATTTATTAAAAAAATAACAAGGGAAGTCAAAACTTAAAAGAATAAAAATGGAACATAATACCATTTGGATTCTACTGCAGTCACAGTTATTAGTAAGTATAAATAAACTTAAAATATGTTTCTATTAGAAACTTTTTACTGTCTAGAACTTAGTCCCTTCGAAAGGAAAACTAATTTGGCTGCCTTCTCGGTACCTAATCTATTTCTTATTTTGCTGTGCATTAAATTGAACGCCGAAAATATTCTTTCGACCCCAGCGGAAGAAGCAACTGCACTCAGCAGTCGTAATAAACCCACACAGCATTTTTTTTTCTTCCAGACATATTTTTGTTGTATTCACTAATCAATAACAAATGACAGGCCGAAAAGCGAACCGCGTGTTTTAGTTTCGGGGAATCCCCGAACTGTATCGCTATACTCGCATGTATGGCATTGCACGTGTGTGCGCGCCGTAGTCTATGTCGGGGGAAGTCCCTGGACACTTTTTGGCTGATCTGGTTGCAGTAAAAATTTATTGATTTAAATCAATGATTTTTTTTTAAAATCACTTTTTGATTAAAATCACGATTAAAAACAGTGATTAAAATCAAGTGATTTAAATCATATCAACCCTGGTTGCATGCACCATGAACAACAACAATAACAATTCAGATGAAGTGAACAACCGCAATAGTCTCAAACAGGGTTGAAAAAAGTATTCCTTTGAAAACTTTTCCTTCATAATTATCTCAAAAATAACTAAAATTACATTATATCTTACCTCATCTGCTCCAATGTGAAAATATTTAGCATCAGGCTGAACAGCTAGTGCCTGTGTGATCATATCTTGTATCAATGTCTTGGCTTCAGGCTTGGATGCGCAAATATCGGAGCATATCAAATCATTCTCTCGAAGGTGCCTGAATTTGTTATGTTTCAGTACAAACTCCATGTGTCCCATTGTTTGGACTAACTGAATCTGAAAAACAAATACACATCTTGCTTAAATTAAAACAAAAACTTACCTTTATTTTCTTTTGATCTCAGTGCTACTTCATATTTAATATATTATTCAGAATGAAGTATCAAGAATTTAATTTCAGTTAAAATGAAATCTTCAACTGTTTTTGAACCCTAAAGGTGGCAGTTGGTTAGAGAGTGGAGCAGTTAGAGACTGCAGCAGGAGACCCACTGCAGTATGAATCGGTTGGACACCAGACCCTTATGCATATAAATATATACAAAAGAGTGAGTAATGTGACCTGCCCCCTGATTTTGTAATTCTGAAAGAAATTATTTCAATTACTTTGATAGAAATAATTTCTTTCAGAATTAAAAATCAGCCAATAGTGGGCTGATTTCTTAATTCTGAAAGAAATTATTTCAATCAATGTAAATGAAATAATTTCTATCAGACTTACAAAATCAGCCCTCAGGTCTCAGTAGAGGGTAGCGGTCTCGTGTCACAGTTGCTAATAACAGAATGCCATCTTTATAGTTAGAATTATTATTTTATTTAAAATGTATGTATATGGGATCAACTCTACTAAGAGCCTCTTTCACCATCTCCAAGTAAAGTGTTGATTAGTTACGTCCCAAGTAAAGTTATTTGGCAAGTAAAAGCTATGACTACGGGTCAGTTTCTCATATGATTAGTGCTATACGAACATTGTGAAATTGAGATTGAATTACGGGTGACTTTAACCGACAATTAGTGTACTTGTCACTCACTTGAAGGTGGTGAAATAGGTACTCAATCAATTAAAAAAAGAAACATTTCATACATTTAAAAGCATGCTTTGTTCATGTGGACCGGTTTTCCCGCAGTTAAAAATGTTTTTAAATACCTTACCACCTCCAAGTCCAGCTGTTTGGCATAATCTAGGATATATGATACTTCTTCCTTTTTGTATAGATTATCACCTCCACTGTTTTCCACACTACCAAGACATGTGAGATCTCCACTGTACGGGAAAGTGTCCTCCCATTCCAACAGAATACCAGTTGCTTCCCAACTTTTTATATGGTACAGGACCTGGAACATTTTTTGTGGATCTAAGAACTCTTTAAATATTAAATCATGCCTAGCAAGATCTATTAAAATCTGAAACATTGAAGTAGTGATCCAGACACATATTATAAGTATGACTCATAACCACCATAAGGAAATACATAGTAGTACTGCTTAAAAATATAACCAACAAGTTTGGTGGCTCATTTGTGTAAGTATACCCAATAGATAATATGCATGACAAAGACAAAGACTTTTATTTACACAAATATGGGTGTTTACAAAGTTGTTTTAGTTCGCCATACCTTCTTGAGGTATGCAAATATTACAATGATAAAAATATAAAAGAGAAAAACTTAATTATAACACAATTATATTTTATAGTTATGACGAGTTGTTTAAATTAATATTATATAAGTAATAATTTTGTTATTACATTTTCATTTTAGGTAGATTAGATAACACTCAATATATATTTATAAACATTTTTATTTTAAATAGCTTTATTAAATAATTATTCACAGACTGATTGTAATTCCTACCAAATGGTGACATATATATAAATAAAACCATTTTATTAGCTATTTGTATTTTACTTTTGAAATTCCTTAAAATTTAATACCTATCTGTAACCGAAATTATCCGAAACTAATGGATAATCCAATAATTTCATATCCTTATCCAGTATAATAATCATTCCTACATCCGAAACCAATCTTGCACACACACTCGTTTTGAATAATTTTTTAACTAGAACAAGGACCTAATAGACTTATACACATAAAGAATAATGAATAATCTATAATAATACTCTACTCAAGACTAGAGTAAAGGTACATACATTAGCAAAAAAACCAAGGGAGGGCGGTGCGCCTTTGAGATCAAAATGAACGACCCTGAAAAATGCAAAAAAACATTATCTATTAATTGTGATTGATTAAGATATTATGGAAATAATACATACTTGAATAAATAAAACGTGATAAACTTACCGCTGCCGGCTAATCATAGAGTCCATCGTTTAAGATACATACAACGTTATTAAAGGCAAAAAAGAGAACTTTGAATCGATACTAGGATTATATTATTTTAAATCCCTCGCTTAATTAATAAATAAGGTTTATAAACATAATTTTAGTTACAAAATTGTGGCAAAATAAAACAAAATACTAAACTTTGATGACAATACAATACTTTTTTTTTTTTTTTTTTTTTTTAATTTTGTTTTACGGCATTGGATAAAAATCCTTTCAGCCATTCAATATTTACTTTTCAATTTTAATAATGGCGTCGCAAACTCTGTGCATATTGCCAGCGTCAAGTAAAATTTTTGCATCACTTTAGTCGTAGAAAAAGTCAGTTAGTCGTCAGGTATCAGTCAGTCTAGTCAGTCAAATGTTCAAGTAAAGTGATGGCTACTTTACCAGAACATGTCCGATGGAATTTTGGAGGCAAGCCGAAAAAACATGTTTTTGCACTGTTATTTTATTTCACAACACTCGTGCACTGTCATTAACCTATATCGAGCAAAATGCCATCAACTTTATCCGATATAACTCAAAAATACACTAAGAAAATGAAAACAAAACAAGAGCACAACTTGTTCCTTCAGACTTCCCGCCAAAACTCCAATACAATACTTGAGTCAACCATAGAGAAATTAAACACACTTTTTTTTTTTTATTTTTTTTTTTTTCATTTTACGGCATTGGATAAAGATCCTTTCAGCCATTCAATATTTACTTTTCAATTTTAATAATGGCGTCGCAAACTCTGTGCATATTGCCAGCTTCAAGTAAAATTTTTGCATCACTGTAGTCGTAGAAAAAAGTCAGTTAGTCGTCAGGTATCAGTCAGTCTAGTCAGTCAAATGTTCAAGTAAAGTGATGGCTACTTTACCAGAACATGTCCGATGGAATTTTGGAGGCAAGCCGAAAAAACATGTTTTCGCACTGTTATTTTATTTCACAACACTCGTGCACTATCATTAACTTATATCGAGCAAAATGCCATCAACTTTATCCGATATAACTCAAAAATACACTAAGAAAATGAAAACAAAACAAGAGCACAACTTGTTCCTTCAGACTTCCCGCCAAAACTCTTCTTGAGTCAACTTGACATTTGATAATATTTGGATTTTTTTTCTTAAATGGCATCGCAAACTATGCACATGTTGCCAGCGTCAAGTATAATTTTTATATTTATTGCATCACCTTTTTGCCTGTTTCTGATAGTTTTTTGCCAGACTAGTTATAATAGGTAAAGTCAAAGACATAATAATATGCCTGCGTTTATATCATAGCAGTTCTGACAAACGTTACCCATTTTCACAATTTCTGAGCCACAAGGATACCTGTATTCGCTGTGTGTCAATAACTTAGCTAAGATAAAATATAGGATGTACCAAAAAAACATAAATCTATGAATAATTAGTTTGTGTTTATGACCCGCTTCCTTAACTCTCCCTCTGTTATTCTAACAAAAGATGACTGATAAGCATTCGTTTACCTTGATGTTCTCATCCAAAGAGTATATAATATTAATCACTCCGCTCTCATCTTGCTACTATGCTCATCTTGCTGCTATTTTCTACCGTGCCGTAAGAGCAATTTCAAACTAGCGTATTTTTCGAGGTGTTCGCGCGTCATTTGTTTGTTTTTTGATGCGTGTGTAACCGCAAAACGTCAAGATTGGTTTGGTGCAAAAAAGTACTGTCGTTTCGGGAAACGCACCCAAAAATACGCAAAATAAGTAGTTTGAAACCGCATTAAGGTATTCCAACTTTGACTTACGAGTACCTTTGAGTAGTGCACTTTGAGAATATGTGGCTCGAAATGTACTTCTTTGACTTGACTATCCTTAAGATACAATGGATTTCATGACAGACTCTCATTCGGAGGTTCAATGCCCAAAGAGGCAGAATTATTGAAAGATGAATTCTGATGAAATTTAAGTTTTCTTCTCGGTCTGGGTATTTGTGAGCTCTTCTACAACTTCTATGTGTATTGTGACTACACTGTGGGACTATGAGTAGTGTGAATCGTTATTTTTTTTCTTGTTCCAACGAGAGTGGTATTTTTTAGGAGAATTACTTTATACTGTGCTTTAATGCAGCTATGTGCCATATTAAGAAGACAAGTTCATTATTAATATTTAACTGGTAATTTAAAAAATAATAATGGTGAGAGTTAATTAACCAGTGTATTTTAATGTTTACTGATGTATCCGAAAATAAATACATAAGTTTAGTCACCTCTATTTAGGTACATCATCGCTCGTTCCCCTCGGATAATTTATTTGATCTGAGTCGTTCCCATAAAATAAAACATCAAATGGAATAGCAAACTTTATTAATTAATCGTAATATTAAAAATACATGACGCAATTAAGAACTAAGTAAGTAGATTCAATCAACTTAATGTTCTACAATACTTTAAAAAGTTTAAGTAAATTCTCACAATATATTTTAGCATCGGCAAGATAAAAATGTCACGTTACAATATCTTCTTCACACTATTTCCATTTGAATTCATGATAATATTTTTCTAAGTACCTACCTACATTCTAACAACTGTTATATAATTTTGTACCGTTTACACGAGTGGAATTTGGCTGCCCCTCGTCATCGTAAATAATAAAAAAACAATACTAAAGGAATAAAAGAACTAATAATGACATGAGCATTATAAGTACCTACGTTCAAATGAAACGAGTTCACACAACTATCTTGGACTGGAAGTACCTGTACCTATTATGTATTCTGTGCTGGAAGGAGCTAAAAAATAGTAAGTGGCTAATATAATAGCTATAGACTTTTTAAGTGTTTTAAATCAAACATTCGACATGTTTAGTGTGTTCAGATATATGTATTTACGTACTTACTTATTTTTTTAAATTAAGTACAACTGAAATTCATAATTTTTTAGCTCATTACAAAAACAACCGAAATTAACGAAAAAAATAATTTCCATATAGCACAGGCTACACTTACGAAATGTTGTAAACTTAAAAAACCTTATGAAGCCTAGGAAACTTATTATAAACACCATTAAAATTTCCTAAATGAATGTCAAACGTCTTAATGGGATTGTCCCGATTATAAAAACTAAAAAATTACCTACCACTAAGTAATTAGGTACATAATACCTATTTTCGGCTACGATTATAACTCACACTGTTTTCTTAATCGGCTAATATTTTATACCAAACATCCCACATTAAGGCACGTTAATAAACAGAGAAACATATTTTAATTCGTCCCTCTCAAAATGTGCGATGTTTGACTCAGTGTTGCCAGTTACAATACTAAAAAAATTAACCTAGCACTCCAAAACTCAAATCCAACGTTAAAACTTACACAAGCCAAACCTCAAAATAAAACTTTAAAATTCAGCACAACACAACTCAGTTTTAAAACCACCTGTTCACCACATTATTTCTATTTATAATAATATATAATTTAATAAAGGTAATAAGTAATAATAAACATTATTTACTCCAAATGGTGGGAATATGAAGTAGAATAACCTTAAAATATAATAGGGCTGCGGACGTGGCAATAACAGAAATTGCTCCTACCTAAACGTGTTTCATTTTATGGTTTAGCCATAATAATAAATTATAGAACATAAAACTTATTTGTCATTGCCACGCAAATTAATGGGCTATAATGATTTTAACACCGGGTTCGGGGTCCACAGCAACATCCTTTGCCAATGGCGCATTGCCTATGATACGGAAATTCTTCGTGTAAGGGATGACAGCTACCAGCACGCCGGAAACTACCACCCAGATACCGGCGACGTAGAAAGATGCGTCCCAGTAGCCAGTCTGGTCTCTTAAGGCACCTGAAAATGATACCATTGTTAAATAAATACAGATTAAAATATATCACAAATACTGGCGGGATTGAAAAGAAATATAACTCGTATTTAAAAAATATGGCAGGAAGCGCGCCTTGCGTTCTATCTGTCGATAAAGATTTTCACTTTTCAATAGACTTTCACGACCAACCTCGACTCGTTAGTCTCGATCCTTTGAAACCGAAGAATTGCTAATCAAACACCGCCTTTAGAATCGTCACAATAATTCGTGTAGCTGTTTATCTGAATTAGTACCTATGGAGTTTCAAAATTGGCGATATGATTAATGATTTTGTAATTATATCATGGATGGCAGTCGATGCGATTGGGTGAACGCAAACATGCGACTTTACGTGATTCAAGGGCACGTAAGGCCATCGGTCTCGTTTGTTATGTCATTCAAGCTTGTCGGAGGCCTTGAGCGATTTGCAAACATCCCATCGTGGATTAACTACTATAGCAGCCCGCATCTTCAACAACCAGCCTTAAAACAACAGTGTGTATTGATCTCCCGAAAGTCTCCCCAATAAGAAGCAAAGATTCAAGCTCAAGTATATTTTTTCAAATATTTATTGCCACCAGTTAAAACCAACTGATAAAACAGCACAAAAATACATCAGCAGTTGTTAATTACTTTAAGTAAACAGCTAAAACTTTTTGTTTTTACGATTCCGTTTACGAGGACATCGTAAAAATCTATCATGGCCGCAATAAACCTAACGTGATGGAAAATAAGCACAGTTGCTATGAAACATGTTCTCTAAAAATATATTAAAAGTTAGCTAAAAACTACTTTGCAACAATCCGCAATCAGAACGTATGATGGTGTATACTTTTTTCATGGAATAGCACCTCCCTCCCTCCCACATAGGACACATGCACATGCAACAACAAAAAGTAGGTATACACCAACATACGCACCACCACCAACACGTGTTACGCCCTAAAAGTCGTACGTACGTCGTAGAGTCAATAACCCTGATGATACTCTGTTTTGAGGCGAAACACGTTTTGGTGGTGGTGCGTGTGTTGGTGTACTTATACTTTTTGTTGTTGCATGTGCATGTGTCCTATGTCCTCCCAATGGTAGGGAGGTGCTATTGCATGAAAAAAGTATACACAATCATACGTTCTGATTGCGGATTGTTGCAAAGTAGTTTTTACCTAAATTTATAACAATGGAGTTCCGCAAAGTAACGCCTAATTCTATTAATTGTATAATAATATATTAAAAGGTAATAAGTTCTTTACTAGTATGTATTCTCTATTTTTTATTTAGCTTTGACTAAATGTGCCCCAAACGACAAAGGCCACAACTGCCGTCGCGCGTCGCCTTGTCGTTGAATGCAGGCTGGCTGTGAATCTCATCTCTCATCGTAAACGCCAAAAGCCAAAAGCTTGTGAAGTTAGGAGTTTAGTGTTCCTATGCAATAAAAAAATATAAGTGCGCCTATACAACATCAGATTCCATCCATCCATCAGCCTGGATTCATAATCCGTTGCTGGACATAGGCCATCTATCGTTCGCCACCGCATCCTTCCTGCTGTCTTTTTTTGGCGTCAGTCCATCTGGTTGGTGGCCTGCGCTCCTTTTGCCGAGACGTGGTAGCCATTTCAGGACCTTTCTTTCCCGGTAGTTGTCCGTCTTCCTAACTATCACCACTTCAGCTTGCTTGCAGATTTGTAAAGATATGTCGGTAACCTTCATTCGTTTACGGATTTCAATTTAACTAGGGCGGCGCCTTTATTACACAGGTTCTATTGTCTCCACTACAAAAACAGACTTACCAGCCATGGGCGGTCCAACCAGATGTCCAATGCCTTGGCTGAGAAGCACCAGTCCATACGCCATAGTGAATCTCTCCAAGGCAATCAGCTCTACCAATATACTGGGTGTGTAGGAGTAGGAGCTCGAGAACGACAATCCAAAAAGCATCGCGTTGACTGCCAGTATCCAGAAGCCATATTGTTTGTCTATGCCGTCCATGACTCTGATTAGCACGGGAAACATCATCATCGTGATGCCGCATGCCACTAGGCAAATGGCGTATGTCTTCGTAATATTCACCCAAGGTAGATCGCCCATCCATCCGAGACCAACCTGGAATTAGATTTTTACCTGTAATTAATTCATCTGACAAAAAAATTCTCAAATGCCTACCACGCCGAACATTGCCAGTATTTTGGACTGTAATGGCTCCCCCCAAGGACGTCGTCTACTTCAAGTTATAATATTAAAAAATAAAGTACTCTAGAAACAGCCTTGACACCAGTAATCTCTTAGAGCAAACGAAACTTGTGTAAACAGAAATATACAGAGATATCGTACAAATATAACAGCCGTAAAGATTAGATAGATATCGTACTTTCATAATAGTTGTCATAGCTATATCGGTACCGATATTATCTGGAACGTGTAGGGTACTATCAGATCTCTTTGTCTGAATGTTGAAGTGAATAATTTCTAGTTTTTATCTGATGATAAAAGCTAAGAGTAGCTTTAATATCCCAAAGATTGACATCAATAACGTAGTGGCCAACCAAACTATGTAGGCGAATATCAAACGTGACTTCATGGGCTAAATATGCAGATACTTATTAGTCCTGCGTGCCATTGCCGGTCCTCGTGCCCGGAATTAATTTCTTCCATTAGGAGCCTGGAGCTAACTTTACCACGCTGCTCCAATGCGTGTCGCTGATGTACAAGAAAGTTAGTGACCAACCCGTGGTCAGATGTTTTCAAACCACCAGGTGACCATTGCCAAATTTCATTCGAGATACCATGATGGTGACATCTTACACCTTAGATCGCTTATGTTCTACGCCAACAGCTGTAGGAGAGTCAATACCTTCGATGCTCTATAAGGCCCATGCACGCTTCATGCGCCTATGTGTAAGATAAATCACCAAAAAGTGTTAAGATACTCACTATGCCAATGATGGTAGCGATACCGAAGATACTCAACATAAAAGCTCCTTGCTTTTCCGTATATCCACTTTCCACCATAAATTGTGAGATGTAGAAGTAAGGCACTATGAACCAGATGAAGAGGACCAGAGTTGACAGATTCATCATCAGGAAGTGGAATTCAGTGAACATGTTAAAGTCGAATGTTTTGTTAATACTGTCCAATAATCGCCTGCCCCAAGACTGAAATACAAGGATATAAAAATATTAGCAAGCACGATGAAAGCAGTAAAAAATTCTAAATCTATGCGAAAATTTTCTTAATTCTAGGTGCAATCAGTATAATTGACTTTGCCTTTGTCTAGAAAAAAACTACGTGAAACTATGGAAAAGAATAACAGTTCAAATATACAGTCCTGCATATGAAAAGAAAACATTTACTAATCCGTACAGGCAACTTGTTTTCGTTGAAGAAAATGAAAAAAGTAGAGACTATTTATAACTTTGTGTTATATACATAAGTCAAATGTTAACTAAAAAATACACATAGTTTTTTATGCTTCAAATGTGGAGTAATTTATATAAAAGGTTTGACTGCCTACATATCTTTTCTTCAATAAAAATCAATTCGATATGACATAGGAAGTACATAATTATAAAGTTTTTGAACTACGCACCTTTTCTTCAGGATCCTCCACAGACCACATTGAGTTTCTGTAAATGTCCGGGCAAGAAGAAGCGCGAAGCTTGTATTTTGCAATATTCATCATGGCACCTCGGTGCATAATAGAGTTACGGTGCACTCTGATATCTTTGAAATAATGGTGATCAGTAAAATGCCTACTAAACCAATCGGGACGATCATTTCTGGGTGTTATCACAGCAGTGTTATTTTCAGGAATTGGTTGCAGAAGCTGTTCACGAACTTTTTCCAATTTATTACTGAAATCTTTTTTCTCCTTTTTATTAAGTTTTAATTTCATTGACATCGTGATGGATTTCTTTTTATTTGCTTCATGCTCTTCTTTGAGTTTTGTTTCAGAGTTACTTCTTAAAGCCAATAAGGATGGATAGTTTGACAAAATGATATTGTAGAGACGCTTATTTACCATAAGTTGATCTAAGACTTCTGCTGGTACCTAAAATTAAAATAATACAATTTATTTAAAAAGTAATTATGTAAATTGAATTCTATCTGTCTGACTCATACAGCACTTAAACTGTAAGTTAGCGCTGAAACGAGAAATGTGAAAATTTGACAATGGGTTCATTTTACAACTAAAGCAACTTCCAAGAAGGATTTTTACACATTCAATCCCTAAAAGGTTAAATAGCGATTGTTTTGTTTGAAAATACAGCTCTGACAAATATATGGGGGACAGCACGGATTAATTGAAATTTATTACCTTTTCACTTTGCTTCAAAAACGTAGGTAGATTAATAACAGAACTGCCCTTCTGGATTGATGCATCCGCGTTTCTTTTTGTAGCTGCTTCTAAATTTTCTGCTTCAGCAATGGAAGCAACCAAAGTTGTCAAAATGTATTCAGGTGTTTCCCCACTTTTCATTAAAGACTTAAGTTCTTCTGTGCCAGGATATACAGACTCCCCTCCTCCAGATTTAGCCGATATTGATATAGAACTGGATGCTCTTTTAGCCTTGCTGAGTCTTCTTTGCCTTTTCTGTTCTAAAATCAACCATTCTGGATCTCTCATAATTGCACCACACACGCAAACATTAAGTACTGTGCCAGCCAAAAGTAAGAGGCAACCTCTCCATCCAAATTCGTCTAACAAATATGTAGTTAGCGGCGAGTAAACGAAAGTACCAAATCCGACGCCACATGATCCCAATCCTACTGCTAAATTACGACGCTTTTCAAACCAGTACGCAATAGACACGACGGCTGTGACATATAGTAGACCCATTCCAAGGCCAGCTATTACTCCATATGTTACGTACAGACCTTCCACGGTATTACTGTACGAAGCCGCTACAAATCCAATTGTGGACGATACTCCACCAACTATTGTCATTTTTCTACATCCATATCTATCTACTAGTGCACTCATTACAGGTCCAGCTATCAATGGGATAGAAATGAACAGACTCCCAATGACAGAAGTTTCAGCTTCGTTAGTATTGAAGTAATCTACGAATCTTTTTTGCAACAAACCGTACGAAAATGCCAAACCATCCGCGACTGTAGCAATTAGAAAAGAGGCCAAAACTACCACCCAACCCCAACCACCGTCGGGTATTTGAGATTCTGGTGCTGGAGCTTGCGTTGAGCAAATACTGTCTGCATCACTTAAGCCAAAGAACTTAACTCCTTCATTGGTGGATTTTGCATCTTCATCGTCACTTTTATTCTCCTTATGATAAGCTACTAATAGATTATCGACTTTATTGTCATTTTCCGTTTTCATAGAATTCACAGTATTGAGATCGTTTTTAGGTTTCTCTATCTCTCTTAAGTCATACTTGTCATCGTTTACCGAGTCAATGTATTTGATGTCATTCGTCTTGAGCAGTGGCGACGTAGTCTTCTCCTCTTCAGACGGTACCCTTTGTTCATACTTGATAAATTTATCTTTACCTGGTATTCCATTAGAATTGGCTTGTTGTGTGTCCATTAGGCGGCTGAGCCTGCCTTTGTTAAGTACGGTTCTAAGTACGTACTTCAAACACACAAAATGTGTTCCTAGCTGTGTCTAGACACAGAGCACAGAATGATGATTTCAAAATTCTGTAAAAAAGTTGCTCTATGTCGAAGAGACAGTAGACTCTCTCGACCAATTTCTTAACCTTGGATCTCTTGCTGAGTACCGACAAGGCCTCTTAGAAATGCAAAGTGTGAGAGTGCAAGGATTGCTTGTTGTCGGGTTCATCAAGGACCGGCTAGTCCTCGATATCTCACTCTTTAAAAATTCACTTTTCAAATTGTCGCGCGGTTTACCTTTGTACCACGTTTGCTTTTTTGACATTAAGAATTAAAGTTTTGGTAGCGGGAGCATTTCAATACGTCCGAAAGCGGGTTAATCTGAAACAAAAAAAAAGAAAATTAATTTCTAAAGTTAAACTTAGGTTAAGCTTCCGCGAATTAATTAAATTAAAGCAAAATATATTTTGGAATATTTTTAGTCGCATTGATCGTTAATCTGTTCATTGTGTGTATATTATCACTCGTTGAACGGTAAAAGAAAACATTGCTAAGGAACTTACATAACTTTTTTTAACTTTACTAATTTAGATATGGTGTCACTATTAATGTTCCAATTTATTAATTAAGTATTCGCTATACATTCTACTGTAACAGGTATTTTAAAAGTTAAAAATTTCAATAATGAAACATTTAGTAATATTGTTTTCAAAACTATCTTCGAAGAAAAATTAATTAGGTAACTATGTTTACCTACTTCTATTATTTTTCTTCAGATTACGACTTACGACATCAAAGCCAGGTCATTGAACTTCGCGTTCAAGGGCGCGAAAAGTAGGCAAATCGCGTTAGTAGCGACCTTTCCGTAAATTTATTTACTGCGACCCATAATTGAATTATTGCCACCTACTACTCGGTCAAGTTAATATGACACCTGGGAGGCTATTCTGTATGTATCCGTCCATAAGGTCTAACATTTTCGTAATCATTTTTGGCATATTTAGACAAAAACTGTCTTTTCATGAATTTATAAGATAAGCGTTGTCACTGATAAAATTAGGCTACCGAATTAATAATATTGCTATAATTACGTCAGTCTGACGCGATGGCTTCTTTACCAGAACGTGAGCGATGGAATTTTTGAGGCAAGCTGAAAAAAACCTATTTGCGCATTGTTATTTTAATTCACACCACTCTTGCGCTATAATTAACCTATTCAAAATGCCATCAAAATTATCCGATATAACTCAAAAATACACCAAGAAAGTAAAAATGTCTTTTTCGACTTCCCGCCAAAACTCATTCACGAAGTTTCGGATAAGGGCATTCATAGTAGCCTCCCGTGTCATGTTATAAACTTAATAACCGAGTAGTAACTGCACGTTTCGCCTGGCCCTGTAACAGGCGTAGAACGCAGGCTATCTACGCAGATAAAAAGTGCGAGGTCGTGACAGCTAATGGCAAATTATTGCATTTATAGAATTCGTTTAGTCGGATTAATACCGATAAATGGCAGTCGTTAAACCTTGTCGAAGTTAGTTCGAAAACATCCGACAACGGGTTGGCCACAAGCCTGTATCCATCAATATTGGGGACTATAATATTATAATGGAGATTATTATAGATAGATAGCTAGATAGATATCATAAATTATAATAATTATTAGGTATATATTATTATACATATTATATAAGTATTACTTATATATTAATTATTATATATTATTATATTACATTGTATACCTATTATATCTATTGAAGTGTTTAACAAGGGCAGACGTAGATACTTTAAAGGATTAAAACGTGGATTAAATTTTGATTGATAGACAAAATTGCTGCGTAATTTAAGTTAATCTGAATTATCAGACGGAGAGGGGAATACAGGCGCGGTCGCAGCCTTCAATTTGGGGGGGGGGGCAAGAAATTTTGGGGGGGTAACTAAGAAATTTAGGGGAAGAGGTGTCCCAAATTGGCTTGTTTCGCCTTCCGTCAGCAGTGGTCTTTTAAAGCCTGATAGGGATGGATGGAACCTAATTCTAAAACGAAAATAATAATATTGATATCAATGAATCCCAGGAAACGATAGCTAAGGCTGCAATAAAAATGCAATCCTATTTCAACACCCGCAGGGTCCAGATTTGATTAACAGTGAAAGATTGAAACCTGATTAGGTTCTTACAATGGTTAGTCATTGACATTATTAAAACATGTTTGTACTAACATACCGACATTGGTTTATTTCCATTACAGCGAATTTTTACAAAATCATGATGTCATCGACCGCTGGTTTCGTTTTTTTTTTTTCTTTGGCACTTCCATAACGGTTGTTTCATTAGGAAGTCAGTTACGGATTCGGGTAATTTATTATTTGTGCTCAAAAAATATTGATAACAATGTAGGTAAAACAATAACCAAGTCCATGAAGACTTATTTGTCAAAAATTTATCAAAAAATATGTAGAAATAATCAATTTTAAAACCTCATCGGCATCATTTATAAAAACCCATAGCATATTTATAAAAATCTTAAAAATAAATGTAATTTATAAAATGATCTCCTTTATTTATTAGCTTGGGTGCACTCCAGTAACTAAAATATATTTTATAAAAAATAATCACGTACCTTAGCGCTTCTCAACGTGAAGCTAGAAAATTTAAATTGATTTTCTTGCAAAGTTCTCTCAATTCACACTTGGCAGTTTAATTAAAATCAGTAACCAATAATACTTTCTTCAAAAAAAAAACAGAGGCGTTTTCGATAACCACGATTTTAAAATTCGAATTTGAACAGCGCTATAAATTATTCAACAGCTGTTAAATGACGTCACCAAGTCGGAGCCCAAATACGACACGACTGATCAAAGCACCAGACACGCTTAAACTAACCAAACCGTACACATGGGCGCCATAATAACAATTTTTTTGTACACTGCTTTTTAATCAGCGATCAATATTGATAAAATCGTACATCTATTGATTCGTTAACTCTACATAAGCTCTAATAATATAACATCTATGCTTCTTTACTATTTCTAGGCTATCTATCGTAAGTATTTGATAATTGTAATTTATAAACATGACAATTAAGTATTTATTTGAACCATTTTTACTCTCCCACTGTTGGAGCTCTCGGAATTAAGAGGGATTTAGGCCACAATCACTACGTCCATGAGTCCACCACGCTGAGCGGGTTGATGAACATGACTTTCCTTTAAAGAATTTCGTGTAACTCACAGCCATGCACTATGATGGAAAACATCTTAATAAATATTACTGTGATTCCCTCACTATGGGGTATCGACAAATAAATACACGCATGCACATTGCGTTCAACTGGGGACCTCTTTGTGGACGCCTTTTTAGTGACTATTTGAAAATTACTTATCACTGACAAAATCAATGGACTGTGGATCTTAGGCAGATTGACTATCAAGTCTGTCGGGGAAAGTCGTCTAACTAATCATCGATATTCAAAATTCAAAAATTCAAAAACTTTATTCAGTCCACAATTTATGATAGAATGCTAAACAATAGTAGAAACTACCTAGTAAGGTAGATATGGATCTCATTTTAACATCAAATTTAAACTAAAACTTAATATAGGTTTAAGAGGTCACCATCTTGTAACTCTATTATAATCTATCCATGCAGGATCGTAGTTAAGACAGTTTAATTTTTGACAAGACTAAATATATTATTATCTTAGTAAGTACCAGGACGACCGAGCGTTGTTCGAATAAAAACAATTTACTTTCTTGGTTTAATTTCAAAAGAAACACTAATTTGCTTTGTGTTACTTAACAACGCCGTCTGAAATAGCACCCAATAAAAAAAAACACAAAAAATAAATAATAAATAAACGCAATATGGTTTTGAGTTTTGAACCCGGGCTTCTTGTTCCGTAGTTCCGTAGTAGAAGCTTTAATTCAATGAACGAAATTTTTATAGAGGTCTTTCAAATCGACATTGTCATTTCTTTGAACGTCGGATTGGCGGATGGCGTTTGACGGCGTTAGCCAATATGTCATTATGGGTCGTATTTTTCAGTTTATATTTAAGTGGATTAGCGCTGAAAATATTCTTTACAATTTAAAATTTCTAAAAATAAAACCTAGCTGGATCGATTTATCACCATCGAAACCAGGGGGTGATAAATCTACAAAATTTCATCAAAATCGTTAGCGCGGCGGCGCGGCGTTTAATGCATTAATGCATGCATATGCATTTGAATAAGCAGAAAGTAAAGAGCTGTAGGTACAACGCATTATCACGAATATATTCCTAATCAGTGCAAAAACATGTTCGTAGATTAGATAATCGCAAATCTGGGTAGCAAATTCGTTCATTATGCCTTTTTTTTTTTTGGTATCGGGGGGAAACCTTCAAAAGGTACCCAGCACCAAGCCTTGGAAGAGGATACCAGGTTATGAGGGATTAGACCTCACTAAAACCCCCTCAGTGACCTGCCTCTGCGCTTGGGGAGGACTCCGGGATCTCCCGTGGAACGCACCGGTGTCCTCCATACGCGACGCCCTGGAACGGCCCCATCTTTGGGAGAGCAGAGTGCTCTCCCCTTCCGATGCTTACGGCGGCATGCGGCCACGCACACACCGCCGTCCTTCCCGGGGCTGCTGGCTGGACGAGCTCCCACTCTCACCGCCCTCAGCCCCGGAAGCCCTCTTTTAGTCACCTCTTACGATCAGGCAGGGGATACCGTAGCTCTATTCTTAATCCCGAAGCTACAGGGACTTCGTTCATTATGCCTAGAATTCCAAAATTGTTAGGTATCACAAAACTTATCCAACAACTACTAGTGTATGGAAAAATGTTAGAGAGTAGAGTAGTATTAATATGCCATATGCGCGCATGGCCCGGCGGTTAGCGTAGAACGCAAACGATCTATGCAACTAAGCCAAACGGGCGCGGTCTGATGTGAGATGGGTGACCGCTAGTGGCAAAAAATTTCATGCGCGTTTCCGTGCTTCGGAGGGCACGTTAAGCCGTCGGTCCCGGTTGTTATCGATAGATAATAGTCGTTAAACCTTGTCGGAGGCCTTTTGGGGGCGGTTTGAAAACATCCTACAGCGGGTTGGCCACTAACCCGCATCTCCACCAACCCGCATTGGAGCAGCGTGGTGGAGTAAGCTCCAGGCCTCCCCAATAATGGGGAGAGACCCGTGCCCAGCAGTGGGACGCATAAAGGCTTGCGGCCAATGCCAAATTGTGCAGACTGTAGTATAGTATACCTACTTATGTACATTACAATACTTGTCTAAGTTATGAGACTACTAGCTGAAAAGAGAGCAAAAATATAGATCTACACAGGTAGATCTCTATCCGACATTCGGATGTCGGATATGATGATTGTATGAGCAATCGCAATAAGATACAAGAAATACGTAAATCGAAACCATATAAGAACAGTGTGGTGGAATAAATTCCAACCCTCCCCAACTATGGGGAGAGACCCGTGCCCACTAGTGGTACATAAAGATTTGCTTAGTTTTTAAATCAAAAAATCAACACTAAGTAAGCATGTTTTTCTTAGGTGATATGAGCAAGTCTTATCTTTGTTCATCGGAAGGAAAAAAAACCTCCGAGTCTTATTTTAAAAGTGTTTTCTAAACACCTGTACACCAACAGGAACTAACCTTTTTAACTTATTGTATTAGCAACAATCGTAATAAATCTCGTAATAAGCTCTGTGACTTTTACTGCCAGAATGCATTGCAGTCTGACCCGCGTCGAGTTGGTGGGGTTCTTTATGTTAGTAATTATAGTATTCTGTGCTATCAACCATCACATCACATACCAATTTTATGTGGTCCTATTTGGAAATGTATGACTTATCTACTCTCTTAACAAGGAATATATGAAACCACTCAATAATTATTATCTATCTGGGCTAAGTACCTTCTAATCATTAGGTATCGCCTGGATCTAGTCTGTCATACTCTTTACAACTTTGTCTAGAAATGATTCAGGGCCGCTTTTTAATCCCCAGAAATAGTAATTGTAATTAGTCAGTTAATATTATTGCTATCCTTTTCTTATGTTATATTATAAGTAAGAGTATCGAAGACATTACCTACTTATATAGGTACATTTCGATTTGATGAATAATATTATCCGGGGATGGAAAAATTGGGCCTCAAATTGCATGGAATCGATATAACTGTAAAAACTGAAGTTTTCATCATCTTATTTGTTAGCAATTATTAATTTTATTATCTTATTTGTTAGCTGGCAATGGGTTAACATTGACACACGCGAGAGTTATCACTTCGTCAACCCCATAGTCCATAGACTTAGCAAATACTACCGTAAGTATATCCTAAGTCCGAAATCTTCAATAAGTGGGACTTTTACAAACTTTCTGGAACATTACCTAAAACTGCCTTAACAATTTTTAGCCTACCGCAATAATTTGTTCTTATGTAGCCCAATTAAATAATAATTACACGCTGAAGTTGAATGTAAGTTGATATGGGATATTATCGACGATATTATCGCGACCATGTTGTTTTAAAAGCATTTTATCAAAACAGCACGATTACAATAATCGTAAACCGATAATCTTAAAATCTTGACAATAGTGATTATGGAGTGTTATGCAATTTGCATAACTTATTTTTTGTGTTCTTTCTTTGGAAGAAAATTTAAATACAATTGAAATTATTTTTACCCTTATTAATGTCCCCCTTTTTTTTTTGGTATCGGGGGGGGGAAACCTTCAAAAGGTACCCGACACCTTGGGAGAGGATACCGGGTTATGTGGGATTTGACCGCACTAAAACCCCCTCGGTGGCCTGCCTCTACGTTTGTGAGGACTCCGGGATCTCCATAGGAACGCACCGGTGTCCTCCACGCGCGGCGCCCCATAACGGGCCCATCTTCGGGAGAGCAGATGTGCTCTCCTGCACCTTCAGGTATTCACGGCGGCATGCGGCCACGCATACACCGCCGTCCTTCCCGGGGCTGCTGGCTGGACGGGTCAAGCTCCCACTCTCACCGTCCGCATCCCCGGAAGCCCCCTTTTAGTCGCCTCTTACGATCAGGCAGGGGATACCGTAGCTCTATTCTTAATCCCGAAGCTACAGGGACTTATTAATGTCCCCCTGCTGCGCTCTATTTCTTCGGGCGCGCATGTATCTATCTACCTATCTCATCTACAAATTTAGGGAAATTCCGGTCATAGTCCACTACGCTGGTAATGTGCAGGTTGATAAACAATATACTATAAAGAAGTAATAACATAAAGACAAACAAAATAATAAATATAATAGACAAAATAATATAAAGACTGCGACTGCGAAGCAGTTCGCTGGTGAAGTGTTACAATTGCGTCCATTTTTGCTGCTAGGTAATTTTGATGCTGTTTCGGTGGAGTAGGGCGGTTGCCGGCAGACATCACCTTGTGGATTAGCAGTGCAAATACATAGTATCTCAAAGGAAAAGCTTGCTTTTTGGTTGTGAGTTGAGTTGACGTCCTATCTAGTTGTCCATGAGCTGCAGCTACCACTTAAAATCACGTGATCTGCATGCTCATCTGAAACTTTATATAAATAGGTTAAATAAAAACCTTAAGTGCAAAGCGTTAATAGCAGGAAACGTAACCAATAGGTCCGTTGGAAGTGCTCCAGTCTCCAGTATGATTTATTGATTTAGCCGACCGCAAATTAGTCCATTTATCTTTCCATGCGAGGATATTTGAAGTTATTTAACTACCATATAGGTAGATATATAACCTTTTATCTATTGATTGTGGAGTATTAGCATCTGTTTAGAAAGAATGATAACCCTTCGAAACTACGAGAAAAAGCAAAAAAGCGCCCTAATCTTTTCTTACCTCGCACCATAGACTCGCACACTATTAGTATTTATTCGATAGTTATATGTAAGTGTTATAAGTAAGGCGTAAATCGAATCTATCAACAAAGAACTATCTGTTCTAATAGTACCTAACCTTAAAATCCTGTACATTATTACGACAGCGGAAAGGTTCCATTACACCTTTCCTAGAGGTTACTCATCATAACTGAGTTTATAATTAGCGAGGCCAGACCTTCAGTTTACGCAAGAATCCCGTCTAGTTTTCGGCAAAACGACACGATATTGGCCACAATCCAGGATTCAAAATACTAACATCGCCCAGACGAAGACGTAGATTAGGCGCCCATATTATGTACACGTAAATTGCATGAAATTTGAACGCCAATAATTTGCAGCGTTTTTAAACAATGAACGTGTGTGATGTCTGACGTTTACAAGGAAGAATCTGTAGTTTAGTTTGTGAAATCGTTTTTGTATAGAATTATAAAGCCATTGCAGCTCATATCAATACGCAATTTCAAACAACTCTTGTCCGAGGTCACACTCAGCAACGATACTATTACTAAGGCTAATGATCTGATTACAGTATAATTATGATGGTGTTATGGCAAAAAATGTTCCAGCTAGCGGCGATATTTTAGTAAGTAGGTATAGCAATTAAATTACAAAATACGACGAATCAAAAAGTCAAAATTGATTTGTCAAATCCGGCTCTGCAGTGGAAATACAGAGAAGACATGAAATAGTCTCTGTAATAGTACATTATATAAATCTATGATAATAGAATATAATAAATGGTCGAAACTCTTTTAATTATCGAAAAATCTCAATATAGACCTCAATATATCAACATTAATTCGGCGTCTTATAGATAAAAATCGACTAATTCTAACAGAAAATAATTTTAATTAGAATCTATATCAAGCGCCTGATTAAGTCAAAAGAATCACGTGTTCCAAGAAATAGTTCTGATATCAGATTATATCGACATTCAACAACACCGATTTGATTGATACCATCGATCATTTTCATCTTATCTGTGGATAAAAAATAATGATACGGATAATGCGTTCTAATGATATAATGATAATGCGTTCTAATGCATGCATTTATTGTTAACCATGTTTTTTTTAATATTATAAATCCTTCATGATTCTTCCTTCAAAACTAGCTTTTAAACTGCCAAAATATATGAAATTTCAGCATCCAAGTTTAAGTTGTAAATTAAGTTTATATATAGTTTTGTATCTTAAGTGTAATTAAGTAGGTAATAGTGATAAATTCTTCTTCTTAAGGGTTGGTTATTCTTTTAAACAAATGACTGATAAATGTTTAAAAGGAGTCAATACTTGAAGAGGGTGCGTTAATCTATACTAGATATCAATTTTATTCACTTTACATCTTTTTTAATCGTATAAGTACCTTAAACTAATGTTACAAAGGTTGTGCTAATTTCAAATGACATTCTCTTATTTTTTTCTCTATAATGAAACTATGTGCATATTGCCAGCGTCAAGTACCTATAATTTTTGCATCAAATTTTGCCGTAAAAAGACGAGTAACATTAGATAATGTCAGTAAGTCGTTAGTAATCAAATCTGTTAATTCAGTCAGATGTTCAAGTAAAGCGATGGCTATATATAAATTAAGTTTTTAACAAAAAAATAGAACCGACTTCAAACGGTAAAAAATAAAATTGTTCAGTACCTACTTCTTCTTGCTTATGGTAATGACTCTTAAAACTATTTTTGGAGTCGGGCCCTTACTAAAATGTCGTACCATTCGTTTTAAATGGGCACCGACAGTACAGACAGTGGGACAGTACCTACTTCTTCTTGCTTATGGTAATGACTGTTAAAACTATATTGGAGTCCGTGCCCGTTCAGAATTCGAAAGGTACACTATATTTACTAAAACAGGACATTTTACTAAGGGCCCGACTCCAAAAATAGTTTTAAGAGTCATTACCATAAGCAAGAAGAAGTAGGTAGGTACTGAACAATTTTATTTTTTACCGTTTGAAGTCGGTTCTATTTTTTTGTTAAAAACTTAATTTATTTCACTCTTTTTAGTAATTTTAATAATTCTGCACATATGCCATCTAATAGCCATCCTATACCCTGAAAGCATAATACTATCAGTCCAACTGAACGTATAAATTAATGAAAGAATTTGCTCTCAGCTCCTAACCGTTGAGGAGTTGTACCTTCAATCATCAGCTTAGCAACATGAGGTGATAGTTACCGGACACAAATATTTGTATTATGTTAAAAAATATGACTAAAAGAATGTGTGTGCCTATTAAGTTTCAGAGTTTCCCTCGATTTCCCTAGTATCACATCATCAGATTTTGCCATGGTGACAGTTGGACCACCTCAGGAATGTAAGATTTCCAACAAAAAACCATTTATTGAAAGAATTTGCTCTCAACTCCTAACCGTCATTGTACCTTCCATCATCAGCTCAGCAATATAATATGATGATAATTATACACAAATACCTGTTTTGCTTTAGTAAAAATATGAAAATCATTTGTTGTGCTATAAAATTTGAATGTTCCCTTCGATTTCTCTGGGATACCATCATCAGACTTTGACTTGGTGACAGTTGGACCACCTCAGGAATGTAAGATATTGAACAATAAACCATTTATTGAAAGAATTTGCTCTCAACTCCTTACCTTCGTAGTACCTTCCATCATCAGCTCAGCAGCATGATATAATGATAATTATACAAAAATGCCTGTTTTGCTTTAGTAAAAATATGAAAATCATTTGTTATGCTATAAAATTTGAATGTTCCCTTCGATTTCTCTGGGATCCCCTCATCAGACTTTGACTTGGTGACAGTTGGATCACCTCAGGAATGTGAGATTTGGAATAAAAAACTATTTATTGAAAGAATTTGCTTTCAACTCCTCACTGTTGCAGTACCTTCCATCATCAGCTCAGCAACATGTCATGATGATTACTATGCACAAATATCGCTTATGCTTCAGAAAGTATAAGAAAATCAATGTGTGTGCCTATAAAATTTGAGAGTTCCCCTCGATTTCCCTGGGATCCCATCATCAGATCCTGATTTGGTGACAATGGGACCACCTCGGGAGTATAAGCATACGAACAAAAAAAGAATTTTGAAAATCGGTCCACAAACGGCGGAGTAATCGGTGAACATATATAAAAAAAAATACATACAGCCGAATACAGTACCTCCTCCTTTTGGAAGTCGGTAATAAAGTATAATATAACCAGAACGTGTCCGATGGAATTTTGGAGGCAAGCTGAAAAAATAACTTTTCGCACTGTTATTTTATTTCTCAACACCCGTGCACTGTAATAAACCTATATCGAACTAAATGCCATCAAATTTATCCGATTTAACGCAAAAATACACCAAGACAATGAAAATAAAAAAACAAGTGCACATTAAGTTTTTCCGACTGCCCGCCAAAGTTGGCTAATGTTGCGCCAATGTTCTTAGATCCTAGTCTGTTTAGAAAGACAATAATAATATGGATCATACCGAGGTGCCCTGATATTCGCATATTTTCGTCTTTTGTTTTGTTTGGTTTTTTAAGCTCTTAAATTGATGATCAGAATCTGTCCAACAAATAGACGCTATTACCTATCAGTAACGTTGTAATCCAATAACCCTGCACTTCCAATCAGGATGTAATACGACCACATTACGCTACTAGATAATGGCTTCCCAGTTCCCACTAATGTCGCTGGCGCCAAGTTTGAACCAGTTCGCAAAGCCATTGCCTTCACCGTGCGTATCCGTCTGTCGGATTAAACTGACTGACGAACAGACGTAATGATTCTTGCCGTAATATTTTGGAGAAATGTCGTACTACTGTAATAGTTCGCCAGATGAAGTACCACCAGTCCCTGTAGCTTCGTGATTAAGAATAGAGCTACGGTATCCCCTGCATAATCGTAAGAGGCGACTAAAACGGCTTCCGGGGTTGTGGGCGATCCATCCAGCCAGTAGCCCCGGGAAGGACGGCGGTGTGTGCGTGGCCGTATGCCGCCGTAAGCATCTTAACTTGATTTTAACCCATAATAATCGTTAATTAGTTACTTCCCATTCAATTAGGATCTATATTTATTAGGTATATAACGCGAAAATTAGGAACTTCTGCGAATAGTTTGATCATATTATGTGTCAGTTTGATCCAAGCAACGCGACTAGTTTCAACTAGATGCCGAAACGGTCATTTGTGGGAAGCGATTATCCATGTAGCGTAATGTGGTCGTGTCCGCTGTTACATCCTGATAGTACGATATGTAGTAGTGGGTTATAAGATTACTTCACTACCGATAGGCATTAGCGACTTTTCATAACGTAGACTGTCTTCACAAAGAGGATAGATATGGCAATTTTATGAATTAAAAAACCCATCAAAAACAAAAGACCAAACTATGTGAAGTGTCAAGCAGCACCCCTAGAAGCCTTTTCTCTTTCTAAACAGGTTGATTAGTACTTCTTAACAGCGTTGATTGCTTTAGAAATTATAATAACTGCAGAATATGATTTTTAATTTCATTATTTTATTTTTATATACTTATCCATGCTGACCTGCTTATTTTGTCAATGTAATCTTCAATTACATTGACAAGAGCAGCGATGGCCGAGTGGTAAAAAGCCGCGGTCTTCGACGCGACCGATCCCAGGTTCAAATCCTCGACTCGCACCTCTGACAAATAAAAATTGTAATGTGCGATTTTATCGCTGCTCCACGGTGATGGAAAATATCGTGATATTTCATTGATTACGATGTTCTCCATCGCCGTGCATGCCTGAGAAAAATTCATAATTTCTCGAAAGCATGACGTCCACCAATCCGCACTTGGCCAGCGTGGTGGACTATGGCCTAAATCCCTCTCAATTGTGTGAGAAGGAGACCTGTGCCCAGCAGTGGGACATAAAAAAAAGGTTGAAAAAAAAATCTTCAATTCATCTGGATGATATCGTTATTGCAAGGTGAAAACGTCAATTACTAGGTCGTTATAATTTACGAGATGTTTCGCGTGGCGTACTAATAAAAAACGTTCACATCGCCAGCTGTTTTCAAAATCATTAAATTTATCGTCTTGTTAAAGTTTCACAAAGCTCACTCAATTTCTTATTTTCCGTCGACTCACCCACGCTGTCTGGAGTCTAAAGGCTAGATTGCACGTGATTCTTTCACGTCATAGTAGTGATGAATGGGTTAATATCTTAATGATGATGGGTGGTAAAACTGAGAAGTACAATTGCTGCACATATTTCTTTCGTAGTACAACAGTTTTTTTTATATAATTAAACCGAACAAAAAGGCAGACGGGCTGTGTGGTGTTAAGCGATCACCTTCGCCTATGGACACGGGCAACCCCAGGAGAGCCACCCGAGCATTGCCGGCTTTGGAGGAGAGCTTTTTTTACAGTATTGCTATTTCGGTTGAAACTTGGAAAGGCGCCGTTGTCGACTTGACTGACACGAGGTACCATCAGACGCCACTTTAGCAGTGCAAGTGCAAACGACTTCAGACAAGTCACAAGAAACAGGCTTGCTTGTGGCTGTATATAGATTAATATGGGCTACAGCAAACACTTAACGCTGCGTGGTCTGCGTACTCTTCGTGAAAAAAAAACATTGACTTCAATTCTTTAAATTTTACGGAAGGTGTTTGGTCTAAAAACTAGGAAAGAACACGTAAGACTTCGGTTTTCCACAGAATTACAGCTGGCCGGCCGAGAAAATGCAAGGACTTACGTATTAAAAAAATATTGATTGCTCCGTGAACCATCGTGATTCTATATTCTAGTAAGTAGCAATACTTAAATTTGGTCGCTTTAGAATCAATGCACTAAACACAAGATTTCTTTAAATAGCTCTCCTTTCGTAAAACATACCGCCAACTATGAATGATGTTGATGACTATTGATGACCGTTCTGCAAAACGTCTCCATAAAAACGAATAGGCTATGTGGTAAGAAAAAGCTATAAAACTTTGAGTATTATAACCTCAAGGTGTAAACAGAGATAAGCTATAAATTGCACCGTCTGTTTTCTGTGCTGAACCGGTTTAAAGCCTTCATTCAACGGGCTTGGTTGGGTTATTTATGTTTACCTACTCCTGTGCTTCTGCATTGGCGCCGCATCTGTATCTAAGGCCATTTCCTTTATTTTATAAATGAAATAATACCAAAGGCACTGCAAATAATACAAATCAATTACTCAGATATATAACTACTAAGACAGAATTATAAGGAAGGCATTTTTAAACAGATCTAGCACCACATAATTCCAATCATGAATGTAAAATAGTAGATACAGTACAAAGTGCAAACTGTAAACCTTTTAAACTCGAAGAGTCCTGATTACTGCTAATTAAAATTAAAAGATTCCTTTTAAACCCAATTGCTAGGTCGTAAAATGATGGTGAAGTGATGAGCGAGAACATTATGAGACCTGTGGCGAGTACGAATCTTAAACTAGGTTTCCGCCTGCAACTTTGCCGTCGTGGACCATTTTTCATGTGGACCATTTCACCATAAGAGTGAGATATTTATTTAGATATTTACTTTATCTCAAAACAGAAAATCAGATCAATCCATAACACCGTTGCGAATGAAGGACAAACAAACAAATAAAAAACACACTTTAAAATAAATAGTATTTGTGGCGTAGAACGCCGTCAAACGCCATCCGCCAATCCGATGTTCATAGAAATGCCAATGTCGCATGTCGATATTAAAAAGCTCTATAAAAATTTCGTTCATTGAATTAAAGCTCCCTTGGCCGAAAGGTTACGTGAGCTAACTGCGGAACTAGAGACCCGGGTTCAAACCTGAAGCAAAACCTTGCGTTTATTTTAATTTGTTGTGATTTTTTTTTATTCGTTTGAAATAAAACCAAGAGAATAATTTGTTTTTGTCCGAGCAACGCTCGGTCGACCAGATACTAATATTTATTCTTATGGCATTAGTATGGATTCTGACTAGTGCGTGCAATTATCGAAATTTTTCGATAAACGATACTCCGATTTTTATCGATTTTTTTGTCGATAAAAACCGATAATTTCCGGTTTTGTATTACGTTATTATAACAAGAAAAATACTTGAATTCTTTGTTCAACGTTTATATAAGACTCTTAAATTTCCTAAAAATCGACATTATTTCTATAAGGATATTGTTTTACGTTAAACTGTGGTTTTATATGAACTAAAACTACAAATTAAAATAACAAATCAAGTTTTATTTAAAACATTTATTTGAAAACAAAACATAAAATTTTTCCTGTGAAACAAATAAATAATGTAGTTAAAAGAACTAAAAAACACGCTTTTGTGAAAATACGAACTAAAAAGTAAAAAATAAGAAGAAAATGTATTTTACTGTAAATAAAGCGTGGAGTGGTTTTTAAGATACTATTGACACCATGCACCCCACCATGATTGTTGCAGCATGTCATTGATATGCAGAATGAATAGTGTAGGAGACAGTACTGAGCCTTGGGGAACACTGGCGTTAATGGGCTTCATATCTGAGCAGCATCCGTCAACAACGACCTTAATCTGCCGCTCAGACAGAAACTTTGCCACCCATTTACATAGCCTCAGGGGAAGACCGTAAGATGGAAGCTTCGCGAGAAGGGCCCTGTGCCAGACCCGGTCAAAGGCCTTTGCAATATCCAGGCTGACTGCCAGAGCCTCCCCGTTGCCCTCGACGGCTTCAGCCCATCGGTGTGTGAGGTATACCAAGAGATCACCGGCCGACCGGCCCTGGCGAAAGCCATACTGACGATCGCTGATCAATCGGTGCTTCTCAAGATACCTAAGGAGCTGCGTGTTTATAACACGCTCCATCACCTTAGAGAGCAGGGAGGTTATCGCAATGGGCCTGTAATTGGACGGATCACTGCGGTCACCCTTTTTCGGTATTGGGTGTACTAGGGCTACCTTCCACGAAGACGGTACTTTACTAGTGGTGTAGGAAAGCGAGAATAGGCGCGTTAAGACGGGAGCCAACTCGGGAGCGCACGTCTTTAATACGATCGCGGGGATATCATCCGGCCCGCTCGACTTCTTAAAATCGAGGGTTAGCAGAGCTCGTCTGACGGCCTTTTGAGTGAAACGCACGTCCTTCATCGAGCTCTCACACTGCTAGATGGTCAGCGGTGTGGCACCTCTGTCGTCCAGAGTCGAGTTTGAGGCAAACAGGGTACCCAGGAGATCGGCTTTCCCTTTTGCCGTGTGAGCCAGAGTATCGTCCGGTTTGCGTAAAGATGGTAGAGGCGACCGACAGAAGTTACCTTCGACAGCCTTGGCAAGTGACCAAAAAGCTCGACTCCCGCAAGGGTAGCTTGATAGACGCTGGCCAATTCTGCCGACGTGTCTAAACTTCGCCTTGGCTATTTGCTTCTTTGTCGAACGGGAGGCAGCGTTGAATTTTTTCCGAAGCTTAGACGTTTCGGGGTCCCTACGCGCGTGCGCATCAGCCCAGGTTTTAAAAGCTTCTTGCTTAAGTCTAAAAGCCTTAGCGCAAGAACCATTAAACCAGGGCTTGTTTCGCCCGCCAATGGATACTACAGAGTTGGGAATAAAACCAATCATGCCCTGTCGTATCACATCGGCTATCGATTCCGCACACGTGCTAGGATCACCCGAGGTGAAGCACAGCTGCCTCCAGGGGTAGGAAGCCAGGATTCCCGGAGTCCATCCCAGTCCGCTGACCCGTAATGCCAGACTTGACGCTTCCCATTGGGTCGAGAACCTTCTGGGGGCGGCAATGGTACGGCAGAACGAACTTACCAGGCAATGGTCAGAAGTCCCAAGTGGGGCCCCAACCGTCACCCGGTAGTCGGATGGATGGGTGGTCAGCAGTAGGTCCAGCAGAGACGCAGTATGGGTCTCAATATCTGGTACCCTGGTACCTCTGTACCACCTGCGTCAACCCATATGCCAAGGAGAAATTATAAGCGGCCCTGCCAGCAAAGTCGGTGGTTCTTGATCCCAGCCATTCAGTGTGGTGGGCGTTGAAGTCACCCAGAACCACCAGCTCAGCCGAAGGACACAGTTCCAGCACTCTGTCGGACGCCTTTTGGACGTGCTCAAATAATCGAGTCGTCTCCGCGTCTCCGCTATAAGACCTATAGAGGCACGCATATATTCGGGTTCTAGCCTCAGCGTCTACACGTGCCCAAAGCACCGATAGGTTAGTTCCTTGTGAACTTTATGAAACTACGATGAAGCACACGCCTAATCTGGAAGTTTTGTACATAGCTCTTTTGAGTACCCAGCCTACTTCTACTGACAGCGAGCGTGCATTTTCGGTAGCTGGAAACTTTGCGCCGAAAATTTGTAGCAGCCTAAGTGATAAATCACTTAATGCATTGACCTTCCTAAAAGTAACGAAAAAAAAACTTTGAATATAATTTATGTCTTAGAAACGACAAAATTTATGTTGTAAACATCTTGAAATCTTGTAACTTTGTTTGTTTTTATCGTGCATGTCCAAAATAATGTCGCTTATTATTGTTACATTATCTTAATTATAATGATCTCAATTATTGTAAACCAAAAAGAAGTTTTGAAACAAAACTGGTATTAAAAGAAACTGTAATTAAATAAACGTTAATAATTATAATACTGGTTTCTTAAGGCTGTCTTTTTCTTTAAAATATTGAAGCTAGACACCAATTTTAACAAAATGTTCAAATTCCCGATTCCTGGGAATCCCTGAGAAATTTCCAAAAACAATCTTGATTCCCGGAAACGGAATATACTCGGGAATCCCGAAACCCAAACTCACACTCGCTTGCGGGCGCGAATTTCAAAACATGTCTCGCTCGCGGGAGCGATGATGGGTCATTGGATTTTTTATATTAATTTATCGTTTATCGGTATTTTTTATCAAAATTTTCGATAATTATCGCTGAAAAATATGAGACAATTATCGATAAATTATCGATTATCGAATACCGGTTTGCATGCGCTAATTCTGACATAGAGCTCGACAAGTGCATTCAAGTATAACGTAACTAGGTAGGCAAGTTGATCAAGGACATTGGAATTCTATACATGAGAAACATACCTACAGTAAAACACGGCGATAGTTGCATACTAAATCAATTCGTAGTCACTATCAGGAATACTCACAAGTAATATCACCTACACATTTTGATATTAAAACGACATGGTTACTAAAGATACATCTAATCTATAAAATTCTTCTGTCACAGTTTTAGTTTTATACTCCTTCGAAACGGCTAGACCGATTTTGCTGAAATTCAATATGTATATACAGTAGGTATATACTACTATATTGAATTCCATCAAAGTAATTTTATACCCCTAAGTGTTAAGGGTGGCTCACCTTAATTTTTTTTAATTTTTTGGACAAAGTTTTTTGGTAAGTAATTTTATTATGGTGTGGCATTAAAAATACATACAACCCCAAATTTTCACCCTTCTATGACCAAATCCTTTTTTTAATAGCCATAGTGGGGTCAGCTAGTCTTGTATATATTAATAGCGCAAACTGATTTTTGTCCCAGTAATTACGGCCTTGAGCTCCAGCCGTAAATGTGCAGAAAAATAAACAATGTAATAGTAAATCAATTTAACTAATAAAAAATAAAAATTTAATATTCCCATATAGTAGTACCGACCGGTCAAATAATTGTTGTTAGTTCGTGCCTAATTAAAAAATGCGACCTTTGAAGAACAAGAGGCGTCTCTCATTACTTTTTTTTCGAATGGCGTCTTGGTTTTTTGACCATTATGCCAATGTTAAAGTAGGTGAGCATGCGTGCGTGCAAAAAGTGCATGTTACGAGTAAGTTGAAGCCCATAGACATCGTGGCTTTGCAACTGCAACTTGTCATGCAGGATCGAATTGTATCTCTTGCTGCTGTTTATCTAGTACTCAATACACAACCACACGTTTTACACTTTATACGATGAGGATACGTTATATAAAGATACCAATGACCTCAAAAATACACTGGCTCTTTGCTCACCAATATACGCCTAGAATGTGAATATCCTCGATCAATATACGTGCCACTGGACTTTGGAATTCCCGTTAAATGTTGCATTGTTATGTAAACGTTTAATGCACTTGTTGAGCTCCGTGATGGTTTATAAACACTACCTCGCAGTGATATTAATGGAGGAGTGAACTTTATAACCAGCCAATTGGGGTTAATGAGAATCTTGTTCAATTTATTTAGATTGGCCTTTTGTGCATAGAATGTATCTTTATATTTATGAGAAGATACTTTATTTTGTACCTTGTACGTTAAAATTATAGCCCTTGAATTTACACATACAACCAGAAAGAAACTCGAGTCTGAGGTCGTGAAATAATGACGCTCCCTTCCTGTAAATGTATAATTTACGAGATCTCTTTAATGGTCAAAACAGAAATCACAAAATATGAAACCCTTAAATCAAAAAGACATAACAGTAAATTATGTTCAATCGCTTCCAAAACAAAACAATATCATAACAGTGTCTTTTGCATGGGACCAAAAATATATAACGGTCTACCGGAATTCCTCAAAATTAAAACGGGCAACGAATTTAGAAAAGGACTTAAAACGTATTTACTGAAAAAGGCGTATTACTCAGTCACTGATTTCAAAAACGATAAAACGGCATAAAGGAATTCCATAAAAACCTGGGAGGTTTTTTCCGCCGGCTTTTTTTCCACTCAGTGTACAAACACCCTGTGATATGGGGGGTGGTTGGTCTGTGTGGTACCCAAAGGTGACGATCGGAACCGATCCGAAATATAAATAAATAAATATTTTAATTTATAAAAGGTGCAATATGGGACACATAAAAATAATAGTAAAATAGATGTAAATGTACATTTCGTAATTGTATTATAAGGTAGTTTAGTTTTTTTCCTTTTATATTTTTATCATTGCATGGGTATTTTTGCATACCTCATGAAGGTAAATATGGCGAACTGAATATATATAAACAGGTAAATATGGCGAAGTAAATATATATAAACAACTTTGTAAACACCCATATTTGTGCAAATAAATGTCTTTGTCTTTGTCGTATAAACAGCAACTGCTGAGTGGTTTAAGACTTCGGACGCCGAAGCCTACTTAACTTAAAGTTTCTTAAAGGTAGTTCTGTAAACCATCTTAAAGTTCTGTAAATCATGAACTCACACTAAGCCAGACAATGACATAAATCCTTATAACTTTAAGAGAAAATCTGTTCACAGTAACATCTAGCTGGGTTGATTTTGATTTTTACGTTTGTCACTCCACCCGCATCGTATTTTCTGAAGGAGAAATCTAGTTTTTCGGAGACGAGGCTATCGGCACTAGGCTCTCTGCAGATTTTGAGAGATAACACCAAAAAGGCAGTTAAATTTTTAAATTAATTCGTCGTGCTGACCTGATTGAAGACACATAAACCACGCCGTAACTTCATGTCACTTTGATTCACTTACACTACACACGGCGGTTTTTCCACCAATCGTCTATCTAACCTTTTACAACACAGTATTTCCACTGGCTCTCTACACGTTAACTAATTTGCTTTGTCCCTTTATTCCTTCACTTACTACCTAACCAAACATTTTGCCACATCCAATTACAAGAGTCGCAATAACACTAAAAGACATCGTTTACAAAATTGCGACCGACGGCCACTCCGAGGTGAGTAGTGATGACGTCAGTTGGCACTCTGGACATGGTTGGCACCTTGGCCGAGTCTAACGGAAATGTGAGAATAACTCGGGATCATGTAAAAAGAATCATAAGGCCAGAAATAGTTTAACGAAGAAGCTGACATCTGTTTAAAGATAAGAAAGTTTTTTAGGTACATGCATATGAAAAAGATGATAGTTCGAGGACCTACAAACAAACTATGCAGTTTCTTCAATCGAATAATGTCTTACATCAATATAGTGGTGCCGCTGGACAAAAGATTCACGAAGATGACTTCTGGTTTGCAACTACATCTACTCTTACTATGTATAGCGTTACTAATAGTTGGTAAAATATGACAATGGTAGAACTTCTTCAGAGGCTTAAAGTCGCTCTATGTACCTCGATCGAAGATTTTCTCTCTCCAGCTGGAGTCGAAGAATTGCAAAATTGCAAATATCCAGACCTAGAGATTCGATATCAATTTCAAATTTATATCATAAATCAAACGTACGAATCGAACGTATTTACTTGCTCAAAGGCTCAATACAAAACAGGACTTCTTATTATATATATTAATTCTTTATCAACCGTTGCCCTCGTCTCGTGGTGTACCATGGACTAAAAGCCATCAATTACAAAAAAAAACCTGTATACCAGCTGTAAGACGTTAGAAATGATTGGAAAAATAATATTAATCTTTTTTAATTCCACGATATAAGTACTTTTTTTAGAGATAATACAAGATGGATGTAAGTCATATCACTGCCTGTCATGTAAACAATGATTTATAGTGAATGTAAGCGATTAGATTGGTCGTGATACAGTAATACTTGTGTCGATTTGTAATTTATATCATTACTAATGACCCAGCCCGGCTTCGCTTGGATGATTTCAATTTATATGATTATTGTAATCTATCCCTCGCGGCCTCGTCAACAGTACATTTTTGTGGGACAAAAGAAGTCTATGTGCTATTCCACGCTATGATCTATCTCTGTGCCTAATTTCATAGAGATCCGTTCAGCCGTTATCGCGTTATTGAGCAACAAGTAATAGTTAATACTAAAGTACATTTACAAAGACAAAGATTTTTATTTGCACAAATATGGGTGTTTACAAAAGCTGTTAATACATATTTAGTACGCAATATTTACCTGCACGAGGTATGCAAATACTTATTACAAAGATAAAAGAAAAATTTGATTATAACACGATTTATAAAAATGTATATTTACATCTTTTTTATTATTAAACCTCCCAGGTTTTTGGGTGTTCCAGGAATTCCTTTATGCCGTTTTATTGTTTATGAAATCAGTGACTGAGTAATACGCCCTTTTCAGTAAATACGTTTTAAGTTCTTTTTTAAACTCGTTGCCCGTTTTGATTTTGAGGAATTCCGGTAGACCGTTATATAATATTTTCGGGCCCGTGCAAAGTATTGTTTTGTTATTATAGCGATTGAACATAATTTACTATTAAGAGTTTTATATTTAGCGCTTTCAATTTTGATCAGAAATAATTGTATAAAGAAGGAAGAGTCAATTATATTTATAAATTTTGAACGTGTGGCCTACAAGGATCCGTTTGTTTTAGCTTAACGTGGCACCATCGTACGCATGGTATGCATTTAGAACTGCCGTTTTGCTTACAACCTTTGTGACTGCCATGTTAGTTTGATATCTATAGGTATAGGTAGTCCTAAAAATGTTGTTGTTTCTATTTCAGATATCAACTTTCCTTCCTAATATAAAACAATTGATTTTCTTGGTTTATTTTTAAGCAAAACATTCATTGACTCAGTGTTACTTAACAAAGCCTTTTGAGATACCTAACTCCCAATTTTAAAAAAATGTCACAAAAAATAAAAAACGCAACTTGCCTACTTGAGATTTGAACCCGGATCTCTAGCTCCGTAGTCAGCTTTCGTAATCATTCGACCAAGAAAGCTTAATTTCCATTGATGAAATTTTTATAGAGGTCTTTCATATCGACATTGTCATTAATTTATTTTGTTTGAAGGGCGGATTGACGATCGACATTTGACGGCTTTCTACGCCACAATAGTAATAGATGTCAGTAAGAGTAATTTTAAATTTAACGGCATAAACATTAAATAAAACGACAATTTCTATCAATAAAAAATTATGGATCGATTTATCATCCCGAAACCAGGGTACTAAATTTCATCAAAATCTTTGGAGCCGTTTACGAGATTCAAAAAATATATTTTGATAGGTATATACAAGAATTGCTCGTTTAAAGGTATTAAATTATATTTGTTTTATCGATTTTATATTTTTATTTATAATACTAGTATAGATGAGGTTGTAGATATTTTTTCATGTAAGTAGTAGTCTGCTCGAATGATATCAAGCCATAGTAGTATCAGTAATCAACGCTTACGAAAGATGAAATGTATGTACATAAGTAGTAAGGGAGCCCTCGAGGCTAAATGTGTATTTAGCAAGCTTTCAAGAGGACCTAGCATTTCACACATTAAGCGATAGGAAGGTACCTAATAAACAAATGAACAGGGCAAGGTACAAAAAACCCTTTAAAAACGTTAGAATTTGATGTTTTTCGTCTCATCGGTGAGGAGAACGCCTATAGGGTTTTTTTTTTTCAATAAAGGATCAAAATCTTTAAATCGGCAAATTGAAGTAAAGTACTTAGATTAAATAATGATAAGTGATATTTCGATTTTAATACGAAATAAGTGAGTGGTATGGATACTAAACTGCGAAATAAAAAAATATCTTTTCGGTAAAATCAAACGAGTTCGAATTATTATTTTTGTTATTTAAATCGTCAAACTTCTTCGTCAGTCTTCTTATCAATTCTTATGTTCCAATTTTGACTACCGGAAGTAAGAGACAACATCCAAAAACTTCAGCTTTCTATTTAGAGCACTTCTTAAATTGTGGGAGTGCAATTACACTTCACTTCTGACGCGCTCGAGAAAATCGATAATCCCCTCTCGGGTTCCCCTACTAATGACCGAGTCTGACGTCACTTGGCAGCCAGCAGACTCCAGCGGCAGACTATCGGAACGTGGAAATAACTCAAATAACTCACAAAACACTATGGCAGTTATATTTCCAGAGCGTCCCACGAATTTTTAAATTTCGAAACGGCTGGTGTTTCTGGACGAAGTTCAAGAGCAAAAGCAACTGTCTCTTAATAACAGTTTTTTTCTTATTCGAGAACGTTACCACAAGTTAATTTGAATACTCACTTCAGTTTATTAATGAGTAGGCCCAAAGGGAAAACAAAATAAATTAAATTCTTAATTCAAAATTTATCAAAATTTTATTCCTTTTCAGCTTTACGAATTGCCTTTTGGTCGTTTGACCATTTTGCCAATGTCAAGAAAACATTTGTATCCAGTTTTTGTCCGTTTCGTTGAAAAATAACGGAAGTCAAGTCATGCCTAATGGAGTTTTGGAGGCGACCAGAAAAAAACATGTTTTCCAACCTGTTATTTTATTTCACTACACTTGGACACTGTAATTAACCTATATCGAACAAAATACCGTCAACTTTGAGAGATATTCAGCTATAACTCAAAAACACAAAAAAAGGAAAAAAGAAAGAAAGTGAAGTAGGTAGGGGAGTAGGTATAATATAAAGCAACGAGTTAAGAAAAAAGATGAGCTCAAATTTACTCTTTCTTACTTTCTTTTCTTACTTTCTTTTCACTTTTTCAGTAAACTATAATAATATAATAATTATCAAAGAGTATACTAAGATAAAATTCGCAATATATACTTGTTATCATCAAATATTTGGTATCATGCAAGAGTGAAGCTAGCTTGTCACTACGAATTTCATCGTAAGAATAAACACTTCATTCAATGACGTCACTTTTAATTTTCGAAATGGTGTAAGTACCTACTTTTATCCTTATCTTTTAGTCCACGAGTTCTGATGGCCCGATAAAGTTATTTTTTACGATGGACGTGAATTGTGATGGCGTTGGCGTTATTACAACGAAAGTTCTATTTTTTCTGTCTTCATTCATACTTTATTTATGCAGTTAATGAGTCATGTAAATTAAATACAGGTTCACTGACTTCGAAAAACTGTTTTGGACCCATTTAAATATAAAAAGTGTAGAGAAATCTATAACAAGTTAGTAAATTTTAAAATTCAATTTGAGTTGAATTTTTTCGGTTTACCAAAAATTAAGTATATCGGTGGCTTTTTGCCCGCTTAGGATTTCCTGCCTTCCCTTTGAAGATTTCCTGAAAAGGCATTAACGCTGCCTTTATACCTACTTAGTTCCCTGCTATGCTACTAGTCGTTAAAAATTGTCATACTTTTGTAGATGGTAGAACTATTATGGTTCGCCCGGGGAAGTACCACCGCTGCACCCACTACTGCCGTGAACCCACTCTATTGTGTTTTGGTGGAAAGGTGTAGTTGCCGGCCACACTTACATGAGGCGACCACCAGCCTCCGGAGTAGCAGCGCAACTGCATACGACCTCAGACAAAACTTACCTATGCTTGCTTGAGGTTGTATGTAGATGTCCATGGGTTGCAGCGACTACTTAAAACCGCGTGGCCTGCATGCTCGTCTGCTACTCCATTCAAATAAAAAAAATACTTCTAGACTTCTAGTCATAATTATCTTGGTACTCAAACACATTACAATAGCTATACAGAACCTAGATTGCAATTGCCATCGCAATAACATAAAAATTGAACTGAATATGAAAATCGTCCGTCTCGGGGTCTCGGTCAACTCTCGCTACATTTTTGCAAAAGTTCAATGAATCGCATTACTTCCTCGTCAAACAAGAGCTCTTTGTATTAAGCCGGAAGTATGTAAACGTACCCTTAGCCTTATCGAGTAGCAAGGCTATATCAGAACAAAATTAACGTCAATGTTTCTCAGTATTGTTTTATAAATAGGTCTCACTATTGAATGCTATAGCGTTACTCAACTTTTTAGTTACTTATCCCTACTATATAATATTATAAATTAGAAAGTAACTCTGTCTGTCTGTCTGCTACGCTTTCCCGCTTAAACCGCTGAACCAATTTTAATAAAATTTGGAAGACAGATAGAGTGTATCTTAGGTAAGGACATAGGATGGTTTTTATCCTAAGGGTTAGGTACCCTGGAAGGGTTAGGGTTATGAACGGGACCACGCGTGCGAAGTCGCTGGCGGAAGGCTCGTAGTATAATAAGTACATAATATGTAGGTACGTGATTTTAACTTACACGTGATATTTTTAGTCCAAATTAATTAATTCAATTACGATAATTTTAATTACGAGAATAATTAAACTGAAATGTTGAGCCATTATATTAAATTTTATAACACATTCAAGGACAAATTTTAGTAAAATTCTTTATTATGCATATCTTGTCTGTAACTTCATATTGATTCTTTGACTGGATTAAGCAGACTTTAGTTAATTAAGTAATTTACACTTCAAATATTTTTGTTATAAGAACGTAACTCCAACTACTCACATTGGAGCAGCGGGTTGAAGTAACCAGTGCTGTCCATGGGGAAGACCCAACAGTTGGACGTAAAACAGAGTGCAGCCAATTTCTTACTACTCGGTCAAGTTAACATGACGCCTAGGAGGCTAGGAGGCTACTCTGTACGCCTGTATCCAAAACTTCGTGAATTTTCGGGCCTCGTTTTTGAGTAAGACTGACGAAATTCTACAAATATTATTCATTCAATGGCTTAATGTTATCAATGAGAACGCAAATCTTATAAATTCATGAAATCTGTTTAAATATGCCAAAAATGATTCTGAAAATGTTAGAACTTACGGACGGATACACAGAATAGCCTCCCAGGTGTCATGTTAACTTGACCGAGTGGTAGTTTAGTTTGGGATCGCTTGATTATAAATTTGATATTGAACCATAGTATTCATTACGATGCCAGCACAATATGTCTGCGTACGCAATGTACGTATCGAGCTCAAATGAACGCACTCGACTCAATTACTTGGAATGTGTGCCTTTCCAGAAGCTTCCATGCAACGTGAGCCTTGGTTTGTCAGTTGTTACTATGGGGACTGCTTCTTAGCTTATAGAGGTTATCAATATCACTTCGAACTCATAACCCCTTGGACACACACATGTAAGAACATAAACAGAAATTAAAAAACGAGTTAAACGAGTTAAAGAGTTTTCTACTCTACAAGAACTTCGAGATACATATGATTGAACTATCCGTATTGAGCTGCAACATCTTTTTTTTCATGCCACTTTTTACCGCATTGATAACATCGGTTTTTTCACGTAGAGTCAAAGTCTTTAGTTTCCGCTTTGTACTCATGTTGTTGTTAGTTAACTGCTAAAATAAATACTGATGGACAAGCTCTGCTAAAAGTAATCGTGTCCTTTGTCGACAAGGAAATGAATGTATTCATTCATTGCATGTAGGGTTGCCATCCGTCCGGGTTTCCCCGGATTTGTCCTAGTTTAGAGGGCGTCCGGGGAGCGTCTGGACCGGACTTTATTGGTAGTCCAGGTTTAAAAAGAACGAGGTTTGGGCCGCCCGCGACACACGCACTGTGCCCGCACGCCGCGGTCAGCCGACGAACCGACTCGCTAAATTCACCGTCCCCCGCTGTTGACAAGTCTGGGTTTTGGGCTCTAAAATCCGGGGTTTTAACGCGTTTTGTCCTGGTTTACATATTTTAGAGATGGCAACCCTAATTGCATGTGTATAAGACAAAAACAATATATCTATTAGAAGCCCCGAACCCGAATATTCTTTTTGGATTTTATTGCTATTATTTCGGGGAATTCCAAGTAAGACGTCATTATTAGTCATTATATTTTACTAACTACAACTTAATAATATATGTTACATAATATATGTTATAATACTTATGATGTTGATAAATTACGTGTCACGTGTTTGTCCGCGATGGACCCCTAAACTACTTAACAGATTTTAATAAAATTTGCACACCGTGTGCAGTTTGATCCAACTTGAAAGATAGGATAGCTTACATCTTAATTTATAGTTGCAATTTTTTTTTTGATAGCTTAAGGCAGGACAACGTCTGCCGGGTTCCCTAGTAGAGTATAAATATGTATTATCAATAGTTCGTAGGAAAATGACAGTTAGGTACTACCTAAGTCTAAATAATTCGAGATACCGCGTATTTTAGGGAAGTTCAGCGGAAGGGAATGGCAATTTTTTTCGACTTACTGAGGATTTCGACTTAACGAGGTTTGAGTTATAGAGATTCCACTTCATTGAAGATTTTGTCTTACTGCTGCTCGCGAATACCTACTAACAATTGGGTCATACGGGTCATCATCAACAAGTGTTAAAAAATTAATAGTACTGTTTTTAATTTAGAACAAAGGAGATAAAATGCAGACATTTTTGAAAAATTTACACCCAAAGCCAAGACGATACAATAGGGGTTGATGAATTATTTTACAAGTCTTTTCAGGCGTAGGAAACTGCGTACCGGTTTGTCTAAACAAATAAATAGGTAATTCCATCGTACCGTATCGAAATTACCTACTTACTACCTGTGCCTCGCGGTTACACCCGCGTTAGACAGGATCATTACCATAAAGTGAAGTCCTTCTGAAGTGCCGCTGGACCGGCTTTTTTGAAGGACTATTTAAGATAAACATTTCCATCGTACATTACATATGTGTAACTCTAGCGGTTTTGGCAGCGCACGCCAGAGTAGCTCTACCATCTGCGAGCTTTTTTCCTACTTACTTGACACTTATCGTCATGTTTTGGACAATTCACACAATATCTTTATAAATTGTAGCCTATATGTTATTCTGATGTATAAGCTATATTATTGTTAAGTTTCATTAAAATCCATTCAGTAGTTTTACGTCAAAGAGTAACAAACATCCATACTTACAAAGTTTCCCGTTCATAATATTAGTAGGAAGGAAGTAGGATAAATGTGCACTAGAATAAAAAATGACGTCACTGGTACATAAATAATTACCGATAAATGTAATGCAACCCAGGATGCACGTCATCGCCATGACGCATACAGAACGCAGGACAATAGATAATAATATTATAATGTGTTCACACAAGGTGTAAGGTCATACAATAAATGTTACCACAAATATTTTTTTATGTAAAGAAAACCAGCAAACAGGCATACGGGACACCTGATGGCGAGTGGACACCGTCGCCTATGGACATCTGCAACACCAGAGGGGTTGCCTATGTGTTGCCAACTTTGTAATCAAGGGCTTTTTAACGCCTTTCTTGAAGAATTCCATGTCGTGGCCTGTAAATACTGTGAGTTCAGGACTTCAGGTCTATAAGATTGTGTTGTGTATGAATGAATTTCTTTTCTGTTTTTGACGACCGTGTGGCGCAATGGTTACCATGCCGGACTGCCGATTGGAGTCCCGGGTTTGATTTACGGCGAAGCAGAATTGAATGATGAGTTTAAATTTCTGTTCTTGTGTTTCTGTCTCTGTGTGTCCATAGCACCCACGACACAGGGTACCTATATCTATCTTACTTTGAGGCTATGAGTGTGAAACGTTATGAGAAACGCTTCTAGGGTTTACATACAATGCAGTACACAAACAGCACAGAAGATTTTGTTGTTCTTACATAATATTCGAGAGGAGGGCGACCAAAAAGTGCATCACTTTTGCCAAGCCTGATTTTTTAAATGATATCACATTGGCGGAACACACCAAAACTTTGTTAGTCAATTTTACAATTACACTACCAATGTTACGTAATTTTAAAGAACCGGCCTTTATAAAATGGTTCCAATTTTTTGTCGCTCACCTCTCTATACTTAAAAGGTATATTCAATGGCGCGTTCATCAAAAAAGCAACAGAGGCAAGCACAAATACTATCGAAGAGTACAACCTGGCAACCGCCATCAGGCACAGAGATTATTACTTAATAGAAAAAACACTGGGAAAACTACCGGGACCGTCTTCGGCCACGACCACACATCTTACGACGCCGACGCCCGGGACAGTCCAAAACCACAGTGCCAAATGAAAAAAAAGCAAATAATGGCACGGACAAAAGTCTGTGGAGTTAAATAGTTCTAAAAAAAGGTATATTCAACTCCTAACCGTCGCAACCTTCCATCATCAGCTCAGCAACATTAGATTAAGATTACTATGCACAAATATCTCCGTATGTCCGTACGTCTAAATGCTTCAGAAAATATAAGAAAATTAATGTGTGTGCCTATAAAATTTGAGAGTTCCACACGATTTCTCTGGGATTCCATCGTCCTGACTTCGTGACAATGGGACCACCTCGGGATTATAAGCATACGAACAAATAAAGAATTTTGAAAATCGGTCCACAAACGGCGGAGTAATCGGTGAACACACATAAAAAAATACATACAGCCGAATACAGTACCTCCTCCTTTTGGAAGTCGGTAAAAATGACATTACCTTTATAACTCAAAATATTATAATGGAAATAAAACAAGAGTACGATTTGTCTTTCAACTTCCAGCCAAAGATTCCCTCCGCAGCAACTTTATTTAGACGCTTTAAATTTTCGCATAGTTGCAGTATAGTCAGTATTCTGTGGTTGTATTAAACTATGCACGATCAGGATCGATGTCAATGATATCGGAAACAAAAGCAAATGATGACTTTCTAACACCAGGAGGCAACACTTACGATCGACATTAGCATTAGGACTTTTTTTGACCCTTTTTAATATTATCTCGGAATAAAAATGGATTTAAGCGACGGTCTACCACGCTTGCTGATTGCAGATTGGTGTGCCTACGATGCCTTTCTTTTTAGGAAAGAAATTCAAATTCAAATGTCATTTATTGTGGAAAGGGGTACAATTACAGATGTTGTATAAAGATATGTCATACCTCCCTATCCTGCCATACATGGCATACAATATAGTATGATAGAACAAGTCAAAGTAATTTATTAATTAACAATTGTTTACGCAGTTAAGATTGAAAATTACACCAAAAACTCCTGGATCGTGTAAAATGCTTTTTTTACTAAAAGATCTTTTAATTTCATTTGGAAGCTCAACAGATCGTCTATTTGTGTTAAGCTATTCGGTAACTTATTATAGATTTTTGGAGCCATACCTAGAACATTTTTCCTAAACAGTGTGGACTTTGAAGGGAACTTACTTAATTTATTTATTTGACAAACTTTTATGATTTTTCTCAGAAATGGAAAACGAGAATATAAGGATTTTTCCCCTCACTTGGAGTTGAACATAGAGAAAATACGCACATACCATGTATGTGATGTATGTCAGTTAAAAGTTCGTGGATTTAAACCTGGCATGCCCGTATCAGTGCTACGGTGCACTTTATGCCAAACAATTGAAACGTGGCCTGCTAGTCAATAGTAACAAAAAAAGTCAATGTCCGATATTGAACCAAAAGTATTACAGTTGTGTAAATAATATCTGTCCTGTCAGATATAAGTAACCTAAATCACAAAGCTAAAGCCCATAAATTATGATAAAGAGATAAACATATTTTTTTCTAATTTGCACTGGCCAATACCAGTTTGCACCGGTCGTTTACCTGCTGAGGTCGACCGGTAAGCTGTATGCCTATCGTACATTAAGCCGCGTTTTCTTAAGAACTTGGGAACATTTATATTACGGCAGCTATTATTGCTGAACAAATTTCAATAGGTGCAACAAAGATAGACACAATAACAAGTATGAAGTTAGCTGCAAAAATCCAACACAAATTACACTCACCGAGCATCTGCAAATGATCGCTCGAGTTGCAATAAGGCAGACTGAGGCAATGTGGATTAAGCCATTTTAAAAAACGTTCGGCATTAGTACCTAAGTCACTGTAGAACAACAAAGTACCTACGTTTTTAAGTAAAATATAATCTGAATTTGAATCTATTGCCCAATACCCTCATGATTATTTTAAAAAATATGTTGCTCTAGTCACTCTAGTGTCATAAGTTTGGAAGAAAACAGACGAGAACATTTGTATGAAACAAAAGGCAGCTCAAACATGGCTCAAACATTCTTTTAAGTTGAGAGTCCAATCTTTTACATGTAGGTATAATAAGTACTCGTATCTCTTGAATTTGCAACATCGTTCATAGGACTTGGAAAAAACTAGAAAACCTTCCTTTATACCAAATTGCGTGAGTCTAAGAAGTGTTTTCTTTTACATATTTTAATGATTAAAAACTATATGAATTCTATTCCCATTAAGATACTTAGAACTTGTCATTTAAGCCTATATTAGGTCCACACGCCCACAATGACAAATACAAACTTTGGTTACGTCAACCTCATACTCAACTATTTGCTTCTCTTCTCTTATGGCAGCATGGCTTCTAGTTTTGGTAAGGCGTAGTGTATGTCATACAACAATGTCGACAGATTGTATGAAACATGTTTATACATAACATATACACAATGGATCCTTTGTGAACTAGCGTTTAACCATCGTTTGACTCGACACTGATATTTGTACGGATTCATGAATATATTCACAAGATACACTGCTATTTATAAGTTTCTTACGACATACATAACGCATGGTTATATAGGAAAAGAAACATGCCTGATTGAAATGTCTGATCAAGGTATGTATTTCGCACGCAACGCAAGTTTAGCCAAGGTAGGAGTTATGATCATCATATACTTATTGCGAGTCTAAAACATACCCAATATTTAAGTTATATTTAAGTGTGGAGCTTATCAAATCTATTGTACATGTAGATGAGATGTATGGTATGTTAACCCTGCGGAACAGCAGAAAAAGTAAAAGAGTTTCAAAGGACATGACGGGAATTTGGCCTTAGAATGTTGTGTACATTCATGTGTACAGTCATGTACACGCACAGTATGTAGAAAAAGTTTTGGAGTAAACAAAAATATTTAGGATCAGTCATGTTTAAAATAGTGGCCGTTATGTTAAATGTTTATTTTATATTCTGTTGTTTTGTCATATTATGTTTTTATTTTTTTATATTTTACGTAGATATGACTACTCTGTCGCATCAGGTAGATACTTGTAAAGATAGGAGTAATGATGTTAAATAAATAATAAATAAGTAATAATATATTCGTAATAATTGCATTTATATGTAGGTACATAACGTAGGTACGGCAACGAAAATAAATATGTATTTTTTTTCTTTCATCTACTTTTTATTTTGTGTGTCAAAACGCAAAGTTTATTATAAACTAGTGCTTGTTAAACTATTTAACTTGTAGTTAATCCGTCATTCATAGTACATTGAAATTGAAAGAGCGGGTTAAAGTTTACAACGAACGAATTGTTCAGATTTGGCTGCAACCCTTTTGCGTCCCACTGCTGGGCACGGGTCTCTCCCCCTTATTGGGGAGGCCTGGAGCTTACTCCACCACGCTGCTCCAATGCGGGTTGGTGGAGATGCGGGTTAATGGCCAACCCGCTGTCGGATGTTTTCAAACCGCCCGTAAGGCCTCCGACAAGGTTTAACGACTGTTATCTATCGACAACAACCGGGACCGACGGCTTAACGTGCCCTCCGAAGCACGGAAACGTGCATGAATTTTTTTGCTACTAGCGGTCACCCATCTCACAACCGACCGCGCCCGTTTGGCTTAGCTGCGTAGAACGTTTTGCGTTCTACGCTAGCCGTCGAGCCATGCGCGCTTCGTTCAGATTTACTATGCAAAAATCCATAGTCCATAGTACGAGTAATATGATAAATATCAAATTGTGTTTGTCCTTCACACGTCGTTGGCTGGACCTGGATAGTGACATAAGCTTGTGGAGGAAAAGGGGAGATCTCCCGCGATGTCACTGCCTGGGGACCGCGGTCCTAATGCTTACTTCGGATCATTTGTATATATACTGAGAATCTAAGAAACTTCGATAGTGTGATTCAGGATATTCTTCTGATTGGCCAGTTCAGTATGACGCGTGTGACGTAGTACTCTATTGTTTACAACATTTACATTGTTCGATGCTTTGCGTCTTGTTGCATGGTCAGCATTTCATGTGAGGCGCTGGTCATATTGATGTAGGTATCGCGCCTACAGGCTTTTTACCGGGGAATATTATCTCATTCCTGTGGTAAAAACGTAGCCCACGGGGGCGGACACGTTTCACAGACACTTGCCAAATAATTCCAATTCCCAACCCACGGAACGGAATCCATTACAATCAATGTATCTTTATGTGAATCGACATCGAATTGCAATTAGTAGTCCATTTTATTAAGCGCAAAGGTAATTAAACGTCACGTGCGATACGAATTAACAAGATACTCGTATCTTTACCCTTATGGACTTCCAATCCAACCTACTATGTATTAATTAATACACGTTCTGTTGCGTAATACGTACCAGTATCTTGAACAAAACGCGTAAAGGTTTATTTGATCCTAAGTGGCCGCTGCAACTGCAACCCATAGACATCTACACAAAATCTCAAACCAAACTTCAGTTTAAAGTAGTATGCTGTTACGCTGCTATTCGAAGGCTGGTGGTCGTCTCATATAAGCCGGATAGGCAGAGAGCCCATTGCTCTCCCAAAGATGGGCCCATTCTAGGCGCGTGAAGGATACCGGTGCGTTCCATTGGAGATCCCGGAGTCCTCCCCAAGCGCAGAGGCAGCCACCGAGGGGTTTTAGTGCAGTTAAATCCCACATAACCCGGTTCCCTCTCACAAGGTGCCGGGTACCAGCGGCAAATGCTACGAAGACAATAGAGTTGGTCCACGACAGAAACAGGTGCAACGGAGGTCCGAAGGTACAGTTCGGCAAAGTAAGCTGATTTAAAATGTTCTACGTTACAAAATCCGCTCGACTATGAATGCGGTGAGGCGTGCAAATGCACATTGTTTTAGTGTCCGTAACTTCGAGAGTGCGCAATGTCGAGCAACGCAACGTCTGCATGACAGCTGAACCACAATTCACAAGTTTTTTTTTGTTAATGACAACGATGATTTGTAACGCTTCAAAAGCTTACGCATACAAATAAGTGCTTGCCAGTACACATCACTGCTACAACTGGAGCCGATCGGACTTCGTGAAATAGAATATTAATATTTATTTTCAAATCCATTCTCCTTTTCTGCGAAATACATATTATATAGGTACTTGATACGTGACGTGCCAAAGCGACAAAGCATGATGGATGATAGATCGGCTACTAAGAATATTACCTTCTATAACGATGCATCGTCGTACTCTAATATCATAAGTGAAACTATAACACACAGAGCTAAAGTATATTAAAGTTTGTTTTTTTTTCTTTATGACGATGGCACAGACACGCTCAGACGGACAAACGTATTTATAAAAGGACAAAATAAAAAAAAGGATTTGTAAACGGAATTTTGGGAAAGGATGTGAAAAAAGGATTTATGAATAGTTATAAATAATATTATATTGTACTGTATACCTTTTTTGTATCGGGGGGAGAAACATTCATAATGTACCCGGCAGCTTCGAAGAGAATACCGGGTTATGTGGGATTTGTACTTTACTAAAACTCCCTCGGTGGCCTCTCTCTTCGCATGGGGAGGACTCCGCGATCTCGAGTGCAACGCACCGGTGTGCTCCACGTGTAACGCCCCGTAAGGGCCCAGCTTCGGGAGAGCAAATGTGCTCTCTGCACCTTCAGATGCTTACGGCGGCATGCGGCCTTGCACACACCGCCGTCCTTCCCGGGGCTGCGGCCCCGTCCGTCCGTCTGACCAGCGGGTTGGACGGATCGAGCTCCCACTCTCACCTCCCGCAAACCCGAAAGCCCTCTTTTAGTCGTCTCCTACTATCAGGCAGGGGGATACTGTAGCTCTATTATTAATCCAGAAGCAACAGAGACTATATAAACTATATAAACATCAAGTGTATATTATTACCCAGGATGTTAATAAACTATTTCATTTCATATATCGTACATGACATACCAACAACACAACAACAAAACAACTTTTGTATCAGCTACTTGACATCATTATTTAGTAGTATTAGTATTCATAGGTATACCGATAAAATGAAAAAGAATACTTAAAATGTTTTAAACAATAAAAATGTTAATAATTACTAAGAATACGTAGATTAACGTTAACATTTTCCTTAAAAACAACAAAGTTATGGAACCAGAGATAATGAAATAGTATTTAAGTAGCACCACAGAATATATAATAGTACAGGGTGGACACGTATTGTCAAAGACTGTAATGTTATAATAGCCTGCTAAGATTTTTAAACTCGACCTTTTATCACTTAAATTATAATAAGCATGTAAGAAACACAACAAGTTGTTTTAGATGAACTAGGCAGGTCGGTAATTAATTATCTTTTGTGTACACTACCACAGATTACATAACAGTACAGACACTACGTGTAAAAATCTCTTGTTTATCGAAAACTTATTTTATCACTTCATAAAATGTTTGAGTTATGGAGGCGTGGTTGAAGTCAAACATGGTACGGCGAATAAACTAACTCTTTATAATGTAAGTATAAATAAAGCGTCAGTCCATTAGACAGTATGTTAAAAAACATAGTATGCCAAGGTCAAAAGTGATAATGGCTTTATGACCGCGAGAGACAAAATTTAACCTTGGTCGGAGGGCAACCTTAATTGCTAAAATGGTAGTTGTCACAACTTGGAGTCTATGAAAACATCAGAAAGTAGGTTACTTGGATGGTATGTACTATGTAGGATGTATCTCTACCAGCGAGCTTCCTATATAGGCTTACCATACGTTCCGGTTTGACCGGGATTATCCCATTGGTCCCGGCGTCCCGGCCGGTTTGTTATTTTGTCCCGGTTAAATTAACACGTGGTTTACACTAACCAACCAAGTCAAATCTAACCTACTTTAAGATCTCACTTTTTTAAATAACAGCAATTGTAATAGGTATCCAATAAAGCAAAGAAATAGAGTTTAATACTTGTTCATAATGTTATTTTGTTCCTATAAATACATATTTGGATTTTGCATAGAACTTGGCACTTATTTACATCTTCATTCTTTTTGCGGCGAAACCCACAGCCAAGCATAATTTTTGCATTGAACTTGGCTCTCCTTTTTTACATTTATGTTTTTGGTGAAATTTTTTTGATGTAACCTGTTTTTTTTTACCAATCCTGCCCTGCTTCACTCCTATCCCGGTTAAGAGCCTCATTATTATGGTAAGCCTACTAATTATGGAAGAAACCCGGTCCTTTAATTACACGCAAAATGGATTGCAGTCCTGCAATTTATATCAGCGCTGTTACGGTTGAAAATTCTGCTGTCTTGAACCTGACTTTTTGAGTACTAATATCAATTTTAACCACTAAGATTTTCTATAATACTTGTTTACTTGAATACTTGTTTACTCCCGCATAACATCTAAGGGACAAGGGTGTGGCGTACAACGCGGGTCGGCGGCCCGACGCCACAAGCCCAAAAAGAAAACGGACACACGTAAAGACAGTATGATAATTAAGAACTGACTAGTGAGCTTACTTACCGAGGAAAGCAGAGTACTGGCGCAGTAAAGCGGTCACCAGTCAGTCAGTAGGTATAGGTAAAAGGGGGTTGGGTTACCCAAAATAAAGTAGGGAACAAAAATCTAAACTATATACTATGGAAAATCTAATGGGGTCCTGAGTAAAAACGTCTTGTCGAGGGAACCTGGCCTCACTCACACTCCGCGTGGTCGGTGCACCCTTACTCGTAATGGCCGCCACGGGGGCCCAAGTCACCGTCGACGACACTACACTCACTTCAGTTCTGATGATTACGCGACCGAAACCTTCCCGTGAAGGCGCGTATGCTTTTAATAATCCACACTCGGACCGATTGGAAAACTAGGAGGAAAGCACCCGTGCCACGCCGAGAAACTGCACGGTGCTACTTTGGCTAGCGTTGCCCACACTCCAGAGTACGTCCTTACTTCGCGGCGCTAAGATCACGACTTTTTAATATGGCAGCGATGATTCGGCTTGTCAGAAACTATTGGAAGTTTACCCTCAAAATTATTAACTATTCTTAAATGACTTCATAGATTCAATAACTTGTATCAATTTTATCTGGTGGCAACTATACCAAACAGTCCCCCGCCCCAGCCAGGCAGTACCTGGCTGAGACTGAAGCCGGATCACCAAGAAACAAGAAATCTAAACCACTGGTAATCGGGACAGAGTTGCCACTGCTCGCTTTAAAATAGAATTCCCCACTAGGACCTCTGCAACACGCGGAGTACCGTCCGCGCCTAGGAATAGCCTCAAAATTCGACCCCGTCTCCATGACAAGGGAGGCATATTCATCTCCTTAACTAGGACGAGGTCACCAACTTTAGGTGGGTCGGTCTTATCCGACCACCGAACGCGCTGTTGCAACAAATGTAAATATTCTAAATTAAACCTACGCCAAAAACTCTGAGTCAATTGTTGCAGCATTTCAAATCGCGCTAACCGATTAACTGGAGTATCCTGAAAGGGATATTCTGGTACAGCAGTAAGAGGACCACCGATCAAAAAATGACCAGGGGTCAAAGCCTCCAAGTCATTTGGGTCCGATGAAACAGGACAAAGAGGTCGCGAGTTCAGAACGGCTTCAATTTTACAAAAAACAGTAGCCAGTTCCTCAAAGGTGAGCACCGTTTCGCCTATAACCCTCCGAAGGTGTGTCTTCGCGACTTTTACAACCGCCTCAAAAATACCACCCCAAGACGGGTAGGCTGGTGGATCGAACTTCCAATCAATACCACGCTGAGATAAAGCCGAGCCTAAAGAATCTTGATTTTCAGACAAAAAATTATAAATTTCCTTGAGATACCTATCACTGCCCTTGTAATTCGTCCCGCAGTCGGACCGAATCAACCTCGGCAACCCACGACGACTGACAAAACGAGTGAAACATGCGATAAAAGCCTCGGTACTAAGAGCGGATACTACCTCTAGGTGTACGGCTTTCGTAGAAAGGCAAACAAATACGCACAGGTAGGCCTTAGATGTCTTAGCATTCCGTAACGAGGAGGACTTAACTATGAATGGACCTGCAAAATCCGTACCTACTCCAGAGAAAGGCCTACAAGCTTTCACTCGATCTGGAGGCAGGTCACCCATTTGAGGCTGCACGATTGCTGCCTTCAATCTATAACAAGGTATACAACGAAAAATAATCTTTCTTATTGCTCTCCTAGCCGACAAAATCCAAAATTGCACTTGCAAGATTGCTAGGAGTGTATTTAATCCCGCGTGAGAGTTTTTCACGTGCCGATCGGAGATTATAAGGTTAACAAGGGCACCATCCTTGGGCAGTAGGAGGGGATGTCGAGTCTCAAAAGGCATGTTGGCATTCCTTAACCGTCCTCCTACTCGAACCAGGCCCTCCTCATCAATAAAGGGATTCAGCCGTGCAATAGCACCCTTTAATTTTACACGCCCGTCCCGTAAACTAGACAGAGTTGATTCAAAATTTTCCGCCTGGACTGATCGTACCCAAAACTTCAGTGCTTCCCATCGCTCCTCAGGAGTAAGCACTGAAGTCGATCGCCTAACAGATCTATGCCTAAGATTATAAATAAACCTTCTTATCCACCCTGTGACACCTAATAATTTATCAAGAGAGCTAAACCGTTCCAACAAGGTGTTCATAACCTGCGGTCGCTCCTTCTGAATAGCAAGAACTCGTAAACCTGGAAGAGGTTCAACGTTGTCCACAGAATCATGGGGCCAGCAACCCTCTGGCTCACAAAGCCAGGCTGGTCCCCACCACAGAGGATGGTCCAACAACACTGGAGACTCACAGCCGCGTGAGGCACAATCAGCAGGATTGAGGTCTCCAGGTACATGCCTCCATTTGATGGCAGCTGCTGAATTCTGAATCTGAGATACACGATTTGCGACAAATACTTCCAAGGCATGGACGGACGCTCTTAACCAACAGAGAACTATCTGACTGTCGGTCCATGCAAACACCTTCTCAATCTCCACGACTTGACCTAAAGTGGACACTAAATGATTGAGAAGACGAGTCAGAAGAGCAGCTCCTGACAACTCTAACTTCGGGATTGTAAGCCTTGAACGAACGGGAGCAACCTTGCTCTTTGCCATTACTAATTTAACCGTCACATTTCCATTCCGGTCAACAGCGCGAATATACACAGCGGCCGCATATCCACTCTCCGACGCGTCACAGAAGCCATGAAGGCTGACATAAGATTTACCTTGAGGCACGAAGCGCCTATTTATTTTAACAAATTGAATATCCGAAAGAGAAGAAACAAATCGCGACCACGCCAATAATAAATCTCCAACGAGAGGAGCGTCCCAAGAAATTCCTTCTAGCCAGAGTTTTTGAAGAAAACACTTAGCCCAAAACACAACCGGTGTCAACCATCCATTTGGATCAAATATTCGTGCTACAGTCGAGAGTACCAATCGTTTCGTCCAGGCCTTACATACATCCAAATCTTGCACACGAAACGTGAAGACATCTGGTACCGGCTGGTACTGTACTCCAAGGACAGCAACAGCGTCCGGATTGTCTATATTCTGGAAAAGATGAGGGTCCTGCTGGTGCTCCTCTGGTAGGCCAGCAAGGAGAGCCTGTGAGTTGGATACCCATTTCCTCAACTCATATCCACCAGCCCTCAAAATTCCTATCAGCTCATCTCGGAGAACTAGAGCCTCTCTTTCACTGGCTGCACCGGTACATATGTCATCGACATATACATCTTTCGACAAGATGGCTGATGCCCGGGGAAAATTTATACGTTCGCGATCTGCAAGTTCCAACAAGGACCGAATAGCAATAAAGGGGCTTGACTTGAGACCGTACGTATTTGTATTCAATTCATAAACTAAAATTGGTTTGGAGGAATCCTCTCGCCATAAAATGAGTTGATACCTACGATCATCTGGATGAATGATCGTCTGACGAAACATCATTTTAATGTCCGCTACAAAAACGATCTGATGTCGGCGGAAGCTCGTCAAAATATCCGAAATGTCACGATGAAGTTTGGGACCCGCATAAAGACATTGATTTAGAGAAACGCCGTTAGAAGTAGGGGCGGAACCATCAAACACAACCCGAATTTTCCCTGCCTTAAACACCGCATGGTGAGGGATAAAATAATGTTCCCGTGAACGCCAATCAAATTTCGAAACAGACATGTGGCCCAAGTCTAAATACTCCCGCATGAAATCTACATATTTCTCTCTGAAGGCCGCATCTCGCTTCATTCTTCTCTCCATGGAAGCTAACCTCTTCTCAGCTAGCATTCGGGAGTTACCAAGAAGCGGCCTAGATGGCATGAAAGGCAACCGCGTGACAAACCGACCTGAACGGAGCCGACCAGTGTTATTCTGAAAGAATGAATCACACTCCAGGTGATCCGGGTTTTCACGAGGTGCACTAGGGGGCTCCTCTATCTCCCAAAATCGCTGAACCGCTTCAGCGAGAGAGAGCCCAACTTGTAAGTTATCATCCCCTCGTGGAGGGTACGACAAGTGTACTGGACCAAAAATAACGTCACCCAGGTCAGTCGGGACAGCCGACAGACCTCCTGCTTGAAGCAGCTTACTGCGTCCCAATCGCAGCAGTCCAAGGACATCTGCGCCCAGTAGCAAATCTATAGGTCCTGGAACATCAAATTCTGGATCAGCCAGAGATAAATCTTTAGTTAAAGCTACAACACCTGGTGGCAAGGAAACAAGCGGGTGCCGCCCTAAAATATTATCCATAACAATAGCTGACATCATGATACGCGGCCGAGGTAATAATATGGGGGAAAAGGAGAGTGAGACTTGACCCACTAGGCCGGACACCTTGATTCCACCTATCCCACGAATAAAATCGACACCGTCCTGAACCTGCAACCGTAACTGCTCCACTAACCGTGTCGACGCAATACACCCCTGAGAACCCGAATCTAAAATTGCACGCGCGGTTACCTGTTCACTCCGGTGTGAACCGACGCGAACCTGAGCTGTGGGCAACAAAACTGTAAGGGGTTTCTGAGGTGATACGGGAGCAGCTGCAGGAAGGAGTCAACACTCCTGTGCCATATTATTATTATGTAGTGGAGGGGGGCTGGCCCTCTCATTCATACGTTGTTGACGTAAAGGCCGCAGTCGCTGCTCCAAACGGGGCCATTCTGAAAAAGGGAGCGGCGTACGACAACCGTCTATAGGTTCCTCGTCCGCCGTAGCATGGGTACTAGCACGAGGTCTGCGATCACCCCCGCCCGTGCAGGCCTGTGCCTGTCGTTGACCATAAGTACTATACTGGCGTCGACCATACTGTTGAGGAACCCTTGAGCCACGACGAGACCTACAATGCCGAACACCTCCTGTCCAGTTCTCGTTTGTAACTCTATCACCCCTATCCGAACCGGGGGGGTTTTCCGACACACGAGCCGGAGCAGCCGGTTGTGGTGATCCGTTGCGGTTACCACAGAGTAAAATATGATGTTTACCTCCACACTGCACGCAGGGTCGTACCGAACGACATTCAAATATACGGTGATTGCCTAAGCAGCCATAACACCAATTTCGTTGGCGGGCGATATTGCGCCGGGCCTGCCAACGCATCTGCTTAAATTGAAGACAACCTGAAACACCGTGGCCGGGATCACGGCAATAAACACAGCGGGACTCTTGCACCTGCGCAGCCGTAGCAGTGAGTACACGAGGCATCTCATGAAACCTAACAGGTTGACGACGTTCAACATTTATCGGTCTAGGTCTAGACGCAACCACTGGAGGCCCCGGTGGGGGAACGTTTTCTGCACGGCGACACTCGTCCTCTAAAAACAAAACTAAACTATCAAACGCCGGGAGACAAGTGGCGGAGTCCCCACCGTATTCTAATTCGAAGCGGTTCCGTAGCTCATGTGGTAACTTTCCTAAAACTATATGCAACAACAAAAATGACCAACTACCAACAGGCAAATCTAAACACTTTAAACCGTTCACCGCAATTAAAAGCGGATTAAGAATTCTAATGCGTAGGGTCTGTGCTCCGGAAATCCTAGGTAGACCGAGAATGGCAGACACGTGATTGTCTGCTATGCGCCGAACATTCTGGTACCTCCGCTTGAGCAGGTCACGAGCAATATCATAATTACCATCGATAAGTTCTAAATGTTGTACCAAACCCTTAGCTTCACCAGTGAGTGAAGCCATTAAATATGCTAGCTTCTGAGCGGGTGTTAAATCTTTACGGCAATGTACCAAACTATCATATAAATTATTAAAAGCTACCCATTGTCCTAAATCACCATTAAAATGGGGTAAATCGAGTAGTGGCAACCTGCTGAGCAGTGCTACCGAAGCGTCTGACACCGAGGTGGAACCTGAGTCAGAAACCGTTGACGCTTTCAATAAACCGACAGCTTGCCGTATCTGATCTGCTAAATCATCTGCCTGATTAATATCCGAATTTAATTTATCCATGGCCTCCGACTCCAGCCCCAGTTCCAAGAGGGACCGATAGGCATCGTACAGGTCAGCCATCTGACCATCCAAGGACTCATACCGAGACAATAAAGCCTGGGTTCTATCTTTCCGCGAAATATTTAAAACAGCCGAGCCGAGCCATCGCAATACACCTGCTATCCGAGCAGTGTGTTTCTTACTAGCCATTATTATCACAAAGCGAAAATAAACTATTTAATTGTACGAATAAAAATATTTTCCGAAAAAATATCGATAACAAACGATACACCACTATTTATCGATAACGGCACGGTACAACACTAAATATCGATAACGTAAACTCACAACACTAATATCATTCACGAAACCTACAGTTACAAAATATCGATAAAAATCTAAATCGGAATTGGAGCAACACTAAAATAAATTATTTCGCATAAAATAATAGCCGATTATTTCAAACTAAAATGTTAAACCGCAACAAACAAACAAACAAACAAAAAATATTATGTTATCTTACCTGAATAACCTTGACATTGAACTTAAAACGGATCAGCCGCAAACAATAATCCTACACAACAATAGCTACCTGCTTTTACTATTTTCAAGATACGCAATAACCTATACCTGCAGATACGTAATTTCACGATTCACTATTAAATGCATAAACCAAACTCACCCGTGTGAGTTATGCAACAAACACACTAAACACTAAAGAACTATCAAGGATATTAATATAATTAACGCGAATAAACGTTAACTAATTACCTACGTGTACCGTTTATGTACCGAAATATTTAACGAGCAGTAACCGTTTATGGTTATCCTAACCACGCTCTGCTACCACGCGCTGTGGCGTACAACGCGGGTCGGCGGCCCGACGCCACAAGCCCAAAAAGAAAACGGACACACGTAAAGACAGTATGATAATTAAGAACTGACTAGTGAGCTTACTTACCGAGGAAAGCAGAGTACTGGCGCAGTAAAGCGGTCACCAGTCAGTCAGTAGGTATAGGTAAAAGGGGGTTGGGTTACCCAAAATAAAGTAGGGAACAAAAATCTAAACTATATACTATGGAAAATCTAATGGGGTCCTGAGTAAAAACGTCTTGTCGAGGGAACCTGGCCTCACTCACACTCCGCGTGGTCGGTGCACCCTTACTCGTAATGGCCGCCACGGGGGCCCAAGTCACCGTCGACGACACTACACTCACTTCAGTTCTGATGATTACGCGACCGAAACCTTCCCGTGAAGGCGCGTATGCTTTTAATAATCCACACTCGGACCGATTGGAAAACTAGGAGGAAAGCACCCGTGCCACGCCGAGAAACTGCACGGTGCTACTTTGGCTAGCGTTGCCCACACTCCAGAGTACGTCCTTACTTCGCGGCGCTAAGATCACGACTTTTTAATATGGCAGCGATGATTCGGCTTGTCAGAAACTATTGGAAGTTTACCCTCAAAATTATTAACTATTCTTAAATGACTTCATAGATTCAATAACTTGTATCAATTTTATCTGGTGGCAACTATACCAAACAAAGGGTGTGATTGAAAAACAGCGCTGAGCGGGATCTCGGTCCTGTGTCAGCAAAGGCTGAGTCACATCCTTTTGCCTTACCATTCATTTTATTCATTGTTTATATTCATTGTTTGTCTAAGGCAATAAATGATATTTATTATTATTATTATTATATATTTTACAGGCTTTACCTTTCTCCCATTGCTGGGGTAGTTTTCCATACTGTCGCGGGTTTTTGGCCAAACGACAATAGGGGGCTTTAAGTAGAAGCGAGATTTTTGTTATTCATTTTGTGTAATACTTTTGAAAGTGTTTTATTCATCAAGTGACAAAAATTTTCTAACTATCCTACAAGTATTGATGATCACTGCCTTTTGTAACTGTACATATATCAAATTGTGATTATTATTATTTTCTATCCAAACTGGGTTAATCCAAATCTGAAACGTCCATCGCCGAACACTTTTACTATAAATAGCAGTAACGCCAGCTGTTTCCTAAATATACTGTAAACTTACCTCTGGAGAGGCGCGTTGACGTCACGTTTTAAAAATAAACCAATACTTCGAAGGGAGTCGCGCAGTCCTATGTTAATATTTCGTCACTCAACTGAGAATTTTTTTGAAGAGATGATACGTGGTGTTCGCAATAATAATAATAATTGTAATGTAACGTTGACTTGATTTTATCAATTTTAATGTAAATTTTTAAGTAGGTTACCTTATAGGTAGCACTACTTCCAAATTTTTCACAATAAATCTTTAAAATTATTTTGGAAATCGGTAAAGATTAACTAAGATTATTCTGAATATGTCACAATCGACTATAAGAAAATTCAAAGTAAAATGGTGGTTGCTCTATGTAGTCAATTAAATTCATCGCTTTTTCTGATATATATTATCTTCTTTTTGTTGAAATTTCTACGTAATGATTAATAAGTTTGTTAATTAGCAAGATGCGATGAACTAGAAAGCCTTCAAAAGACTTCAAATACTGATAAGATAACAAGGTTTCACGTTTTAATTTCAAATCCCATAGTATACACAAACTGTATAACAATGGATCAATAAAATGATACAGCGCTTTTTTATCATTTCGTAATCGATAGTCAAATATTTAAACCAGTAATAAGTAATAACACATTGTTAAATAAATATCTTGGATAAATTCTGCGGTATAAAAGATAATAATTACTAAGTGTCATTGAAATTAGAGAATGTCATAGCTATACTGAAATAGGTATCTCTTGCTGCAATATAGACCTAGTTGGGGAAAAGTATAATAAATAAAAGTATACCTAATAAATAAAAGTGTAATTTGCAACAGTAGCAAGTAACACAACTCAACTACTAATGAGGTGATGATAATTATACACAAATATCTATTTGGTATAATCATGGTATCTACTTGGTGACAGATAGACCACTTTGGAAGTATAAGCTTACGAACAAAAAAACAATTTCGAAAATCGGTTCACAAACGGCAGAGTAATCGGTGAAGAAATATAATAACTAAAAAAACATACAGCCGAATACATTAACTCCTCCTTTTGGAAGTCGGTAAAAATACGTATAGCCGAACACAGTACTACTTCCTTATTTTGGAAATCTTTAAAAATTTGTCTATAGGTCTAAGACTAAAACCATTCCATATTATGATAACCTTTCGTCAATTTTTACGATTGACTTTTGTTTGGTTGTACTAACGGGAACGATTTTAGTTGGACCACCGAGTAGTTGGTCCAGCGGGAAAAAAAATCCCCGTGGTCCAACTAGTTGGTCTAATGGTTGGTCCACGGGGAACGCGCGCTAACCGACATACATTATAGGCAAATTTTATCGATTTTAAATATTTCCAGGCTCTTACATTAGTTCACATTAGGTACACATAAATCGACTTATTAACCACTGGAGCAGATACTTAATTTTTTTCCTAGGCAGTTTCGACAAAACAAAAGTATGTGGCTATTCAGTCAAATGTACTATTTATTATTTTTTATTATCGGGAATAAAAAAATTAAGAATAAAAGACATTTGTTTATTAATTACAAAAAGAAATATCCATTTAAGTAGGCACTACATTATTTTACTGTAATCGACTTTTCAATCAAAAAATAACCACTATTTAAAGATATCAAATATCGTTGACGACAAGTTTTCAAAATAAATACAAAGTATAGTAATTAACATTGTATGTGTATTATTTTGTATAGTTTTCATTAAAAATCCAATTGTTTTCAGTAATTAACACGTGCTTAATATACAAAGGGAGGCTCTTGGACACCACAATGCATAAAAAAATTCAAAATGCATTCCTTAAAAATTGATTTGGTAGTCCAAGACCGGATTCTACTATCGTTAATGCTTGTAAAATTGAATGAAAAATAATTATTATGGGATTGATTGACATTTAACTAACGAAATGTGAGGTGATCTCGAGCGTTAGCTGATGTCACTCCGATACATTTTTTATCTTAGAATTACGTTATTTTATTCTACTCTATTATTCTCGAAGCCCGCATGGCCCAGCGGTTAGCGTAGAACGCAAACGATCTATGCAACTAAGCCAAACGGGCGCGGTCGGGTGTGAGATGTGTGAACGCCAGTGGCAAAAAAATTCATGCGCATTTCCGTACTTCGGAGGGCATGTTAAGCCGTCGTTAAACCTTGTCGGAGGCCTTATGGGCGGTTTGAAAACATCCGACAGCGGGTTGGCCACTAACCTGCATCTCCACCAACCCGCATTGGAGCAGCGTGGTGGATTAAGCTCCAGGCTTTCCCAATAATGGGGAGAGATCCGTGCCCAGCAGTGAGACGCAAAAATGGTTGTAGCCATTCTACACTAGCGTTCACGACTGTAGAATGCTACTTGTCTAGGCAAAATAGATAACAGACAGCCCCGCATTCGCGTACGTTCCGCCGGATTGCCGATCGGAGGATCCCGGGTTTGATTCCCGGCGAGGCAGAAATTGAAATGATGAGTTTTAATCCACCCACGACACAGGGAATCCTAGTGTGGGGATATCAGTGTGTGGCGTTATAAAAAAATATATTCTACAATCTGCACATAAGAAGAAGGATTTAGATGGATTATTTTAATAACCTAGAAGCGCGCATGGCTCGGCGGCGAGCGTAGAACGCAAGCGATCTATGCAGCTAAGCCAAACGGGCGCGGTCAGGTGTGAGATGGGTGACCGCTAGTGGCAAAAATTTCATGCGCGTTTCCGTGCTTCGGAGGGCACGTTAAGCCGTCGGTCCCGGTTGTTGTCGATAGATAACAGTCGTTAAACCTTGTCGGAGGCCTTATGGGCGGTTTGAAAACATCCGACAGCGGGTTGGCCACTAACCCGCATCTCCACCAACCCGCATTGGAGCAGCGTGGTGGAGTAAGCTCCAGGCCTCCCCAATATTTGGGGAGAGACCCGTGCCCAGCAGTGGGACGTAAAAAGGGTTGCAGCCAAGCCAGCCATTTTAATAACCATAATAGGTACCTAATATATGTATTTGTAAAAGTGCTTCCGTTTCAAATTGTTTTTCTTTTTAAATTAAATGAAAGTGGATCTAATCTAACTGCTTATTTTTTCCAGGTTCCAGAGCAAATAACGCATGATGACGATATCTCGGGTCCGGCTGAAGAGGGTTAATAAAATAATTTTATAACACTTGAGGAGAAAATCTAACAAATGATACCCAGATAGGCAGATACAAACAATACATACAATTAAGTGACGCAACACAGAAAGAAACGCTGATTGAATCACTTGGTATCATAAGGAGCTTGGCTCTTTCTTTTTACTCTTTTGTTTATTACTATGACATGAGGTACTACTAAAGCTTCTTCGCTCCGCTAAAGCGCTTACGGTCAGTGAAAGTGTCGGTATCTTGAGAGTTGACATTATGAGTAAAGTACAGTACTGGAGATATTTGGAGTAAAAAGCCAAATTGGCATACAAAAAGCTTGATGGTATCCTCAACTGGGCAAGTCAGAACTTTACTGCTCCTGATGTTGTATAAGAGCCAGGTTAGACTTCACATGGAGTACTGCTCCCATCTCTGGGCAGGAGCATCTAAATACCAGCTAGGTACACCCATTTGACTCCGCGCAGTCCGAATCGTCCACGACCCAAGATTGACTGACAGGCTAGAACCGCTTAACTTGCGAAGAGACTTAGGCTCGCTCTGTGTGTTCTACCGACTTTACTATGGTGAGTGATCCAAGGAACTTTTCAAATTGATGCCTACGTTACCAATTCACACACCACTAGACGGAGGCTATTTTTCTGGAATCTATTACAATAATATAAACCTGAAGAGTTTGTTTGTTTGAACGCGATACCTAATAGAAAAAATATTTTTGTTTTGAATAGTCCATTTATTGAGGAAGGTTATAAGGGCAAAAAACTCAAGTCCAAGCGGACGAAGTCGCTGGCGGTCGATAGTTTATAATAAGACTGGCTTAACTGGTTTTACTTAGGAAGCTTTTATCAAATGATAAGATAGATAATTACTTATAACGTTTAATTGAAAGGCCTTCCATTCCATTGTCATAGTTGTTGATATATTAAATAAGTTTTAACAAAAAATAAAACCGACTTCAAATGGTGGAAAAATAAAATTGTTCAGTACTTGGCATATAATAGGTACTTATTCTTGCATATAGTAATGAGTCTTCCTCTGCATTCCGTGGTTTCACATGTCCCCTCATGGTACAACCAGAACCTGGTTGGATCAGAAGATGCCATGATTCGAACCTGGAATCTTTAGATCCAACCAGTAGAACCCCTCCCAGTACACCTCCTTGCTCCAACCAGTACATCCCTTACATATTTATTTTATTCTATTTTTTGGTACTTGTTGTTATAGCGGCAGCAGAAATACGTCATCTGTGAAAATTTTTAATGTTCTCGGTTCATGATGATGAACTGCCTGATGATCTGAATGTACAGAGCAATGTACAATGATGAATCTGTCTGTACAGAGGGACGGACAGCTGAGGCTTAGTAATCGGGTCCCGTTGGCACCCTTTTGGTACGGAACCCTAAAAAATTACAAAGTTTCATCAACACTAATACCCTATTTGTCTTCGCCAAGTAAAATGCATAGAGTAAAGAGAAAATTGTAATAAAATACGATTAGATAGCGAATGCGTAGCGATAAGAAATTTCCATTTAACGGGAGACCGGCTGCGTCTGTATTTCGCTGCTTCATTAAGTAATTGCCAGATAAAAAATACACCATTTCTACAAGATTACAACGACTACAACATTTCGTTGGTAACGGTTATGTAGATACATTGCACATATGCGTGGACCGAGCAGCAAGAGTCGAGCGGTAAAAACCGCGGGCTCCGACACGGAGAGACCGAGTTCAGAGTTCAGACCCCGTCGCGCACCTCAGAAATTGTTAATGTGCGTATTTATCGTTGCTCCAGGGTGAGGGAAAACATAGTGTTATTTAATTACGATGTTTTCCATCACCGCATGCGCTGCATCGAAGGCTCACTTTGGCCTGCATCCCTCTCACTTTCGGGAGATACCACCCAAAAGTGGGACATAAAAAGAGTCGCAAAAAAAATATGTAAGTACCATATACAGACATGCACATTATGTACGTATCTGTTAAAATCGAAACCCTCTTTTATCTCCGCCGTTTGGGTTATAACATAATCCTTCACAAAGCTTGTTTTACCCTATTTTAATTAGAAAGTAGAAAAGAAGTAAGGAGAAGAAAGAAGAAACAGAAGTGAAGTGGTTATAAAATATGTAATAAGAGCCATCTGAGCCAATGGTTTAATGACAGGTGTGCTACCGACCTATCCTATTTTTTACGTCGATTTTGTTCCGGTCGTTTTGTTTGTTGGTTTATAGCAGGTAGCAGGTACCATTATTTAAGAGAATGAACTGTCCTTTAACTTGGAGATCTTTACCAGACCCAACATTTTTAAACCTTTTCTAGAGCTCGATTCGAGATTTTCGTAGACCCGGAACTTTCTCTGTACGTTTATTTAGTAGTTACTTAAAATTAATAAAACCGAAAGATGTTTTAGGCCCGGGGTTTTACTGCAGAGTTTTGGAGTGCACGTCCTTTAACCGGAGCTAGATTAGCCCATAAGCAAATTATGCCATCACCACATCTTAAAACACCAGTAGCTTAAAACACGTATCTCTTTCAATTACGAATGATGTGGATATTAACCCACCCCACATGAATGGATAGGGGAGCCCAAATGCGTTTTGCTAAGAAGAGTTATGCCCGTTTTCACTAACGACGAACAAGGGAATGCCTTACTAAGTAACTCCTAATTTAGGGCAATGCTTAGGATAAAGTTCTGTTTCCCCAATCGATGTAAAATAGGTCGGTCCTATCTTATGAGTAGCCTGGATTTTTAAAGAGTTGTCCATGGTTTTCTTCGTCAATTTATTATCAATTTGAGCGACTGTTACATGTGTCAGTTTAGGGGCACCTAAGCACTACACCATCCCAAATCGGTGTCGTAACTTTAGATTATGCCTTGCGTCGTTAGTCATGACTTAAGGGTTAGTGAAACATGTTTTTCCTCTAGGCAACTCCTAAATATTTAGGCATCTGATTTAGGCGTATCCTATGGTTAGTGAAATTGGGTGTTAGTTTTAATATAGGTAACTTATATCTTTGAGTGACTAATTGGTTTGTGTAAACTGAGAATGACTGAGATCCAATGTAGCATACATTTTACAAGGAAGTGAGGAAAGAACCAACAAAATTGAGGATTCCATACTATCTCCCACAGAAACCGGTTACGGGCATAAATATTGCCTCTCAGGTGATTTACCTACTCGTATGTCTAAGAATATTCTCGAACACGAAGCGACGACGGCTTTCTTGGATTATAACAAAGGAGATTCTTCCTTTGTTCTTGTAAACTGAAGCTGATTTAAATTTCTGTCAATAGCCGTCTAAATTAACAGGTAGGTACCTGAATTTAATGAAAAAAAAAACTAAAATTGCTAAGTAACAAACGTTTGAAACCTGACGACGTGAGTTGAATTAAATCTTACCTTGAAAGTCTCTAAAATTACCTTAAACTTTAAAGTACCCGCCTAAGTACTAAATTGCATTGCGTCTAAAATGTCAATAGATACCAATACTGTTTGAAAATTAGTTAATTTTAATCACATGTTCTAAAAAGCATTCTTAGTATTTTGGGATCATCCATAAATTACGTCACACCTTAAAGGCGGGAGCGGGGGGGGGGTATCACCAGAATATGACATTTTCCAATCGTTGTATTTAGTATTATTTGTATTACTTTTGCCTTCCACTATACCTAAGTAGTTAGGTACAATACCTACCAATAGATACCCATACTGTTTTAAAATTAGTTAATTTTAATCACATGTTCTAAAAAAGCATTCTTAGTATTTTGGGATCATCCATAAATTACGTCACACCTTAAAGGCGGGAGCGGGGGGGGGGGTATCACCAGAATATGATATTTTCCAATCGTTGTATTTAGTATTATTTGTATTACTTTTGCCTTCCACTATACCTAAGTAGTTAGGTACAATACCTACCAATTTTGCTGCTAGTCAGTAGCCTTGCAAAAAGTGCAAGCGTATCGTTATATCTACCTACTAGTACCTACATGTAGTTTTATTGTAAGAATTCTGGACCGACACAGTCTGTCAATGATACTCAAGAACCTTATAATCAGGCAAGCATAAAGTTTACTTATGAAATCATCTAGGTACCTAGCATACTGACTTTAAAGTTGTGTAGTAAATATTAAGCAATAAAACCGGCTTTTATAGGTACTGCATGTAATATATACTTTTATATGGAATGGTATAAAACATATAGAACATATAGAAGCTTTGAATTGTGAAAAATCTAAAGGCAAAAATCATGAAGATACCTAGAGCAAGTACAGTGAAACATCTTAAAACCAGAAAAAGACCATTCCGAGTACTTACAACTTTAGATCAGTGTGTTACCACCACAGAGTACTTTAATACATACGGAAATGTGTTACTAAGTACGAAAGATTCATTGAGGGAACGAACCTGTTCTCTTAAGTAAGGTTAGGTAATAAAGGTATTTATAAAAAGAAACCCATTCACAATAAAATTGCTTCATTGGCATACACTTACTGAATGTAGAAACAATGATGTATACAATGTATACATAACGACTAACATAAATGCTTAATTACAATACAGGTTGCCGGGTAATTATTAGGTATCAATTAAATAGATAATGAGCTGACTAAACGTCCACTTAAATTTACTTCAAATGTAAAAAAGTTCGATGTATTTATATATAGAAAAAGGTCAATAATAGCAAAACAGAAGTGAAATGGATGTAATCTAACTTCCTAAAGTTAGATATTATGTACTTATAAAGCGTGCTAGCTATCAGTATATTTTAAAAAGATAGATAATAGATTTCAAGAGAAAAGCCTATCATTAAGGGCAAAAACAACAAAATAAGAATGTATGACTTACAAGTGTTATATAAACAAATAATCTTTATAACTTTACAGAGATATAGAGTTGTAGAGTCAATAAGTTCCAAGTATACGATGAAAAATTAATGATTGCTAAATGCCAAATAGGCTCTCAACAGAAACAAAGTAGGTACGGACGGACAATTAGTAAACATTCAAAGTAAACATGCTAATCGTATTTTGATAAAAGAACAGTTGCAAAAAGCGTACGGCACACGACCGGCATTCAGATAATGTTCCACGGCCTTTAGTTTAAAATGAAACTAAATCTGTGGACGGAACTTCACGGTTTGATCCACAAAACGGTGGATAAAGAATAAGTTAAAGAAACTTACCTCGAAATCTTCTTTGAACACAAAACAGTCCACGATCAGCTGTTTCACTAGCACAGAAAACCGGCAACACGTGCGTACGGTAGCGCAAACGGCTCAGTTCTGTTTTGTACGCGTTCTTCAACGTTCAATGCGTTTACGAGGCGAGACTGTGCAAGCCGCGCCTCTTGCCCAGCCGCCGCATTTTTGCCCACAACACCATAGTTCACGTTAATTACCAAAACAATACCACAAAACGTCCGCTCGACGAGATTTCTTCCCGACAAATGCTGTTATCGAGACAGTTAACGTTGTTTACACAACCCGCTTGATACCACTGATTGTTTTGGAGTTAATGATGTTAATAACTAAATCTGAGAGATAGGAACGTCGGACGATGGAATTTTACGCCTCTTTCATACAGATAGACATGTCGCTAAAGTTCAATTTTGTGTTCACGAAATTTTTGCGAGACAGAACCTTGACGTCGTTTACAATGCACGGGATTTAGAATTCTTAAGCGGATAAAAATATACAAACGAGACGCTTACAAGTGTTTGAAGAACGAAAATTATTTTACATCACTTTGTTAGTGCATTCACTTTCACAACTTCACGTTTGTCAAATCGCTATCATTCCAAAATATGGGAAAAATGTTTTTAAACAGCACATTCTAGGATGATATTGACTGCCGTCAAGTACTCGACATAAGTAATCAGGAGAATTATCTACTTACATACATTCTCATCGTTAAAATTCTGTTGTTTCACAACTTAAAGCAGCACAGTGACTTGATGAGAGTCAATACCTGTGATGCTCTAAGTTTCATCATTTTTAATTTCATATAATAATATCTACTTAATTCAACGTTTGAGTCTACTCCTAAATTTTTGCCCATAACACCAATTTCAACAAATGAAACAACAATTTCTAAAAAACAACGACAATTTCAAAAATGAAATCTAGCTGGATCGATTTATCGCCCCCGAAACATTTCATTTCTTTTCATTACTAAATTTCATGAAAATCGTTCGAGCCGTTTCTGAGATTCAAATTATATAGAACAAATATTATATAGGTATATACAAGAATTGCTCATTTAAAGATATTAGATTAAGAAACCTCGTTACAGCCGACTAATAGACTAGTGGGCTTAAGTGGGCTAGTCGGCAAACTCATAATCGTCGCATTTCAAGTAAGCAAGTAGGTAGGTATAATTACCTACTTAATTTTAATCGAAGACAGTTTTTTCAAGCATCTCTGCGTCGTCGCTTGTGTTCTATTGCTGCCCCTGGACTTAGCGTGTTTTGACTATAAATGAAATGAATTGAGATGAGATGAGACTAGATGAGATTAGATGAGATGAGATGAAATAAAATGAAATGAAATGAAATGAAATGAAATGAAATGAAATGAAATGAAATGAAATATTCTTTCCATATCACATGCATTGAAACAGCTAGTTTTGATCTCTGTTTTGCCAGTCGAAATAAGACAATTTCAAACCAATGCGAATGTTCATCCCGGCACCTTCATTTATTTATTATTTACGTCTTTATTTCAAGCTTAGACTGAGAATAATGTACTTAATTTCAAGTCTGTCAGAATCGCATTGACAACTGTCATCAAATCATCGTCATAAGATATTACGGCGCTATTTGTCTGAAATAGTCTTACTTCGACTACAGAAATCAAAACTCTTTGTTTCATTCATTACATGTGATATGAAAAATGCATTGTGTGGCACGGGATGAAACACGATTTCAGACCAGGACGATGACAGCCCTCGCTTCGCTCGGGCAGTCACCTCTCGCCCTCGTCAGAAATCGTCTTGTTTCACCCCTTGCCACACAATATACACTTATTATATACAATATTCACTGTACGGTTCCTTTACAAACTCTTAGTTAACTTTTTTTTATTCTGTCTGCTCTGCGTGCGCTTAGGCAATCCTGAGCTGAAGAAAAGAGCAAAAACTCAAGCCCTGTTTTAAAAATGGGGCATAAAATAATTAGCTTTCTTACAGAGTAGCTTTGGGCAGATAAGGAACATACGTGACAGCTACCGCATGTGTCAATGTCGTCCCACAGCCATCTGCTAACATTGGCAGTTTGATTGATTTAAGTATATTACATTAGTTATAGAAACAGCCTTGTGGGACTACAGTTCAATCCCAAGCTTTTTTATCAATTAAATAGTCCTTAAGATCGTAATATGGATTGCAGCACAGGACTTGTTTATTATCCAATAGTATTAGAATTCAGTTGCTTTTATCGGCCCTCTATAATAAATACATAATTGGTGTGTGGCAGAAATACGAACGCTCATGGACTATGTCATATTTGTTTAATCTCTGGGTACCCCAATATGCCCTACAAAGAATCGAATTTAAAATTTTGCTGGTCCCTTATACTCGTGCTCGTGAAACATTATAAAATTCAAATCATGTACTGCCATATGGCAATTTATAATGCGGCCTCATGATGACGACGCGCCCAAATTTACAAATAAATGCATATGAAAACTAGGCCACTGAAAGTGTCAATAAAATTTAAATCTGTTTTTCTAGTTTTGCTACCGGCTCATAACAATAATTATTAATGTTGTCATTTGCAAACTACTGTCACTGACAGCGAAAATGAATGGGTGCGGGTTATTTAGAACTCCGTGGTCACTGACATTATTATGACGGTACAATCGCAAATTTTGACAATGTAGAGTTTGTTTTAGCGCATGTAAAGCTCTCGAGCATCACAGGTACTGACAGGTCTGACACCCGTCAGAGGTGTCAAGTGAGTCTTTACGGGCGAACCCCTCGTCCCAACGTGCATGCACAATGTGCCTTCTAGTTATATAGTGTGTGTGTGTGTGTGTGTCGGTGTCAGTGTTGTCGGTGCATAGAAAATGACGTTGTTCATTGAAATTGACATATTAGGTAAGAAATTATGCGTCTGTAGCGATGAAAGAATATTTGTGAATGTGTGACAAAATTAAAACGTGTGCGTCCTTCCCCCCGCACCAGATTTGGCACAAAAATTACCTATGTATCGAAGCGAGGCGCAATGCCCTCTCCAGCTTCACTGACCTTTGATGCTTTAAGAAAGCTCTACATGAAAACTGGTAACTGCCTAAACGTATAACACATCTCACGAGTTTACGAACTATTGTTATTTTACGGCATTTTCAAGAAGAGAGAGAGGGTGTAATAATCCATCCTACTATCAGACTTTAGAAGTCCACTGCTAGACATAGGCCTCCCTATGAATACAAACAATCTTCATAGGTTGAAGTACCCTGGGCTGATACAGCCCGAGCCTCATAATTCTTTTTTTTTTTAAATAGGCCTCCCCTAACATTTGCCACTCGGTCGGGTCCTACGCCCTCCGAATCCAGTGGTTTCCCGCTGTCTTCTTCAGGTCGTCAGGGGGTGTAATAATTACTCAAATTGACTATCCTAGGCTTTAGCCTATAGCTGTTAAATCGACCACTGGGTAAGAGGGGACACCGCAAGGTTGGCTTTGCATTGTCCTTATAGAGACTTATACAGTTTTTTACTATTATTTTGCGCCACTCAAAAAATGCCGCCCCTAAGCGCGGAAAGTGCCCCGTCTTGTCCCCAAGATCCTGCCTAACAAAAACTAGCAGAATAGTCCGGCCTAAGCGGTTAGTTTGTCCCTCAATGCAATTTTTAGGGTTCCGTAGCCAAAATGGCAAAAAAACGGAACCCTTATAGATTCGGCATGTCTGTCTGTCTGTCTGCCCGTCCGTATGTCACAGCCACTTCATTCCAAAACTATTAAGTAGGACTTTAAAGTTGAAACTTGGTAGGTAGATGTAATCGCTGAACCGCTTTACAATTTTTATACAAAAATAAAAAAATATTAACTGCTCTCCACCGCTTTACAATTTTTATACAAAAATAAAAAAATAAGGGGGGGATCTCCATACATGGAACTCAAACAAAAAAAATTTTTTTCATCAAACCTATTCGTGTAGGGTGTCTATAGATAAGTCCTTTAAAATGACATTGAGGTTCCTAAAATCATTTTTTCTCAAAGTTAATCGTTTGAAAGATAAACACTTCCAAAGTGGTAAAATGTGTCCCCCCCCCTCTAACTTTTAAAGTAAGAAAGTGAAATATCTATCAAAAATATATGTGTATCTCAATAAAAACTGGTTCGAACAAGATATAACAGGTTTTTGAGATAAAGTAAATTTTTAAAGACCGCAAATATAACTTTGTCAATCATACAAACACTATGAAAAACAAAGTTATTTTCATATTCGGAACCCTTCATGGGCGAGTCCGACTCGCACTTGGCCACTTTTTTACGTAAATGTGTGAATTTGTCTTGTCTCACAGGTTACTTACTTAGCAAGCTAAAAACTGTATGTATTTGTGAGTATATATTAAAACAAAGTTTTATTGGAATAAATATTTTAATAACAATACGACACGAGTGATTACTTACAATATCTTTACACAAATCGTAATATTTATTTACAATGTTACGAAATGAGTTACACTGATACAAGAGTATACATAGTTAGTAGTATATTACTTTTAACATTTTTAAACATTTCACGAATATTATGTTAAGTAATAAGAATTATAAATTTATTGCTAGAAGTTAGTAATTAGCAATGCTACAGAGGACGTCAGTGAAACAGCTTGGTAACAGTCTTTAATATTATTTAAAGGAGATAAACAAATTTTTCTCACCAAATGATGAACGAAGGTGTTTATTGTCAATAAAGAAGGTAGGTACTTACGTTTTTTAAGGGGAGGAGGGGGGGAACCTTTAAAAGGTACCCGACACATTAGGAGATATTCCGGGTTATACGAGATTTTAACTGCATGGAGAGAATTCTTCAGAAGAACGTACCGGTATACCGGTGTCCTCCACAAGCGGTCACCCAAAACGGGCCCAACATCCAGTGATGCTCTCCTGCAAGTTCCTGTGCTTGCTGTGGCCAAATTTAGGTAAATGCTCTAAGAGTTCTTGCGACGGTATACAACTATGACCCTCGTTCCAATGATAACTAAAAGAAGCGGTAGTTTTAGATAAGGTATATGATCTCCAACTACACGCATTGCAGCGTGATGGAGTAAGCTCCAGTTCTTCCCAATATTGGGGAGACCCGTGCACTGCGGTGGTAAAAAATTGCAATACTCCTCAGAAACCTTGATCGATTTTTATGAAATTTTATATGCATATGTAGGGTCTGAGAATTGGTCGTAATCTGCATATTTTTGAAATCCCTTAGTGTTATGGGGACCACCTCAAACATTGAAAGGTTTCGCGGGTTGTTTGATTAAGTCAGCTAATGATATAATAATAACAGGTAATGTATATATGTATGATCGAGTTTTAACACTGACCTCCCTACAATGCTTTTGGATAATTGTACCAATTGTTTTAATTGTGCCCAATTGAAAATAATTGAAAGTTATCCGTCCATTATGCCTAATAATAAATTCTACAGTGACTTTGAACTTCCATCGCAGTACAATTCACTACAGCTACAAAATTGCATTAAATATAGTATAGTCCTTTAATATGCATAGGAAAGATACAAAATTATTTAAATAGGTATTGTATTAAAAATTGACTTTAATTTTGATAAAATTCAGATTACAAGATTGAACAAGAAGGTTTCAAAATTCTTCAAAAGATTACTTATAATTTTAATTCATCGCAAACCTATTAATCAAAGATAGTCTACGATTTATGACTATTTGTCACGAAATTCAAGTCTTTCTAATTTGTTAAGAGGTATAATAAAGTAGGCCGGTTCCGTTTGTCTAGTAAGACTATTCTTATCATGTACGAAAACTGAATTAATTGTAAATTGTTAAAGGTAGACGCCAGTACAGAAAAAAATTCACTTGAACATGCCCAGATAAAATTATTAGTGAATTAAAAAAAGTTACAAAAGATATATGCCATCCAATTACGTCGCTGAACTGCTAATTCTTTGTGCAAAGTAGCTGCCAGCCCTCCGGTCACCCAAAGCGAGAATGAGCTTGGTGATATGTCTCTCCTGAAACTTTTCAGGTCAACGGACCATGGACCCATTGTTTCTATTGCAAGTGCCGCAAATTCAAAATTTATTGCTATAGTTGAATATTTGGCTTCTTATGTATTAGTTGCGTTTATATGTATATTACTAAATATCTCTTTCTTTTTCAAATGTCATAAGAGTAACAATGACAGTATAGATACTTCAACTCAGTTGTGCGCGCGGCGCTATGTGTGGGTAAACCTGTATATACACAGTGACTTTGTGTGCGTGACAAGAGGTACAGTGAAGTTGTTCGGAAAATCACGGCCGCGTCACTGTCACACAAATTAAAGCTGCATAATTACTAGCCCACGCACACATAGCGCCGCGCGCACAACTGAGTTGAAGTATGTATACTAACTTTTATTTAGCGACGAATACTTTTATCAAACGATGGCAATGGCATATGGCATCAGCCTTTAGTAAGATTAAATAAAAGGTTAGATTTTTTAAAATATATGAATGTAAATAAATAAATAAATAAATATCTTTGGACAATTCACACAACACCATCTGATACCAAACTAAGCAGAGCTTGTACTATGGTAATCAGAAAGCTGATAAACATACTTATATAATTCTAAATACATACTTAAATAGATAAATTAACACCCAGACACAGAACAAATAGTCATGTTCATCACACAAATATTTGTCCTGGATGGGAATCGAACCCACGACCTCACGCTTCGCAGTCGGCTCATCACCCACTACGCCACGGAGGCTGTCAAAAAACTGTTAAAGAAATCATAAAAAAATTAAACAAATACAATTACATAGGTACCTAATAATCTATATCTATACATATAATAAATCTGTAACAAGTCGGTTTCTGTACATTGAAGATATTTGAAAAAAATTGTCACTAGGGCTATTTATTAGCGTAATAGAACCCAAAACAATGATTTTTAGAATTATTGTCTGTTTGTCTGTTTGTCTGTTTGTCTGTTTATCTGTTTGTCTGTTTATCTGTTCGTTTGTGCGCGCTAATCTCAGGAACGGCTTAACGTAGAAGGATACGGTTTTCACAGATGTATTGGTATTTTTTTGGATTAACATTTAGGGTTTGTTTTATTTAAATCGGTTAACAAACAAAAAAGTTACGTCAATTTCAAGAATTGAATTAAAGACTGAAGCGATCATTACCGATACAAACTAAATAGCTGCATCCTTTTAACGTCTCGCTCCTCTCCTGGGCTTCCCATTATTGGAGAGGCCTGGAGATTAGTTAACCACGCTGCTCCAATGCGGGTTTTTAAATTTAAGTGTGTAACTTTTGTAAGAGAATAAATTTAATGCGAGCGGTCACACCACAAGTTTCGATAATTACTAACATCTCTTACTTAATATTCTGATAGCAAGTTTTCAATCACTTATGCTAGATTTCATCTCTAAATATTAAGAAAAACCATACTTATCACCACATATTCAAAGAAATCCTCAATACAAAATTAATGTACAAAACCTTAACATAACGAGGCTACTGCCGACATCTATGTTCATATTCAGAACTATTTAGTGATCTGTTGCAAATTCGGTATATCGACAATTTAGTTTACACGCGATACGATAGATGTCATTGTTACGCAATAGCGCTATTACAAAGTGGATTGGTCGAGATTATTTCAAATAATTAATTACGAGTATATTTACTTAATAAAATATCTAATAAAAAAATTAACAACTTAGAGACCTTTGGAACTGGCGCTGACTGACAATGAGTACAATTCATTGTGGTAGAGCATTATGGAGGCGCGGCGCGGTGGTTACATCCACATATTATTGGTATCGAACTTATTTAATAGACAATAATAATTATCGACTCGAGCAGGCGCGGTCCCAGTGGGGGGGTCATAGGGGACATGACCCCCCCCCCAAATCCCTCACTCATGCGTAGATGGAAGGCGAAACAAGCCAATTTGAGACACCTCTTCCCCCAAATATCTTAGTGACCCCCCCCCCCAAAATTTCTTGGCGAAAAATTGAAGGCTGCGACCGCGCCTGGACTCGCGTGGCGCAATGGTTACCATGCCGGACTGCCAATCGAAGGGTCTCGAGTTTGATTCCCGGCGAAGCAGAAATTTGAATGATGAGTTTAATTTTCTGTTCTCGGTTTAAGTGTTTGTATTTCTGTCTCTGTGTGTCTCATGGTACCCATTACACAGTGTATATTTACCGTACTCTGGGGCTATCAGTGTGAAACGTAAAAAAAATCAAAGTGTTCTACCGACTTTACTATGCTGAGTGATCTTTTCAAAATGATAGCTATGTCACCATATCATGATTACACCACCAGTCGAAGGTTAAAGTTCCACAGGCCGCTTTGCACGCTCCTTTTGATGTTTGAACGGATGTTTAAGTTATGGGACAACCTTCCAGCTGAGGCATTTCCAGTGGACTTTGACATAGGGTTCTTCAAGAAAGCTGTAAAGAAAGCTCTTCTTGAAAGCCGGCAGTGCTCGGGTGGCTCCGCTGGGGTTGCCCGTTTCCATAGGCGACAGTGATCGCTTAACCACGCGGCCTTTCTGCCTCTTTGTTCGGTTTACTTATAAAAAAAGTGATTTCGAATAAACGAATAACCAATTGCCGAGGCACTAATAAAAAAAAATTATTGAAATGAGCAGACGTTTTCAGTGGTTAATTTAATAAGAGCTATTACATACATACGCAGTACTGGCACTGGTGTTACACTAATATGATAAAGCGTCACGGCAGCAACACGGCATGGTGGTCACGCCCAGATTAATATTAGTAATCGATATATTTATTTCTGATGCTGTGTGAAGGGTTGTTAATAGAACTAATTGACTCTTAATCGCGTAGGGCCTGATCCTCTCACGCTGCTCCAATTCAGGTTGATGACGTCTTCATTGTTAGTGGCCTAACTGCTGTCGCAAGTTTTATTCGCTATCGCTCGAAAGACCTCCATTAAGTATGAACGACAGTATGTTAACGACAATTGCAACCAACGTGTAAGCAACCAAGAATTTGACTCCCAACTACTAACCACGCCTGACATAGCGTAGACATTTCACCACCTTTCTGCAATATATTTAAGTTACATAATGATAATGAATCTATGCATTATTTGCAGCACAAATTATTTAATTATAATGATACATTCCGCGGGCACAGCAGTACTATCTAAACACATTAAAAACATGCTATTACAATACGTTTAATTTGTAAAGAGAAACTGATGATAACGACTGAAAAGTCGGTATTATAAGAGGAGTACAGTAAGAATTGTAAGGACTCAGGAAGAATGTATCTACTCAACATAATAATATGAACTTTTGTATCATAAGTAATTTCATAAAAGGTAACAATAATCCAAGGGACAGCGGAGGGCAAGCGGTCACGAACGAAATTGCAACCTCATCAGCCACGACCACTCTGTCAAGAGTGAACGACTAAGGAGGAGGAAGAACAAATAATCCAAGCCTAATCAAGCCTTTTGTACAAGTCTATCTACGCGGACGACGTCGCGGGCACAGCTAGTATAATAATAAATATCAAGAATCTTGGCGACAAACAAAAATATATCTGAACATGGTTGTAATGACCAAAAATGCTTATTAAACAAATCTAAATTACATAAACAAAAATCTATGCACATGCAATAAGGCAGAGGCCGCAGCCGACCATATTCTTTAAAGCGCTGCAAATATAGCGCTATGTATATCGGAAAATTATGAATTTGCAGCGCTTGCAATGAAGACGTTGGGTCCATGGTCGGCTGATATGAAAAAATTCTGCATGGAAATGTCGTTGTCGACCAAACTTGTCCTCGCTTCGGGTGACCAGAGGGCTGGCAGTTACTTTGCTCAAAAAATCAGTCTTTTGGTTCAACGAAGGAATGCTGCCAGCGTTCTGGGCACCATGCCGCAATCGGGTCTTTTGGACGGCATATACATTTTGTAAAATTTGTATATTATCTTTTTCTTTTTAAGTAGTTTTTAATTGTAATAAAAATCTACGTCCTTGCTTTCATTTATTTGATAGTTTCAGCTCCTCTAAATTTCCTATTCCATTGTTGTAAATACACTGCAAGAATAAATAGGTAATATAATAAAAGATATCACATTGAATTTAAGCTAAACTGCACTCGCTTTTCCCTTCCAAGTTATTCTTTCTCTCCACGTATGACCTGACCGGTTGTATGAGGGATATCAGGACTCCAGCTATGATGATCCAGAAGCCAGCCAAGTAGAACGCCAGTTCCCAAGAGAACGTAAGGTCGTATATCAGCCCTGTAAAGGATATGTTTAAGTTGTTTAAGGATCGGTACCATGCAGCGATGTTCAAAGAATTACTTATGATAATATCGAGTCGAGAGACACAGTTTCACACAGTATTTTTATATTTTCATAATAAGTAGTGAGCGACTTATGATGACCGTTCAAATTAATTATGCTCAGTCGGTCATGTTAACTCATGTTAAAATGCCTTTTGTTCTAAAAATATCCAAAGTCCAAAAAAATAGATAGGCACGCCTAGTTAAAATGTTGAAATTAGACAAAACTTGCGCTTGCTTCAGTTAAGGATCTAATGACTACTTGTGCAAATGTTGCAGGTGGTAGAACTATTATGGTTGCCACTCCTGCCATGAACCAATTCTGTTGTGTTTCGGTGGAAAGGTGCAGTTGCCAGCCACACTTACATGAGGCGACCAACCGCCTCCGGAGTAGCAGCGCAACTGCATACGACCTCATACAAGACTTACCTATGCTACCTATGCTTGCTTGAGGTTGTATGTAAATGTCCATGGGCTGCAACGACCACTTAACACCACGTGGCCTGCATGCTAGTCTGCTACTCCATTCAAATAAAAAATAGCCCAAACAACCTTCTGTTTCTTCACTTCAAAAATAATTTTCAGTATTCTTACCTGATAACGGTGGTCCAATCAAATGTCCGATGCCTTGAGCAAGCAAAACTAATCCATACGCTGAAGTGAAGTCATCCAACGAAACCAACTTGACTAGCAAGCTTGGTGTAAAAGTAAAGGATGCTGCAAAAAGCAACCCAAACGCTGCAGAAATAGACATCAGGAGCCAATAATTGGATACGGCTAACGGTATAGCAGCAACTGAGGCACCACACAGGATCAGGCAGACAGCGTAGAGGCCACCAATAGACACTTTTGGGAAGTCTCCGATCCATCCGAGTCCAACCTGAAAAGGGATTAAGAACGAATAAGTTTCGTATTTTAAAATCCTAGAACTGGATTTTGAAAACTGCGCAGACGCCTCGCTGCAAGAAGATATTGATTGTTTGACAAAAAGTTGTTTCAATCCGGTCTTGGACTACCAAATCAATTGAAATACTTTTAAAAATTGTCAAAAAGTAACATCTTCATACATTTTGTTACTTAAATGGTTTGTGACGTCACAAACCATTTAAGTCAATTAACTAAATTTTAATTGATTTAAGCGGCAGTAAAAATCAGTTATGTAACTGAATTAAAAATTATCCAGTTTTCCAAGCGTAGTGCAATGTATCACTAGTGACTAGTACCACTACGCTAAAAAATATCAAAATATTTTTTACTGTTTATGGTATAGTTTTGTTATGTTTAATTCAAATAGCTTTACTAAAGTGATTTTATTTACTAGAAATGTTAATTCGTTTTTTTATTTGAATAAAGTAGGTACGCAGGCCACGTGGTATTAAGTGGTCGCTGCAGCCCATTGACATCTGCACACAACCTCAAAGTCTTGCCTGTTTTCACATAAAGTTGCGCTGCTACTCCAAAGGCCGCCGGCCGATGGTCGCCTCAGGTTACTTTGATCAGTAACTACACCTTTCGATAGAACACAATAGATTTGCTTTATGGCAGAAGTAGGCTGTGCTGTGGTGCGGCGGTGCAGCGGTGCTGTGCTATGTACTTGCCTAGTCGAATAATTAAAATGAAATTAAATGAAATGAAAATACTTTATTGTTGACTGTTTACATACATCGAATAAGATGTTTAAAATTATAATTTGAGTTTTAAACAGTCTACCATATTCTGGCATACAATATTATTAATTAAAATTAACAAAAAATATTTTGTTTTAAGATCCGATAAGAATAATCTTAACGGATCATCGGCTTTTGATGCCTACCCACCGCTGGGTCAATGAGAGAAAAATAGCCGGCGGAAAAAAAAATCTACCAAAAAAAAAATTATACCACTGACAAAATATCTAAATTATATGTCTTATCATCGCAATTATTGTGGGTACAAAAACGTAACGGACTAGCCTTCCGCCAGCGGCTTCTCCCGCGAGGACCCGTTTAATGGGTCCCCCAGGATATAAAATAGCCTATGTACTATTCCAGGCTTCATGTCTATATTAAAATCATAGGCGTTTAGCCAGTTGCTTCAACCTCGTTGACCCTATTACCCGTTTTCACGTAGGAATGAAGCATTTTCCCGCGGTAAAAAAGTAGCCTATGTTAATCAAGGTGAATGTAGCTTTCTAATGGTGAAAGAATTTTTCAAATCGGAAGAGTAGTTTTTGAGTTTATTCATTACAAACATTCAAAAATATAAATCTTTCCTCTTTATAATATCAGTATAGATTATTAATAAGAGATCATCTTTTCAATCTTCACAAGAATTTATTAATATGGTGGATGGGGTGTTTTTGTTGTATTTTAACTCGGATAAAATGAAGATTTTAATAAATACAAAAACTTTCTTAAGACAAAAAAAATGTTTGATGGTTACTTCAAATAACACTTCATTTATTATATCCAGAACTCGGGTTGAAAACAAAATAAATCTTCGCGAATCTTTACCCTATATTTAGGTTACGGTCCAAGGATTTGGCACAGATATGAAGACGCCACAAGATATTCGAAATCTGGAGATTGTCTATTTTTGTCAACCACAGAAAAGTAAATACTTACAGTATTTAATTTTAGCATCGATTGCTTAAGTCATCTTGAAGGTAAAACAGTAAAATATCCTCAAATATCTATTACAAGACTTTATTACCTATACGAGTAACATTATCTATAACAATAAACTGTCGATGTAAAATGGTAAAAGTAAAATTATTTGGTTTACAAAGCGTTTTGTGATACAATTGTCGGAAAACCGCAAATCCTATTACATAAAATGTTTATTTAATTACCAGCCCTAACTTAGTAACTTTTAAAGTTAAGTGTTGGTTTTCTTGATCTTGTATTAATTTTCTAATTCAAATCCCGAACTACCATTCCCTTTTTAGGGTTCCGTGCGAAATGACAAAAAACGGAACCCTTATGGATTCGTCTGTCTGTCCGTCCGTATGTCACAGCCACTTTTTTCCGAAACTATAAGAACTATACTGTTGAAACTCGGTACGTAGATGTATTCTGTGAACCACATTAAGATTTTCACACAAAAATACAAAAAAAGCAAAAAATTTTGAGCGTTCCCCATACTTAGAACTGAAACTCAAAAAAAATTATTTTTCTTCAAACCCATACGTGTGGGGTATCTATGGATAGGTCTTCAAAAATGATATTGAGGTTTTCTAGTATAATTTTTTTCTAAACTGAATAGTTTGCGCGAGAGACACTTCCAAAGTGGTAAAATGTGTGTCCCCCTGTAACTTCTAAAATAAGAGAATGATAAAACTAAAAAAAAATATATGATGTACATTACGATGCAAACTTCCACCGAAAATTGGTTTCAACGAGATCTAGTAAGTTGTTTTTTTTAATACGTCATAAATCGTAAACCACAATTTACCTTTCATTCAATCTTAATGCAATGATTCCTATGGATAATCAAAGGCAATGATGTATTTCTGTTGCCGCTATTGTTATACAAATACTAAAAATAGAATAAAATAAATATTTAAGGGGGCTCCCATACAATAAACGTGATTTTTTATAGATAATGGTACGGAACCCTTCGTGCGTGAGTCCGACTCGCACTTGGCCGCTTTTTTATATGAACTTATCTAATAACTGAACTAATAATATCTTAGTAGTACTTAGATATTTCAAAGACATGTAAGGTGTGATTGAAATTGGTATAATACTCATAGCTTACCATTCCAATAGTATTGGTAATTCCAATCACGCTCAACATAAGAGCGCCATCGTCTTCGGAAAATCCCTTGTTAATCATGTGTTCTGCGAGATAGAAGTAAGGAACGATGAACCAAATAAAGAGAATGATGGTTCCAAGACAGAGAAGATTGAAAGGCATTTCCTTGAAGAGAGCCACGTTGAACATGTCAGCAAGGCAGCTAAAGCAATCATCGTACCAATTCTGTAAATCAATAATTATTTTTATGATTTAAATAAAACTTAAGAAAGTAGAGTTATACATATACGTATAAACTATCAGGTGAATTAACGAAAATTAACGAAAATCTAACTTTTACCTCAGGCAAGAAAATTTCACAGGGTAATACTGTCTCATTTAAGTACAACTAACATCATTGCGCATGGCTCGGCGGCAAGCATAGAACGCAAGCGATCTATGCAGCTAAGGCAAACGGGCGCGGTCGGGTGTGAGATGGGTGACCGCTAGTGGCAAAAATTTCTTGCGTTTCCGTGCTTCGGAGGGCACGTTATGCTGTCGGTCCCGGTTACTGTTATCGTTAGATAACAGTCGTTAAACCTAGTCGGAGGCCTTATGGGCGGTTTGAAAACATCCGACAGCGAGTTGGCCACTAACTCGCATCTCCATCAACCCGCAATGGAGCAAGGTGGTAGAGTAAGCTCCAGGTCTAAAATAATGGGGAGAGACCCGTGCCCAGCAGTGGGACGCAAAAAGGATTGCAACCAATATCATTAAATCATAATCTTACCTCTTCTTGCTCATTCACTGTTATCATTGAGTTCTTAAAAATGTCTGGACAAGATGAAGCTTTTAATCTGTATCTTTTGATATTCAGAATAGCATTTCTATGGCTGATTGAATTTAAAGGCATCTTTAAATCTCTTAAGTAGTGGTGATTAACTGATAATTGCTTTTTCAGCCAATCCTTTCTACTTTCTCTGCTCTCTTGTTTAACAAGCTCTCTACTATCTCTTATTTCTGATTTTGATTTCCTCATTGGCGGCCGTTCTTTTGATCTCTTCAATTGACAGTCTTCGGGGACCTTCTCGTTTCCAGAATCAGACTTTTCAGTGCTATGTAAGATTTCTGTCGTATAATTTACTACTGATGAATTATCAGTATCATTTTCATTAGCATTGTTTGTTTTAGCCAAGTCTTCATTATTATTAAGCTGTGGACATTTGATGTCACTTTCATGTTCTTCATTAGTAGTACTGATTATTTTATTTAACATTGTTGTTGATACCTGAAATTCAAAGAGAAAATACTTTTAGTTTAAGTAATACTTTTCAATTTGTAATTCAAGTTTAAAAATATCCTGTATAGTTTAAAGTATAAATTAAAAATATTGGTCTTACCTTATCTGTATACGTAAGATATGATGGAAGATTAATAACTGAACGCGATCTTGCTTCACTATTAGTTTTTGTCAGTAAGATTTCCTTTTCAGCGGATTTCAAGTCCATAGCTTCCTCCTTAGTTGAGTTTGTAAGACTGCCATCTTTTAATACTACTTGTTTCTTGGTCTTCATTTTTGAACCATCAAATTGATCACCAATTGAAGCAGCACTCGAATTCCTAGATCTACATTCTTCTTTTTTAGATTTATCTTTTGTTCTTTGCTTTTTTTGCTCCAAAATCCACCATTCTGGATCTCGCATAACGCAACCACATACACAAAGGTTTAAAAGCGTCCCAGATAAAAGCAGAATTGTGCCTCTCCATCCGTATTCTTCTATGAAATATTGAGTCATCGGTGCATATACGAATGTTCCTACGCCAGTACCACAAGCACCTAAACCAACGGCAAGGTTTCGTTTCTTTTCAAACCAGTACGCAATCGATACTACTGCAGTTACATACACGAGGCCTAATCCCAGTCCAGCAATTACACCGAATGTTATCATCATCATTTCTAGTGTTGTTGAAATAGACGCTAAAACAAATCCCAGAGTAGAAATTACACCACCAAGAATTGTCATAGCTCTGCATCCATATCTGTCCACTAAAGCACTCATCACAGGACCAGAAAGTAACGGTACTGCGATAAATAAGCTGCCAATCCAAGCAGTCGTTGATTTACTCGCCTGGAACTCCTCAAGGAATTCGATATAAAGTAGCCCAAAAGAAAAGCTTATGCCATCAGCAATCATGGAAATAATAAAAGACGATAGTACGACTATCCAACCCCAACCACCATCCGGTATGGCCACTTTAGGTTCTTCAACTTTATTTATAGCATTTTTTAAACTAGGCTTCTTAACGTTGGCATTTATGTCACTTGGATTCTCAGTTATCTTTACATCCACTTCTCTAGGTTTATTATTTTGGTAAGATAGATTGATTTTGGCAACTCCCTCCTCCTCGATTAAATTTATTTTCTTATCATTGCTTTTAGGTGGAATAAAATTATGTTCTCTATTACTCTCGTCGATATCTGGACTAGAAAATGAATCAGATCCCAAGCTTGAAGACTCCTCGTCTTTTCCGATTCCAGATGTGGAATCTGATAAAAGAGATTCGCGAACTGCATCTTGAGGTCTCAAATGATCTCTGGGCGTTCTACTGTTACGCAACGTAACTGTTGTTTCTAATTCGGTCATTATAAATAAATTAATTTAAACCTGTTATAATACTGGCAGTGAATATTTTATTTGAAATTAAGTTCTTAATCTAGGATCACGCGCAGAATATCGGCTTGACTTCCTCGCCACGCTGTTGAGTTTTAGAGTGTTGGGTTTATTTTGGCAAGATACCATTAAGAACTTTATCAGGTGTCCGACGTTTGCAAGTGTAACGCCTCCCATACACACGTGTTAGTGGCTAGTGGCGCAATGGTGCGCCACAACTTATCGTTGATAAATGTTGATGTCCGAAGAATAAAATCAATGGAACTGAATCTGTAACAGAAATAAATATAATCAGGTTGAGGCCTTACGGTTACCCAAGAGTCATTTGCTGAAATATTATGCAGAATTCTATTAACTAAAAAATGAATATCCAATGTTTCAGAACATGTTCTTGTCTTTTAATTTAACGTATTTAGTAATCCGTAAATTATCTTTTTTGTACTATTCATACTCGTAAAATAGTGACAACATTACTTAAAATGGTTGAAAAACATTATTTGAGCATTTAGCGAAAACTGAAAACTGATGTGAAAAGCTCTTGTAATTTTGTTTTGTGTATTTTTTCATATATTGTAGCAACAGTTGCGTATTTTTTGATACACATAATTATGGTAAGTATGTATAGTGTTTATATATTATGAAAGGAAACAGTGAAAATATGGCTTTTTTGTGCTGCCTCAAAAACTCTCACAAAAAAGTTGTAGTAAACAGCCTTACCGGAGTAAATGCTGAATTTCGACTGATAGACTTACTTAACAATATACTTTACTGTAATGATTATGTCCAAATCGGGCGGAGCCATAATCGAAGATACTCAATCAAATCAGCAATACGGGCAATACTTTATTAATTTATACTTAGTTTATGTATGAATATCGAGCTAATCAGGCTAATTTATGTTTTGCTGTATGTAATCAAAGTAATTAATTGTATGACATAACTTTATTATCATATAGGTAGGTACTATGTTATTTAGGAATTTAACCATTTTTGATATAGTGCACAAAGTAAAATTACTGTATTCACGTGTGATCTTTAAAACGATATATTGACGCATAGCAAATAATAAATTAAATCAATAATTAAACAAATATACTTTATCGATAAATTCTGCTCCTGACATCACTATCTTCATGTAATTTTTTTTATTTCATCTTTCCTTCTCGTTATTAAAAACATAGAAACCAATTGAAATGTATTAGCTAAATTTTATTTTTATTATTAGATACATATTGGAGGATATTTTCGAAAAGATACGAAAAGAGGCGGTGAACATTAGAGCGTGTTTTGGGGTTAAAAGTCAGATCATGAAAATCTTACTTCTGCAAAAAAATATTGTTCATGAAAATACTTTAAAGGTGTAAGGCGATTTATGGCTTGTAGCCAATTAACAAGAAACGAGCGATGTTTACGAGTAATGTAGTTCTGACAGTGAGGGATAGACGGCTATACGATACTTATAAAAAAGAACCTTGGGTATTTCCGCTTCATAGCTAATTGTTTTAACGAGCCTCGCTTACAACCTATAGTCTCTGAACAGCGCTTTTGATGCTATTACACAAAATGTGACCTATTTTTTAAACGTCATACACTCATAGCCCCACACTAGGATTCTCTGTGTCGTGGGTACCATGGACACACGCAAAGAAATGAACAGAAACTCCTAGACCGATATCTAACAGAAATTGAAACTCATCATTCCAATTTCGGCTTCGCCGGGAATCGAACCCGGGACTCTTGATTGATAGTCATCTAGACCGATACCCAACAGAAATTGAAACTTATCATTCTATCTTCGGCTCCGCCGGGAATCGAACCCGGGATTCTTGATTGACAGTCAAGAATGGTAGGTACCTAACCATTTCGCCACACGGGTCTTCGAATATCGTATATAACTTTATATCGTTATATTCTTTAACAGCTCATAACAACAGGACACGAAGCTGTAACTGTTGCTAAGTACGTACCTATTGATATTTATTTACAGTAAAACAATCGCCATTATTACAAAAATAATTACAATAATTATAGTCGACTTAATCGACCGATATCATCCGCTGCCCACCAATCTATACACGGATCATCGACCCTTTGGAATTTTGGAACAAAACTCTTCTTGTTTATTAATTTAAAAATCTTTTCTTAATTATATTTTCGTCAGTTTTCGTTAAAAAGAAATGGTTCATTTCGTGAGTGCGTCGTTAGCCGTGACCTACACGGTGACGGCTGACCTTCCAAAATTAGAATAGGGTGCTCCCTATGTGGAATTTGTTTCCTTTTGTCTTATGTACCATACCGTAAACGAGTAATGTTATTTAGAATATAACGTAGAAAATGTAAAAGTCACTGCCATTACCGCAGTACGTCGGAAGCCGGCAGAACTGCTTTTAGTTCTGTTCCTCATTATAGGTAATAGGTTTATTTATCTAATTATCTAATACCTTTAAGCGAGCAATTCTTGTATACATATAAAATAAACTATTACAATTAGAAAGCACAATTTTTTTAAATAAACTGAAATAGTACTAAAATTAAGATAAATAAAATTAAATCTAAATTTATTTAAAGACTAACTTATATAAAAAGACGCATCCCTGATTGCTGCCTTAAGGACGAGTGCCCAGAATACTGGCAGCATTACCTCGCTGAATAGCTAAGTTTATTCTCTGGCCGAGGTAAGTGCCAACAACCTCAAGCAAGCCTGAATCTTGCCTCAGTTCGTATACATGTGTTACTTCTCAGGTAGCAACGCATCTTTCCACCGAAACACAATAGGATTGCTTGATAACATAAATGGGCGCAATGAGGAAGTATCACTCCCTCGGTAAAAATATCCCCAAATAATTCCACCTTCCACCTTTTACCTCCCACTATCTAACTACCACCGAAAAAGAACAGAATTGAAAAATCTGATAATAATATGGACATAGCAGCAAGGAGTCAAACTCGATAGAGTAAGTAAAATATTTCAATAAAACATACAATAATAAAGAAACTACTTTTTATATACAATAATATGAACATGAATGATCCTATAACAATAATTTTTATTACAACACAATTTTAGGTTATTTTATTAGAGTGCATTTATTTTTACTTCAATAATATTTTGCATAAAGCTACGGTTGCATTCATTTCGAGTATAATTTACGTCATATTTATAAATAAACGACGATCAATGTTTATGGTATCAAGGTCACCTGATTTTATGATTCTGATTTTATGATTTGATGACATTTGAGCAGAGAAAGAGAAGTAGAAAGTAGACTAATTATTACCTACTAAAGGTGCGTACCTATACTCGGAATTGAGCAGAATTCAAGGCATACTCCACCACACATACCACTCGCCAACTGCGGATTAGTATGGACATCAGGCATATCAAAAATTTTGTCAGGCATGCACGACAATTGAAAAGATCATAATGAAATATCAAACATTACGCCCCTAACAAATATCTATGTTTATCAAGGTGCGAGCCGGTTTAAACTAGGGAGCTTCGAAGAACGATGTCCTGTCACTCCTCAGTACTAAACTAATACTAAATATTCTGGGAGACGGGGCTGGAATACGAAAACCCAAGCCTTCCGGGCTTGGTGTCTTTCCACGCATTCGTTGGCTAACTTATAAAAACGCAGTATCCTAAAAACTGACTGCAACCGTTTCCAGCGTCTTCCTACTGCGCAGAGTCTCTCCACATTATTGGGAAGGCCTGAAGCTTACTCCACCACGCTGCTCCAGAACTCTCCACACTGTCCCACAAAGCGGATTGGTGGAGATGCTGGTTAGTGGCCCGCTGTCGGATGTTTTCAAACCTCCCATAAGACTTTCGACAATGTTTAAAGACTGTCTATCGATACCCAGGGATCGACGGCTTAACGTTTCCTCCGAAGCACAAAAACACGCATGATATTTTTGTCACTAGCGGATGGCTGGCCCGGATTTCCATTTGCGTGGATCGCTTGGGTCCTGCCCGTAAAAAAACTTGCCTATTTAGTGCAGTAAGTAAGTACCTAACATACTTCATTGTGGGAAATGCCTGCTTAAAGTTTAGTACATTTTTTTAGGTATCGGTGGGGGAAACCTTCAAATGGTACCCGGCACCTTGGGAGAGGATACCGGGTTATGTGGGATTTATATTACCCCCTCGGTGGCACGCACACACCGCCGTCCTTCCCGGGGCTGCTGGCTGGACGGGTCGAGCCCTCTCACCGCCCGCAACCCCGGAAGCCCCCTTTTAGACGACTCTTACGATCAGGCAGGGGATAACGTAGTTTTATTCTTAATTTCTAAGATACAGGGAGTTAAAGTTTAGTACCTACCATCGATTGAGACTATAAACAATTTCAGCAGAGCACTCAGAACAAAAACATCAATCCACACTATAACGTATGAGTCTGACAACTTGTTTAGTCGATATTGTGTGCAATGCAAGTATTTGCCCATCATACATGTTCGGTACACACTGCATAGGAGTCAGTGTTAAAAAGGATAGCACACAAAAACCTTAACTGCTTGCTGTGACATCACTTTATGTAGGTTTAGGATTTGTTTTACTACTCAAAAAGGTATGGCCTTTAGGAGCGTTTTTACACATTTAAGGGTTATGGCCGTTTGAAGCGTTTTTATACATTAAAGTGTAGAAAATGTACCTAAAATATCAGTCTAAAATAACTGTTCACAATAAATAAATTAAAAACCTGAATTAAGGAGTTGTGACGGGAAGTTGGAAGATGTTGTGCTCTTTTTTATTTTCATAATCTTATTGTATTTTTGACTTATCGGATAGAGTCATAGATATAGGACATACATACGTTAGTACGAGTATATCCTAAGTCTATGGATAGAGTTGATGGCATTTTGTTTGTTACAGTTTAATTACAGTGTGGAAATCTATATATATATTCCTCTTTATACTTAATATTAGTGTAAAGAGGAAAGATTTGATTATTTGTTTGTTTGTTTGTATTGAATAGGCTTCAAAACTACTGGACCGATTTGAAAAATTCTTTTACCATTAGAAGCCGACATTATCCTTAGTGAACACATGCTACTTTTTACCGCGGGTAAATGGTTCATTCTTACGGAAAAACGGGTAATAGGGTTCACGCGGTTGAAGCCTGTTGTTTTGCCACGAACTGTCACCCATCTGCCGCCCGACCCCGCCCGTTTGGCTTAGCTGCGTAAATAGCTTGCGTTCTACGCCAGCAGCCAGGCCACGCTCGTTTCCTAGCCGAGACCTTTTTTTGGTATCGGCACCGGGGGAAACCTTCAAAAGGTACCCGGCACTTTGAGAGAGCTGGTTATGTGGGATTTTTACCGCACTAAAACCCCCTCGGTTGCCTGCCTATGCGCTTGGAGAGGACTCGGGAATCTCCAGTGGAATGAACCGGTGTCCTCCACGCGTGGCGCCCCAGAACAGGTTCCATCCTCGGGATAGCAGATGTGCTCTCCTGCACCTTCCGATGTCCTAGCCGAGACCTACCACAACACAAATTCAAACTGAAATCGTTACTCTACATCACTTATCTGTCCTATATTTGTTACACTAGATTTTCTAATTACGCTTAGGTATTTAGTTAATAAATGAAATATTATGTTTTCATTACTTACCGAAGGCGGGAAGTGGAGGTTAAAATCGTTCTGAAGGCTTCAGCATACAAGCAGTCACTTCAACCTACGTTTACGGTATAAGCCTGGCGCCAACGTCGATCGATAGAGGGCCCACCCCCAAGGGTGGCGACCAGCGCAAAAAGAACTACCGCTCTCCCCCGTTTTAATAGACGCTACGACCAAAGCGGAGGTGTAGTATGGATACGCGGGGTCTACCTTTATTGGTCATATATCCGCCCATGACGTAGATTCAAAGATGTGCGATTTGATCAGAAGAGAAAGTAGATATTACTTCCTTGTATACGTTACACAACTGGTTACATTTATTTTTTGCTAGCTGAACCTCGCGCTTCTGAAACGCTGAATACTTCGGGGGCCCTTAGTAAAAAGCTTAAAAAAAGTTTTAAAAATCGTTACCTAGAATAAGTATCATATTATCATGGTTGCAAACTCAAAACCTTGACTTTTTTGAAATGTACTTTTTAATAGCTATCCCCTGCAAAACCCTAAATATTTAAATTTGAATATTTCACTGAGTTATACTTACTTAAATTAAAAACTTGTGTCAACTAACATTGAATTTTATGGCAGGCAGGGCCTGCTTTAAAGGTTTTTTATCGTTTTTCTCAATAAGTAATTTTTTACAAATAGAAAATTTCAGATTTGCAACGGTGATATGCCAATTCAGTTTTTTGGCGGTTTAATTTTTGAAGTGAAAACTTCTTTAGCGGCGTTGTGCACTTTTTTTGAGATGGGTAAAAAATGTTAAACTCGCGTCAGGACACGTGGTCTGATCTAATATCTATTCGTAAGACGGAGGGGTGAGAGCTGATGACGGCTCGACTGTCTATACTTGTTTAATTCGTTTATATAAAGTGAGTATTTAAAATATGGACATTGAATAACTACGCTTGCCAGTATGGCGGCGGTTGCATACGAACGGTACTTACGTCGACTAGCGTTCTTTGGCTATGTTCGAAAATATTCTTATGTACCTACTAATCTAAAACCCATCAAAAACTACAAGCGGAACCTTGAAGCGGCAGACTGCAGTCTGGAAGAACGTCCAGGATCCTGTGACTGTATATAGGAGAGGTGGCTTCGATTCAAGAATTCCGTAAGTACGATATGAATACTTTATGTTGGGGGTGTGGGCATTAATTGAAGTGTTTCCACTTTCCCAACAGTGGGCTTGGGCCATAATTACGCGCCCGCCCATCCATTTCTGGTGCATCTATTAATGAAAAAAGTGACGAAGAAATAGTGAAAGAAAATGAGTGAGTACTTTATAATAAATACTAGATGAAAACCTACTGAAAATACTAGATGAAAAATAATACTGATTATAAAAGCAATTCGTGCGAAATTATTCCCTAACCATTCCAAAATATCAAAAATGCACAACGTTAATGTTCAAGTTTTCACTTCTGCCCGCACTACCGGAGTGCAATTCGTTGTTTTTATTAATTCTATTTTTAAATAAAAAAATATTTGCTAAATATTCATGCTAAATAAACCCTAAAATTTCTAAAGAAATGATATCGTTATATAACAATCGCTAATTTCATTTAACCATACGCGGTCCAACGCTATCTGCGAGTACCTCTGACTTGTGTACTTCAGAATTTGCTTGCAACTTTGTAAATTGTCACGTCAAAAATTTTTGCACCATAATCGTTCTTAAATAAACAAAAAGACAGTATTCAAACAGTCTGTATTTAATTTTGATAAGTATGACAAGCTTTCTTTGTATTAATTTTGAGACATAAGGTAAGTAAATAATTTTACTCAAGATAGCATGAGATAATTTCAGACTTATTTCTTACGTAACTCACTTTACAGATATGTGGTTTACTCTGTGTGGTTGCAACGTACAGGTGATTGTAGAGTTCGCATTTTTTATTAAATGGAGCAGCATACGAGCATGCAGGCTACGTGGTGTCGTGGTCGCTGAAGCTGAACCTATCGACATCTCCAAACAACCAAGTCTGCCTAGCAAAAGAACTAAATTATAATTAAAAAAAAACTATTTTATTTATACTTTATACTAAAGTGGATTTGGGATTGGTCCCTGTAACTCGGGATTAAGAATATGAGCTACGGTAGTCTGATCGTAAGAAGCGACTAAAGCGACTAGATGACGACTTCTCAAACTGTCCAGCTAGAGGTCACGGGAGAGTCAGCGGTGTACATCGCTCTGCCAAGATTGGCCCGTTAGGCCTTCGGGATTTAGAATAGAGCTACTGTATCCCCTGATGATCGTAAGAGGCAACTAAAAAGGGGCTTCCGGGGTTGTGGGCGGTTGAGAGTGGGAGCATGATCCGTCCAACCAGCAGTCCCGCGAAGGGCAGCGCTGTGTGCGTTGCCGTATGCCGCTGTAAGCATCGGAAGGTGCAGGACACAGCTGCTGTCTGAGAGGACACCGGTGTGCCACTGGAGATCCCGGATCCCGTTCCACTGGAGATCCCGGAGTCCTTCCCAAGCACAGAGGCAAGCCACCGAGGTGGTTTTAGTGCGGTCAAATCCCACATAACCCGGTATACAATCCCAAGGTGCCGGTATCTTTTCGTATCGTCCGCCATTCACTAAGAAGCTAGGTCATTTATGCTGAGAGAAAATGCGCGAGGAAAAATTTCAGTACAGTACATTGTATATTCTTCTGTTCTCTGCCATAATCTTTGTTATAACTTCACGTCGCCAATAAGTCTGGATGTTAAAAGCATTATGACAGCAATTTACTCGTATATACTTACATCTTTACGGTCCTATAGCATGTTTTGTAAACAAAGTATTTACCATTATTAAATTGATCTACCATCGATGATTATGATAAGGTACTTCAAGTTACCCTTGTGAGACACTTAAAAGCTCAATCAATTTAAACTAAATTAAAAGTTTGAATGTTTGTAAATCAGTGTGACGATAATGAATATTGATTTGATTATCAAGCAATCAAGCAATATTATTTTACCAACTTTCCGCCCGCGACTCCGCTCTCAATGACTACGCATTTTGGTACGTGTTTCCGTGACAGGTATTATGCCATAGTCCACCATGCTGCCCTCACTTCTGAGAGGAGACCTATACCCAGCAGTGGAACGTAAAAAGGGTTTAAAAAACCTTTTATATTAAACCCGTCCTAAATTAGCAAACTATCCCCTATAAAGCTTTAACGGCTCGCCTGCCCTTTTATCTATCCGCAAACGATTATCCGCATTAACGTTTTCGTTCCCCTCAAAAGATTAATGGTTTCTAAATGTCAGAGGAGAATCGATAGGTACCTTACGAAAAATATCGTTTTTAGCATTGGAAACGTTAGATATAATTAGATATTTACTTTGAATGATCCAAATATTGCAGAAAAACTTGCAAAAAAAACCAAATACCTATCCAATAGGTTTACCCTGTCTGATCGTAAGATACAGGACAGGCGCGGTCCTAGGGGGCATAGTCATGATTGGATGGACAGGCGGCATGGGTCACTGACGTTCCGGCTGGCACAGGTGCTTTCCGGGCATGGTTGCTTCGGCAAGTACCTGTGCCAAATAGCCAGAAGAGAACCATTGCAGCTGCATCGAGGACACGGCGCAACATACACTAGAGGAGTGTCCTGCATGGGCCAGGGAGCGCAGTGATCTCATTGCAGCTGTCGGAACTGACCTCTCACTACCGGCTTTAGTGAAAGCCATGGTTGGGTGTGAGGAATCGTGGAGTGCGGGGGTTTTCTTCTGCGAGCAAGTGATGTCGCAGAAGGAAGCTGCGGAGCGGGAGAGGGAAATAACAACGGACCTTCCTATCCGCAGCAGGAGAGCAGGGCGTCGGAGGAGGATCTACCACGCCCTCCTCCAACCCCCATGATTGAGGTCAAGACGGTGGACGGGACGCGGGGGCGTCCATCGTCTTACATGAAGACCTCGAGGTGATGCGCGCAATTTGTGTGGCCCCTCAAAGTTGACGGATGGCTCCTTAAGACTTACGCTGATGAGGTTACGGAAGAATGCGCGTACCCGTGAACCTCACAAAAAAGTGTGCTGAGGAAACCGTGGGGTTTTAGCCGGTTGGAGTCCGGCATAACCTCTCTGTTGCCCTCGTAACAGAGGGGTATTCATGATGGATTTCCCCACGAGAAAAAAAAGGGGGGGCATAGTCATAGGGGACATGATCCCCTCCAAAAATCAGTCATGCGTAGATGGAAGGCGAAACAGGCCAATTTGGGACACCTCTTCCCCCAAATTACGACCGCGCCTGATACAGGAGAGCACCATCGTTATCCGCATGATGGGCCCGTGTTGAGGCGCCGCACGTTGAGGACACTATTCCGTTCCAATGGAGAGATCAGAGTCCTCTTCAAGCGCTGCGGCAGGTCGCCAAGGGGGTTTTAGTGGCTTTACGTCATCTCACGTAACCCGATAACTCTTCTAGAGTCCGCGGGTACCTTTATTTAGAAGGTTCGCGTTAATAAATAATGTAGTTAAAAAAATTAAAAAAACACGCTTTTGTGAAAATACGAACAAAAAAAAAGAAAATAAAAAATAAGAAGAAAATGTATTTTACTGTAAAAAAAGCGTGAGGTGCTTTTTGAGATACTATTGACACCATGCATACATACATTATTAATTTTAGTTGGTATTTTTTTTTCATATTATTGCATTGTCATTGGCCCTTGACCCCTGTGCAAATTTTCAAGTTAATCAGATGGTTAGAATTAGGTGAAAATTAAGATTAAAGATTCCGTTCCATACATACATACAGGTCAAGCTAATATAAGCGTGTTAAAAAATAGGTGTAGGAACTACATAATTATTATGTATTTGAAATGTTATGTATATTTAAATCATGTGAGTACTTATGTATATTTTTCTAGCTACACGTTTGCTGGAAAGCTTGAAGAGCCGTGTCTTGGTAAAATTAAAAACGCAGCTGAAAGCAGTACATTTAAATATATTTAAAAGCACCGGACGAAGTGAATACTTGACGGGTGGTGAATGTGTGGATACTAGGGGATTGGGAGACCTATATCCAACACTTTTGTAGGTGGTAGAACTATTATGGTTCGCCCGGGGAAGTAGCACCGCTGCACCCACTTCTGCCGTGAAGCAATTCTATTGTGTTTCGGTGGAAAGGTGCAGTTGCCGGCCACACTTACATGAGGCGACCACCAGCCTCCGGAGTAGCAGCGCAACTGCATACGACCTCAGACAAGACTTACCTATGCTTGCTTGAGGTTGCATGTAGATGTCCATGGGCTGCAGTGACCACTAAACACCACGTGGCCTGCATGCTCGTCTGCTACTCCATTCAAATAAAAAAAACAGTGAACAGATGGAAATAGAGAATACATGAATATTTCTTCTTAGTATAAATAAAAGGTCAAAATACGTGTTACTTAATTACAAACTCTTCTACTTACTTCTCCTCATTATTACATTAAAAGATTTGAAAGGTACTCTGTAGGTGGAATATATCGTGTGTTTCGTTTTCAAGTGTTCTTTTCTTAATCCCCGCTTAATTAGGTAGAGCGTACCTACTGCACTACATACTCGTAAAATTGCTTTTTTTACAATAAATGTTTGTAATGCTATTGTAATAAACAGAAGAAATATTGAGTGGGTAGGCTTGCGTTCATCCTTAATGGATATTAAGACCATTAACCTTCTAACGGCAATATTTGTGAAACATAGAATGCCTACTGAAATACAATAGCCAAAATCACTTTTGGAAGTTTTATACCTACATTGAAATATCATTTAGTTAGTAATGCTTTTATAGTAAAACCAGATTTGTAATCCCTCTCAAGTCCTAAAAGATACCAAGGTTTCTTTTTATATGATAAATGAATAAATATCTTTGGACAACTCACACATTCCACCTAAGTCTGATTCCAAACTAAGCAGAGCTTGTACTATGGTAATCAGAAAGTCGATAAACATACTTATACAATTCTAAATACATACCTAAATAGATAAATTAACACCCAGACACAGAACAAATAGTCATGTTCATCACACAATTATTTGTCCTGGGTGGGAATCGAACCCACGACGTCACGCTTCGCAGTCGGCTCATCACCCACTACGCCACGGTGGCTGTCGTGTCGACATATATCATGAGTAGGTATTTTTTTATTTACCGCTAGTATATATAAATCCGTATTTACGCTAGGGCCAAAAGAGCGTACATGCCTTGGCTTGAGCCGTCCCTCGCTCTCCAGTTTGTTTGCTTGACTGAAAATTTTGTCAGACATATTATTATGTATACGCCTTTGGAGAGTAGAAATGTAGTGTACAGGCAAAGGATCTAAGATTTGGGTAATATGTAGTTTTAAGTGGAGGATTGATTGATTATGCTCGAAAATATCAGTCACTTCCAAATATTCTAAATGAGTGCCATGTTCAGAATTAACATTTTTTTTTCACGCAACTTTTTCAGAACCCTCGTACATACAAAAATTTACCACCGACTGTTCTTTTTTGAAGCGTTCTTTTTTTTCTGTATTCTTTATTTTATTTTTCTGCTGAATCGTCATACATTTATTATGAATTTGTATATAAAAAATCTATGTGACTCGTGGACTTATATTTCTATTTGTAGGCGCATTTTAACACGTTCACAGGGAATGCCCCACATGTGGGTCATTTTGAGAACATTCTGTCTGATACGTGCGTGCACCACATATGGGCCACAGCGATATATACAAATTAGAATTGTTTTCACAGTATATACGTATGATTTTGTTTTATTTTTCTTTGCGTACACCTATGAACTATGAACACTATTTTTTTAAATATAACTCAAAAATACACCAAGAAAATGAAAATAAAACAAGAGCACATTATGTCTTTTTCGACTTCCCGCCAAAAAACCGCAACAACGCCAACAACCGAGTATTTATTTATTCTCGTCGAGTTTTTTTTTTTTTTTTCTCTTCACGAATGGCGTCTCGGTCTATTGACCATTATGCCAATGACAAGCGGGAGAAATCCGATACATAAAAAGACCCTATTTCGAATAATTTGGGAAAGGACAGATCAGGAGAGTTGGTAAGGATAATAAAAGGATATGATAAAAAGTGATATTACAATAAAATTTTATAAAATTATACATAAATCTGATATTATAGATTAATATTGTTTTTGGTTAAGAAGGATGATAGGATAGGATAAATTTGTTTACTATTTAAAATTAACAATGAAGATATATTAAGCGGAAAAGGAATTTGAAGGGAAATGAGGCTGCGTAGTAAGGAAGAGCGGTCGTATAATTTGCAAGAAAAAAATATGTGATTCAAATCACCCTCATCTTCACCACAAGAACATATCGCGTTGTTAGCTATATTAAGTTTTGCAAGATGTTTTGGAGAACAAACGTGGCCTAACCTAGTACGAATCAATATAGAAGTAGCTTTTTTACCAAGTCTAATTTTGAAGAACCATGGTTTCTTTGGTAGTTCAGGCTGGATTTTGGCATAAAATCGACCTTTACTTGAGCTACTTAATTTCCAAATATGATGCCACGATTCCATAAGATAGTTTTTTGGTAAAGCCAGTAAATCTTGAGTATAAATTTTAAACGGATAAATATCTCCACATTCGATAGCTTCAGTAGCAATCTCATCAGCTCTCTCATTTCCTCTGATGCCACAATGACCAGGTATCCAAGCGAACTTAATGATATAGTTATTTAATGAACATTTAAGAAGTAAGTTTCTGATTTCAAAAATAATACTATGAATTTTAGCTTTAAAAGGAAATTTGGCTATTGCTTGTAAGGAACTTAATGAATCGGAAAATATGATAGATTTTCGTAATTTCATCAGTAACACGTATTCTAGGGCTTTTAAAATACCAAAACATTCTCCAGAGAAAACAGAACTTTCTGGCGGAAGTTTTATCTTTTGTACGATATCATATTGTGAATGGTAAACACCAACACCTACGCACCCATTTTTTGCCTTTTTTGAAGCATCAGTATATATGTACTGCCATCCATTGAAATCGTTTGTAAGGATGACATTAAAATGTTTATTATTTTCTGTATCAGCTTTGTTAATGCCAATATTGTAAAGGATATTTGGTGTAATTATCATAGCCTCATAATTGTATTGATAAATTGGTAGTAATTCTGTATTATGTAGCGGAGTTGTCAATGATTTTAATTTTATGTAACTGCTTACAATACACGGAAGAGATTTATGTTTCCAGAAATTCAATGAAGCTGTTTTTTGTAATAAATCAAGAATCGGAAAAAGAGGATGATATGAGAATTGTGAACATCTAAATATGAAACGGTCAGATAAATACTGGCGTCTTAAATGAAGGGGAGGATCTACACATTCTACTTGCAGTGCATTAATGGGACTTGTCTTCATACATCCAGTAATTATTCTTAAAGATTTAGCTTGTATGTTATTTAATTTTTTCCATCCAGCTTTGTTACCTGGTTCCAATAAAAATGTCCCATAGTCAAGAATGCTCCTAATTAAAGCATTATAAAGCAGTTTTAATGAGAGCGGGTGGGCGCCCCACCATACCCCTGATAAACATCTTAATATATTTATATTTCGTTCGCATTTTGAAACAATATAATCACAATGAGGAATGCCGGTTAGTCTAGAATCTAAAATAAGGCCAAGAAATTTCGTTTGAGTTTTAATAGGAATTATATTGTTATCGAAACATATTTCAATGTCAGGTATATTTCGTTTTCTAGTAAAAATGACTGCAGTACTTTTTTGAGTAGATATTTCTAAAGCATGCAAATTCATCCAACATTTTAATGAATTAAGTGAGATTGATAAAGAATTACAAGCTATGGAAATAGAAGCGTTGACGTTGTACAAGAGAAGGTCGTCAGCGTATTGCAAAATTTTTATTGGTTTTTGGATGGATTGAGCTAAGTCGAATGTATAAATATTATATAACAGCGGACTTAGCACCGATCCTTGCGGCAAACCTTTCCAAACAAGTCTTTCAATTAACATTCCATTATCGAGAAGTAATTTAATTTTTCTTTCGGTTAAAATATTTATAACAAATTTTGTGATGATATATGGAATGTTAAGAGCGTTCATTTTATGAAACAGTAAAGGAAGTAAAACACTGTCGTATGCCGATTTTATGTCGAGAAATGTAGCAGCAACGGATTCATTATTTGTAAAAGCAAGTTGAATATCAGAACAAAATATAGCAATGCTGTCTATTGTACTTTTTCCTTTTCTGAAGCCAAACTGTGAAGCCGGAATTATGTTATTGTGTTCAATAAACCATTCTAGGCGATTTTTAAGTAAATGTTCAGTTATTTTTACTAAAACCGAAGAGAGTGCTATTGGCCTGTACGATGATGGTTCTTCAGATGGTTTATCAGGTTTTAATATTGGAATGATTATTTGAGATTTCCACGAGTTAGGAACGGACCCTGTCAGCATAACTGAATTAATTATTTCTAAATAATAGTTAAGTAATAAATCGTTTAAATTAACAATGAAAGAATAAGGAATAAGATCTTCACCAGGAGCTGAGTCCTTCAGATGACTCAAAACACCTTTTAATTCATTCATTGTAAATGGGGAGCTAAGACCGGTCTGATTAATATTAGAACTCAAAGCATGTGGGCAGAATAATTCCTCTTCTTTAGGCACGTATGAGGGCGCTAACATGTCCATGAACTTACAAGCGAGGTTGGGAGAAATAAGAGTTTTTGTGGGTTCTTTATACACTGATCGAAATCTTTTAATATTTTTCCATACTTCAGAAGGAGAACTATCGGGAGAAATTGAGGAACAATATTTTCTCCATCCGTTAGATTTCTTTTTCTTTAAGAACTTATGGGTACTCAATTACATCAGATAGAGACTTAAAATTTTCAGGAGACATTTCAGAACAATACTGTTTTTCAGCCTCTTTTCTCTTTTTAACAGCTTCTGTACACTCCTCATCCCACCACGGCGGTGATGGAATCTTATGATCATTATTATTATGTTTACATTTGAAGATTTTTTTTGTTACGTTTTGTAACATGCTTACAAAAGCATCATTACAAATATCTTCATTATTGTCAATTTTAGGGAGAGATTGAAAGTTTGCATCAGTGAAGTTTTTATAGTCTGTCAAATTATTTTTATTTAATCTGTATCTAGGCCGAATCATATGTTTTTGTTGATTTTGTTTATTGTCAATTAATGAGCTGGGGAAGTTTATTAAAATTTGGAAAATGATCGCTACCGTAAGAAAAAGAAAGTGTATCCCACGATAGAGAACACGCAAGATTGGGGGAACAAATGGACAAGTCTACCACGCTTTTATTTTCATTGGGATTAGTGCGGCGTGTGGGCTTTCCTGTATTTAAAATACACAAGTTGTTCTTGTCTATAGCATCAAGCAACATTTCCCCATATGAACTATTAACAGAACTACCCCACACCTGGTGATTGCTATTAAAATCTCCCATTAATAAAGTTTGCTGTGGGAGTGAATATAATATTTGTTTAATTTTTTCAAATACTTCTAGGGATGGATGAGCAATGTATGTTGTCACATAACATATGTCATCTACAGATATAGCAAGAAGCGGAATGTCATCAAATTCAGGAAGAGGGACAGCAGAGAAGTGGACAGAGTGCTTGATTAATGTGGCAATGCCACCATATCCATCTGATCTATCCTTTCGGAGACATGTATATCCTGGTATTCTGAAAGGAATACCTGGAGACAACCATGTCTCCGAAAGGGAGATAATAAGAGGGTCATATTTATTGATTAAGTAAACAAGATCACTTTTCTTGTTTACTATACTTCTGCAGTTCCACTGCAGAATTGTAGCGTGGTAATCCATTGTTTACAGTGATTTGCTTTAATACATCAAGTAAGGGAGCAACGTTGTTCGGTGAAAATATTTTGTTTTGTAATAAGGGATTAATTAAAGAAATTATAATGTCATTGATATCTGGCTGATTTTCTATATTTTCATTTCTATTTATATTATTATTAATTGCACCACCATTTGTGGGCAGAGGAATATCATATTCTCTAATTATAGACTGATGTGTTATTTGATCATATCCTTTTTGAGTTTTAGGTGGGGATCTAGGTTTTAAAAATGTGGTTTTCTTGTAAGAGGTAGGTCTCAGAGTTGATGGGTAATCTACTAAATTATTATTACTATTGTTTGGTATTATATTATATTGTTGTTGGTTTGTTTTTAAAACATCAGAGTATGACCTGGACAGTGGAGGATGCATTTTTGATGCTTCAGCATACGAAATACTATTTTGGACCATTGTCAATTTAATTTGAGTCTGTCTTGTAAACTCTGGGCATGATTTATTTGTTGCAAAGTGAGTACCAGAACATATACAGCATCTAGCACAATCATCGTCTACCTTACAAGTATCGCCAGTGTGTCCATCACCACACTTGAAACAGCGAGGCTTTGAACGACACTGCGTTTTCGTATGGCCATACCTACAACATTGATAACATTGTATGGTAGGATATGTGTAGAGTTCTACCGGAAGAGCATTATAACAAATGTAGACATATTTAGGTAAAACTTGACCATCAAAAGATAACACAACTGTTTGGGAAGGTTTCCAAACTGGAGCTCCGTCTATTAACGATCTCAATTTATAATTAAGGCGCCTTATTTTAATAATTTCACCACAGCCAAATGGAATGGAAATGTTTTCTTTTATCTCCTCTGGTGTCCACTCTACAGGTACACCTCTTATGAGACCTATACGTGTTATGCTAAAGGTTGGTATAAAAGCTTTTAATTTATGGGAAACAAGGCAAGGGTGAGTTAAGAACCAATTGGCATCAGTGAAATGAGAGAAAGCCAATGAGATTCTGTTCCTTCCAATTTTTTTAATACTGCCGTTTATAATGTTTTTAAAGGAATACTTCTGCAATAATCTACCAAAAACCACTGGGTGGAATGTGGTCGCATCATCAGGAGATGAAAGTTCTTTTTGTACGTGAACAGTGTATGGTGCTACATCTGTATTAACAAAAACTTTACGATATTCTTGTGGTTTTTGAGAGTTATTTGAATTATTCTGATTATTTACAATATTTGTTGGCTCAGTGGGTCCGTTATCGCTGTCACATTTACAGTTACAGTCATATTTTGAAGATGAGCTATTTCCGCTTTTCCTTTTTTTGTTACAAGTCTTGCAAATTTTTTTGTGTTTTATTCGCTTACGGTGGCTTATTTGGGTTGAAGCGTCTGTATCCATGCTCGACTCGTTATTAGAAATCGTAACATTGTAGGCAACCGGAGGGACGGAACCCCCGGGGTCCGGGGGCTCCTCCATATCGAGAAGAAAAGTATAAAAAACTTACCAAAAGAGCACTGAACTAATTAAATATATAAGAAAAGATATATACAAACTAAAAGAAAGTTAATTTTACAACTCTTCTGATCAATTTACTAATTAATCTTAATTTTTTATAAAGAGCGCCGAAAAAGTACTCCCGCCAACTTTGAAGATTTCCCGCGCTTTTTTCTTCTATTCTATTTTCTTCTCGTCGAGTTGCCAAGCTAAATAAATGATTTCTGTTTTTTTTTTCGTTTTACGGCATTGGATAAAAATCCTTCAGCCATTCAATATTTACTTTTTTTTTCATCAATTATGGCATCGCGCAACCTCTGCATATTGCCAGCGTCAAGTATAATTTTTTGCATTACGTTTTTGCCAGTTTCGGTGAAACTGGACGAGAAATAATAGGTAAAGTCAGTAAGTCGTTAGTAATCAGTCAGTCAAGTCAGTCAGACATTCAAGTAAAGCGATAGCTTCTTTACAAGAACGTGACCAATGGAATTTTGGAGGCAAGCCGAAAAAACATTATTTTCACACTGTTATTTTGATTCACAACACTCGTGCACTTTAATAATTAATCTATATCGAACAAAATGCCATCAACTTTATCCGATATAAATCAAAAATACACTAAGAAAATGAATATAAAACAAGAGCGCAACTTGTCCCTTCAGACTTCCCGCCAAAAACTGACGTCATTTACTATGCACTCACCGTCAACACTGACACCGACACACAGAGACACACTAGTTGTATAACTAGAAGGCACATTGTGCATGTACGTTGGGACGAGGGGTTCGCCCATAAAGGCCACTCCTCTCTGACGGGTGTCATACCTTGATGCTCTAAGCAAAGACCAAGTATAAGGTTAAGCATTAAGGGACGAACAAAGTCTCTATGTTCGTTCCTTCATGCCTTAAAGTATCAAAGGTACTGTGTGTACTCATCCGTGTCATACCTGTCAGTACCTGTGTGATGCTCTAAGCGTAATGCCTATTTCTTTTAAAACCTTGCCTCTCTGACTCATTGAGGTACTACTAAATTAATTACACAACATCACCAACCTGTCCCTGTGTGTAGGGCCCTGTGACAAGCGTAATGTAATAAACAAAACCCATAGACTTAGCTTATCCTTTCCTTACGTAACCAAACCCTGGCAAAAGCAACGGTTGCTAAAAAGAAATAATTTATTGGTACACAGAGAAATTTATTTTAACCAATTTTAACTATTTTAACGCAGGTAAAACTACAGTATTTTTCTACCATTTGGTAGAAAACAAGTCAATTTAGAAAATATTTTTATTTTGTGGCTGGCAACATTTGACACATTCTTTTTCCTTGCGGAGTTGTTAGAGACACGTGCGTAAATCACGCCGAAATCTCATAAATAATACAAAATGAGTGAAGGAACCGCGACAATTCGTACGCGCAAATTCATGACCAACAGGTGCATATGTTAAATGTTATAATTTTTGTGAAATTAGGGTAAAAATTAAAGAAGTTGTTCCGCCTTGCTATGACAGGTTATGTCTGACAACGTTTGTGGTTTTCAGGTTGTTGGCGCGCAAGCAGATGGTGTGCGATGTTCTCCACCCTGGCAAACCGACCGTCAGCAAGACAGAGATTCGCGAGAAGCTTGCAAAAATGTACAAGGTGACGCCTGATGTAGTTTTTGTGTTCGGTTTCAAAACGAACTTTGGTGGTGGCAAATCCACTGGTTTCGCGTTAATTTACGACACATTGGACCTTGCTAAGAAGTTCGAACCAAAACACAGACTTGCTCGCCATGGCTTGTATGAGAAGAAGAGGCCAACACGTAAGCAGCGTAAGGAACGTAAGAACAGAATGAAGAAGGTGCGTGGTACCAAGAAATCTAAGGTCGGCGCAGCCGCTAAGAAGTGATGTGATGGTTAGGACTGTAAGTAAATAAAAATCGAAAAACACTATTCTTGTTTTGTTTATTTCACTAGCCTTTGATTAAGAAAAAAGTATCAATAAGAAAATGTGTTGAGTGTTTGTTGATTTATTAGATTCACTTAATATCTTTTTAAAGTTTAGTTTGAACAAACTGATCTTGTTTAGACTGTTATATACAGTACCAATACTGTCAACTATAGATGGGCGATACATAATACATAACTACAATGTTTGCCCTTCACTACTTTCAACATCCTAGAGCATCAGGGTATTGACAGGTATGACACCTGTCAGAGGAGTGGCCTTAACAGGTGAACCCCTCTTCCCAACGTGCATGCACAATGTGCCTTCTCGATATACAACTAGTGAGTGTGTCAGTGCATAGAAAATGACATTAATTGAAATTGACATTTAGAAATGTATGTATCTGTACAGATGAAAGAATATTTGTGAATGTGTGACAAAATAATATGTGTTATTCCGCCCGCATCAGATTTGGCACAAAAATTATGTATTGCAATGCGAGGCGCTATGCCGTCTACTGAAGGGTGAGTCAGTAACTTTGATGCTCTAAGGACAACAGTCTTAAAATTTTCACATCTGTAATACTAGGACCTGAAAATATTTCCATGACTTATTCATATTAATCTAGATGTAGGAAGACTAGGAAGCAATATAATGTCCACAATATGTAATTGGAAATTTTACCATTGAAGTGTCAAGAATAGCTAAGAAAAGTGCAGAGCTACTTTTAGATAAGAACTTTATTTTGTTGATTAGCTATCTACTTCATCCAGGTTGTTATAAGTTTCTATATTGTGTCTTTCAATATTAAAATAAAATTATTTAGTTATGTCTCTCAGTGAGTCTATACTGACACGAAGCCTTAAAAACTTATTTCTTGATTTTAATATTTGTTATATGCGTAGGTATCTTTTATTTCATTAAAAAAATTCAAACACAATCCACTTTTAAATTTCTATATTGGATCAGCCACCTCAGTCAATGAAAATGAAATGTCTAGAGAAGACATTAGTCAGAGATCCCACTGCGCGATGAGAGTGGGAGCTCGATCCATTTAGTCAGAAGCCCCGGGAAGGACGACTGAGTGTGTGTGTGGCCGCATGCCGCTGTAACCATCAGAAGGTGCAGGAGAGCATCTTCTCTCCCGAAGATGAGCCCGTTCTGGAGTGTCCGCGTGGAGGACACTGGTAGTTCCACTGGAGATCCCTGAGCCCTCCCCAAGCGCAGAGGCAGGCGCCCAAGGGGGTTTAGTGTGTTATATATGACAATTCTGCCTCATGGGAAACAACTCTATTCTAATTTTATACTGTACTTGCAAGTTTTGAATAAGTATTGCAAATACATATTTTTCAGTTCCTATATTTATTGTTACTATTTGTGCAACCAAAGCATTTTGCATGCCACTGCTAGGCACTGGTCTAAGGCTTTCTCTACCAAGCTGCTCCAATGCAGATATCTGATTCTATTATTTTTTTTATTACAAAAGCAAAAAGGAAAAAAAAAACTAATACTTTTAATTTCATTGATCTTTATTTTCATTCAATGCACTGATTACCTTCAATAAGAGGTCATAAAATCATTTACATATTGTTATAAACAACATACTTAATTTAATACCTAACACAAGTGCACATTGTCATTTTAAACAAATTCTTGCTATAAATATTAAAGATTTAACCTGAAATCCATACTAATATAACTTCGAAAGTAGCTTGTCTATCTGTCTGTAACACTTTCCCGCTTAATCAAACTACTACAACTACTGAACCAATTTTAATGAAATTTGGAACACAGATAGAGTGGACCTTGGGAAAGAACATAGGATGGTGTCCTACGGGAACTAAAACGGGAACACGCGGGCGATGCCGCTGGCGGAAGGCTAGTTACAAATAATAATAATTATTATAACAGTCAAAATTTTCAAGTATTATTCTGCTGCAATTGCATGTACACAGGTATTTGGCCAATCCTCATCTTGGGACGATTGTGTGTCTTCAGCTCATGATGACGGATCAATTTTCTGAAACGAAAATTTTAATTGGATATTATTCTTAACATTAAAGTAGAGAAAGAAATGAAATAGTTCAGGGGATATATTATTATCTTGTCATACACATGCATAAATCCTGGACTGTGTGCTATTGTAATAGTAGCCTAGTAGCATATTTATCACAAAATCTTATTCATAATTCATAATTTCTTTATTGCAGTCATGCTTATAATTAGGGATTTAATTAGGGATCTTAAAATTTAGCACCAGCAATTGCACTAGCAAGGTGAGACTCAATTGCCAAGAGATGGATATAATGAATAAAAATTATATTTCCTGAAAAACTGATACATATAATGTTATCAAGGAATTGTAGTCACCTTGTTGCAAAGGATTTGCCGCAAATGTTACAGTTGTAGGGTTTTGCACTTCTGTGTTGAGTAGCAATGTGGTTCAGCAAGTTCTGAAACAGGCAAAAAATTAAAGAAATAAGTGTTAAAAAAAAATACTCTGAATTCAATTTAGGTAAATGAAATGATACAAAATGAATACAAATAAATAAATAACAATTCACACTCATAGCCCCACAGTAGGGTAGTTATACCGTGTGTCGTGGGTGCCATGGACACACACAAAGACAGAAACACAAACACCCAGACCGAGAACAGAAATTTAAACTCATTCAAATTTCTGCTTCGCCGGGAATCGAACCCGGGACCCTCCGATCGGCAGTCCGGCATGGGTACCATTACGCCACGCGGGTCGTCATGAATTGAATGTCATTTATATTTAATGGTAAACTATGCATTTGATCATTTTATGTTGTGCATAAGCCCACAAAGGTTTCTAAGTTGGTATCTGTCTGTCCGACTAATCTCTGAAACGGCTGGTCTCTGAAAAAAAAACGGTGATATTGACGGGACTTTCACTGGCAGTAACTTGGCTACTTTTACAAAGTCCAAGTCGCGGGCGGCCGCTAGTAAATAATAAAGCGTTCAATAATTGGTGTTAGTCACGTCAGCAAGCAACATGTTAATTTTAATAAATCATACTAGCATGAATATAGTCTTATGTGTTAAAAATTTGCCTCTATCATAAATCAAAATTATTAGCTATGCATTTTCTTTAAATTACCAACCATATTACCAACATTTTACACTACACTGCACTATTACTAACATACCACTTTGAACTTAAATCCTCTCTGGCAAGTGTCACAGCGGAATGCAGGTGGCAGATGGGTCTTGCGATGCGAGCCCAAGTTGGAGGGGCTGGCGAAGGTGGCGGGGCAGTGCGGGCAGCGCAGCGGTCTGGAGCCGGAGTGTCTTCGCTCGTGGATCAGGAGCGCGCACCGTGTACGGGCACGATATGGACAATGACTGCAAGAATACCGCAGCTCGCCTGTGTGGATTTGCCTGAAATATTTGATATTAGCAAAATTAGAAAAAAAAATAGTAATGGGTGAACCCAAATGATTTTGGGGGGCTTGGGTCACCGAGCACCCCCTTCCCTGGGAGTTTTTGTGTCCTAGTATTAGTGTGTGTCTATGGCACCAGTAACAGAAATCTTACTATGGGGGCTATAGTGGGAAGAGTTTAAATACCAGAGATTGTATCTGTTAAGCTTCCTTTTGTATCAAGAAAATTAAACTTACTTAATTACTTACCTATGCCTTTTCAATCGTGGCATAGTTTTGAATTCAGCTCCACAGGTCTCACAAATAAAAGTTCTGCTCTTAGCGCGACATGTTGGCAGCTGTTCATGTTCAGTGAATTCTTCCTGAAAAAATATTTTAGACATACTCAAATATTTATCTTAAAAATATCCATTTGGAAAAATTATAACTCATAATTTCTGGTGGATCTGAAGATGATCCCCCGCTGCGGGTGCAGGAATTGTGGACTGTAAGTTGCGGTTCGACATCCGGTTCGATATGATCAAAAATGGTGGAATAAAGGGTGGAAAACGAGAAGGATTGATAAAGGGAGCAAGCGCACTAACCTGGATTATCACAGGGGCTGGAGCAGATGGTATGCTCGTGCTCTGATGAAGCCTCGATCAATCTTCTCTTGCCCGGGAACTGGTGTTGTCCTTCACAATACACTATAGGTACCTATTCATCACTTTAAGTCAGTTAAATAATAAACTATTGACAGCGGTGATGGCGGCGATGCGGCGAGTCTAACCACGCATAAGGTGGCTTGCGGTGCGGTTGTCACGAAAGGACTTGCGTGCGCGTCCGCGGCCGGAAGAAGACAGACTAATAGGCCTTCCTGATCCATATACATTCGCTCAGGTGCGAATGATGCCGATATTATATAATAGTGCGCTTGCGGGAAAGAGAGGGAGGATGAAGGTGAAATGACTTAATTGGCGCGAACATCCCCCCGGCCTTGAGGTCTCCTCAAATAGCGAATTAAAAAAAAATAAACATAAATATATGCAGCGGAATCAATATTATGTAGAAGAAACTATATATGCGGTGAACAGAGGCGATGCGATGAATATAATTAGTAAATTAATAAAAATATTATAATAGCGGGATGAGAATTTATACTTAAACTATAACTTATAAAATATAAACTACAATATTATTGTGTTGGTAGAGGGCAAAGCCTAACAATGGGCCGCTGCAAAGTGGAGCTCTTAGTCTTCACTTGTGCAACGCGCACCACACCATCCCTACCAGGAAACAGTTCAGTGACGACGCCTAGCGGCCACTGAAGAGGCGGAGCGTTATCCATATCGATAAGAACAACGGTTCCTACAGAAATTGAATTAAATGAATGTTTATTCCACTTTTCTCTTGCTTGTAGTGTATGTAAGTATTCTGATCTGAAGCGCTTCCAGAATGACTGAACTATCGAATCAAGCAATGAAAAACGTGATAAAAGATTAATGCGTTCTTTACTAAGATCCGCGGCGGGTAAACATCCAAGTGGATTAACAGCGAGGAAATGCGCGGGCGTAAGTGCAGTAGGTTCCGCCGGATCGCTACTTAACACGTAAAGCGGTCGTGAATCTAATATGCGTTCGACCTGAGTGAAGACAGTAAGCAACTCCTCATACGTGAGGATTTGCTTACCTATGACGCGAAGTAAATGATACTTTACTACCTTTATATTTGACTCCCAAAGCCCACCAAAATGTGGAGCGTTTGGAGGGTTAAGTTTCCAAGTGATGTGGTTATCAGAAAGGATCTGATTAAATACTTTATAATATTCGTCTGAACGTAAAAAGGAATGAAGTTCATTCAAGTATGAACGCGAAGCAATAAAATTAGTAGCGTTATCACTATAGATAAACTTGCATGGACCTCTACGAGATATAAACCTCTTGAATGCGTCTAAGAAGCTGGCAGAACTTAGATCCGAGGCCAGCTCTAAATGAACTGCTTTAGTGACGAGACATATAAATAAGCATAAGTATGCTTTTTCAGAGGGCCAGCGTAGTCTACCCCCGTGTGTGTGAAAGCGTTGCACTGCTCGAGTCGGCAAGCAGGCAGCGCGGACATCATCGGGTGCGCTGCTTTAGGTTTATGTCTAAAACAAACATTGCATTTAAGGACGCGATAGCGTACTATGCGTCGTGCAGATAATATCCAATACTTCTCACGCAACGCGGCGAGTAAATATTGCGGGCCAGCGTGAAAGTTTTTATAGTGATAATAATCTATTAAAAGATCTATTATATGACCACCTTTTGGTAATAATATTGGATGTTTTTGCGAGTCTGGTAAAGACGAATATTGAAGACGTCCACCTACATGAAGCAGATCGTTTGCGATAAACGGAGTTAACTTGCGTAAGGCAGAAGAGCAAGGACGCCCCTTTTGAATTTTAGTCAAATCCTCCGCGAAAGCGTTAGATTGTATCACTTTAATAATAGTTTTCTCTGCGTATTCCAGGTCAGAAGCGGTTATAGTTTTATTACGCGGTAATTTTTTTATAAATTTTAGTACATAAGCTACGGATCGGAGATATTTATTCCATTTTGAAAATTTTAAGCTAAGAGTGATAAATGGATGCTCTAGACTATTAGTAACGGTACATGTTACAGTTTTTTCTTCCGGTAAATCGGTGGTAGATAGTGAAAATGGTTGTATTGGCCACTCATTCCTCGGTGAGGACAACCAAGCGGGACCGTGTAGCCACAGATCACAATTTATTATTTGCGACGGCAATAAACCGCGAGAAATATAATCGGCGGGATTTTCAAAACCAGCTACGTGAAATAAATTATCAGGAGATAAAGAAGACTGTATTTGCGAAATGCGGTTAGCTACAAATGTGTTAAACCTGTGTGGTGAGGAGCGGGCCCAACAAAGGGCGACTTCAGAGTCCGAAAATGCATAAATGTTACTAACAGGATGCCTAGCGGATAGCGTGTCATGTACGGTACGCAGTAAATTAGCGAGTAATACTAAGGCGCATAACTCGAGCCGAGCTAACGAAATAGTTTTTAGCGGCGACACCCTTGATTTAGAACAAATCAGCGTTACCACTGGTGAGTCATCATCATTAACGATGTGCGAATAAATCACGCAGCCATACGCCTTTTCACTGGCGTCGGCGAACGCGACTAGCGAGACTTGCGAATTTTTATTTATACCCATATGGCGAGGAAACTTTAATTTCGATATCAAAGGTAACTCTGAAATATATTGTTGCCATACAGTAACAACGTGAGCGGGCGGAGCCTGGTCCCAGTCAAGTTTGAGAACCCATAAGGTTTTAATGAGAAGCTTAGAGAACAGAATTACTGGACCCACGAGCCCCAGAACATCATATAAGCGAGCGGTTGCGGATAAAATAGAACGCTTGGTACAAGCGAGCGGCGGCGGCGAAACTAGAAAAGAAAAAGCATCAGTTGCGGGGTGCCAACGAAGACCCAATATTTTAAAAATATTTTGGTCGTCGAATGAGACCTCGTCAAGCTGACGGTGCGTTGCGGGGATGTGCTGTAAAAGCTCTGAATTGTTACTAGTCCACTTAACCAATTCAAATCCTCCTCGCTTAAACATTTGAATTAGTTCAGTGGCTACGTCAACGGCGCTGTTGACGCAGGGCGCGCAGGACGCGATATCGTCCATATAAATATCTCGTTCGACCACCGAAGCAGCCAAAGGATAGGACTCCCTCTCCTCGGAAGCCAACTGACGTAATGTGCGTAGCGCAAGAAAAGGCGAAGAGCGTAAACCAAAAGTCACACGATTAAATTCGTATGTTTGTATGTCTTCTTCATTAGAAAAGCGATAAAGAATGCGTTGAAACGCGCGGTGCGATTTTTGTACTTCAATGCATAAATACATTTGTCTAACGTCGGCAAAAAAGGCGATGCGATAAACTCGTACGTTTATTAAAATATTAAAAATATCAGACTGTAAATTTTGCCCACTATGTAAAATATCATTTAATGAAATGTCATTATCTGACTTAGCGCTTGCGTCGAGTACTATTCGCAATTTAGTTGTACTTTTATCATTACATATGACAGGGTGGTGCGGGAGATAAAAGCAAGGTTCCGTAGAATTATTTGAAGCAACCAATGATAAAAAACCCTTGTTGATGTATTCTTGAATAACGTCATTGTAGCGGGAGCGAAGATCGGGACATTTATTAAAACGTCTCTCTAGGAGCGAGAAGCGTTTTTTAGCGGTTATAAAAGAATCACCTAACTTATCAGGCGTGTCCTTGAAGGGCAGGGCGACAACATATCGTCCGTTCAAATTGCGACGAGTAGTGGAATTATAAATATTCTCATATTCCTGCTCATCAGGACTCAAATATGTTTTTTGCGGCAGCTCCTCTAACTTCCAAAATTTTTCGAGCAAATGCATGAGCGACGTTTGACTATTATCAATACGAGTAGGATAAGAAACTAAAGAACGCGGAATGCAAGTAGGAAAGTCGATCTCTGCGTCTCCCATTATTATGTATCCTAGTGACGTTTCTATGGCACTCGGCGATTGCGAATTAATTATTTTATCAGTTAACAAAATTTGTTAAATAAGTGTTAACCCCTAATAAAACGTCAATGTCACCTGGTGTATGGAATTGATCGTCAGCTAAACGTAAATTATTTATATAATTAATTTTCGAAACGTCTATTAACGACTCGGGTAATTGTCCAGTTATAGTGGGAACAACTAACGGTTCAATATGATAAAGTTTATTTTCATCAAAGCGGGAGCTAAACTGCAAAGAAGTAACACCTAAAATCTTCTGCGATACTCCACCGATTCCTTGCGCCTCTTTAACTGGTGTTTTATTTGAGATCGGTAGGTATAAACGTTTGCAACACTGTTTCGTAATGTAATCGCATTGCGAGCCGGGGTCCACTAAACAACGCAACAAATATTGGTGTCCGTATTTAGTACAAACTTTAATCCTCGCAGTCCCCAATAATGTAGTGCAGTGCGGCGCATTACCGCAATCGCGCGATACGTTACATGACGTGGATGCATTTTGTTCTCCTGGACCTTGTTGTACCGAAGGCTGATCGACCTCATTCCTACTACTAACAAAATGAAGTAGCGTATGGTGCGAGCGGGAGCAATGCGTACATCTACGCTGTGACTTACAAAAAGGAGTGGCGTGTTTATTACTTAAGAGGGCGCTCCCAAAATTTGGTGTTTTTTGATGACTCATTCCAAGCCAACCACTTGCTAGATGTATGTTAAATTTTAATATATGTTTCTTTGAACCCTTATTCTTAGATTTATAGGCGTCGAAACACGATTAAGTGATTTTTGTTCGATACTTTTTATTTCCCAAAATGGTATGTTTTCGAAAATATTTTGAGTTTACCAGCATCAATAATTAAAATTAATATATGAAATTCATATACTTTTGTAGATAATTTAAGTATCTAGAGCGTGGCGAAGGCTTATTTTTGTATATTCTATATTATTCATGTAATATACGAAAACAGTTTTGCAAATATATGACCTTTATTCATAATGTAACCGCCTAAAATAATTCAGGCGAAAACCGACTTTAATACCGCGTATTCAAAAACCATAAAAGCGAATTGCAGTTCTTTGCTCACTTCAGCGCTTGGCGCCGTCGAGGACAGACCTATGTCATTTTTTCCCGTGACGTTTGCCTGACTGCGCGACGTAAAGAAGGGTAGTTGACATTAATATTTAGTGAAATTATCAAGAACAGAGACGTCTGGTCACTGGTGCGGAGACGCCTTATACTAACATAATTTATAATAGTAATAGTCTTTGGTAACTAAACCGGTTAAAAAATGGGTGATAAAAAAATAAAAATAAAGTTACAAAAAAACAGAATACGGCACGTCTGAAAACATTAATGAAGAACAAAAGAATAGCAAACTTGTAAGTATAGTTTATTTACTGATATTAAAACGAGGTAAGATTAATTTAAAATATTAAAGCAATGCCATGAGAATAAAAATAGAAATTTTTGCATATTGATTTCACCTGTAAAATGTCTTAAGAATTTGACAAGACAATGTAAATTTTCAATCAGGTCATGATAAGTATATACTGTCTTTTTTTTCACTCGCGTTGAAGAGGATCATTAGAATGAAGTGAATATACTCCGTAGATATTATCATGTGTCCAATTTGAAATCCATACTTTTATTTCTTATTATAATTGCGTACGTAGACCAATTTTATAGCTGTATGAATTGGCTGGCAACCGCAGATTACGGAAGTTAGCCGAAAGGTTAATGCAACTCTTCAAGCTTTATGTCGGTTTAAAAATTTCCTACCGCAGCAAACAAAGCTTGCACTGGTACATACACTTGTTTTGCCCATAATTGATTACGCAGATGTGTCCTACCCTGATCTCAGCGAAAATTTTCTAAATAAGCTAGAGCGCCTTCTCAACAACTGCATTCGGTTTATTTTCAATTTACGCAAATACGATCATATCTCCAAATTTCGAAGCCAGCTCAAATGGCTTACCATTCGACAAAGGCGTAACTCTAGAATTTTAATGGGTTTGTACTCTGTCTTGCATGACCCATCTTCTCCTGTGTACCTCAAGGAAAACTTTCAGTACTTCTGCTCCGCCCATAACAGAGGCTTACATGCTTCCAAAAATCTTAGTATCATTCTTCCTCTACATAACAGTGGATTTTTCCATCACTCCTTCACAGTTCAGGCCATACAGCTCTGGAACACCCTACCCGAAAATATAAGAAAGGCACCCAGCAAACTGGCATTCAAGAAATTGGTCCGAGAGCATTTCTTGAGCATCCCTACCTTAGTCTAGTATTTTTTACCAACAAGAGTCCTATTTATTTATATTAAATATGAAGTCATTATATCCTTCTAATATATGTATGTATGTATGTATGTATGGATGTATGTATGTATGTATGTATGTATGTATGTATGTATGTATGTATGTATGTATGTATGTATGTATGTATGTATTCATGTATGTATGTATGTATGTTTGGATGTAAGTATTTATATTTATTAGTGTAGAGTACACATTTCATTATGTACATTGTCATTACCTATTGTCATTTTTCCTAATTCTTTGTTCTTTTAGCTTGTTTATTTTTAGAAGCCTACCTCGCATTCTCATCATAACTCAGGGTCGACCGGTAGACAATGCCAAGAGGCATTAGGTTTAACCCTTTGTGAAACTTAGTTTAAGGTTTTTCACATAAAATTCAATTTTGAATTTATAGTCTCCATACCACACTGCCAGGACGCATTTTTCTTTTTTTACTGTATGCATTTGTCCCTGGGTATTGGTACATGCAAGCCCAGGGACAAATGCATATAGTAAAAAAAGAAAAATGCCTCCTGGCAGTGTGGTATGGAGACTATAAATTCAAAATTGAATTTATAAAGAAAGATGACAATTTTTGGAAAAATTAGATGGAGCCTCATCTTGTGTCTTTTTATACGGATTGTCTATTGCCAGAGTTTGTGGATCCACGATATACCAAGAATAAACCCATCCGGGACCCGGACTACATTACAGCAAATAAGAGGGCCGTCTTCTATCGACATAATTTCTAAATCACCAATAGTTTTCCCTCCAGTGATTGCTACTAACCAAACATTGCCATCCACTTCTCGGGAAGTTTTAACATATATAATAAAATTCCAAAGAACAGTGGATTTCGATGAGTTGTAAAATCAAAATCCAGTAAATCAGTTCGTTCAGCTTACTATATATTATCATTGATCAAGAAAAAATGTTTTGTTTTTATTTTTTAAAAGTACTTAATAATTATTGCCCATTTTTGCAAAATTTTTCGTAATATAATAGTCACGCTCTCGCTCCTATTGATCGGAGCGTAATGTCATATACTATTTATTTATATCTAAGTAGAAGTTCTAACTAGCATTAGAATTTTTGAAGTGAAAACTTCTTTAGCGGTGTTGAGAACTTTTGTGGGATGGGTAAAAACTGTGAAACTCGCGTCAGGTCACGCGTGCTGATCGAAAAACCGTAAGGCGGAGGGGTGACAGCTGATGACGGCTCGACTGTCTATACTTGTAAAATACGTTTATATCAAGTATTTAAAATATTGAACTGAACAAAGTGCATCTATTAATGAAAAAAGTGACGAAGGAATAGTGAAATAAAATGAGTGAGTACTTTATAAAAATACTAGATAGAAATTAATACTGATAATTCAAGCAATCCGTGCGGAATTATTCCCTAACGATTCCAAGACATCAAAAATGCACTACGTCAATGTTTTCACTTCTGCCGGCACTCCCGGAGTGCAACCCGTTGTTTTTTTAAATGGTCCAGTAGCTTTTGAGTTCAGTCCTTATAAACATCCAAAATTAAAAAAATCTCGTTATGATAGTATAGATTTAAAATGGTCGAATTAATTAATAATTTTGGAAGTTCTAGGCAATTTATTTCATTTTTTCAACATTTTTTGGTGTTTGATTGTTGAGTACAGGTCTTTTTTAAGAATTTAGAAGCAGCACGTGGAACTCACTTGCCTTCGAGATTTTTTCTATCAAATAAAGTATAAATATTAGTAAGTTGCGCGTTCAATTTTTAACGTTTATTAGCTCATAGATTTATAGACTTCGTCTTTAATCATATATTTAATATTATATTTTAGGTCTTGAAAGCACATTTATCTGGCACATCGTAAGAGTCACAAATTCTCTCTCATTATAAGTTCCCTGTGTTTATCACTATAAATAATTTTTACCTTAGGCACTTAATATTAATTGCATATTGGATTAGTATAAAATAAAACTTACAGTGGCGCTACGCGATTTAGAATTTTGGTACAAATTGCTTTACACCATTGTTTCAAATTCATACCAAGATATTAATGTTATTTTTTAATTACACTTACTATGGTTTTCCAAATTCTTGGAATCTAAAGTGCTCATAATTTCATAATTACGGAAAACTTATATTAAACAAATCATTTGATCTTAATTATATCATTTATCATTTTTTCCTTTAATCTAAAACTTATTTCCCGTGATATTCATTTATATATTTCCCGTGATAGAAAATTTTAATAATGAAAAAATTATTTAAAAATATACATACAAAAATGAGTCTCCATAGTTTTTCATGCGGAACAAAATGTTTGAATTGAAAACTGTTGAAGAATTTTTTATGACTTTCGATGCATTGCGATGTTTGATTGTTTCGATGGGCGGAGCTAACGAAAGAATTTTTTTCGGGAGCTCCCTCTTAAACAATTAGTACAACATTTATTACGTTTTACAAAATTGTACTTGTCTTGTGTATTTATTTTTTAAAAATGCGGACAGACAAATAGGTGTTCGTGATCACCCGATTTACAGAAAATACATGGACCGATTCGAATCTGTATTAATAAAAGTTTTGCTTATATTTTTAGCGGGAGCGGGAACCAAATTACCTTTAATTTTATTGTTGTTAGACATTTGCGAAGTATTTATTGTATGGCACAAAGCCCTATTCTGGTCATGCAAAAATTGAACCAAAGCGGAATATTTAGGTATATTTACGTTGCGACATGACATTTCGAACGACCTTACGGTATCGTTATCTAATTTTCTAAGCGCGATATTTAGAAACAGAAAATCAGATATGTCATCAATATTAAGTTGCTTAAGGGCGTTAATAGAAGCATCAAATTTATCCATAAATATTTGATAACCAGCGGCTGTGTTAGTTTTAACGTTCTTCAGTTCTAACAGCTGACTGACGTAGGTAGTCGCGAGCGCACGCTCGTCGTTGTATCTACGTATGAGCGCGTTCCATATCACAGAATAGTTTTCAGCTGTAGGCATTAAGCCTGAGCAGATTGATAATGCCTTGTCACTAAGTTTACTAACAAGATAATAAACGCGTTCAGCATCTGTTAATTGCTGATTATCATGAACTAAGGTTTTAAATTGTTGGTAGAACATAGACCAGTATCGTATGTCCCCATTAAAAGAAAGTAATTCTATGGGCGGAAGCGACGGTATAATTTTTGTAGGTAAAAAATTCTGAAATTTACTTGAAGATGAAGATGGAGCGTTTAATTTGGACACTTGACTTTTAATACGACTATATAGATCATGAAAAGATTTCCACGATCCGAAATCTACTTGCGCATTTGGATTTAATTTTAAATTTGTAACATTATAAGATTCTAACGTGTCCCTGAACTCAGTACGCAAGTATTCAAGGTCAGATGCCGTGTCAAGAAATGTGTCCTGTGCGTCTGACGAACTTAATGCACTTATAGATAAATCATAAATTTGTTGTAAACGTTCGTAAATAGAATTTCGTTTTGCAATTAATATTTTCAAACTAATTTCGTCATTTGAAACCGTTTCAGATTCAATCTTGCCTTTAGTAGACATTTTATCGTGAACAAGATAAATCAGTTAAAACAGTTGAAATTATAAAAATCAGTATGGCGTAATAAATGAATAGTTTCGTAGGTAGTTATTAGCGAAACAACGATCGCCGGTCGCGTCGGTTCCAGTTACAATATCGCGGACTTCAATTAATGAAAAATAGAATGCGTACCTATGAGGTGTAATTTCGATTACAAATATAGGTAAATAATGGAGCGGATGGTGCGGTGCGTTTTGCAAAAATAATAATATACCTACGTGAGCGGTGCGTTATATGCGGGATATAAAATAATCGTAGATATAATACTTATTTGCAAAAATAAATATGAATAGGCACTTATAATATATTACATGAAATACATACATATGCGTATTTATGAGATTAAATAATTAACCCGGGTGAAGTTACTAAACTATTGATTCGAAATCCGGCTCGACATGGACCAAAAATGTTGGTGGATCTGAAGATGATCCCCCGCTGCGGGTGCAGGAATTGTGGACTGTAAGTTGCGGTTCGACATCCGGTTCGATATGATCAAAAATAGTGGAATAAAGGGTGGAAAACGAGAAGGATTGATAAAGGGAGCAAGCGCACTAACCTGGATTATCACAGGGACTGGAGCAGATGGTATGCTCGTGCTCTGATGAAGCCTCGATCAATCTTCTCTTGCCCGGGAACTGGTGTTGTCCTTCACAATACACTATAGGTACCTATTCATCACTTTAAGTCAGTTAAATAATAAACTATTGACAGCGGTGATGGCGGCGATGCGGCGAGTCTAACCACGCATAAGGTGGCTTGCGGTGCGATTGTCACGAAAGGACTTGCGTGCGCGTCCGCGGCCGGAAGAAGACAGACTGATTAATAGGCCTTCCTGATCCATATACATTCGCTCAGGTGCGAATGATGCCAATATTATATAATAGTGCGCTTGCGGGAAAGAGAGGGAGGATGAAGGTGAAATGACTTAATTGGCGCGAACAATTTCTTTATTATATGCCTCCAGAAAACATGCAGCATTTAATGAAGAAAGCTGTTTGTACTCATCTGTATTTCCATTGTTTTGACCGGAAGTGGACGACTTTTGGTGCCTTTTAATGTAATCCGGCAGATGGCGCCAGCTAGTGGCCGGTTTCCTGTTAGCTTGCGGCCATTTTCCTCGTCATAGCGTTGTGTACTCTCGCCGAGTTCGGACGACAATCGTGAACGAAGTATTTTTAAGTTTTATAATTATACATAAAATAAGAAAGTGCTCTCTGTAAAGTGTAGTTCAGTGAAACACAGTGAAAAATCATGAATCCCGCATCAAGTGATACAGGCGGTACCCACAACAGCGATCGCGGGAATACAGAGACGGCCGAAAAGGATTCTGCGCATGGGGAGGGCTCCTCTAGCTCAGGAAATTCATCGTCAAGTGACGAAGAACAAGAGGAACCATCTTGTAAGAAAAAAAAGGCACACTGTCAGGTAACAACCGATCCTCGCATCGACGCCTTGATGAGCCAGGTCAGTGTTCTTACAAATCTTATAATGCAATCGTAGTGCACACACGTTGGTGGTGTTGAGGTTATTGAAGCGCCCGCTCCATGTATTGACAATCAGTCCGAATTTTTGGTTAATCCCGCCTCGAAAACATCGAAATCTCTTGAACTAGGTACTTGTAAAACGGATTTCAACGACTCTAAATTCATCAAACCGGCCGATAAGGAGAGGTTAAAACAATTGATCGAATTGCAACATTTTAACTCGCCCACGTGGCAGCATGTTAGATACAATAAAGTATTAAATGAAATGATCGCACAGCCGGGTTTTTGTAATTTAAAAATAAATGATGAATTGTGTTGTCTTAACAAAGGGAAAGACTTTTTAGCCTCCACGGAGCTAGTCATAGCTGCACTAACTAACGCTTTGCTTGAACAGAGACAAATTCTTAAAACCGGGTTACAGTGTATAGTTGATTGGAGCTTTAATAATCCCAGTGAATTAACCTCAGATAATCTGTTTTCTAAATTTTCTGAAATTTTTGGCAAGTCGTCCCCATCTTATAAGATATCCGAACAATCGTTGCAGATCGCGTATGGTAAAAGAGCTGAGTGTATCGAACAAAGGCGCAACAAACTTCTGTCAGAAATTTCAGACAAAAATATACAATCCGCGTTAAAAAACATTCCACCAAGTGAAGAATTTTTGTTTGACAAACATACCCTCACTTCGTTTATTCACTCGCTGGGGGGTCCTCATTTTTGGTTGTCTCAAGCGTCTAACAAAGACAGGTCTTACTTAAAGAGAAAACTTGGGGACCCGACACCTTCTACTTCTAAAAATAGCCTACAACATAGGAATAACTTTAATGAACGGACTTATAAAAAACCACACGTAAAGCAAAACTATAAAAATAGAAGCAGTAGCAAGTCTAGTTCGTTTCGTAACAACCCCCAAATCAATAAGAAAAAATGACTATCCGAGGCATTTCAAGGGGGGTCAATTGGCCAAATACAGTCAAAAATGGCAAGCACTTGGTGCCACCAAATTCGTACTGGCAGCAATTTGCCACTGCCGAATTCCGTTTTTCAGAAAACCTCCCTTAATCATGCCTTCAAAAAATATACTCCAACTAGATATGAGCGCCGATGGGTAAGAGGTCGGCGGCGGCGCGCCGACTTTTTGGAGTCGGCGGCGGCGGCGTCGTCGGCGGCGTGACCTCCAAAGGATTTTTAGATGTTGGCAGATAAAAAATAAAAAAAACGCGTAGTTTATCGATAAAAATATTAACATTTATTAAACTTAAAAATAAATGAATTACCTACGGTTCAGGAAAGTGTGATATTTTTGGCACTTAGGAAAAAAAACAACATAATTATACAATTTCGAATAACAATTCGCCGATATTGCAGGGCGGTGTATGACAGGATAGTTTTTTTTATATAAATAAACTACAAAAAGGCAGACGGGCCGCGTGGTGTTAAGCGATCACTGTCGCCTATGGACACTGGCAACCCCAAGGGAGCTACCCGAGCATTGTCAGCTTTGAAGGAGAGCTTTTTAACAGCTTTCTTGAAGAACCCCATGTCATAGTCCACTGGAAATGTCTCAGCTGGAAGGTTATCCCATAACTTACACGTCCGTGGTAAAAAAAAGAGCGTGCATAGCGGACTGTAGAGGACCGCCACGAGTACAGATGGCGTAGGCATCATTTTAAAAAGTTCCTCAGTGCGCTCATCATAGTAAAGTCGGTAGAACGTGCAGAGCGAGCCTCTTCCCAAGCTTAGCGGTTCTAGCCTGTCGGTCAAGCTTGGGTCGTTGATGATTCGGACTACGACGACGTGCTTTTGAACGGAGTCAAATGAGTATAGCTGATATTTTGGTGCTCCTGCCCAGAGATGGGAGCAGTACTCCTTGTGAGGTTTTACCTGGGCCTTATACAGCGTTAGGAGTTGCCCCGCAGTGAAGTACTGCCTAAGCCTGTTGAGAACATCAAGCTTTTTGGATCCAATTTGACCTTGTTCTCCAGGTGATTCCGATACTGCACTTTACTCGTAATGTCAACTCCCAAGATACCGACACTTTAACCAACGGTGAGTGCGGTTCCCTGGAACTTGGGTGCTATAACAAATGGGTGTTTTTAGCGGTAAACGCGCAAACTTGTGTCTTTGTAAGGTTAAACTCAATAAGGCTAAGTCTACCCTATTACGAGAACCACTCCAGAGAGTTCTCGACTTCAGACACAAGTTTGATTCTGTTTTCCTCCACTTGTGACCGAAAAGCATTGGCTCGACAGGTGTATAGTGCGTCCAACGTACTATCATCTGCATAAAAATGTATACCGCGTGATTTTTGCAGAATGTCATTGATATGCAGAATGAATAGTGTAGGAGACAGCACTGAGCCTTGGGGAACGCCGGCGTTAATGGGCTTCATATCTGAGCAGCATCCGTCAACAACGACCTTAATCTGCCGCTCAGACAGAAAGCTTGCCACCCAGTTGCATAGAATCAAGGGAAGACCGTAAGATGGAAGCTTCGCGAAAAGGACCAGTGCCAGACCCGGTCAAAGGCCTTTGCGATATCCAGGCATCTGCCAGATAGTTGATTTCTGGAAATTTGCATAAGGCCACAAATGCATTAAGAGGCTTTAGAGGATAGTTTTCGTTATTTTTTTAGTTAAGGTGGTAAATTAAACCCTTTTGACCACAAATCTGCAATAATATCAAAAATAAAATAAAAATAGATGAGGAAGTATAGCCATAAATAGCAGTCTTTTCCTTTGCATTTCTTAAACATGCGTCACAAAACACTTGATCGTTGAGAACTGTTCTTTCTTTTTCATCTTGATTTACAATTAAGTTTTCAAAATAGTTCCAGCAGTAACTGTGCTTTGATTTCACTCGGGAATAAACGTACACATTTTCTAGAGCCGACGACGCAGCCATTTTTCATAGCTAACTGCTTAACGCGTCCTACTTCAACAACGAACACGTTCATACTATTTGACTAGTGACCGATTCAACTATCTCTCTCACTCTCTCGGCGCGCCGTTACCTTTTCGCGGCGGCGGCGGCGCGGCGAAATCTGCGGCGGCGGCGGCGCGCCGGCGCGGCGCTCATATCTAACTCCAACAGTATGCCACCAATCCGTCACCAGCAATGTTACAACAGCGAGTGCTACAACCAGTTGCGAAGAAATCCCCCAGTTTCATTTCCAAGCTCTTTCTACGGAAAAAGAGCGATGGAACAATGCGTCCAATATTCGATCTCCGAGAACTAAACCAGTTCGTGAAAACAAAACGTTTTCAGTTGATTTCTCACGCCTCGGTGCCAGATTTTCTACAACGAGGAGATTGGATGACAAAAATAGACATTTCACAAGCTTATTTTCATGTGCCCATAGCAAGATCTCATCGGACCTTTTTAAGAATCAGTTGCTCGAAATGACGTCGCTTCCATTCGGGCTGGCGGCAGCGCCGCACATATTCTCTTCAATAACATGCTGGGTCGCGGAGACCCTGCGTGCGAGAGGTTGTCGGGTTCTAGTCTATCTAGACGACTTCCTTCCAGGACCGGTCCAAGTTAAGTTCTCAAGTTGCGGAAGCTGTGAGGCTCTTGGACCACTTGGGCTGGCAGGTAAATTTGCAGAAATCCATCTTAACTCCAACCCAAGACTTAGAGTATCTGGGGATTCGTTGGCAAACCATGATCAACATAATGTCTTTACCAAACAGACGGATAGACAGACTCAACATGACTGTGGATCATTTCCAACAAAAAACTTGCATCAGCCTCCGTCAGTTGCAAAGTCTACTGGGCCAATTAAACTTTGCCAATTTTGTAATACCACGGGGAAGGTTACACTGCCGCAATCTGCAAATTTACTTGCGTCGATTCAATACGAAACGACCACATCAAAAACAGCCCATTCCCCAACGAGTACGCCGAGAGCTGATGTGGTGGCAGGGAGCCACAAAAGAAACATCACCGATACACAGGAAACCTGCTTCGCATTTCCTGACAACGGATGCCTCAGACGTCGGTTGGGGGGCCCAACTAGATGGCCAAATGATATCGGGCACATGGTCTGCCCATCAGAAAAGGTGGCACTGCAACAAAAAAGAATTATTTGCAGTCATAGCGGCTATCAGAGCCAATACAAACATCTTAAAAGGCTCCCATGTTCTGATTCAGTCCGACAATCGTACCCTTATTTCATACATTTTGGGAAGCTTTTTCGCGATAAAATATAAATGTAACAATGCCTGAGAGTTTTTTTTCCTCCGGCTTTTTTTCTCTCATTGACCCAGCGGTGGGTAGGCATTAAAGCCGAAGATCCGTTAAAATTTATTTAACGGATTCTTAAAACTTTAAAATAAACTTGAAATTTAAAATTTAAATTAAGTTATAATTGTAATTAATTTAGTAAATAAATAACTGTAGGTTAATTTAGTGATTATTGGATGCCTGAATAAGGTAGACTGTTTAAATACTATTGTTAGATGCAAACACCAAATTTTTTTGTAAACAGTCATCAATAAACGTTTTTCATTTCATTTCATTTCATTTCATTACATACGAAAGGAGGGGGGCACGAGGTCAATGGGACTGTTAGCCCTAACATTTCAACTGCTTCGACTAACCGAACAGTTCAGCATAATTCTATCTGCATACTACCTCCCAGGCAGATACAACATAATAGCGGACAGACTATCTCGGGGGAAACAGCCCGCAGAGTGGCATCTCCTGCCCCAAGCCACCATGCAAGTGTTTCGAAAGTGGGGTCGGCCGGACATAGACCTGTTCGCATCCAGAGATACTGCTGTTGTACAAAACTACGCCTCAATAGACTGCAGAGATCCGTCAGCAGACTTTATAGACGCCTTCAGCAGACCCTGGAGGTACCGCCTGGCTTGGGTGTTCCCACCACCAAATCTTCTTCCCAGGGTACTAGCGCATCTGAACGGATCAAGAGGAACTTACCTGATAGTGGCCCCAGACTGGCCGAAAGTTTATTGGCTACAGGATCTGAAATCTCGAGCGCTAGACCACCCTTACAAAGTTCCGAATCTACAGGAGACCTTAATAGACATGACAACATCTCTACCTCCGCCGCAAGTACAGACCCTGACCCTGAAAATTTGGAAAATTGGGGGTGGGGCAGCCAAATAAGAGAGTGGTCGGCGCAGGAAAAGGAACTAATGAAAAATAGTTGGCGTCACTCTACGCTTAATACATATATTCCAGCAATCAGAAGATGGCTAACATGGTGTACTAATTCGGGTGTAAATTCAAAAAGTCCGCAACCGGTAGATATTGCAAAGTTTCTCCTTTTTCTATTCTTAAATGAAAAATTATCATACAGTACCATTTTAGTGCATAAATCAGCTATTGGAGCGTTCTGCGGCCCTAATATTGAACATCAATCATTTTCAAACTTTATCATTAAACATGTTCTAAAAGCAATAGGCATATCAATACCAAAAGTAGTAAAATCACCATTCGTGTGGGATCCCAATATTGTACTAAGCTGGCTGTCCTCTAACCCACTTCACCATTCGCTTTTTGATATTTCACGCAGAACAGCAACAGTACTGCTATTGGCTTCGGGACGTAGAGTCCATGATCTCACATTGCTCACGATCTCGGATGACAGTTTTACTGACAACGGAGACAATATTTGCCTTATACCAACTTTTGGGTCTAAGACTGACACGCACTCTCATCGTCAATCTGCATGGTTACTTTCCAAACATGAAAATAAAAATATATGTCCAGTAACTTTAATTAGAATTCTAATTCAGAAAATGTCCAGCAGAAGGTTACAAGTCAAGGACTTAAATAGTCTTTTTATTACGGTATGTGGGACCCCAAAAGCGGCATCACGTACTGTTATTGGGAACTGGATACGTTCAGTTCTGAAGGATAGCGGCATAAAAGCGGCTCCGGGAAGCTGCAGATCAGCTGTGGCTTCCCTGAGATGGCTAGAAAATCAATCGATAGATGAAATTCTTTCAAAAGGAAATTGGAAATCGCCCATTACTTTTTACAATCACTATTGTCGAATGATTGAGCTACCGAAAGATAAAAATAATTCATTTTTCAGATTATTTACCACTTCTTGATTGGTCAATACATATGTATAGTTTATAAGGATAATTAAATTTTATTAATATTGTAGTCATAACTCTTATTTAAAATACAGATTCGAATCAATCAATGGTATTTTAATACTTCTACCAACGACCTTTTCAGATAATCATCATAACGTTGTGTACAAATAATGTCACCAGCAGATAACAAACACGTCTTCATTAAATGCTGCATGTTTTCTGGAGGCATATAATATGACTGTTTTACACAACAATAAAACCGATATTATGTGCCGAAAAGGAAAACATGCAGCATTGCAGGAAGTCCTTCCTGGTGAAGACTATGACGAGGAAAATGGCCGCAAGCTAACAGGAAACCGGCCACTAGCTGGCGCCATCTGCCGGATTACATTAAAAGGCACCAAAAGTCGTCCACTTCCGGTCAAAACAATGGAAATACAGATGAGTACAAACAGCTTTCTTCATTAAATGCTGCATGTTTTCCTTTTCGGCACATAATATCGGTTTTATTGTTGTGTAAAACCGTCATAATATTACTGAAGAAGCGAACTTCAAACTATTATTTTCTCTATGAATTTAATCTTATCTACTGTTATGGGAAAACTAAAAATTATTAACTATGTTTAAATTGCTACTTACATAAACTAGATTTCTATTGATACTTACAAGGTTTTGGAAGGTTCGTTTGCATTTTCCACATATCCATTCCCTCATAATGTTGTTATCCTTTCCATTGAGAGTAAAATACCCACCATGTCTCAGCTCACTTTCCTCTGGGTAGGTATCCAAAGTTGATTCTGCTACTGAAAATTTAATCAAATGAATGTTAAGTTGGTAAGTTAAATCAAACATAACTGTATAAGATAATAGAAGTTGCCATTTCAAACATCAGTGTGCACCACATTTATGGAAAGGTAAAAATTATGGATGTTTTCAATCACTATGCAGAGTGCATGCCTGATATTTCAGAGAGTTACATGAAATTTCTCAGTCATTAATTCAAGTTAAATCTGGCTAAATGCAACTGCAGAATCCAGCTGTCACTAATGCCTAGTACACACATAAAAATAAATTGTAGTGATTTTTCTATGCAAACCGATTTGCGCCAATTTTATCTCATTTGTATAGCAGGCATAAGGCTGAAAAACAACCTTACAAAAGAACCCATGGGGAGTTTTGGTGGGAAGTCTGAAGGGACAAGTTGTGCTCTGGTTTTATTTTCATTTTCTTAGTATATTTTTGAGTTATATCAGATAAAGTTGATGGCATTTTGTTCGATATTGGTTAATGACAGTGCACAAGTGTTGTGAAATAAAACAACAGTGCGAAAACATGTTTTTTCGGCTTGCCTCCAAAACTCCATCGGACACGTTCTGGTAAAGTAGCCATCATTTTACTTGAACATCTGACTGACTAGACTTACTGATACCTGACAACTTACGGATTTTTTCTATGACTACCAAGTGATGCAAAAATTATACATGACCCTGGCAATATGCACAGAGTTTGCGATGCCATTATTAAAAATGAAAAAGAAGCCAAAAGAATCTCTTTTCGTCTGAAATGGGTTGAGGTGGAAAAATCACTCATAAAGTTTGGCAGAAAAGTTGTAAAACAATCTTACCCATTTCATACTCTTGCTGCAGTCGCCACTGAGTGGTCTCCGCTGCAATCTTCAGCTCAGCTGCTGCTGTGACAATGTTCTCACAGGAGGTGCATATGTGTTGAGGCTTGCTGTCTTCTTTTGTTATCTGGAAATTGCTTTAATATATTAGGAGATTATACCTAATTTAATGTGAATGATGATTGTTAGGGTGTCAACAATACTACATCAAACAAACAATATTCAATATTAATCTGTCAAATTACATATTTTACAACCGCTACACAGTGACATGATAAGCAAGATTCACAAACAGCTACTGCACCATATGGTTACAGTTATACCCACAGACAGAAAAGGCTCCTTTATAGATAGTTAGCATTTGTTTTAGCATGTTGGGGACTTAATAGGTGGTTTGAAATCATCTTGTAGGCCTCCAAAACTATTAGACCTGTGCCCAGCAGTTGGATGCAAAAAGGGGTATCAGCCAATACTAAACCAATATAGACTATAACTATAGTATATAGAGCATAGATGGCTGAGTGGTAAAGACTGCCATCTCTGACAATGTTTTCCACCACCATGCATGCCTGAGAGAAACTCATAATTTCTTGAAGATATGATGTCCACCAATCCGCGGTATGCCAGTATTACTAGGCCAGTATGGTGGACTTAGGCCTAAATCCCTCTCAGCTGTTAGTGGAGACCTGTGCCCAGCAGTGGGACATAAAAAAGGATCACAAAAAAGACAATATAGGTTAACTCCTCTAGAAATAATATAAATAAGAAATGTGACTGTTGTTGGTATTATTTCACAACTGGTACAAAAATAATGGAACAAACCTCTATTCCTAGTATGATTTTGATATTTTTCAACAGGTCAAACTCGTGAATGCCATCAAAAATCTTCCGGTGGCCAGGTTTTAAACACAACCTGCATGTTTTGTTTCTGATCTGCTTGTTTAGAATGTATTTCAGTGTCCTGGAATTCATTTCAAAAAGATGTGACATTATCATTATACTCATCATACTGTGTTTGAAGACAATAAAAAGGGCTGAAAATTTCAGTATGCTCCTTTCATCCCATCATCATTGCTTCAGTTCACTTAGAGCAAATGAAACTGTAGATACACTAGAATTTGCTTATTACTAATGTGAAAAACCACACAGTGAATAAAGGTGTTTTTCATATTTAATGCATACTATACTTTTCCAATGAAAATAATGCATTGTAAGTAAATCAATCAAACAAACTCAGCAAAAACTAGAAGTGTTTATAAAAGTAAGCAGGAACTAGAAATTATAGTATTTGCTACTTACTTAACAGCTTTAAATTTTTCATCTAAATAGCGAGTTTTTAACCATTTTGTTTTTTCAAATTCGACACGGTTCAGAGTCACAGAAACCAATTTGTTGGCTAAAAATACTGAAGTCATAGTTTATAACGTATATTTTCTGTTATTATTTTCCAAAACTCTAATTGATTACGGCGACAAAGAAAAACGTATATTTTCTGTTATTATTTTCCAAAACTCTAATTGATTACGGCGACAAAGAAAACTTCACAAAATCTAAAATAATATCTTGATCGTCAATCTTATTGATCGAAAGAAAATAGAAAAATCTGAGAGAAAAATAAATAAATAAAGTGTTTTATTCCTACGAAAATCGACCCAATCCATAAGACCCAATCCATGACATGACACTGACACTGACAGCACCAGCATTGACGCGACTTTTTTTATCTCAGTAATGGCATCTGTGCATATTGCCAATATCAAATGAACATTTTGTATCCATGAAAATAAAGCAAGAGTGCACAACATGAAACTTCCCACTTCCCGCCAAACCCAGAGATTAAGGCGTGTTTGAGGTCATATGATAATTAATGAGCTACAGTGACGTATACTTCTTTATAGTCGCCGACTAACTAATACTTGACAAATACTTAAAATACTTTAAATAAAAAAAATCTGATATGTTACTTCAATATATTTCAAGTAAGAGATCTTCAAGGAAATTACAGGTAGAATGTAAGTTTCTTGGAGACCTTCAATTCATATTAGATTTTTGAGGTAATTATAAAAGATTTCACGATAGAAATGAAATGGGTTATCAAAGTAATAAAAGGTGATACAGAAAAGTGAGACTACAATGATAAAGAAATTATGGTCATTGCTATTTTATTTATTTTATTAATAATAGCACACATAATATTTCAATCAATTATATCAATTAAAATATACATATATATTCATATTTTTCTTTTTCTATGTAGAACATTTTAGAAGGAAACATGTACAGTTATTAATATCGATTTAAGTAGGAATAAGTACAGTATTATACTTATATACAATAAGAACAGTATTATACCTTAAAAACCTAATCCTACTTTACCTACATTACATGTCAAGTCTTAGATAATAACTTAACTCCCTATGTAAGTCAGCAACAGACCTTTAGTTCTATCTCAATCAATTTATAAAATACTGGCATCTAAATAATAAAAAAAAACTGGCCAATCTAATACCTATCTAATACCTTTAAACGAGCAATTCTTGTATATATCTAAATATATTTTTGGAATCTCGGAAACGTCTCCAAAGATTTTGATGAAATTTAGTACACTGGTTTCGGGGATGATAAATCGATCCAGCAAATTTTTATTGATAGAAATTGTCGTTTTATTTAATGTTTATGCCGTTAAATATAAAATTACTTTTACTGACATCTATTGGAGAATATTATTAATATTGTGGCGTAGAAACCCGTCAAATGTAACCGTCATCTATTGGAGAATATTATTAATATTGTGGCGTAGAAACCCGTCAAATGTAGACCGTCATCCCGTCAGCCCTTCAAACAAAATGACAATGTCGATATGAAAGACCTCTATAAAAATTTCGTCAATAGAATTAAACCTTTCTTGGTCGAATGGTTACGAAAAGACCTCAAGACAAAAGACCCATTCCCTCAGCATGAAAATGTATGGCTGCAACCCTTTTTGCGTCCCACTGCTGGGCTCGGGTCTCTTCCCATTAATGGGGAGGCCTGGAGCTTACTCCACCACGCTGCTCCAATGCGGGTTGGTGGAGATGCGGGTTAGTGGCCAACCCGCTGTCGGATGTTTTCAAACCGCCCATAAGGCCTCCGACAAGGTTTAACGACTGTTATCTATCGACAACAACCGGGACCGACGGCTTAGCGTGCCCTCCGAAGCACGGAAACGCGCATGAAATTTTTTGCCACTAGCGGTCACCCATCTCACACCCGACCGCGCCCGTTTGGCTTAGTTGCATAGATCGTTTGCGTTCTACGCTAACCGCCGGGCCATGCGCGCTTGAAAATGTATACAGGCGCCCAAATACCAATATCCGCTCCAAACATCTTGTTTCTAGTCCACACCCAAGCGGAAAAAACAACACTTAGGAGCGCAGGGTGTGGATCAGGTGAAGGATCGCGTATCCTCACCATACATGAAGCCCAGGGACTAACATACGAAAGAGTGGTAATTATACAGACGAAGCCGGAGAAAAAGAAATTGCACGACAGCGTTTCTCATGCAGTTGTTGCAATAACCAGGCATACTGTCTCCTGTACTTACTACACAGACGTAAGCGAGGATGCCATTGGCGCGTTCATCAAAAAAGCAACAGAGGCAAGCACAAAAACTATCGAAGAGTACAACCTGGAAACCGCCATCAGCCACAGAGATTAAGTATGAATTAATAGAAAAAACACTGGGCAAACTACCGGGACCGTCTTCGGCCACGACCACACATCTTACGACGCCCGGGACAGTCCTCGGACAGAACCTGATTTAATGATATACATACACTGGAGCTTATATGTTTTTCTAATAATAAAGTTATAGAACGCGCAAATGAAAAAAAAGCAAATAATGGCACGGACATAAGTCTGTGAAATTAAATTGTAAAAAAAAATGGTTACGAAAGCTGACAACGGAGCTAGAGACCCGGGTTCAAACCTCAAGTAAGCAATATGCGTTTTTTATTTTATGTGACAATTTTTTTTATTGGGAGCTAGGTATTTCAAAAGGCTTTGTTAAGTAACACAAAGCCTATGAATGTTTTGCTTAAAAATAAACCAAGAAAATCAATTGCCTTTATCCGAGCAACGCTCGGGTGTCCAGGTAGGTACTTATTGGTAAATCAAGCAATCTAACAATTTTCAAAAATGAGAAAGTGGCGTAAAGTTAAAAAAAATGCCATAGCACCAGTGTTTTTAATAAAATCAGAAAGCATAGGTACCTACATACAGAAAATTAAATCAATTCGTGCCACTGTTATGGCAAGTTACAATAATTACTTGGTAACAATAACAATTGAGGAACGAAGGGTGACTGCACGCGCTCTCAATGCCTTTGATGCTCAAGTTCGGATCTAATGAGAAACATCAGAATTAAAATAAAATTAAATATCAAAGTTTGTTTAATTAGCCTATAAAAATACAAAGATTACAATGTACTAATTACTTACATAGAAAAATACTGTCGAATTGAGCACCTCTTTCTTTTTTGAAGTCCGTAAAAATTTATACAGTAAACAATTAGAAACATGCTCTATATTTAGGTTTTTATCGTTTAATAAATATTTGTTAGAAAGGTCTTGTATTGTATCGATACATTTCTACAAAGTAGAGACTAGAGATCTTCGATTGGAAATCTGTTCAAAGTTGAAAGGCTATAATTTACTCTAAGAAGGTAAGTACATATTGTGTTTATGGATAACTTTTATATGGATAGGTACTTATAATTTAAAGTCTCTTTTTCCGAAGTTTTTATATTGGATCTATAATAATAATATACTTACCAGATCTTAAAAGAAAATTAAAAACATGCGGAGCGGTTTAAAGGAAAATCAGTTTATGTATTTCCACGCATTACGATTCTATGTAACGGAGGTTATAATGATTTACAGTTGTATACTTAACTTGATTCTGTTTTTTAATAAATAAAATAGTGTATCGCACTCATAGTCGCACGCAAGAATTCACTTTGTCGTCGACACTCACAAAAACAGGAACACAAGTACCGAAACCGGGGACAGAATTTAAAATCATTGAAATGACTGGCTTGCCTGGATTCAATCCCGAGACGCTTGATCCACAGTTCGGTAAAGCATTGCGTGATGCGAGTCGTTCAGCCGTCAAGTTTAATTTTTGTCCTACTTTAACATAATAAAACATTTAAGTTTAATTCATAGGTACATATCACCCAAAATGTCGCTTAAAAGAATTAGCATTTCACCAACATTGATTCAATATAAAATATCAACAATAATGATTAAGTCAAAAGTTCATTTCCAAAGTTTTCACCATAAAGACGATAAATAGAAGGACAATATCTTTTAGCTAGTTTGGCATATGGAGAACCCTTTTGAACCTTGTATTTCACCGTGATGTAATTCGATAGATGGTGCACGTAAGCGTTATGTAGGTTGAGGTTGCCTGCCTTGAAATACATACAGCTTTGCTGGTAGTGCACTGGATAGAAGAACTGCGGGCCGTACACCTCAAATCCTGAGAATAAGAAGAAAAGTAAAGACTAAAGTTATAAACTATTCATATCCGAAGCTAGATTTTAGTTTGTTGGAAGCTTGCCTTTACGAAGTTTGCAAAGGCAAACGAAGGCAAACGAAGTTTTTTTTTTACCAACTTAAAATATTGTTCGCAATGTCCGCGACTTTTGTACTATCCGTATGGGATTTCCACGCATCCCGATATGGCGTGTGGATTTAAAAATTAGCCAGGATACCCTGTATGTTTACATTTGAGGTTTGTCCAGTGTGAAACCGAAGGGTTTTGATTTCTTTCATAAAGGCAGAAGTCTTTATAGAAAAAACCAAGTACATATCTTTATGTAAGTATAGTCTTGTTGCATTCGGCATACGCGCGATGGAATAATTTTACTATTCATAATTCAGCGGTGGAAGGAGGTCCGAACTAGATGGGCACAACTGTAGTATTTACTATCCTTAGTATTTTTTATTAGCTGCAACCTTTTTTACGTCCAACTGCTGATGAATGAATGGGGAGAGCATTGGTGACCCTGGAGCTTACTTCACCACGCTGCTCCAGTGCGGGTTGGTGGAGATTTTTTTGATTACTTATATGCAGATTTAAATTTCTGCTTACCGTTACAAGTGGCCGATGACATGGCACTAGCATCAGTCGTGGAGCAGATGTCTTTAAGAACCCGAGTGATGACCCCTGGACCGTTGTTGTACCATAAGTCACCTCGAAAGTTTGAGCTTATGTCTCTGAAAATGAATCGGAATAGGCTTTGTAATAACTTGTTACTATGTGCGCATAAAATATAAGTCGAGTTTTGGCGAGAAGTTCAGTGAATTTTGGTTTTGAGATATTTGTAAATGTTGCTGGCCTTCTAGACGCTAATCATCTCGTCAGCTTTACGGTATTACTAAGAATAGAGCTACGGTATCCCTTGCCTGACCGTAAGAGGCGACTTTTTAGTCGCCTCTTACGATCAGGGGGCTTCCGGGGTTGTGGACGGTGTGAGTGGGAGCTCGATCCGTCCAACCAGCAGCCCCGGGAAGGGCGGCGATGTGTGCGTGGCCGCATGTCGCCGCAAGCATCGGAAGGTGCAGGAGAGCACATCTGCTCTCCCGAAGATGGGCCCGTTCTGGGGCGTCGCGCCCGCCGGAGATCCTGGAGTTCTCCCCAAGCGCAGTGGCAGCCACCGAGGGGGTTTTAGTGCAGTCAAATCCCACATAACCCGGTACCCTCTCCCAAGGTGCCGGGTAGGTATTATGATTGACTGATAAAATCAATCGTTATTAGGTAATCTTATCACATTTTTATTGGTATGCTGTAGTACAGAAAAATGTGGCTCACTTTTCCATTACCTCACGGCCGTAGCTGGGGGAGGGGGGCATTGTGGGGCAATGCCCTTTTTTTTGGTAACGGGGGGGGGGGGTTCCAAACGGTACCCGGCACCCTTGGGAGAGGATACCAGGTTATGTGGGATTTGACCGCACTAAAACCCCCTCGGTGGCCTGCCTCTGCGCTTGGGGAGGACTCCAGGATCTCCAGTGGAACGCACCGGCGCGGTGCAGCGGTGTCGTCCACGCGCACACACGAGACAACGCACGAGGGGCATTGCCCTACTTTAAAAATACCAAAAACTAAGATAAATTATTGTAATTAAATTGTTTGTTCATCGACTAGGGGTGTATATCACTATACGATACATGGTGATTGATTTAGGAGCCCGTGCTTCATTACTAGTATAAGGAGGTATTTTTTTAACATCCGCCCTACTTGTAACCAATGCTGCCCTACCTCAAATTTGACTCTAGCTACAGCCTAATATAGCTTCAGGATAAAAAATTTACTTAGATAACATTGGCAATATGCGATGCAGTTATTAATAGGAAAAAAAAAACAATAGGCCGACTACAGAAACCTGGCATAGCAACGGGTTTCTTGTCAGGAACTTAGAAGGTCCATATTGCGCTTTTATTTAATTTTCTACAAGGATCCTATCATCAATCATCATTCATCACACATGATAACTCGTTTGTCACAGTGTTTATTAAACAGGACGAGTAAAGTCAAGTCAGTCACGACATTCAAGTATTTAAAGCGATGGCTTCTTCACCAGAACGTGACCAGTGAAATTTTGGAGGCAAGCTAATAAAACATATTTTCGCTCGCACTGTTCCTTTATTTCACAACAATCGTGCACTGTAATTAACCTAGGTATATCGAACAAAATGTCATCAAATTTATCCGTTAAAACCATTAAGGTAAGACTGCTCTGTAGAATAACAAAAAAATACACCGAGAAAATGAAAATAAAACAAGAGCAATATTTCAAATTGAGTACCTCTAAATAAGTATTATAATTATTATTTATAAATACATACTAGGTACTCATTTCAACTTTTCACAACAGTTTTCGACATATTTTACTGTGTATTTTTATTTTTTTGACAACGTTTTACTCAATGCGCCACGATATTCGACTGGCAAAGCCAGGCGCAGTTTTGTTGTACGTGTTTGCGTGTCGTGTGTGTGTACACGGCTAGGTGCAGTTTAAATCGGCCACACTTCGTTGTTCGCAACGTTCTATCTATACTTACTTTTATATTTAATCTGAGGAAGGAATAACTTAAATCTAACTATGTAAAATATATAGGTACTTTAATAGGTAGGTACGTACCTCACGGTCGCGTCGGCAATGTTTCTACCAACGGCGTCTCTCGAGAAAGCCAGAATTCCAGATGCTACGCAGTTGTCGGATTCTCTTGCTACCCAATTCCTCGCCAACGAAGCTATCGACCTGACCACCACTACATCTAGGTCCATGTACACTCCTCCCCACTTATACAGCGTCAAATAGCGTAGGACATCCGATGTGTGTTCTACCGTCCATTTTGAGTTATTCAAAGCACCTGCGTGTACAAATTCTTCCAAAGGCGTTCCCACAGAATACTTTTTTATATTTATTTTCATCAGCTTCACATTCTTAAAGGTTGTGAGTGCTTTTAAGCAGCCTTCGTTTAAAGCTTCCTCACTGATAGGTGAATTAAACAATACGTGGACATCCCAGTCTGGATGCGCCCTTGCAGCAGATTCCACTGCACAAGCTTGTCTAGAGCTCAGATTACCCTCGCAGGAGGTTTCGTGGAAAAAGATCGAGCGAGGCTGTGGCTTGTACCCCTCTCCCAGTTCGGGCAAAACGCCGTTATTGTCGAAATAATGACACGATATGTTGTAAACTGGACAACAGCGGAACAACTTTATTCCCACATATATATGTAAGACTCCAAAGCAGAGGGAAATTACCAAAAGGACTATTAAGACGTTACGACGATAAAAGACCTTTAACATGCGTTCTAAAAATTTTATTATGATCATCAAATTTGTCATGTCGCTGAAGTGTCAATTAAAAATTAGTCTTCAATAATTTGTTGAGATTAAAATAATTTTATCAGACCTTTGCACTTTAACTGAATGGCATCGTCATCTCATTCATTACTTACTACTATAATTGCAAGTTCTCCACATTAATTCTGAAGTCAGATCCACAGCTGTTGCGCCATTTGTTACACAATTTAATAAAAAAAACTTCACTCGATGTCCTCAAAAGCTATCTAGTAATATATGTATCAGACTGTTGATATGTTTTGTTTACAAGAAATTGTTTGTGACTCTTCTACACGATATGTGAAAGAAAACTGTTGCTGAGCCTTCCGTAGCAGCCTTCAGGGGTGGCTGGACTGAAGAGAGGTGGTACAAGTAAGAAGAGAACGCGCGGACGGACACAGAATGACACTTAATAGATCTTACAATTTTATTATTTTAATTTAAATATCTTGATTTATTTTGTAAACAAACTAACGACGTCACTTTAAACTAATCTAGATAGTAATTATTACAAAACTTGACATCAAAAATACTAGGTGCTTGTCTTTTACACTTCGTTACAATCAATACTCAAAAACTATACTTATTTTAAGTGTTATATTGTTCACGCAATGAATGCGGAATGCGTTGAACTAAGTAGTTTAATTCGCAATGACTCTCACTTACCGTAATCTTATGAAGTCAACTCTTTTAGAATCTTCTGCCATCGATGTGTAGCTAACTTGCTTTGCTTATCTATCGATCAGTTATCACATGTATCGAACCCACAGCTATTGTGTTATCTCATACAATAAATGCACTTATTCTTTTAAACAGTAGTGCTGTTGGACGTTTTTTTTGCCGCTTTTTTCTCTTAGCTCAATATATTATAGAGGGAACGCGCGCAAACGAGCACCTAAAGGCGCTCGTCGACCGGAAAAAGTGAGCGAATATTATATGTATTTCTAAATAGTTTAAAAAACTAAAAAACACGCTTTTGAGAAAATACGAACTAAAAACTAAAAAAATAAGAAGAAAATGTATATTACTGTAAATAAAGCGTGGGGTGCATGGTGTCAATAGTATCTTAAAAACCACTCCACGCTTTATTTACAGTAATAAGATACATTTTCTTCTTATTTTTTTAGTTTTTAGTTCGTATTTTCTCAAAAGCGTGTTTTTTAGTTTTTTAAACTACATTATTTATTTTTAATTTTTTAGTTGGATTTTTATTCTCATATTATTGCATTGTCATCGGCCCTTGACCCCTATGCAAATTTTCAAGTTAACCAGAAAATTATATAAATTAACAAAAATCATATTTTGCAAATTGAAAAATGGAATAATTTTATCAAATTAGTGTATTGTCATCGGTCCTCAATAAATCTACAAAGTTTGAACGAAATCTGGCCGTTTAAAGTGGGTCAAAATCGCGCCCAAAGAAAGTCGGTTACAAACATACAAACATACAGGTGAAGCTAATAAAAAAGCGTGTAATGAAATAAAAGTTTTCTTTCTTCCTTTCTTATCTATACTAATAATATAAAGCTAAATTGCTTGTTTGTTTGTTTAAAAACATCTCAGGAAGTAGTAGTTCAAATTAAAAAAAAAACTGTGTTGGATAGTCCGTTTATTAAGGAAGGTTATAGGCAATAAACGGAGCAGAAAAAAAATTAGTGCAGAAAATGTAAAATTTATTACATAATGCTTGCATTGCGTGCGCTGTGTAAATGGTTATAGTTACGTTAATATTCTTAAAAAGTTCCTTTTAATAGTTTTATTTCAATGGAGGCTTTTCGCGATATTCCTGATATTATTGATTAATACCTATCGTATCATCTGTAGTTTAGAAGTTTTTTCAAAGTGGACGAAGTCGCAGCAGCAGTTAGTTTATCTAGATTACTAATCATATCACAATAGACATAAAAAAGGCTTTGCATTGTGAACATATTATTATCCTCATGACTGACAAGATATGACACTTTACTACTCAAATTAAATCCGTTTCTGAGATATCTACAGTTCTAAGACAAACATTTTTTTTAAATCTTCAGGTAATTGTTTGACCTTAGAGTGGCTTAGAGCATCAAGTTGTGACAGGTATGACAGAAGGGTGAGTTTGATGCTCTAAGTGTTTGACTCACTGCACTGGTTCAACACACTTCTATGTTAACGTTTTAGACACTTCATAAACGTGAAGTCAATCAGCAGCATCAGTAGTCCTAAAGTCAAGAGGAGATCATATCCGATTGAGGCGCTGTGGATACTGGTTATCTGGAGATTCCCGAGTTTTTCCTACACGCTGAGACAGGCCGCGGAACGGAAAGGATTTTATTTTAGTACAAGTCCTGTAGAAGCCGGTATCTCCCCGAGGTTCCCGGAGCGTTTTCAGGTTTCCCCTGTATTCGACTTATACTAAAATAACGATTTACACACATAGCCCCGCAGTAGGGTAGATATACCCTGTGTCGTGGGTACCATGAACACACACAAAGACAGAAACACAAACACCCAGACCGAGAACAGAAATTTAAACTCATCATTCAAGTTTCTGTTTCGCCGGGTATCGAATCCGGGACCCTTCGATTGGCAGTCCAGCATGGTAACCATTGCGCCACGCAGGTCGTCATCAACACCCAATGTTGTAATATCATCCCATATTTTGAATACCGTTACCATGAATGCTTTATACCTGGTCAAACAACCACAGCAAAAGCCGCATCCGACATGACAGCAGATTGGCCACTAACCTGGAGCAGGCTTCAGTCCAGACTTCGCCAATAATAGGGAGATCCCGAGCGCAGCACGGAACGCAAAAAGAGTTGCAGCCATTGTTGACAACACAAATAATGAGCTACAACCTTAATAAAATAGTAAAAAAGTATATAATTGAAATAATACGCACAAAAAATTTATTTACCACTATTTAATATTCTTGAATAAATAAAACATTTCACATATTATAAGCATCCGTCGTTGTAAGGTCGTTTATATAAACCCAATTCATCGGAAATAGTAACTGTACGGGTACGCATAGTAGTCGTGATAGTGGTGGGCGTCGTACACGTAGTCGGAGTGGTGCGGGGAGTACTCTACTATCGGCGAGGAGTACTCCACTGGGTACTGGTACTCCACGGTCTCCACCACTAGCGGCTTGGCTGCAGTGAACGCCAGGAACGCAGCGAAGAGCAGTACCTGATGATATAATATTTAGGCTATTTAAAATACACACAATAAAAGATATCTCTCCACACAGGAGACTTTTTACTCTCTTTATAGTAGGTACGCTCATATTGCTATACAATCAAGATACTTCTTGGTCTTGTCAGTGTTGTGAACTCTTGTGCTAACTTGCCAGTCAGAAAAGTATTTTTTTTATAAATTTATAGTAACTATAGTTTTTTACAAACAACATTATGTGCGTGGTTTTTGTTGTTATTTGTAATTTGAAAATAAGGGTGATAAAAAAGGATTTCAAGCGAGAGAGTCTCAGGAGAGAGAGGTACTTACGCCAACACTTCCATATATCTTGTATCTAAGGTTGGACATACTATGCTTTTGAGAAATTTGTAGTAAATAAATAACGTTTCACACTCATAGTCCCACAGTAGGGTAGATATACCGTGTCGTGGGTACCGTGGACACACACTCGTACAAAGACAAAAACACAAACACCCAGACCGAGAACAGAAATATAAACTCATCATTCTTTCTGCTTCTCCGGGTATCGAACTCGGGACCCTCCGAGCGTTCCGGCATGGTAACCATTACGCCACACGGGTCGTCATAAGTCAGTAATAGAAAACATTGTAATGAAGTGTTGCAATGATTTCTTAAAGCACGGGACAACGATAAACAAAAAAATAAGCAGTAGGTACCTACTACATATAATATTTATCTCTCAGTGTAAAATTAAAAACACTCTCTAAGCAATAAAAATTATGTAAATTAAGCTTGTTTCAATTATAAAATAAAATGAAAAAAAACTTACGAATTTGAACATCTTGCTTGGGTAGGTAATTTTAACGATAGGTACGTATCGTATTGGCTCTGTAATGATATCAATTGCGACTGTTCCCTATTTATATACGATAGAATCTCAGATTGAGGGTTACCGGAAAATTTGTCAAAATATCCTCTAACACTCATTAGCGATGACCACTTTGTAGCAACCTCGAGGTCCCGCTTAATACTCAAGACACTGATTGACATGTTATGGACGTCAATGTAACACGCATCATAATTAATTAAGTATTATAACGAAAGTATATGTAGTTGCATTTCTACATGAAAGTGATAACAATACAATCATCGACGACGGTCGGATCCGGGTTCAATCTCGGCACGCATCACTTACCTACTTTACAATAAAAATATATTAATAAAATATAAAAAAAAACTAATAAAAATCCGCATAAACACTAACTGTTAATTAAAAACAGTAAAGATAATAAAAAAGTCCCGTACTATTCTAGGGTTTTACGTTTGTAAAACTTAATAATAACCCATCTAATAACATTACAAGGGAACAAAGGATCAGAAATACATACGTACGCGCTAAAAATAAATATGTAACCATAAAAAGCTAGTCTATTCAAAGAAAATATTCATATTTTTTGTGAATCAATGAAAACCCCTTATAAAACAAACCGCAAAACTATGGGAAACATTCAAATTCAAATTCAAATGTCATTTATTGTGGAAAGGGGTACAATTACAGATGTTGTATAAAGATATGTCATACCTCCCTATCCTGCCATACATGGCATACAATATAGTATAATAGAACAAGTCAAAGTAATTTATTTATTAACAATTGTTTACGCAGTTAAGATTGAAAATTACAGTCAAAAAACTCCTGGATCGTGTACAATGCTTTTTTTACTAAAAGATCTTTTAATTTCATTTGGAAGCTCAATAGATCGTCTATTTGTGTTATGCTATTCGGTAACTTATTATAGATTTTTGGAGCCATACCTAGAACATTTTTCCTAAACAGTGCGGACTTTGAAGGGAACTTACTTAATTTATTTATTTGACGCTATTTATTTATTAACATCTAGCATCGCACCCAGTTACCAGGGGGCAGCTGCCCCCAATGCCCCCCTTGGCCCTCGGTACGCCTATGCATATATCCTACACGTGGATTACCTGTCTAAGCACCTAGACCAAGGATACTCGTAGAAATATAAACTCATCATTCGACGACCCGCGTGGCGCAATGCTTACCATGCCGGACTGCCATTCGAGGGGTCCCGGGTTCGATTCCCGGCGAAACAGAAACAGAAATTTGAATGATGAGTTTAAATTTCTGTTCTCGGTCTGGGTGTTTGTGTTTCTGTCTTTGTATGTGTCCATGGTACCCACGACACAGGGTATACCTACCTTATTGCGGGGCTATGAGTGTGAAACGTTATTTTTTATTTTTATTTTATATTTCTGGCTCACCAGGAATCGAACCCGAAACCCTCGATTAGCATTCCGGTATGACAAAAATATTGCGTCACACTAGTCGTCAAAATAACAGGTTTACAATGTTACCTACTAAATATTTTATTATTAAAGGCTAAAATTTAAAAAGCTAGTTATTTGATAGATGCGATATTTGACTTGACCCCCATTTCAGATCCCTACGCTTTCAACTTGCACCATCGCCAGATAGAGGTGAATAGCGCATGCGCAAAAACCTTCAGCTTTCCGCCTACATACCTATCTAATTTTATCTAGCTACTTATTATAAGCCTCAAAGCTTCCTGGGCTAAAGCCCAGGCCAGCCCAGGCCTAACATATAATGTTAGTAGTGTATGTATTAGTTTAGTGTTTGCAGTGGCTGTCATTACAATGCATGTACATTCCGCTTACAGAGGTCGCTCAATAGTATGTGGTTCTTCTGGAGCGGTGGTAATGTGCGGCATATTACACTAATAACTAAAAGCCAAAAAAATAATTTACGGCATCTCTGGATAAATGATAGATTCAGCCTCATTCTACGATTTTTTTTAACTTGGGTGCGATCAGATAACACATCAATATCAGAAAAAAAATCAGATAAAACTGTTTCCCGGGGCAAATTGCTTAACCGGTGGTACTTCTCCGGTCGAAACATGCTAGTTAATGAACTCGAAGGGTGCCAACGGGACCCTATTACTAAGCCTCCGCTGTCCGTCTGTCTGTCGTACTCATCAGACTGTATCTCATGAACCGTGATGGCTAGAAATGAGAAATTTTCACAGATGATGTACCTATTTCTGTTGCCGCTAAAACAACAAATATCTACTAAAAATAATAACAAAATAAATATTTAAAGGTGCTCCCATATAGTAAACGTGTTTTTTTAGATAGTGGTATGGAACAGTATACCTACGTGTGGGAGTCCAACTTGCACTTGGCCGGTTTTATTTATATACTCCTGCATTACGAAGGCAATATAAAGGCTACGAGGATGTCGGACATCAACTGGCTAGAATAGAACCCATTGACCTCTATCACAATACAAGGAGCGCCTACCTTTCTTATCTATATTGTGCCTCTATGCTAGAACCCCACAGTGCGCCTCAGCACCCTTTTAGTAGGGATACGCAGCTCTAGCAACCCAGACAGCGTTTGTTGCTTGAGGCGTCAAGTTATACACATTACCATTACCACTCACAATTTTTAATTTAAGTGGAACAGCAGGTGCTATGCAGGCCACTTGTGACTGCTGCAGACCTCTCTTGAGGCAGTTGGTCGCTTCCTGTAGTACCTTTTTTTTGGGATCGGGGGGAGGGGGGGGGGAGGGACCTTCAAAAGGTACCCAGCAACTTGGGAGAGGTTACCGGGTTAAGTGGGATTTGACCGCACTAAGACCCCCTCGGTGGCCCGCCTCTGCGCTTGGGAGGACTCCGGGATCTCCATACTTGAGGCCACATAATATTTGAGAGTTTTGGCGGAAAGTCGGAAAAGAATTATGTGCTCTGGTTATATTTTCATTTCCTTGGTGTATTTATTTTTGAGTTTTATCGGATAAAATTGATGGCGTTTTGTTCCATTTCCACAGTGCAAGAGTGTTGTGAAATAAGTAGAATAACCACTCGAACGTCCGCATACGAACGTTCGAGTGGATAACAGTGCTGAAATAGGTACGTTTTTCCTGCTTGCCTCCAAAATTCCGTCTGATACGTTCTGGTAAAGTAGCCATCGCTTTACTTGAATGTTTGACTGACTTGACTGACTGATTACTGACGACTGACTTTATCTATTGTTATTTCGTCCAGTTTCATTGAAACTGGCAAAAAAGTGCTGCAAAAATTATTCTTGACGCACTATGCACAGAGTTTGCGATGCCATATTGAAGAAATAATATTTTTAATTTTCAGATTAGATCGTTGAATTAGGTATTTTAAAGCGCGATAGTAGCTCTAAAAATTAAATCTATGACAAGATAACGTGTAATCATTGACTTTTTAAGTAAAAGATTAAATGATTTTTCCATTTCTTATTATTTTCATTTATAAATAAAACCATAGATTTTTATATAAATATATACTACGTAAAAATAAATCTATGAATAAAACGCCACGTAACGCCATAAATATAAAGATAAGTTATTCGTTTTGTCACATAGAATTCATTCAATATTAAATGAAAACCGGGCAAAATCATTTTACCATTATATTTTTTCAATTTTTTTTTTATTTTTTTTTTTACATAATTGCTTATTTTTTGGCCTACTTGCCCCACATTTTGAAAAATATGGCTGCAAAGCTTTTTAGTCTAGGCACGGTTCTCTCATTATTGGGGAGGTCTGGAGTCCATCATGCTGTTCCAATGCGGGTTGGTGCAGAAAACAATTTTCTACATTGGACGTTCTATTCTATCCGGTTTTGGACACTTTTCACGAAAAGAGTTCAGAACGCAAACCTTAAAAAGGTTGCACTAAACCACGCAGGAGAACCGAATAATTCATTTTTTAACATAATTTTTATTGCTTTTTAATTCTTTAAATTATGTTAACAATTTTGTGCCGTCACCAATAATTTTTTCATACAAAATGTATGAGGATATCACGTTTTGACAGCTCATTAAAAGTATCTCAATTGGTATTGTAATACAATATTAGTGCATTTATAGAGAAGATTCTGGCCAGTTAATTATAACCGTAGAGTTGGATAAAAGTAGACCAAGGAGAAGGAAACTTAAGTGCGGTTTCACACTGGCGTATTTTACGGCGCGTTCGCGCGTCTTTTGCTTGTTTTTTAAAGCGCGTGTTGCCGCCAAACGTCAAGATTTGACATTTTCCGGTACAAAAAGTAGCGCGCGTGTAAGTACGTTTTTCGAAACGACCGAATACGCGCGTAAAAATATGCCGGTGAGAAACCACACTAAATCTTAGGAAAGGCATAAAATAAAATCAAATAACATTGTAAGTATAACTTTATTACATTCAATTACTTACAGTTTGTATTATACGACTATTTCAATACATCACAATTATAATCTTCTTCAAAGGTTTCGTACGAAAGGTATTTATTATACCGTTATTCGCTTTAATTTAAAACACTTCTCTAAAACTAAAAACGTAACATAGTATAAACATATTAATACATTTATACATAATATAAAATCTATGAATAATAGGAGAAAATTATTGCTCATACTATATTACATTTACAACCTTATTTTATTTATTTAATTTAATATTTAATTATGATTAATTTTGAATACTCCAAAGACATAAATATTCATACAATAGAAATAAATAAACTAAGTTTGTCTAATCGTACATACAATTTGTACCTATGGCTATATAAATTGGCTGGGTAACAATATAAAGTTAGGTAAAAACTACTTTGTAAAGTAGTTTTTACCTAACTTTATAACAATGGAGTTCCGCAAAGTAACGCCTGATTCTATTAATTGGGTAACAATACATTGACTTATAAGTAAAATATATTATTTAAGAAATCCTATTACACCGTTTTATATCATGACTCATACATTTATTTCCGACGTAGCCCTTAAAATGTGCAAGCTAACGTGATAATAGACAGGCCATATTGTTAGAAGGACCGATAACCGACGGGGAGGAGGCCATATTGTTAGAAGGACCGATAGCCGACGGGGAGGAGGCCATATTGTTAGAAGGACCGATAACCGACGGGGAGGGCCATATTGTCAGAAGGACCGATAACCGACGGGGAGGAGGCCATATTGTTAGAAGGACCGATAACCGACGGGTAGAGGCCATATTGTTAGAAGGACCGATAACCGACGGGGAGGAAAGGTCCTGGAATGGCGACCATTTCTGGGTAAAAGCAGGCCGCTTTCCAACGTGGACTGACGACCTGAAGAAGGCATCGAGATGCTTCCCGCTGCCTTCAGCTTGATGCTTTCAGCTGCTGCTGGATTCAGAGGCAAATATTAGGGGAGGCCTATGTCCAGCAGTGGACTAGTAATGGCTATTGAATGGACATCAACCTTGGTCAACAATTAATGTTTGTTTCGGCTAGTTGGATCGGACCATTTCCAGACTCATTAATTTCTTAATTAGGATAAGGGAAAACGAAATAAATAAGAATTAGAATAATTAAAAAAACTTACTCAATAAAAGTTATAACTAATAAACTCAATAATTACATGTTCATTACTAGATGCACCATTTAAATTAAACATATATTTGGAATAAAATTGATAAATCACTAAATAATTACTGGGATAGTTAAATAATTTTTAATGTCCACTAAATACTGAATTAAAATACTAAGTACTTAACTAATAAAAATAATGATAAATGCAAAACCCAAGGTTAAGACTGTTATACATATTGGAAACCTTCTGTACGAGTGATATAACTTTTGTTTGTTAAAAAATAATTAGTACTATTTTCAAATTCTTATATATAACTTCTGTATATAAAAACAGAATGATACTTTGTTTTGTTACTAATCCTTGTGTGATACATCTTTTATTGTTTTGCTGTTATTGAACGTTAACATTAAAATAATTTTAAAAATCGGTCTACATTGCCAAAGAAATCGACAAACGTACATAAAAAATATAAATACAGCCGAACACACTAATATTCTCCTTTTTAGAATTCGGTAAAAAATGTTGTAATTCTTATTGTTTATATTATTATTACAGATAGATGAGTAATCTGCGTACATTTCCACAAACAAAAGTTATATCAAGAATAATATTTCGGTACAAAAAAAAATGAAAAAAATAATAAATCTGAAGGCCTATTGTAAGCGCGGTTTCAGACCAGCGTATTTTACGTAATTCTCGAGAATTTAAATCGAACAGTCTTAAAAATCGGATATTTGAAGTTATACTTCTATTGGCGCGTTTCCATTGGATGAGATTGAATTTGAAAGCTGCGCGCGCAGAAACGACATGATGAAGTTAGCCACAGAATAGAAATAATAAAAACATATATTTTCAACACTGAAGATAGTTACAGTGTCCATACTATAGATACATAAGCCAGTCAAGCCAGTTTTGTGAAATATAGTATTCATATGAATAATTAATTTTGTAGCGCGACACTACTCAGTCCGATCGACCGTGCCTTGCTCTGTGCGCAACCTTGAAAGTTTTGTGTTCCGAGTCGGCCGTTACGCATGCGTACGCGCTCCCCGATCGTCAGTCCGCTTTATGCCGCGATATTGTGACCACGTATGTGTAGTTACAATTTTCAATATTAAGGAGATGTCCAGACGGACATCTTATAATAAGCAAGGTATTTCTAAGACTTTTCCATTATTCTTAATTCACTATTAAATTTCTATTAAATATTGCTACATTCTTATGTGTTATTGTATTTTTCTTCTAAGTTTGTCTATTCGCAATAGAAAAGCTACAATACAGCCTTAAATATACAAAGTATATAACAGTATTCGTGAATATTTTATAATCAGACAGATTTACACATTATTTTTCAATTTACATTTTGTTCAGGAAGAGAATAGGCACGTATCTCGGGACTGTTTTTCATTTTGTTTTTTTTCAGTCACATTTATCATGTACATGGAAATTGCACTAAACTAAAAGTGCGTACTTGCATGGATAATACAAGAAGCACAAGCCGTGTGGTTTCCGGCGTTAGAATAGCCCCAATCTCATTCTTTCCACGGGAGATCAAGAGGCATTCGAGGGATAAATAGCAGGAAATGGCCAGTAGCTTCTACTTGAGTAACAAACCATCTCACCAACATGCATTGCCAATCGCTGGGAGTTACACCCAAATGCCAGCCACAACAAAACCCCGGCCCCCAGTTCCCGACGGCCCCACCACAGATCATATTAAGAGAGGTAGAACGGCAATAATGCGCCGTTCGTATGAAAACTAGTGTCGCCAATCAGGCCCCACCTTTCACCTCCATTACATCTATACTTAAATAAATACGAAGCTTACGCATATATTTGCAATTTCAAATCTAGCCAATCTTAGCGCCGCACAATCACGCGATTTCAAATTAACGAATCACACCCAAGCACGCACACAAGCTCGCATATCGTAGCACGATCGCGTGTTTCTGTAGAGATACGAGCGTTTGCTCAAAATCCTTGGCACCTCTTTTAATATGTTCTGTGGGCCCCACTATTCCTGGTTATGACAGCGGCCATGTTAACGGCGATTTTTAAGCCCGCCAAAACTCCATCTTCGAATTTGTTCTTAGTTCCATCTTTTGTTTTATGCCAGTTTTGCATTAATTCAAAAAACGAACATGCCTATTTTCTTCTTAAACAGACTCTAGTTACTAATCTTTTTTTTCTCAAGCTTTGATAATTGTGCCCTATGGCAATATGCTTCAAAAAGTGGCAGTTATGTTTCGTCTATAACTTGCTAGAAAACAAGACCTACAGGTAAAACTAGTTTAATGGTATTTTGGGAGAAAATACTGAAATATACATATTTATGAAAATGTCCAGTTCGAGTGACAGTCGCTTCACTTCGGGAAAATTAGCAAATTCAGTACAAGAAGTGCTTTATACAATGGTTTTTTTGTTATTTTTCTATTAATTTATTTACAAGACTTTAAGCACTTCAGCGATTGCTGTAGTAAAACTAGGCAGCTGATAAAGTTATTTTTCTTCTACGCTATTGTTTTAAATTGACGTCATAATTATTGAAAACATTAATCTCTCGGCCAAAGATGGCGAATAAATGTGCGCATGGTTGTGAATACAAACGTTTTCTACAATATGTAGGAATATATTTAATGAAAACTACCCCTACTTCAGATTTTTATCGTAAACAATGAAGTGATCCTTTTTAATAAGAGACTCAAGCTTAGCGCAGAAAGGTGTTTTAAATATAATGTTTGACGGCTTACGCTTGATGAAATAATAATTACAAAATAAAATATAACACAAAAAACATGAGGTATCATAGCCGCGAATATAAGAAGGTAACAAATAAATACCATACAATATAGTGAAAATAAGACCAATCGAATAAGCAACTATAACAGATTCAGGTTGACCTCAACTTAACTATTTACCTTTGCTATCATCGGAAGACACTTTGAAATAGTTCTTTTATCTCATTAATGCCGGTATGCGATCGCTGTAGCCTTACCTAGGAAGCTAATTAACAGCTGATGACAGATTACAAACATCAACTTACTATAGTCACCTACTGGTCACTATTTTTATTTCAACCTTTCTTGACGCCCCACTGCTGTACACAGTGCTCTTCTTAGTAGTGAGAATGATTTCGATTTGACTTCGAGAACGCAGGCACGCACGGTGACGGGAAACATCGTAATTAATTTAATAAATATCACAATATTTTCCCTCACCATGGGGTAGCGATAAATACGCACTTAACAAATTTCTTTGTCAGAGGTGCGCGCCAGAAGTTTGAACTCGGTATCTCCGTTTCGGAGGCCGCAGTAACCATTACTTCTTAGTTACTATAGTAACAGTATCTCCGTTTCGGAGGCCGCAGTAACCATTACTTCTTATTAACTATAGTAGGTTACTACTGACCGCCCGATATAACGGATAAATACAGACAACTGAGATAGCGCACTAACGCGTACATCCACATCTAATAGTAAAAATTCTAAAGTAACTCTTTCAGTCTGTCTGTCTGCAACGCTTTCCCGCTTAAACCACTGAACCAATTTTAATGAAATTTGGAACACAGATAGAGTGGACCTTGGGATAGGACAAAGGATGGTTTTTACACAACAAACCTATAACACGAGTCCACGCGGGCGAAGCCACTGGCGGAAGGCTACTACTTAATAAACCAGCATTCATGAGAAAAGAACTATAGTAATTGTCGCACATATCTTTACATCATCATTTCTCACTTTAACATCTAGTTTAAAACTCTATTGGTGACGTTAACAAATTAAGGCTACCTAACTTAATGTCTCATGTGTACAATTGGGATGTTGACTAAAATTGTTTTTTCGTTCAATCGAAGCATTACATAAATGCTTCGATTGACCAAGGATTAGCATACAAAAATCACATTTGAAAACATCAAGATAAGAAAGTTTTAAATGGAACTAGACAGAGAGAGCAGAACAAACTAGTTTTGTTCTCTCTGTTTAGTTTTGCATGATCCCGTGACGTAAGTTGCTTGTTTTGCTGTACAAAATATTAGTAAGAGCAGTTTCAATCGAGCGTATTTTCCGGCGCATTTACGGTCGCGTAGGCAAACGTCGTTAACGTACAGCAAAAAGTCAAAACTCGTTGATTTTTACGAGCGTAATAGTAAGGGTGTGACTGAAAACGCGCGGGACCTAGTACCTGTGTCGGAATAGCTGAATCACACCCTTTTGCCTAGTGTATACTAATTTGCCTTGTAATTTAAGTGTATCTATAATTCTTAAGGCAGTAAATGGATTTTACTATTATTATTGTTATTATTAATATACGCTGGTCTGAAACCGCTCTAAAGGTTCGTTTTGCTGGACAGTACAGTAACTTTTATACTTACAACTCTGTTGTTTAAAAACAATATTCATTTTGATCCGAATTTATGCAATGGCAGGAGAACTACATTAATATTTAATTTATAAATACCACATACAGAGTCAACCACCCAATTTGCACTGGCTTTGCACTATGGGACATACTGGCGCGTGCTGTCCCGGTGGATAGCCGCGTACGTCGCCAACTGTTAAGGCAGCGGCGCGGCCTCCTTCTCCGGTTGTTGCTGTCGAGTGGGGGAATGCGCCCGCGCCGGTTCTTCGTTGGGCGTGTCCTTCTTTTGTACGTATCTGGAAGGAAAGGAATATTTTTTACTAGCCAGCGTTTTCGCCCGCGTGGAACCATTTTATAAGTTCCCGTAGGATAAAAATTTACTAGCCTTCCGCCAGCGGCTTCGCTCACGTGGACCCGGTTTATAGGTTCCAGTAGGATAAAAAACGTCCTATGTCCTTTCCCAAGCAAGTTCCACTCTATCTGTGTTCCAAATTTCATTAAATTTGGTTCAGTAGATTAAGCGGGAATGCGTAGCAGACAGACAGACAGAGTTATTTTCGAATTTATAATATTAGTATAGGGATTTGAATGGAGTAGCGAACGAGCATATGCTACATACAACCTCAAGCAAGTCTTGTCTGATGTCGTACGCATTACTCTACGCTGCTACTCCGAAGGTTGATGGTCGCCTAGTATTCGCCACTAGTATGGGAGGCAATTGCAAATTTCTACCGAAACATATCAGAATTGATTAACGGCAGAAGTGGGGGGTGGTACTTTCTTGAAGCGCGCATAGCTCGGCGGCTAGCGTAGATCGCAAGCGGTCTATGCAGCTAAGCAAAACGGGCGCAGTTGAGTGTGAGATGGGCGACCGCTAGTGGCAAAAAAATTCATGCGCGTTTCTGTGCTTCGGAGGGCACGTTAACCCGTCGGTCCCGGTTGTTGTCGATAGATAACAGTGGTTAAGCCTTGTTCGGAGGCCTTGTGGGCGGTTTGAGAACATTCGACAGCGGGTTGGTCACTAACCCGCATCTCCACCAACCCGCACTGGAGCAGCGTGGTGGAGTAAACTCCAGGCCTCCCCACTAAGGAGAGACCCGTGCCCTGCAGTGGGACGCAAAAAGGGTTGCAGCCACTGTGGGGCTATGGGTGTGAAACGTTATTTATTTTTTAATACAGTTGCTCAAAAAGTGACGTAGGGACGTATAGCGTGCGGGAAGTGGGCTATTACACACTCGTGCTTTTTCTTTACCTTTTCCGCACTCGTGCTTTCTCTTTCCCAACTGCCAAAATAATGTTTATTAAAAAGAAAAAAAACCAACCAACCACGAAGTTTTAGAAGTTTTTATGATTCATGGAAATATTTCTAAAAAGAAGCTACTAATTTGTTTTAATATCAGATTTAATGATTTGATTCAATGAGTGAGGTTAGGTTTCATTTAATTTCATCTCAATAAAATTTTCATTTCATATCAATAAAAAAATTCTACTGAAGACTTGGCTGTATGGACATAGTTTCCTTTGCCTACACAGAATGGGTGAAGAAAACAAAAAAAAATCTCATAGGTATTCTTTTAAGGTTGGCGCCATTTTTCAAAAATGTTCTTTGCGAGTTTTTAATGTTTTATTAAATTGCTTCATTTTTTCGCAACTGTATTAAAAAAAGTTGTTCAGTACACGTGCGGAACCGTCATTGGAAGGAGTTCCGACTGTCAACCTTCACCTTCGGCTCCTTGCAATAACAGCTTTTCCGCACTTGTAATGAAATATGAGCAGCGATGGCCGAGTGGTAAAAAACCGCGGTCTTCGACGCGACCGATCCCAGGTTCAAATTCTCGGCTCGCACCTCTGACAAAGAAATTTGTAATGTGCGCATTTATCGCTGCTCCACGGTGATGGAAAATATCGTGATATTTAATTGATTACGATGTTCTTCATCACCGTGCATGCCTGAGAGAAATTCATAATTTCTCGAAAGCATGACGTCCACCAATTCGCACTTGGCCAGCGTGGTGGACTATGGCCTAAATCCCCTCACTTGTGAGAAGGATACCTGTGCCCAGCAGTGGGACATAAAAAATGGTTGAAAAAAATACAATATTTATTTATTATACTGACCGGTAGATATCCTCAGTGGTCTGCAGAGTGCCGTGGGTGAGCAGCAGGCGGCGGCCGGCGGGCGGCGCGGGGGGCGCCCACCACGACACCACGCGCCCCACCACCGGCACCCTCCTCAGCAGCCCCTCCTGCCACGCCTCACGCTCCAAGTCCGCTTGAGCCGCTTCTATGCCTGCGGGGTGTTTCACATTTGTAGCGGTGCGATACCTAAGGCTCACTTTCTCAAAGAAATGAAATGAAAGTACTTTATTGTTGACTGTTTACACACATAAAATAAGATGTTTAAAATTATAATTGGAGTTTTAAATACAATATTATTAATTAAAATTAACTAAAAAATATTTTGTTTTAAGATCCGACAAGAATAATCTTAACGGATCATCGGCTTTTTGATGCCTACCCACCGCTGGGTCAATGACAGAAAAAAATCCGGCGGAAAAAAAACTCTCAGGCATTGTTTAGAGTTACACTTATTTTATAATGTATTTTACGCGGAAGCTCCCCAAACTATTTTTATTACAAGAAACTATTTTCCCCAAACTATTTTTATTAAAAGAATATTTGTTATAATCCTACTTCTATTCAATTTCATTTTTCATACACATATACGTATTTATGGATATATGTGCTTATTTTTATGCAATATATATTTACTTTGTCTTTTTTTTTATCTACAATTTTATCACTCATATTATATCTATTTCTCTTCTCTTGTCTCTTCCTTAACCGCCTTTAAATTTCTCTGCACTCCCTTGGTTAAGCTGGTAGATAATGCCACTTGACATTAAGCTCGCCTATTGTACCACATTTTATAGGTTCAATAAAGTTTTAAATAAATAAATAAAATAAAATAAAATACCTACAGCAACATGACCGCGCGCCGCACATGAAATGCTGACTATTGCTGACCACACAAGGCGACGCAAGCAACGAACATTGTAAACAATAGAGTACTACGTCACACGCGTCATACTGAACTGGCCAATCAGAAGATGCACCCTGAATCACACTATCGACGTTTCCTAGATTCTCAGTATATATACAAGCGGTCCGAAATTAACATTCAGACCGCGGTCCCCAGACAGTGACATCGCCTGGCGGGAGATCTCGCCTTTTCCTCCACACATTGTTACGTCGCTCATAAATGGTATGTAACATTGGGTTAGCGTAGCTCTATTATCTCTAGAATGCAGGTTTATCGATGTTGTGAGGGTGTGTGTTACCTTAGAATTTGTCAAATAGTCATCAGTTACTATATGAACCAGTAACTGTAGGTCCACCAATTCGCACATGGCCAACTAGTGGACTATGACTTGTGCCCAACAATGGGTCATAAAATACCTGGTATTAACACCCTGGTAACTATAGACTGACTGGCTTCTATGTTAACACACACATACATAAACAATGTGCACGTCCGAATACCCCCACCTCTCTCCCTGAATCTATTCTGAACCTGTACAGAGCCCTTAGTGTAAGTTTGTAAACGCGCAAACGTTACTACTGCGTCCGAGTTAAAATTGAACAGATAGATCTTAACCTGAATGGTACATATAAGGTCGATAGTTAATTTCTAAATGCAAACGCCGATAGTAACGTTTTCGCTTGTGCAGACTTACATTAAGGACTCTGGTCCATAAGTTAACTAAAGTAGATCGTTAAAACACTAATTTAGTACAATAAGAAGAATGATTATTTACTTTACAATATGTACGAAAGACGAAAGAAATATCTAGAACAGATGATGTCCTAAGCAAATGTTTGTTCAAATCCTGGGCTAGTCCAGACTGCTATTTAATTTCACCAAAACCAAACTAATTTAATACACATAGTGTTGTTTAAAATCATTACCTTTCTTCAACACCTCAGTCATGTCGGTTAGCACCTTAGAGCTCTCTTCAACTTCTTTGCCGGCTGATAGCACAAGATCTAACAATTCGTCCACATCAGTATCCGCTGTTACCATGCCAAATCTGCAAAACAAATATTTGACTTAAATATTTTGTAGAATGAGAGCTATGTTTGTTAAAATAATAATCAAGATGTTAATTCCGATTTCAAAACGTTATTAATATTATTTATACTACTAGATATATATCTACGCGTCAAATAATTTGGTCTTTATTTATACAAAATATATCTATCTACGTGTCAAATAATTTGGTCTTTATTTATACAAAAAATGCTTTACAACTTAAAAAGATTAAAACGTTTAAAATTTTCTGGGCTTGACATTCCAAGCTCTTGTTTGTTTTTAAAGTTCGTGGTACGTTTGTTTATAAAAAACCCGTGGTTTTTCAAATTTATTTTTATTCCCCTTACATGGGTCTTACGTGTGTCATATGGGTGCCTGCTAGCGGCTAATTCCTTGTTGTTTCTATGCTTCGGACGGAGGGCGATTAATAGTTGGTCCCGGTTGTTATCCTTATAGTCTGTGATCATATTCGCATGAAATCATCCGACATGTATTCGAGCAGATAGTGGAATAAGTTCGTGCCCACCAGTGAGAAAAATTACCTGATTCAACCAATTTCGTGTTTAATGAGTTTAACATTGCCATTAGAGCAACTGTATATGTATTTGGCAAAGGGAGATCTCCCGCCGGGCGAGGTGGTCATGCCCGGGGAGCGGCCGCGCTCCAACTGACTCAATTCGGAGCTTGTATATATGGTCGGATATTCCGAAAACTTCGATAACGTGATTCAGGAATACCCGTGGTGCCATCTCTTGATGAGTAGCGGAAGGTCGCTACATGTATTTTCGTAGTGTTTGTTTAGCAGTTAAGATAATGGCTCTCTCTGACGCTCTAATAGTAGCTAGTGTTGCTTGGCAGTTAGTACTATTTAATCCTGAGCTAGTATTATTGTTCAAATTACCTGACACAAGCGTGTCCTTCTTCGTCGTCGCCGCAAGAGAACGCACTGTCCGTAGCGCGGAGAGTTTCCACCAACTTCGTGTTCAAAGAGTTCAGCTCTTCATCGGGCGCTTCCTCCCACCCTGGTGGTATGTAGCGGACTCCGCCGAGACCTGGAAAGAATATTAACTGTGAATGTATTAAGAAAAAGCAATACGTATTTTTCTTTTCACTGAAATAAATAATTGTTTAGTTCAAAACACCGAAATGAAAGATATGTATAAAATTTTGTACTTAGGCTATAAAATCAAGAATAAGTGTTTTTATGTATGTGTGTATGTGTGTGTGTGTACGTGCGTGTGTGTGCGCGCGTGCGTGCGTGTATGTGTGTGAGTGCGCACGCACGTGTGTGCGCATGGTATCTACGATACAGGATAGCCTGCTACATAGCATAGCCTACCGTAAGGCTATGAGTGTGAAAAATGAAATGTTATAGTTTGTGTTAATGATACTTACCAGCCCATCCCGAAACCTGCACCAGCCTCCGACAAGAATGGTGGCAGTTTCTTTGCTGAAAAGGGTGTTTTAGTCCCTTTTTGTCTTCTAGCAGAGTCCTAAAGAAAGCGACCGTGGCATGTAGCACATGCAGTTCCTTCTAGAAGAGTGGCAATCACTCACCAGCCCATCCCAGAACATGTACCAGCCTCAGCGGCGGGTGGCGGCTGACTCTCTGCTGGAAAGGCTCCCTGAGAGCGACCGTGGCGTGCAACACGTGCAGCTGCGCTTCCAAAATAGTCGACAGCGCTTCCACTTTGTCCTCTTCCAGCAGAGTCCCTTCTAGAGGACTGTAGAGAAGGATGATACCGTGGGACTCCGTTTCGCAGACTTCTATGCTTATCTGAAACATGGTGCGATGATTAAATGAGATCTAAGTATTTATAAATTAATCAAACTCAGGGCCTCTTTCACCACCTTCAAGTTAATATCCATATGGCCATTGTGACCGATTTAAAATTGAAATAAATAAATAAATATAAAAAATATTATGAATGCGAAAGGGTGTTACCGAAGGTATCGAACTCATTCCAAATACTCGTACGTGTAGTCCACGCGGGCGGTAAGCAGTTTTGGTCAAATTTTAATTGAAAGAATAATATATTAAAAATTAACAATAATTGCATGTAGCAATTGAATGTTTAATCCCAATTATATCAATTGCAACATGCAATAAGAAAATTAATTTTGATTAATTTAATGCACTGGCGGAAGCTAGTTGTAAATAATTCTTACCATATCTGCTTCTCTCTGCAACACCTGTCCGAGCCACGAGTTGAGCTTGTCGTAGTACGGCGGCGGTTTCTCCACGTCGGGAGGGGCGAATTGGAACGCCACGCATGCCGACGCTTGGCTCATTGCTTCCTGGAATAATTCATAATTAATTAAATTAAATTACGGAACAATGATGGCCGAGCAGAATCCGTAACGATGAAAACCGTAGACGAACGAAGGTTACCGACATAGCTCTAGAAATCTGTAAGCTAAAGTGGCAATGGGCATGAATGAATGAATGAATGAATTTATTTGTTTAAGGATGCGTACATATTTGGTGTTATAAACAAGGTTAACCGACATACGTTACTGGATACACCAGTGTATGTAGGCAGGGCACATAGCTAGGAGGACTGACAACCGATGGGGAAGAAAGTTCCTCGAATGGCGACCTCGGATAGCAGGGAACCACTGGATTCAGGGGGCGCAGGACCGGACGGAGTGGCGAACATTAGGGGAGGCATATGTCCAACAGTGGACTTTAAAAGGCTGATGGTTGGGTGGATGAATGAAAGGATTGATGGATGGATGGATGGATGGATGGATGGATGGATGGATGGATGGATGGATGGATGAATGGATGGATGGATGGATGGGTTATTATAATTTTAGATGTGATTTGCGACTAGTGGATAGAGGCAATAAATAATTATTGTGTTTCTGTCTTTGTTTGTCCATGGTTGTCATGACACAGGTTATATATATCCTATGAGAGTAAAACGTAATTAAAAAAATATCTGCTAATAACTTGAATTAAGCTAATTCTTTATCAAGTAAGCAATACTTTTCAGCGAAAATGGCATAGAACAATAATAATAATAGAACATTAATTATTAATTAATATTAAATAGAATAATAGAACAATAATAATAGAAGAATATTTCATTACAAGTGCGGAAAGGCTGTCATTGCAAGGAGTTCCGACAAATGTCTACCCGAGCCGAGGCACAGCCGAAGGTGAGGGTTGACAGTCGGACCTCCTTCCAATGACGGTTCCGCACGTGTACTGAACAACTATTTTTAATACAGTTGCGAAAAAATGAAGCAATTTAATAAAATAATAAAAACTCGCAAAGAACATTTTCGAAAAATGACGCCAACCGTAAAAGAATACCTATATCATATGAATAAATACTATATGCAGAGTTTTTTTTGTTTTCTTCACCCATTCTGGGTAGGCAAAGGGAACTATGCCCATACAGCCAAGTCTTCAGTAGATTTTTTTTATTGATATGAAATGAAAATGTTAATGAGATGAAATGAAATGAAACCTAACCTAACTCATTGAATTAAATCATTAAATCTGATATTGAAACAAATTAGTAGCTTCTTTTTAGAAATATTTGCATGAATCATAAAAACTTCTAAAACTTCGTGGTTGGTTTTTCTTCTTTTTAATAGACATTATTTTGACAGTTGGGAAAGAGAACGCACGAGTACGCCCACTATAACCATAGCCCACTTCCCGCACGCTATACGTCCCTGCAATACGTCACTTTTTGAACAACTGTATTAAAAAATAATATCTGTGGTGTTAACAAACAAATATTATGTGAGTGCAAGAATGTTGTTTATAAAACAATTCTACTCACTATTATTTCGACATTTGGTGGCTCGTCACCTCCTGGGCTGTCACTCTGAAATAAAAATTGATTTATTTTTGGAGTAAATTTAGGTTAATTAATGCATTCACTATTAAAGGCTTACACGTATTTTTTCATGTGACTGGTTTATCGATTATACCGACAAAAAATAACGTGAGGGAAGCCGTATAATATTGTATACATTTGGATGATTAATTTTCAGGTCCCTTTAACTGATCTAAATCTGCTAATCTTTAGTGCCAATTTCATAACAAGATAAGTAGTACCTAGGTACCTCGCAGCCCTTGCAGAGCGGAAGACACCTTCGAGCCGCTTGACTAATTTCTTGGAGCCGGCTGCGCGTGCGCACGTCCATATTGGTAGCATGCGCGGTCACAGGGGACATGACCCCCCCAAAATCCATCAGTCATGCGTAGACGGAAGGCGAAACAAGTCAAACAAGTTGCTAAAGATTCATTCTATAACTCACTATCTTCAAACAGGTTGACCGAAAAACAGCTTCGGCTGTTGCTCAAGCTTCATGTCATTGGTTGCACGCGTCCACGTCCATATCGTCAACACCGACGATTGTGCGTCGCACGTTTAAACCAGAGAAAATATGTTCAAATCAGAGGGCAGCTGTAGATTCCTTCTATAACTCACCAGTATCTTAATTTTCATTGGCGAACTTTAGGTTGTTTTACAAGTTTTTTTTGCAATTTTGACAGTCAGTGGGTGATGAGCCGACTGCGAAGCGTGACGTCGTGGGTTCGATGTCCCACCCAGGACAAATATTTGTGTGATGAATATGACTATTTGTTCTGTGTATTAATTATCTGTATGTATTCTGTGTGTTAATTTATCTATTTAATTTATCTATTATTTAGAATTATATAAGTATGTTTATCAGCTTTCTGATTACCATAGTACAAGCTCTGCTTAGTTTGGAATCAGATGGCGTTGTGTGAATTGTCCAAATATATTTATTATCATTATAATTAATAATTATCAGTTCACGCACGTTCATCCATGTCAGCAACAGTAACAGGTCTCGCCTCGCCTATGTTTAAATAAGATGTAGCATATCAGTAACGCCGTTACTCATCATATATGTTTAAATCGGATTCACAATAACTCACAAGTATCTTCAAATCGGCATTGGCCAGCAGCGCTCTGGCAGCCCGCGCAGAGCGGAAGGCAGCCTCGAGGCGCTTCACCAGTCGCTTGGCGCCGGCTGCGCGCGCGCACGTCCACAGCGGCAGCGCCGCCAGCCGCGCGTCGCACGCCGTCAGCCCGGACAGAGCTGCCAGCGCCGCTTCGCGACTGCTTGACTGTCCAAAAATTTTTATTTAAATATTTATAAAGTACACATTACAGGCTGACCTAATGCGTTAGCGTAGATTAAATTAAGTGTTACATTTCATTATTTAATTATATTTTATGCCGACTAACTCAATACAAATATAAAATATAGGTACATTCAAATATCACTACAATTAGAAAATAATTAAATGTCACATTATACATAAAATTATAAATTAAAAACAATAGTTATATATGTCCATTTCATGTCAAAAAAATATATTAAAACAACAAATAACACATTTCAATACAAATATGATTAAAATGATAGATCAAACGGCGCAGTCATTTTTTGGATTGATGAAAAGTCAATTTACAACAAACTAGCCTACCGCCAGCGGCTTCGCTCGCGTGGTCCCGTTTAATGGGTCCCCGTAGGATAAAAAAATTGTCTATGTGCTATTCCAGGCTTCATTGCTATATTAAAATCATAGGCGTTTAGCGGGTTGCTTCAACCGCGTTGACCCTATTATCCGTTTTCACGTAGGAGTGAAACATTTTCCGCAGTAAAAAGTAGCCTATGTTACTCAGGGTGAATGTAGCTTTCTAATGGTGAAAGAATTTTTGAAATCGGAACAGTAGTTTTTGAGTTTAATCACCACAAACATACAAAAATAATAATCTTTCTTTATCTTTATTAGTATAAACAAACTTTTGTGACAGGAAAACACCCCAAATAAGATGCTTACGTAATATTTTTCCCAAAAATCTTTACATTTTAGTTCTTCTAAGATGTATACTTGAGGACGGATATCAGATTTTCTCTTTACTTTACTGGTTAATAATATTTCCTATAATATAGCTGCGCAGAAGTTTTTATTTTTTTAAATTAAATCAAAACACTTCACTGTACTGTCACTTATTGTGCTTAACTTACTAATTTACTAAACTTAATATAGAACAATTGACCCGCTGTCAGACGTTTTCAAACCGCCCATAAGTCCTCCGACAAGGTTTAACGACTGTTATCTATCGACAACAACCGGAACCGACGGCTTAACGTACCCTCCGAAGCACGGAAATGCGCATGAAATTTATTGCCACTAGCGATCACCCATGTCACACCCGACCGCGCCCGTTTGGCGTAGTTGCATAGATCGTTTGAGATCTACGCTAACCGCCGGCCCATGCGCGCCTCATGTTACACTTATGTCATATGAAAAGGAAAGCGATAATAATATTAGAAGTACATTATTTCGAAGACTCACCACAATTTTCACGCTTGCTGACCCAGCAGCATTGTGGTCATTAGCTGTTATAGGTTCTGGTATTTTGTAGAATGTCTGTGCAACTGCTTAGTTATGGATATTAATTTTACATATTAACTTAACATTAATTTCAGGAATTTACAGTAAAGTAGTTTGTTATTTAGCGATTTTGAAGGATGACTTTTATTAATTTTATTATACACATATAGCTTCGGGATTAAGAATAGAGCTACGGCATCCCCTGCCTGATCGTAACAGGCGACTAAAAGGGGGCTTCCGGGGTCGTCGACGGTGTTATTGGGAGCTCGATCCGTCCAGTCAGCAACCCCGGGAAGAGATGGCGGTGTGTGCGTGGCCGCATGCCGCCGTGAGCATCGGAAGGTGCAGGAGAGCACATCTGTTCTCCCGAAGATTACCCATTCTAAAGCGCTGCGCGTGGAGGAAACCGGTGCATTCCACGCTTTTTTACAATAAAATGCATTTTTACACTATTTTAATTCAAATTCATTTTCATTTTTTTAGTTGGATTTCTTATAAAAGCGTGTTTTTTGGTTTTTAAAACTATTATTTATTTTCTTCTTTTTAGTTTGGTTTATTTTTAAAAGACTGTTTTTTAATTTTTTTAAACTGTTATTTTTAAATAAAATACATATTTTAATTATTTATACCATTATTAATTTATGCTTATGTCTTAAGATAATGTTTGGAAATAATTTTCAAAAATTCTATAAATTGACAAAAATCTTATTTTGCAAATTGAAAAATAAATAATCTAATCAAATTAGTGTGTTGTCATCGGTCCTCGATAAATCTACAAAGTTTGAATGAAATCTGGCCGTTTAAAGTGGGTCAAAATCGTAGTTGAAGGAGTCGGTTACAAACATACAAACATACATACAGGTGAAGCTAATATAAAGCGTTTAAAAAAAATCATCTGCTGTATGAAACGTTTGTCTGGGGGTTTTAGCGGGAAGTCGAAAAATACATATTGTGCTCTTGTTTTATTTTCATTTTCTTGGTGTATTTTTGAGTTATATCGGATAAAGTTGATGGTATTTTGTTTGATATAGGTAAATTAAAGTGCACGAGTGTTTGTTGAAATAGAATAACAGTGGTAAAATATGTTTTTTCTACTTGCCTCCAAAATTCCATCGGACATGTTCTAGTAAAGTAGCCATCGCTTTACTTGAATGTTGGACTGACTAGACTGACTGATTACTGACGACACACTTACTGACTTTGTTATTACTTCGTCCAGTTTCATTGAAACTGGCAAAAAATTGATGCAAAAATTATACTTGACGCTGGCAGTATGCACAGAGCTTGCTATGCCATAATTGAAAAAAAAAACGTTTGTCTGTACAAAGGATACAACAGTAGGCAGTCCAGGTACACCAAACCACTGTGCTGGTGTCAATGTTAGGGAATCAGCAATACTGTATGTCTGAAACAAAATAGTCAAATCCATTGAAGTCGAAGTGTGAGTGTCAAAGTCAAAATGGTGATGTATTACACATCACCCTATACAAACAAACAGTTACAAATTACAATAATTAGCATAGAATTGATAACTGATACGAACATTGAGAAAAATTAGGAACATAAAGACTAATATTCTGATTTTGTATATGCATAATACTTAAATTCAATTGAATACTGGTTTTATTTTTAATATTTCATATTCATTTATATGGTATATGGGGCAGCGAGGACACTGTGAAACTATAACAAATAGACGACCTGCGTGGCGTAATGGTTAACATGTCGAAAGGTCCCGGGTTCGATTCCCGGCGAAACAGAAATTTGGATGATGAGGTTAAATTTCTGTTATCGGTCTGGGTGTTTGTGTTTGTCTTTGTGTGAGTCCATGGTACCTACGACACAGGGTATATCTACCCTACTGTTGAGCAATAAGTGTGAAGCGTTATTATTATTAATAAGCAGATATAAAAATTTGTTCTAAAAAACCAAAATATAGATTTTATTCATTTAGAGACTTTTGAAAATTCGTAATTTAAAGTATGAGATTCATCAAAAAACCAATAATGCGGTTTTTCTTAATGCTGAAATCGATTGATTTCTTAGAAGAAATTTCGGTATATCTTATAGTTTCAGGGTTTCCTCACTGTCCCTCCTAAATGATTATGATAGCAATCATCCATACATAACTCTCATTATCGTTATCAGGATATCAATTCTTACAGATAGGAATTAAAATCATTTAAGTAATCCTTAACCAGAAACTCAATATTTAATAGCAGACATATCTGATTATTTGCTACTTTTTTATTTTTTTATTTGAATGGAGTAGCAGACGAGCATGCAGGCCACGTGGTGTTAAGTGGTCGCTGCAGCCCATGGACATCTACATACAACCTCAAGCAAGCATAGGTAAGTCTTGTCTGAGGTCGTATGCAGTTGCGCCGCTACTCCGGAGGCTGGTGGTCGCCTCATGTAAGTGTGGCCGGCAACTGCACCTTTCCACCGAAACACAACAGAATTGGTTCACGGTAGAAGTGGGTGCAGCGGTGGTACTACCCCGGGCGAACCATAATAGTTCTACCACCTACAAATACTACATGATTACTAGTTGATTTTATACAAAATAGTATATTTCATTACAAGTGCGGAACGGCTGTCATTGCAAGGAGTTCCGACAAATGTCTACCTGAGCCGAGGCGCAGCCGAAGGTGAGGGTTGACAGTCGGAACTCTTTCCAATGACGGTTCCGCACGTGTACTGAACGACTATTTTTAATACAGTTGCGAAAAAATGAAGTAATTTAATAAAATAATAAAATCAAAATACACTCAATTAACTAATCATCTAAACTCGCAAAGAACATTTATGAAAAATGGCGCCAACCGTAAAAGAATATAAGCAGAGATTTTTTTTTGTTTTCTTCACCCATTCTGGGTAGGCAAAGGGAACTATGCCCATGCAGCCAAGTCTTCAGTAGAATTTTTTTATTGATATGAAATGAAAATGTTAATAAGATGAAATGAAATGAAACCTAACTCATTGAATCAAATCATTAAATCTGATATTGAAACAAATTAGTAGCTTCTTTTTAGAAATATTTTCATGAATCATAAAAACTTCTTAAACTACGTGGTTGGTTTTCTTTTTCTTTTTAATAGACATTATTTTGACAGTTGGGAAAGAAAATGCACGAGTTCGGAAATGGTAAAGAAAAAGCACGAATGTGTAATAGCCTACTTCCCGAACGCTATACGTCCCTGAAATACGCCACTTTTTGAGCAACTGTATTAAAAAAAAACCTAACCTGATCTCTTCCCATAGCAGCAGGCAAAGCCAATGCATGACCCCGCAGATGAAGATGTAAATGCCTCTTCTTGCATATCGCCGCTAAAGGCGCCAGTGGTAAGCCAAGACCCAGCGGTGGGGCGCCCACTTCACCCAACACCAACAGTGGGATTCGGTCTAGGTTCACGTCTTCCTCGCATAGCCTTTCTAAAGCTTCTAGGTCCATGGTTCGTGCTGCAAATAAAGAATATGTAGTTTCATTTATCATTTCATATATTGTATCTTCACTTTTTCAGTTAAATCTAAGCTTAGGAAGACAGTTACTGTGAAGTCAAAGTTACTATAACACAAGTTTTGAGGTGCTTATAAGATATATATTTTAGTACATACATACATAACAAAACTATTTATAAATAAAATAAAAAACGATTCACACTCATAGCCCCACAGTAGGGTACATATACCCTGTGTCGTGGGTACCATAGGCACACACAAAGACAGAAACACAAACATCTAGTCTGAGAACAGAAATTTAAACTCATCATTCAAATTTCTGTTTCGCCTGGAATTGAACCCGGGATTAGCCGTCCGGCGTGGTAACCTTTGCGCCCAGCAGGTCTTCTTTAAATTATCAGATTGAATTCCGACTTATGTATCAAATTGTATAATGATCTATGAATTAAGTAATTGTTATTATGTATAAAGGCTTACAAGTAGGATGGACAGGAACAGGCCGGACACAGTCCAGTGGCAAACCGAGCTGCCTGCATAAATGTTGAACAACTCCAAGAGGACTGGCCACACAGCTGTATATTGATGGCAGGCGATTTACAAACGCAAGGGCTGAAACAAATAGAAAATGTGAGCCGTCGTAAGAAGCTGAATTATTTTGCTCAGATAATAACACTTCACACTCATAGCCCCACAGTAGGGTAGATATACCTTGTGTCGTGGGTACCATGGACACACCCACATACAGAAACACAAACACCCAGACCAAGAAAAGAAATTTAAACTCATCATTCAAATTTATGTTTCGCCGGGAATCGAATCCGGGACCCTTCGATAGGCAGTCCGGCATGGTAACCATTGCGACACGTAGGTCGTCTATAATACATAATACAAAGAAGGATGGTTTTTGAAAGGAAATTAATAAAGATTTATCAAAAATAAGAGTAAATCCTATCTTCTCCTATCTACGACTATCTTTTTTATATAACTTGTATGAGTCCTCTTTTAAGAATAAAAGCTAGATTGCGCTAAGAGGCAAGTTCTTCTTTTTACATGTATTTTTAAATAATTTAAGCTAGATGACGCACTGGTTTCTGAATCACGGTAACATTGTTACTGCGTAGGCTGTAACTGTAACTGTGAGGAGTTTAGAAAGCAACGTCGCCAATAATTCGTAAAAATAACAATTAGTACATAATAAATAAATAAAAAATATTTCATAGGTCTAAAAATTGTGGCATTCTTTATCTTTACAATGCCTAGGCTTTCTCTAGAATGCCAAATTATATGTACTGTCAGTTTCATTCACTAATTAATATTGTCTTTTTACCTTTTTTTGGTTTAGAAATTTATTGGCTGGCTGCAACCCTTTTTGCGTCCCACTGCTGGGCACGGGTCTCTCCCCAATATTGGGGGAGGCCTGGAGCTTACTCCACCACGCTGCTCCAATGCGGGTTGGTGGAGATGCGGGTTAGTGGCCAACCCGCTGTCGGATGTTTTCAAACCGCCCATAAGGCCTCCGACAAGGTTTAACGACTGTTATCTATCGACAACAACCGGGACCGACGGCTTAACGTGCCCTCCGAAGCACGGAAACGCGCATGAAATTTTTGCCACTAGCGGTCACCCATCTCACACCTGACCGCGCCCGTTTGGCTTAGCTGCATAGATCGCTTGCGTTCTACGCTCGCCGCCGAGCCATGCGCGCTTAGAAATTTATACTTACATCCATCTTCTAAGTATCGTGGATATCTGTGGTACAGCAGCATTCTCGTAACTCGAACTAATCCTTCTAACTGTTCCTGGTGGTAGTACGCACTGTAGTCTGTTATTCTGCAACAAGTTTTACATTTAGTTAGTGTAAACACATCCAGATGACAGTACAATTATATTTATTAATAGGTGTAGGTATCGTTATTGCGTCCCACTGCTGGGCACAAGTCTCTCCCCAATATTGGGGAGACTTGGAGCTTACCCCAGTACGCTGCTCCAACGCGGGTTGGTGGAGATGCGGGTCAGTGGCCAACCCGCTTTCGGATGTTTTCAAACCGCCTTTAATCCATCCGAGACGACTTGTTATTTATCGATAAAAACCGGGACCGACGGCTTGACGAAGCACGCAAGCGCGGCGGTTAGGGTAGATCGCTGAAGTTCTACGCTAGCCGCCGGACCATGCGCACTTCAAGTATTTTACTTAATCCAAAATAGTCGCCGGATAATACGACACATTTTTGTTCGACCTGTCTAACATAGGTATCAGATGACAGTCACTGACAGGGCTAAATACACCATGAAGAGAAATCCAAATCCAACGAAATATTTTTGTATCAATATTATAAATCAATTCAATATAGACTTTCTTATCAATTTCCTTATACATTTATGGTATCGATTTTACACTGTTCTACCAGTGTTGAACCATCTGTCGAGATAACAGGTTCAGCCATGCAAAGCTGGGGTGCATAGCTTTTGAGCTAATAAGTTGAATATTTAACATTTTTGTTTTATGTTAGTTTATCTTTAATATAATAACGTATTGCAGATAAATTTTTGATAAATTGTTTATAAATTTATTGCACTACAGCATATTGAAACAATTTATATAAACATAGTGATATAGTATCATAATATTGGTATAGATTAAACCAGAATTGTTATTTTATTAAGATTACGTAACATAATAACCGACAATAATAAAGAAAGCTATGTATATTATGAAACATGTTACTGAATGGGTTTGCTATAAATAAATAAATTATAAATTATATATTTTAATAAAGATTAATTAATGTAGTATCATGGATTCGTTTATTCCCATAGGAATTGTTAAATGTTTTGTAGGCAGGCAGATTTTGATAAGCAATATTGCTAACATTTTATGGTGTTGTTATCAAATGTCCTCGAGTTATAATTGAAAGTGGATAAGATTATAGGCCAACAGTAGGGCTGGCAATAAGGTGTCAGAAGATGGGAAGTGAACCACTTAATTTAAAAAAATTACAGGAGGGTTTGACCATACATGCCACTCTGAAGTGCTTGCTGACATTTTTTATGTCTCTTCATATTTCGGCCTACAATCTAGACTATTTTTTACCTTAATATTCAAAAGAATTATATATTCATTAATTATATATTTATATAAAAGAGATATTCTTTTGAATATTAAGGTTGGTTAGGTTAGATTATTAAATATTGGTTAGGTTATTTAACTTAAGCAATCTTTGTAACCTCTCTAATTAAAATGAGTACAATACATGTACCATAAGCTGTAAATAGTTTTCTCATAACCATATCCCATTAAATTACAAGTTTCAAAGTACAACAAGACCTGGTAAAACTATGTTAAACTTATATGAATAAAATGTGTACTGCACATGTTTTGGCAGCCCTAATTACAAAGTACACTTTCTTGTATACAACTTGTAAAAGAGCACATATAGTACTAACAACTCTACATCAAAGTAACCAGACCCGATGCGCACATTAATGAGTGATTACCATTAAAACTGTTTGCTTGTTAAACACAAAATGTTAATTGCAGACATTGCGAGATTACCTAATTTTGACTTGTTAGTCTGGCAATTAGTATGCAAAGCTCAGTTCATAGAGGAATTATTTATATTTAATTTCAAATTTGGTTACTATTTCTTAGAAAATATATCAGATGAAGTTTAGACAGTGTCTAATTTTAGTACTTCATGAATAATATTCAGTCTCGTTACATTCTCGTTTCTTTCTCGTTTCTTTATCGTTTCATCCACATTTAATTTTTTGTTTGATTTAAATATTCATTAAATTCACTTTAAAATTACTTAAATAATGAAAAGTTTTAGCTGGTATTAAAAAAAAAAAAAAAAAACAGTTAAAATGCTAAGTATTGTAAGTTGACGTTGGTTGTTAGATTTGTGGCAGTGACAAAATTTCATAAATATTTGTGTACTTACTTATTTATACTTAACTACTAAAGGATATTTTTAGTCATCAGTTCATCGGCAGTATTATACACATATAACAGTTTAAGTAGCTTAGGTGATACAATTTGTTTAAAGCTATCAATCAATTTCTCAGGGCCATGCTAGTAGAATTTTGTGCCTTGTAGGATTAAAGAAAATTTGTGGTTTGTTCCGGGAAGTACGAATGCTGCAACCATTTCTGTTATGAAGTAATGTTTTTGTGTTTTTGTAGAAGATGTGATTTCCAGCTCAGAATAGTCTAAGAATTACTCATAAAGAATTTAAGTTATATGTAGCAACACACCAGGAAATGTTTAACTTATCACATCCCTATTATGATTAACTACGCAAGTATTTTTCCATGTTATACTATTGTACATAGTTTTTTAAATTGTTATCAAATTGATTTTGTTGATAATATTAATTGATTGAGCTAAAATAGTGTTTCAGATATGAATGTATGATTCACAATAATGCTACAGTAAGTGAATGGAGCATTAAATGAAATTATAAACTGAAATGCTGTTATTTTACTTCCATTCATCAACCTTTTATTGTCCACTGCTGGACATAGGCCTCCCCTAACATTCACCACTCCTCCCGCTCCTGGGCCTTCTGAGTCCAGCAACTACCCGCTGTCTTCTTCAGGTCATTGGTCCACCTGGTTGGAGGGCGGCCTGTACTCCTTTTGCCGAGACGTGGTTGCCATTCAAGGACCTTTCTTCCCCATCCGTTGTAGGTCCACCTAACTATATAGCCTGCCCATTGCCACTTTAGCTTGCAGATTTTGAGAGCTATGTCGGTAACCTTAGTTCTTCTACGGATTTCATCATTACAAATTCTGTCACATACCAAGCATAGCCCTCTCCATTGCTCGCTGGGCGACCCTGAGCTTATGGAAAAGGCTAACTGTAAAAGACCACATCTCAGCACTGTAGGTCATCACTGGCAACACAAACTGCTGAAAACTTTCGACTTCAGGCACTGAGGTATTCTGGACGAGAAGACACTTTGTAATTTCCCGAATGCTGCCCAACCGAGTTGGATTCTACAAGTTACCTCTCTCTAAATTACTATAAGAGTTAAGATTGATTCAAGTTATTTTACTTAAATCAATATTATTTTAGTATTCACTGAAGCTGTGTGAAGTGAAGATGCACTCCACCAACCCACATTGGACCAGCGTGGTGGCGTAAGCTCCAGACCTCCCCAATAATGGGGAGAGACCCGTGCAGTGGGACATAAAAGGGTTGCAGCCATTCACTGAAGCACACATGGCCCAGCAGCTAGCATAGAATGCAATCTGTGCAGCTATATAGTGGCAAACGGAAATAGGAATAGAATGCAATCTGTGCAGCTATATAGTGGCAAACTTACCCACATCCAGGAGTGGGACACTAAATGGGTTGCAGCCATTCCTCCCCTAGTGTGATTTAACATCTAATTTGTACCCCATATATACACACCCTAAAGAGCCAAGTTCAACTTTTTTCAATGGCATATAAAGTATACTACTGGGAGCAGCAAAGTACCATACAGTGACCCTTACAGGACATACATATAAAAGCACTTTACACTGATTATTTTCCTGACATTTTAAAGCAGGTGTTCCTGCTTTTCTTTTATGATACAACTTGATTTGACAAACAAACTTTTCATTTATGATACAATGCAATAAATTCCTTCGTTATTGTCGTTTACAAATACCATAAAAACAGAAAATGTTGATCATTCCAACTTGGCGGGTTTTCATCACACCAATACTTCTGAAAAGAGCAAATCTTGCGGAGGTAAGTTTTAGAGTTGGACTTTTTTTTCCTTCATTTAAATTTCAAAACCCGCCAAGTTCGAATGATTAAAATTTGTTTACAAAATGGCCATAAATAAAAACTGTTTATAGAAATAGTTGATCATTGATAGTCATTTTCTGTAAATAAAAAATACAGTAGGTATATTACTCCGAACGACCATATATAACGACCCATGTAGAGCAATGTTAACCACACCGCACTGCTGATCGGAGGGTCCCGGGTTCAATTCCAGGCGAGATAGAAATTAGAATGATGACTTTTAATTTCTGTTCTTGGTCTGGGTGTTTGTGATTCTGTCTCTGTGTGTGTCCATGGTAACCACGATCAATCACGATCATGAACAGGGAATCTTAGTGTGGGGCTATGAGTGTGTAGCGTTTTTTATTTATTATTACATTTTACAATTTTCTAAATCTCCTGAAACCTATAATATATCTTCCTGAAATCTACATATGGGCAGTATCATCATTCAAATCAACATTACAGTTAAATGGAACAACCTATGGAACTGCTATTGTGTATGCTAGTCAAAGAGCTAGCAAGCTTTCAGGTTACTGTTACTTTACAATTCAAATTTATTCATTTGGTTAATTACCCACAAATAAAAACAGTGTCAGAACAAGTGTAATGTCTAAACTTACCTAAACATGTGTGTCAGCCATCTAGTAGTCTCAGTGGCTATGTGAACACCTAGTCTGGCTTTGTGACTTCTTTCCAGCCTAGCAAACAGGGCCCATATACTGTGGGAGAGAATAGCTGCCCGCGTCACTGAATCTGTGGGTAACAGTGGTGGCTCTACGCTGTCGCAGCTAGGGTCCGTTTGCAGCACTAGGTCTTCAAGAACCTTCAGAATCTCGTCCATCGGCATTTCTTCGGGTTCAAAACCAGGCCGCACTTTCTTTGGCTCCGGCTTTTTCTCCTCTTCCACGGTTTCAGGAGCATTCGCCACGGCCTCCAGGCGTCCAACCACTTCGGAAACTTGGAACTCCAGGCCGCCAAAAGGGCGCCGGTCCTGTTCAAACGCAAAGGTGATAACGTTAGCGTTGTAATCAAGAAAAATGTAGGATAAACAAAAAAACAATGACTTACAGAGTCTGACGGCTCATCACTCCCTGGGCTGGGCTTGTTGGACTCTAAATCTGATGGTGTGGAGTCTTCCATTGCGCGTGGCGAATTTTTTCGCAAATTCTTAGTACGTACCCCAACAAGAATTTGTAAACGTCACTCGAATTCATTCAATGTTTTGACACTTTTGACATCATGACCACAGACTACTTAGTAAAAAAAGGAAACAATAATCCACAGATACATAATATTCAATGAAAATAATAATATGAATCTATATTTAACAATACATTCTTATTCTACTATTACTATATTATTTATTCTTATGCTATCCCTGAAACTTTGACGTAGTATCTTTAATTAGTCTGTGAGTCCGACGAAAATGAATGACACTATACATTACAAAATCCGTTTAAAAAGGTGATATCCAAGGCCGAAACACTGTTTTTGCATTTTTGTTTAATAAAAAAAACTGACGGTTGACGTTTGTGTCATTGTCAAAATGTCAACTGATTAATGATAATGACGTTTCTTGTGATTTTGATTGATTGTGTATTGGATTTGAAATCAAAGAAAACTATCGTATTTATTAAAAAATACACGAAATGTCTTTAGCGAAAATATTTTCGTTGTCGACACGAGGTAAGCATTTGTTTTATGGCATTATAGTTGTTCTATATATTATCAAAGTAATAAACATTTACGCTTTTTAAGTTACGCAACTAACATTTCTAACCTATGTTTTGGTACACAGAAACATATTTAAAAAGTTTAGAAGTGTAATTACTATTAAAATGATTTACAAGAAAATGCGCGTTAGATATAGAGACAGCTTTACCTACTATTGACATCAATTTCAATAATAACTAATAGTAGTCTTTATACAAAAAAGTCTTGTCTGAGTTGCTCTGTTATTCCGGAGGCTAATAGATGCCATTCCGTTATTTTAAAAGTGACCTTTATTGCAATTCCAGTACGCAGTTCAGGTGCCTGCGGAGTACTGTGTCGACAGGCGCCCTATAGCACAGAAGGAAAGACAGAGAAGGTGTATCCTCCAAATGTGCCTGGCTTCAAGTATGTAAACGCGGAGGATCCGGACATGAGTATGAAGGCAATGTCTGACAGGGCTGCCCAGACATTGTTCTGGACTGAGTTGGCTAGAGGGTTTGCTGTCACCCTTGCTCATATATTTAAGGTAAGAGATTTTTTCCTCAAATTCTCAGGAATCTGTAGTAGAACATTATACACTTTTCAAGCATAAAATAAAGCTGTGAATAGACCTGAGACAGCCACGGCCAAGGCACACAATGTTCCTCTGATTGCCTCAGGCTACCTCACCTTACCTTTTGATACATGTAAACACTTTTCTAACCCAAGTTAAGCATGAAGTGTATTTTATAGTAATATTAGTAACATCAAACAATGGAGCATACTAATTACTGTTCTTAGAACAAACAATAAAAACATGCAAAACATAGTGTTCATTCAGCGTATAAGAAAATCAGTAAGGTTATGGATATTTTTATTGGCCTAGATTGCCCTAGATTTAGGAAATTTGACAAGAAAAAAAATTGTGTTGTAACATGAGAACAGGCGCAGTCGCAGCCTTCAATTTGGAGGGTCACCAAGAAATATTGGGGGGGCCTTTCATCTACACATTACTGATGGATTGGGGGGGGGGGGGGTCATGTCCTCAGGGGCTGCGCCTGCATGAGAAAAGTATAAAATCTGAATACTGTTTAGAATTAGGTATTTTATTACAAAAACCTGTTTTTTCAAATCCTTGTTCATATACCAAACTTACAGGAGCCAGCAACTATTAACTACCCGTTTGAGAAGGGACCTCTTTCGCCTCGTTTCAGAGGAGAGCACGCTTTGCGGAGATACCCCTCTGGTGAAGAGAGATGTATTGCTTGCAAACTGTGTGAAGCTATATGCCCTGCTCAGGTATGGAGTTTTCTGTATTATTATTATATATAGTTATCTGTATTAGTAATTCCTTGATTGCATTGGTCACTATTACCCTGAAAGTTTTTCTACGCATTCAATGATCTGTTAGTGAAAATAGTGATGATTGATTTACCTTAATTTTTTATTTTTATATATTACTAGCCTTCCGCCAGCGGCTTCGCCCGCGTGGACCCGTTTTATAGATTCCCGTAGGATAAAAACCATCCTATGTCCTTTCCCAAGGTCCACTCTATCTGTGTTCCAAATTTCATTAAAATTGATTCATTAGTTTAAGCGAGAAAGCGTAACAGACAGACAGAGTTACTTTCGAATTTATAATATTAGTAGGGATAGCGGCCGCCCGCGACTTCGTCCGCGTGGATGTTTGATTGGTTGAACACGCTAATCTCAGGAACTACTGGTTCAAATTGAAAAATTCTTTTTGTGTTGAATAGTCCAGTTAATAGGGAAGGCTATAAGCTATATAACATCATGCTATGCGAGATTAAACATCTGCAACGATATATTCTGTGCTCCAACGCACACACGCACACTGTTTTGATAGATATGATCTTTGACATTAGGAACACACCTACATTGCTTAGACAACAGTGGGTGCTTGTAATTTAATATGAACTAGATACAATAGCAATAAAGCTCAAATTGACTACGTTTTAGTTAGAAAACATTTGTATGGGAAAAAGAAAAGGGCTGTTTTTATGGTTTTTCTGGCAATTATTCGAATTTTTCTCGCCGTAAAAACCATCCTTGAACTTCAACGAACATTTAAAAAAACAATTGGCCAAATTGGTCTAGGCGTTGTTGAGTTATGCGCTTACCAACACATTTTGCGATTCATTTTTATATTATAGATAATGATTGAAAAGAATATTTAAAAAATTGTGAAAATAAAATGTATAATAGTCATATTTTTTTTCCCTAGTTTATTCAAATATTGTGATTATTTACAAAAAAAAAAAAAAAACACAAAACTGCCAATCTCGCAAGTTCTCGAAATTGGTGAGATCTCACAGTATTGCTATTCATAAACTCATGGTATCTCTCTTGACCGCAATCTCGCGAGATTTGCATTTCCCTAGTAGCTAGTGAACTTGATGACTGTACATTACAATCAGCAAGCTTAGAGAATTCTGTTGAGAACTATGTTCATGAATGTGCACACTTTGCATGTTTACAGTTCTGTTTATAAAAGGATAGTTAAATACCACATTATGAAGATGACAACCCATATGCCAGTCATTACCATGCCTGACTGCCAGTAAAAAGTCCAGGGTTTTTTAACTTAATTGTGCTGCTGTTATTATGTATGCTTATGGTGTCCTCAACAAATAATCCTGGTGTGAGCCTTACGGAGTCAGAGTTATTTTTGGATTTACCTACATTACAGTGATACAATTTCTATTTTAGGCTATCACGATTGAGGCTGAGGAGCGCAAGGATGGCTCGCGACGAACAACACGCTATGACATTGACATGACCAAGTGCATCTATTGTGGATTCTGCCAGGTAAGTGTGGGAATTCCTTTAGTGTAGGGTCTACTTCAAGTTTTACTACTTTGGATTGGGCGCTGTATTTAGGGAAGCCTATTCCACAACAACCTTAGAGAATGTGATAAGCATTCCACAAGTGTGCCTTGAGAGATATTATGGTGAAGGAGGGCTAAGGGTATCATTTTATGTTGTTATTAATTACCTACAATACATTCCATATTTTTATTGAACAGAATGCCTGCTCTGTATGCACCTGTCCATAAGTTCTCACATTTTCAGAATCATTTTTGGTATACAGAGACTTTTTTTATTTTACAAATTTATAAGATTACCATAATTATTAGATATAGAATTGTTTCAGTCTTAACCAAAAATGAAGCCAAATAATTCACGTAATTTTTTGTATGGGTGTTCGGAGTAGGCCTTCAGGCTCTTATTTTAAAATTGATTTCTCTATTCATTCTAGGAAGCATGCCCAGTCGACGCGATCGTTGAAGGCCCTAACTTCGAATTCTCGACAGAAACTCATGAAGAGCTCCTTTACAATAAGGAAAAGCTTCTCTCGAACGGCGACAAATGGGAGAGTGAAATAGCAACAAACATTAGAGCAGACCATCTGTATCGTTAAAAGAAACGTGCACATAGTGCAATGTTACTTTGTAAAACCTATTTCACTGCTATATTAATATGTTTGTTATGGCAGCGAAATAGATGTTGCAAATTAGGAATTATTAAATTATTGCTTTTTGTGATATCAATAAATCAATACTGTCTCAGCTTGCTGGTTTTATTTTAAATTTGAAACTGTAGTCTAGAATTTTATGGTATTGTAATATTTGAGTTTATAGAGTTAAAGGTATTCCATAGTAGGTAGTGTGTAGGTTGTATAATACAACAAAGTAAAAATTAAAGAGTTTATTTATCATTTTACATTGGTGATATTGAGGTAGTTGTTATGTAGCACATAAAAACTAATGTGCACTGTATTTCCTTTTAAATAAATCATACATTTTACAATGAAGTTTCATTTTTAAGCACCTTATTATAATAGTTTGGTTAATGGTTATATTTATTAGTACTTATCAATATTAGTTTTAAAGAGTTTTGTACAATAATAAACTCAGGTGTGAAAATTGAAATAAATAGTCAAATTATTGGTTAAATGTCGTAATAAAATGTCTATATGTCAATTAAATATACACTTATAATAAGTTACACAAAATAACAAAAATTGTTAAGTCATAAAAGTATAATATTTCTGATAAGTACTTTCAAAGTAATTCTTAAAGTATCAGCAAAGTAAGCTTAATTACTAGTAGTCAACAATGTAAATCAGTCACGTTCTTCTATAAAAGCATTTTATAATTATTGTCTAAGGCCTCATTGATTTTACTAGTGCTAAAAAGCGATATGTCGAAGACATGTTTCATAATTTTGATTAAAGAGAAACTAGAAAAGGAAAACAACATTTTATAATAACTTCATTAATATTAATATTTATAAAATTCGCCTGCGAAAATATTATTGCAGATGAATTGTATTTCAATTTCTTTTTGAGCAAACCCCTAATGCTATTCCTTAGCTGTCAGAAAAAAATCCCGTCAAAATTAGCATAGCCATTTCAGCTCAGATATAGTCAAGCAATATAGAGACAAAATAAGTATAGGATACTTTCATAATAATATATGTGTTTAGTGAAAACTATTGTATATATAAGTGTAAATTGTATTATCCTATACAATTTACACTTGGTTTCACATTTCTCTAAAATATTGTGTAATTTATATTGCCAGAACATCAAGTTTATTTTTAAAAAGTCATACACTTACTTTATTATGCAACCTTTCAATTTTATTGAGCTAATTTTTTTAACCTTTACCTAAAATCTAAGTAAATTTTAAATATTGTAGTATGTATTTGAAATTCGATCCCTATTTTTAGTTGGTATGATTCCCTCCTAATATCTTATAGCTATACCTCTCCAAGTCTTTCAAGACACAGTCCAAGCCCTTGTCAGCATCAATTGTAAGCACCTCACAGCCAACATCAGGTAATGATAGCCAGTTCTCATATGAATCATGCACCTGTAAACAAGAATAATATGCTAGTGTTTATTTCATCATCTACTGTATTTAAATAGGTACAATGAAACAACTTCAAAAAACTTTACAAGTAACCATCATAGAGTCAATAAAAAGCATCATCTGGGATGCTTTGTTTTGGGGTAAAACACATGTTGGTGGTGGGAATTATGTTGGTGTAAATTTTTATTGTTGCATGTGCAGATATCCTATGTGGGAGGGAGGGAGGTGCTATTGCATGAAAAAAGTATACACTACCATATGTTCTGATTGCCGATTGTTGTAAAGTAGTTTTTACCAAACTATAACAATGGAGTTCCGCAAAATAACACCTGATTCTAATTAATTATAAAATGAAACAACTTATGTGGCCCTGCAGCTTAGTCTAGAACACAAGGACAATGCAGCGAAACAGTCTGGTGTAGTGTGACTACTATTTGTCATACAAAAAAAAAATCTTGCATATTTCTGAGTTTCTGAGGCTGTTGGTCCCAGTAATTCATGACAGATGGCAGTTGTTAAAACATACAAAAGAGGGTTGCATTAACCAGCGTGTGCACTTGCCAGATTGGAGCAGTGTGGAGAAGAGTTCCAGCCCTCCCCAATTATGGACACATGTGGCTTGCAGTGAGACATAGTTGGATGCATAAAGAACATAGAATACTGAATTTGTTTATTGACTTACTTGCTGTAAATATTCTAGGGGTACTTCAGATTCCTCCACTCTCCCTCTTTTCAACATTCTCTCCCAAACAGTTTGTGGTGATGTTTTAAGATAAACTGAAATATCACAAAAAAATATATACATAGGTATTACAATATCTTAAGGGGCCGTATACGAAATTTTGCCGATTTTGCTTATTTACCTGATTTAACACATGAGATTTTGCAGATAAATTACAGTACTTCTACAAGTATCATTGCACAATATAACTTTTCATTTCATTAATAATCTAATACATTAGACACTTTTATAGCTTGCATCAAGAATTATAATGGAGATTTTGGTTACTTTAAAGATGTTTAATGTAGAATCATCATTATTAATAAGATTTTTTTTTCAGGAAACGGATTGATTATAAACTGAAGAGTATTTATGTCAAATAAATTTTACGAAAGATTATTCCATTTTGCCGAAATCAAAGGCAATTTCTGGCCTATTTTCATTCAAAATTGACTAAGTTCAATGTTTTTTTACTAATATATTTTGTATGAGAGTAGCAAAAAGTGGCTCATACACTATGTATGTGACTTTTACAGCAATACATGGCATTTTTTTCGATCTGTTTAGACTTTAAAATGATCCAGAAATATGTGATATTCTATACCTATTACAGTAATATTTTCAAAACTATCACCGGCTTCAGGTCTATTAAGCAAAATAACGAAATAAAAATTAAAAAGTGGCTCATTTAATAGATCATTATTGAAATGATCAGTCATATTATGCAATAAATCTTATGGAAATACTGTATTTTAACTGCAAAATCTCCTGTATAAAATTAGCTAAATCAGCGAAATCGGCAAAATTTCGTATACGGCCTCTTAAATCTTAGTTGATCATTGTAGTAAACAATCTTGGCACTACTTTTAAGCAAAATTAAAATTGGAAAAAATTGTGATTTATGGTAAATAAATAAAATAAATATGGTAAATTAGTTTTAGTATTAATCCATGTTAAATTTATTATTGAAAATTGCAACTGTAAAATATTTATTATTTTACCAAAAAAATTACTGATAAAGAATGAACTATAAATTAAATGACTTTTAAAGAGCAGTTGTTCATGTTTCAGAGAGAGATATATCTTAAGGATGAATAAAAAAAAATGGATATTTCTTCTGGACTTTGTGTTTATACATAGCAACCATGACACAGAGTACCCTACTGTGGGGCTATGACTAAAGATTAGTTTGTAGTGTACAAAATAGTTACCTATAAGATCCAAACTGATGTCTAAGTTCTTCTCAGTGTAGTCATACCAAGACAGAAGCACTTGGTATTCTGGATCCTCTAAAAACTTTTGCTTCTTTGCGTTTTCCACAAAGCAATGCTTGCTGTTTTGTACAGATCTGGAAAAAGGCGGAGTATAATATAGCCACAGTATAACTATGTGTACGATTGTCTTCTTTGTAAGAAAAGTGAATAAGATACTAGCAAGTAATACTTTTGTTAATTTTTTTTGCATAGGTTGTTTAAATAATTATAAAAGAAGGAAATTGACAGAAATGTGTTTCAGATTTCTTAATGCATAAATCCTTGTTGGTAACTTGGCACTGTAATTCTGAACATGTTGTTTGATTGCCCATTGATTGTAATAAGTTTAAAGATTTTATAAAATAGGCATATACCAAGCTCATAAAAGCACATGCTATTTACAGCTGATGCACTGGCTTCAAATTAATTTTGTTTAGTATAGCTTTCCACCAGGGACTTGGCCTGCGTGGACCCCTTTAATGGGTCCCCGTAGGATAAAAAATAGCCTATGTGCTATTACAGGCTTCATTGTTATATTAAAACCATAGGCGTTCAGCCAGTTGCTTCAACTGTGTTGACCATATTACCCGTTTTCACGTAGGAATGAAGCATTTTACCCGCGGTAAAAAGTAGCCTATGTTACTCAGGGTGAATGTAGCTTTCTAATGGTGAAAGAATTTTTGAAACCGGAACAATAGTTTTTGAGTTTATTCATTACAAACACACAAAAATACAAATCTTTCCTCTTTATGATATTAGTATAGATATCATGGAACGCAATATAAATACCTTTCAAACATTTTCACAGTGATGTCTGGGTTAGCTGGTGGGCTGCTCTGTATCTTTAGTCTGCTCAAGTGTACATAGTGCTGGAAGGCAAACGTCCACTTATGCATGTCAGTGTACATGAGGCCCAACAGGTTGTGGCCACTGACATTGCGCCATTCTTCAATTGGTTCCTGTAATTCGAGAGTTACAGAGGTTATGAAACATATTGTCCTTGTAGTTCACAAACATCTTGTGGGATAGCTTGACTTTTGAAACCTCCCTTACTGTAATACTTTTTGTAATTATTTTAATTAAATATCTACTTATATACAAGTCGTAGTAGTTGTACGCAATTGTCACCTTATAATAAGTAATTTATAATGAGTACGTACCGGGTGTTTCTCAACATTTGGATACTTTTCGAAATACTTGATGCAAGTAGACTTCCCGGAGCCTATGTTACCTTCAATAGACACTTTAAATGGTCGTTTGCTGACTGCACGGACCGCAGTCTTTATAGTTTTTATATTCGACATGATAATTGATTTTATAAGCACTTACACTTGTTACAATAGTATTTGTTTTGATAGTAACTTTACACTTGTAACTTATTTGACTGTTTTTGTTAAAAATCCATGTATTTTTCTTGAAATTATAATATTTGTACGAGAAAATCACAAATATTTGTTCAGTTTACCGCCAAAATGCCGCGGAAAGAATCATGTCAAAGTGTCATGTCAATGTCAAGTCAACACTTTCAATTTTAATTTTAATAATGGCGTCGCAAACTCCGTGCATATTGCCAGCGTCAAGTAAAATTTTTGCATCACTTTGTAGTCGTAGAAAAAATCAATTAGTCGTCAGGTATCAGTCAGTCTAGTCAGTCAAATGTTCAAGTAAATTGAAGTAAAGTGATGGCTACTTTACCAGAACATGTCTGATGGAGTTTTGGAGGCAAGCCGAAAAAACTTGTTTCCGCACTGTTATTTTATTTCACAACACTCGTGCACTGTCATTAACCTATATCGAGCAAAATGCCATCAACTTTATCCGATATAAATCAAAAATAAGAAAATGAAAATTTTGCACAACTTGCCCTTCAGACTTCCCGCCAAAACTCCCCGTGAACACTTTTTTTTCCATTATGTCATCGCAAACTCTGTGCATACTGCCAGCATCAAGTATAATTTTTGCATCAATTTTTTGCCAGTTTCAATGAAACTGGACGAAGTAATAACAAAGTCAGTAAGTAAGTCGTCAGTAATCAGTCAGTGTAGTCAGTCCAACATTCAAGTAAAGCGATGGCTACTTTACTAGAACCTGTCCTATGGAATTTTGGAGGCAAGCAGAAAAAACATATTTTAGCATTGTTATTCTATTTCACAAACACTCGTGCACTATAATTAACCTATATCGAACAAAATGCCATCAACTTTATCTGATGTTACTCAAAAATACACCAAGAAAAAGAAAATGAAAATAAAACAAGAGCACAATATGTCTTTTTCAACTTGCCGCCAAAACTCCCGTCAACACTTTAACCTGTCACTGTCACTGTGTCACAGATGTTTTTTTTGACGTGATAACGTCTTTAAAATCGTTTTAGTCGGGTGACATGTTCAGAAACTTGTGTCACACCAAAACCTCACGAGCGCGATCGCAGGTATAACGAGAGAGAGACGGACCGATCTCCCGTCTCATCTCGAGCGCTGCCAGTCATTCCGTGAAACTTGTCACGCGGAATCCTCACGAGCGGAGGCTGGCATAGCGTTCGAGTGAGTGGACCGATCTTCCGTCTCTCTCACTCTAGCGGCATACAAACGAATGGAGATTTTCTCGTGCGGACGTTATCACGTAAACATCTCGATCGTAAACCTACTTTACAAACAATTTTTTTCAATTATGGCATCGCAATCTCTGCATATTGCCAGCGTCAAGTATAATTTTTGCATCACATTTTTGCCAGTTTCGGTGAAATTAGACGAGTAATAATATGTAAAGTCAGTAAGTCGTCAATAATCAGTCAGTCGAGTCATTCAGACATTCAAGTAAAGCGATGGCTTCTTTACCAGAACGTGACTAATTTAATGGAATTTTGGAGGCAAGCTGAAAAAAACATATTTATGCACTGTTTTTTTATTTCACAACATCGTGCACTGTAATTTACCTATATCGAACAAAATGCCATCATCGGATGTAACTCAAAAATACACCAAGAAAATGAAAATAAAACAAGAGCACAATATTATGTCTTTTCCGACTTGCCGCCAAAACTCCTCACAGTTGTTCTTTGCTGTATCATGTCGAATATTTTTATATAAATAGTGTTAGACTTTAGGAGATAACGCTACCGAGTCTACCGACGTATTCTCATAAAAACGTATTCTCCTATTTTCTCCCTGGATAATACTTTTAGAGGAGTGATTTTTTGTGCCAATATCTAAGTTTGCTAAAGCTTCCTCTATGTTTTGTTTTTTTTTTCAATCACCTAATTACATCAGAAAATATGACTCATCAAAAATCGTAAAAATTTGCTATTTTATACAGCCCTAAATTATTGTAAAGAAACTACCAGCTACCCAATAGTAAAGAAATTTATTGTTTGAATTGTAAAAATGTAAACACAAATACAAATAGAAAACGTGGGACATGGCAAATGGACCTTCAAAAAGTTCCCAGCGCCTTCGGAGAAGACACCGGCGTATGTGGGATTTGTACCGCACTAAAACCCCATCGGTGGCCTGCCTCTGCGCTTGGGGAGGACTCCGAGATCTCCATTAGGCAGGAGATACCGTATCTCTATTCTTAATCCCGAAGCTACAGGGACTGGGCTTTAGCCCCCTGGATCCGGTAGTGCCGGGGACCATAAATCCATATAGGAAGGCGTATCAGCGCCATCAGCGCGCAGCCCCTCTAAGCTGAGGCACAGGCCAGGGGCGGTTTTCTGAAAACAGATTAATTGTAGGTATAAGAGAAGACCTACGAAGGTCCTTTGCCTTCTTAGGCTCCATGGACGTAATACAAGGGAACTTTTGACAGTTTTGGAGATACTAAAATCCATTATCAATTTCTCCTAAAGACAATCTTCTGTTCGAAAAAAGAATCATCATCAGTACAAAGAACTTACATACTAACAGGAATGCTTACGAAGAAATGCTTACAAAAATGTTCCGAAGAGTGTAGCCTTTTTGAAGGATAGTGTCTCTTTCAACTAGCGAATCCACACAACACATTATTTCTAGGACATTCCTGCATTGACTATTCTGTACTTATTGAGCTAATTTTATTCATAACTTATTTTTTCAATAGTTACTTTATTTTTTAAATATCTTAGCACAATATGTGCAAAAAAGCCAGATTCAGAATTTTATAAAATTTATAATTGTATAATACCTTTAAACGTACGATTTTTGTATATACCTACATACCTATGTACTATATGTATAATTTGAATATCGAAATCCCCTCCAACGATTTTCATTAAATTTATTATGCCGGCGTTTTCGGGGCCAATAAATCGATCCAGCTAGGTTTAATTTTTAGAAAATATCGTTTTATATGTGTGTCTGTGTTTTTTCAGCGATAATCAACTCAAACATAAACTGAAAAATATGACTCTTCCTGATATCTAGTAGGGAGTAGGTTGCAACCATCGATATAATATAAGGTTGCAACCCTTTTTGCGTCCCACTACTGGGCCATTACTGCTGTTTCCCATTATTGGGGAGGCCTGGAGCTTACTCCACCGCGCTGCTCCAATGCAACCCGCATTGGAATAATTACCAATAACATGAAATTAAATTAAGAATAAGATATGTCTCTTGAACTTCCCTCCGACACTCCTCCATAGTCATTTATTTATTTAAACTTTTCCACTGTACAATAGTATCGGGCAAAAGGCTTAATGTTTAGAGCATTCTCTACCAGTCAACCTTAAGTTAGTGGGAGATCCATGGGAGATCGATGAAGGCAGTAGCTAAAGGTTTTTGGTTAGTTTAAATTGGGTTGGTGGAGATGTGGGTTAGTGGCCAATCCGCTGTCGGGTGTGTTCACACCGCTCCCGACAAGATTTAACAGTATCAGAATCCGTAAATCTATATTGAGAGGCTATTGTTTTTTGCAACTTTTTTTAAGTCCCACTGCTGGGCACAGGTTTCCTCTCGGAAGTGAGAGGGTTTTAGTTTTGGCCATAGCCCACTATTACGCTGGCCAAGTGCGGATTGGACTGGAGTTACTCTCGGGCAGTCTCGGGCCAAAGTGTGACGGCAAACATCGCAATTAATTAAATACCACAATATTTTAAATGATATTAGAACGCTACTCATGTGGTAATAGATATACTTATACTCGCTTGTATTATAAGTGTATGTGGCTAAGCATTTTATTGATCGTCACGGAACTACAATGCAGAAACTCGATTCATTGCATTGCCTGCACATCTTCACAAAGGCGATGTCAATCAGAAAATTATTCCGGTCCGCAGACTACACAAACGTTAGATTGACAGATCCGCTTAAAACCGAACCTAAATCCGTGAACATTGATTGGGGCCCAGACTTGTGATAGCTTTGGTTTTATTTTTAATCTGCCCAAACGGCCGGTTTAAAGTGTTTTGTGGTTCCAAGTTCGAATGATTTTTTTCCAACGCAAATTGCAAACCTCAAAAAAGTTTTCTCGGTACAGGGTTTTAATTTCAGCTGTGAGATTTACGGCTTTTCACACATTCCGTTGATGGCCAGCTATTTGGGTACGTTTGCGAGGTTATTAAATCCAGAATATTCATAACGTAACTAATTATAACAGACTCGTTACGAAATGTTTGCTGTAAATTGGGAACGTCCAGACTTTTAAATATGAAATATGATATTTAAAATTAATGTTAAAAGGTACCTAAAGGTGGCTATAAGGTGAAGGATTATTAAACTACTAGCTGTGCCCCGCGGTTTCACCCACGTTAGAGAGGATCATTAGCATAAAGTGAAGTATCTTCTGAAGTGCCGCTGGACCGGCTTTTTTGTAGGACTATTTAAGATAAACATATCCATCATACATTACATAAAATATGTGTAACTCTAGCAGTTTTGGCAACGCAAGCCAGAATAGCTCGCAGATGGTAAATTTTTTCCTACTTACTTGACACATATCGTCATATTTTGGACAATTCACACAATATCTTTATAAATTCTAGCCTATATGTTATTCTGATGTATAAGCCATATTTTTGTAGTTTTATTAAAATCCATTCAGTAGTTTTTACGTGAAAGAGTACATCCATACTTACAAACTTTCGCTTTTATAATATTACTAGGATAGGATTTTTGTAGGTATTATTCGTCTTGAAATCGGCACCCTAGCGTTATATAATGTATTGCGGTATTTTACCAGATTAGTTTTAAATTTAACCACCACCATTTTTAGTTATTTTTTGTAACCGGTGTATGCACCTAATAAAAACAAAGTATGTACACTTATTCCTATCGATGCGCGTACAATTCGCACGATCGACGAAACGAATGACAATTACATAGTGCATGCATACATTGCTGTTTCAACAAGTGGCGGTCCCTCCCCCCTACTGAGTTCTGAAATTCGCTTCTCTAAAAAAATAGCTAGAACAAGTAAAATATCTATTATATATTTTAATTTTGTCAAACAAAAAAAAATTGGGCCAAAATTGGCGCCCCACAAAATCTGCCGCCCTAGGCTCTACTCTACTCTACTCTACATGCCTACTCATCCTTTTGGTAAAACCAGCACTGGTTTCAAGTAACCTGCGATCCAAATTGAGTAAAAAGTTTTAAACTTATAAAGCTTACTTGGCTTGGCAGCCTTCGGAGTTGCAGCTCAACTGCATACGACCACAGGCAAGATGGCTTGCTTGAAGTCATGCCTGCAGCGATCACTTAGCACCACGTGGTCTGCACACTCCTCTGCTACTCCATTCAAATAAAAAAGTGTCACGTTACACATAATAACGCAAAGTATGAAATTCAGCCGCTTTATTTGCAAGTAGAGCCACGTAAATTCATTATGAAATAATTTCTCCTTATATTTCGCAACGGAACTCCGTTAAGTGATGCCGTAATGAACGTATTGTTCGACTCGTTGCGGCGTTTTTGGTATAAAATCTAATGGAGAGAAAGGTTCCAAATAATCATAAGTAATTATGTTATAGTTCTTATGAGTGTTAAGAAGGAAGTAATACTTTGATAAAATAGGTAGGTATATAATCAACCACTATGTTTTCGATAATGAAGTTGTATCTAGTAATTCAATATAACATGACTATTATCAGTTTTTGTGTTACCGTTCGTAATTATTTAAAACGAATGAAGAGCGAGGTTTAAGTAAGTATGCTCCTTACGAATATGAAGGGTTAATTAATACTTTACACAGTTACCTAAGTAGGTACCATTCTCCGCTAAGTTTGCGTAAACAAATTTGCGGCAATTCATTATAACATAGCATTATTTTGACTATAATAACAGTTCCACAACGAAGCTTCGTCAAGTGATACTGTTCGTTATTATTGTATTGCTAGTAATGGTTTTAGTGATTCGTTTTGAAGCAATTTGATAAATTTTGATCTCTGTCCAGCAGTGGATTTTAATATTTTTAATGTTCCACTAAAGTTTGGACTTAGGTCGCTGCCTTAGAGCATCACAGGTACTGACAGGTATGACACGCGTCACAGGAGTGCCCCCCCCCCCCTCCAAAATTGAAGGCTGCGACCGCGCCTGCTTCTAGTTATTTATATATAACTAGTGTGTGTGTGTGTATGTGTGTGTGTGTGTCGGTGTCGGTGTTGTCGGTACATAGAAAATGACGTTGACATATTTAGACATGATGCGTCTGTAGTCTGTAGCGATGAAAGAATATTTGTGAATGTGTGACAAAATTAAAATGTGTGCATTCTTCCCCCCGCACCCGATTTGGCACAAAAAGTATGTATCGAAGCGAGGCGCTATTCCCTCTCCACTGACGGGTGAGTCTGTACCTTTGATGCTTTAAAGTCGCTGCAGTCCGTGGACATCTACACACAACCCCAAGCAAGCCAGTCTTGCCTGTCTGTGGTCATATTCAGTTGCTCTGCTACTCCGACGGCTGATGGTCGCCTCATGTAAAACTGGCTGGTCTGGTGGATTTTTTTGGCTCTGCCTCTGTCTCTGTTTGACCTTTTTACAAGGTTCTTTGTAATTGTTCTCTCCTTGTAGTGAGACAACGCAAAATATAACTTACAAACTTGTTAAACTCGATTTCGTGTAATGACACAACTTAATGCACCTTATGAGGAGTACTTTGTAAAATTAAGCTCGTAATTTAATCGTTTTGTTTGCGTAAGTCGAGTCGTGCCAATTCATCAGAAGATAATTTTACATTTTAATAAATTCACAGGCTGCGTTAAGTGATACCATGATAAACACTTTGTGTAATATTGCTTTGCACTGATATCAAAGATAATTATTTACAAAACATATCATTTTACACTGCTAAAATTATATCTTTTATAATAAACTAGCTGCGAAACCCGGCGTTGCTCGGGTTAAAATACGTCGCATGTTTAATCTAAACTTTAAAGAGATTTACCTTTTATAATCATGTTTTCTAATAGCCATCTTATAGCCTGAAAGAATACCACTGTCAGTCCACCTGAACGTATAAATTAATGAAAGAATTTGCTCTCAGCTCCTAACCGTTGATTGAGGAGTTGTATCTTCAATCATCAGCTCAGCAACATGATATGATGATATTTATACACAAATGCCTGTTTTGCTTTAGTAAAAATATGAAAATCAATTATTGTGCTATAAAATTTGTATGTTCCCTTCGATTTCTCTGGGATCTCATCATCAGAATTTGACTTGGTGACAGCTGGACCATCTCAGGAATGTAAGATTATAACAAAACCCCATTTATTGAAAGAATTTGCTCTCAACTCCTAACCGTCGCATTACCTTCCATCATCAGCTCCCCACTCCACCCACCACGATCAAACTCCCTTACTATCATCTACGTACTAAGGGGTATTTACCACCCCAACGGGAAGTTGATTGGAGTTAGTGATAATAGAGAAAACCGTGTCTTTACGTACAAAGAAAACCCTTTACTTTATATATATATATATATATATTAAGATTAAATTGTCACAAAAAATATCAAAAACAACGTCAAAGTACTTAATACAGTATTGGAATTCTTAGTATAAAAGGATATTTTTTATAAACATTAAATTGTTAATAAATTTTATACATACTATAACGTCAAAATAATGGCAAATTTGCAATTCGGTTTTTCATTCGAATTCGATTTTTTTTAATGAACAAAACATTTATTAATTTTTAATTTAAATTCAAAAGTAACTACACGTTTTTCTTTTGCAATTTTTGCGAATTTATTTCTTAATATTCAATAATTATCTTGAAAATAAATTACTATGTACTTTACTGATTTGGATGAAACTTACGGCAGAGTGCAAGCACAGGTGCAAGACTGTATAACAGTCTAATATGGTAATATAGTTTAAGAAAATGTTATCAAATAAAAAAAGAACAATTAAAATTATCCAAAATTTTGTAGGTACTTCATTCGAAAACACTAAAGATATCTTATCATAATGATGTAAAAATAGCGCAATTCCGATAAATTTACACACATTCTGTAAGATTCTAAAAATTTGTAAATTTCTATTGTAAACAAAAGGTAAAGAGAGTTTATTATTAATAAATTCTATATAGAAGTAAGTATCAATTCTATGTTTTAGAATGCGACGCAGCCGCGGAAGAGATATTTGTATCTGCTCTGCTCTTTATCCCTTAAAAATTGACTTTCAGACAGAAACAGACATGTCTCAAATTCAAAAAGTTATATTCAAAGATCCACTTCTCGTATCTGCTCCCAGGCGTCATGCATATTAATTTACAGCATTGTTGATGGAAAAGTGCACTAAAACAAAATAAGCAATGTCTGAAGAGTTTGTTTTCCATTATTTACGCTGCAAAGAGGGGTCATTATTCCCTGCAAAGTCAATACTAACTCGTCATGCATTTTGTTCGAGCCAAGGGGTTACCAAATGATTCAGAAGTAAGTACCTACACTTGTTATTCTAAATATTTTGATAGTCAGTCTGCCAATTAGCAACGAACTCGTTGTTGCTGGCTGATGTTTGCAACGACCAAACCGCATTGCACCTATGATTTTGCGTGTACATCGATGCTGCATTGCGTTACGCTGACTTGGACGCGGAATCTCTTTAGCGACTTTAAGGATGCTGCATCTCGATTTCGTGATTACATTAATACAAACGTATTAGCGGAATCGTGCGTATTACCGTTTTCAAGTACGCACGGTGCAGCGGTCGCTGCGTTTAGTTTCTAAAAACGACTAAATTGCCGATGGTTAATACTGGCCGTAACTGAGGATTCTTAATTACCGCACATTTCGCTAGCTACATCTTCATAAAACCACTGGTCTCTAGGAAACTTTCTGTTTCTGGGCCAAAATCTAGCCAAGCTTGTCCACATAAGATTTACATCTATGGTTTGCAGAGACTAATCCTTACCACGTATTTAAGATTTATCTTTATCAAAGAGTAGCCCGTGTGCGTGCGTATGAGGCGTGTGTGTGTGTGTGTGTGTGTGAGTGTGTGTGAGAGAGAGAGAGAGAGAGAGAGGAGGTGAATTATTGCAGTAACGACTATTATCTCCCTGTTAGTGTATTTTGTCAACATTAATATTAACGACAAATGCTAACAAAGAAAGGACTGTAAGTCATATTTTCATGCTAATCTCGTATTCATTAAATAACAGAATAATCAACGCATTGTCTGCAGAGCTCGTGACAGCGAACTTTCTGCATCCTATTCTATTGTCTCGCCAATTTTCATACTTCGTTTCGCTGTGAGCCGGCTTAATCTTTTGGGTTCCTTGCGGAAAACCATCCTATACTTCCATAAATTTTAATAGTAAAATTACAGGTAACAATAACCTACTGATGATATACAACCATACATAATGTCTTCGCCGAGGCCACCTAGTGACCGCAGGCGATGCCTCTTGAGGACTCCGGTACAGTCCGAAACTAGTCGAGCGACCCCGAAATTATCCGTGAGTATAATTGGGATTTTATATTTATGTTAACGTATCCTCACGTAATGTTTTCTAGTAAAATATACTACTACAGTTAGTATTGATGAGTTTTTGCAGGTGAAAAGTGAAAATGAGAACTATATATCTCGGGGAATGCGAGTGCTCGCCAAGACAATTCAAGTGAACACTCACTGCACCGAAGTGCTTTTATTCCAGATATTTATAATTTGGTATGAGATTTTACTAATTTTCATGCTAGAGTTCTGAAATTCAGCATACGGACTAATTGTTACAAATACAAAATATATCTTTTACAATTTTTCAAAATCGCTCTTTAGCTCTTTACAAAGGGGGTGGAAATTTGTACAGGATTTTACAGTTAGCATACTAGAGATCTGAAAATTGTAAAATATACTGCCATTTCCATTTCTATATAACCCTAGAGTGGGCGCGCTATGAGCATTTTGCCGCCCACGCTAAAAAAACGTAAATAATTCCAATAACAATTGCCCGTTAGGCTTGCGCTTTTTAGTAGCTGCCCCCATTTTCGTTTACAACGCGTACCGAAAGCCAGGACACCATCAGTACGCGGGGGACCGCTTGACGAGAAGGTTGTTACCATCAGGTGTCACCAAGCGGCAAATTGCTCACCGCGCGCCTACTCAGGTTAGTAAAAATTGTGTTCAGCAAACGCTTTGGTAAAAAGATTATCCCAAAATATTCTGAACACTGGCCGCAATATCACTATGGATAACTTTTTTACTTCGATACCCCTTGCTAACCAGTTGCTAACTGAACATAAAACGACAAATGTAGGAACTTTACGTAAAAATAAAAAATAAATTCCACCTAATTTTCTGTCGATCAAAAATCGATCAAAACCATCTTCACTGTTTGGTTTTGGGGAGAAAAAAGTTTTGCTATCTTATGTCCCAAACAAAAAGCAAAACAAAATAGTATTACTTTTATCAACTTTGCATGAGGATGACAAAATTGACGAAAACACCGGGCCAGCTGCAAAGGTTGAAATTATAACATTTTATAATGCAACCAAAGGCGGTATTGACGTCGTAGACCAAATGAAGGAAGAATATTCTGTTGGAAGAATGACTCGCAGGTGGCCAATGAGGTTGTTTTATTCAATTATTAATATTGCTGGTATAAACAGTCAAATTATTTATAAAGCCAATACCGAACATTTGATGCTACGCCGACTGTATTTGAAAGAAATATCTATGTCCCTAGTCAAGCAACATATGACCATCAGAGCTTCTATAGATACATTAAATATTCCTTTGAGGAACCAAATTGCTCGCTTTGTACCACCAGAACAAGCATCATCTTCAAAGAAGGAAAGCAAATGCAGTATTTGTCCAAATAAGAAAAATAGGCGCACGAAAAAAGGTTGTTCAAGATGCCCTAAGTTACTGTGCAATGAACATTGCACATACGTTTGTGAAGACTGTTTGAATAAAGCATATATTATTCTGTAGATTTAGAAAACATATAACAATTTCTTTTTTTATTCATGTTTTTCAATATTATAGAGTATTAGATAGGATAAGTAAAAAAAGTCAATAAAAATATTATGATTTCAAAGATCTTTTGTAAACCAAAGTTCCTAAAACAGAGTTTAATAAAAAATATGTTTAAACTCACTAATGAATATCAATTTCAGATATGAGCACAGAATTACATGCGATATAATAATATTACTTAAAATAAAATGGTTGCCTGTAAAGTCGGTTTTACGGGCGAAGATTTTACGTGACAACGTCTTTTTTATTGATATGAATATAATTAAATTGCACAATAGGAACAAGGAATTGAATGAAAATAAGAATTGCACAAATTTTAACTATAGAAATATATTTTGTTTACTAAAACATTGTACATGTAAACTTCGGCGGGCCTCTCTCTCGTTCGGTGACTCATCGTTACGTTACCGAGCGTTACTCTTTTTCATAAGTGACTCCCAGCCGCAACCTAATTTAAGACGTTGTCACGTCAAAATGTTGATTTATCGTTACTTATTTGTGTTTTAATTAAATCCTGAGAAAATAAACTAATTCAATTGAAGTATTTCTATTTAAAATCATCAAAGAAAAAAGGCGGCAAAATGCTCCCCACGCGCCCACATACGTTTCTCAGAAAGACGCGCCCACTGTAGGGTTAAAAATGTTGCGGAGACGAGTGCCTTACTGTATGAAAAAGATAGCAGATCTTATGGAGATCCAAGCGCATGACGCTGCGAAGACGACCTCTGACTTGAACAACTGAACATTTAACATCTTAGTCAAAATTTGAGACTTTTGTTAATAAATAAAATAGCCACGTAGTTTTTTTGAACTGATTAAAATCCGGAGCTTTCGATCTTAGCATTGTGATTTGATTTGTCCGAAAATTTCTGCAGAATCCTGACACGATTCTCGGTACACTCTTCGTCACCTTTTTTAATCTTTACACTCGCTCCGGAAATAGTATTCGTCTACAATGCCTACAGTTTGCCTGAATGGCTGTTGACATCCTATTGTCAACCGAGACAATGGACGTGTGAAATGATTTTCGTGTTTGTTTCATTGCATTGTTTGTCTGTGCAACGGAGATGAGTGCGTCCTTCTATCTACATCCTATTACAACCTCTATTTTCAAGGGTTGAAGCACTTGTATTGCTTGTAAATTATGAACTAATAGAGACATCGTTGTGTGCGTGCGTATTCCGATATTAGCGGGATCAGTACGCGAAATTGAATGTAGCTCGCGGTAATGTATGAACAAATGTGCGAGACGACGGCGACGGGAATTTATTCACAGGAATGTTAAACGAAATTTACGCGCGAGAATAAAACGGTTATGAAATCATTTTCGCTCATGGAGAAGCAAATTGGAGGGATATGTCCCGCGCTTAGCACAATGGGGCGATGTTAAACAAATGGCTGACATAACGAAAATTTAGAGCCATGTTTTTGGTGTTTTAGAGAAAGACGGCTTTAGGATTTTAGTGAGTTAAGCTTGCGTAAGCGTGAATATTACCGACTGTAAGCCTAGTCTATATAAGTCTAAGCTTCTTTAACGCGTTGTAGGAAGAATTTATACTTGATGCTTTCAAAATAAATCGAGTGGACTCCATAGGACTTTAATCGGCTGGGCAAAGATCTCCTCTCTGAATCGAAATGGATTTAACAATGATGTGCACGTTAAGATTAAAACAAAACATTTTTTTTCAACGCTGTTATATGGATATGTTTTATGTGGACTGACACGGTGATGGAAAATATCGAAATAATAATAAAATAAAATAACGCTTCACACTCATAGCCCCACAGACGACCCTTGAAGCGCAATGGTTACCACGCTAGACTACTGATCGGAGGATCCCGGGTTCGATTCCGGCGAAGCAGAAATTTGAATGCTGAATATAAAATTTATGTTCTCGGTCTAGGTGTTTGTGTTTCTGTCTTTGTGTGTGCCCATGGCACCCACGACACAGGGTCCTTACTGTGGGGCTATTATGAGTGTGAAACGTTACCTAGTTTTATTTACGTGATAATAATTATGGACGAAATTAAACATAAAATGTTTATTGTTCAGTCCAGTCTTTTATTTTCACGAGCTTAATTATTTAGAGTGGTTGTTTGTTTAATTACTCTGGCGCTCTCATTATTTTTGGCTTCATGATTGTGATATTCTACGGAGAAGGAATTTACTAAGAACGTCAATATAATTTTGAATACCTACTTAAATATACGAAGGTTGGTATTTTTCAGTGTCTAATGGCGTAGCATCCATATACTTGAAACTACGTAAGTATATGCTAAGTGTATGCTTGAAACCGAGCGTATAATATTAGTCAAAGTCAAGTCAGTCATCAGTATTGAATCAGTCAGTAAAATAACGTAATGTCCGATGGAGTTTTGGAAACAAGCTGAAAAAACACGTTTCCGTGCTGTTGCTTTAATTCGCAATACTCCTGCACTGTAATTAACGCTTATAGAACAAAGCGCCATCAATTTTATCCGATATAATTCAAAAATACATTTAAGTAGAAAATGTAGTAAACCTTAGCACGAAATGTACTTTTCAACTTTCCGCCAAAACGCCATAACTTCTTTCAACACAAAATATCTCAAAACACGTAGGTGTGGAAAAATAATAAATAATGAATATAAATAATAATGGAGTTTTGGAGACAAGCTGAAAAAACACGTTTCCGTGCTGTTGCTTTAATTCGCAATACTCCTGCACTGTAATTAACGCTTATAGAATAAAGCGCCATCAACTTTATCCGATATAACTCAAAAATACATTTAGAAAATGTAATAAACCTTAGCACGAAATGTACTTTTTAACTTTCTATACTTACAAAAAAAACTCATTATTTTTAAAATTTATATTACTCTGAAAAAGTTTTGCCATCATTGTTTACCACAACTAAATACAAAAAAAAAAAACAAAAACCCACAAACCACAACTCAATTCGCACAACCCTAACGACAACAAGATTCCCATTTTAAACAGATTGCCAAATCAAATTGGAAGTGGGCGAACACTAAATAAAATGGACGCCGGAAGTCATAAATCGGCGCCATCAATTTACTCTATATAGCGCTGCACTCCGCTCGGCAGACATCTTACGTTTTGTGAATCAAAATATCACCCGGACAATCTGCAGCCAATGCACAGCACTGTCGGACAATTTTATTACACCTATATGTTTTGAGATACAGTACAATAGAGCTCACGATGCTAGATGTGGATTTACTCATGCGCGGTCAGCAAGTACTGGATTATTAAATAAAAGTAGAAAGATAAAGTCATCAGCAATCAATCAGTAAATAGTCCGATAGATTTTTGGAGGCAAGCTGAATAAAAATGATTTCGCACATTATTTTCTTTCATAAAACTCGTGCACTGTAATTTACTACCATTTGTTTCGGGTACGGGTAGAAATTTTATACGTCTTGTTCATCTCGTTTAATGAGGCGTTTACAATCGACTGTCTTAAAATTAATATTCAAATCTAAAGGCAGGATGAGAGCTGCCCAGACGCAGCATCGGCAATTTCTAATGAACATTTGGGTGCAATACTATAACATTCAGTTCAGCTGCTTAATTGAAAACATTCTAGGAGGTCGCTCTCGAGTGTTAACAAAAATCTGCTCTTGGGAAAAGCTGGTGGAAACGTGTTGGAAACGCAGAAGATCTTATGTTGTAAAACATAGTAAGTTATGAAATGGATTCTGGTGCGAAATGCATGAAATTTTAAATAGGAATGTGTGAATATGTAGAGGGCGTGGCAGGTTTTGGATTTTCCTAAATTTCTGTTATCTTTTTAAGTACCTACCAACATTACTTTTTTGTTCTTGACTAGTGACCTAGTTTATTAATACTAATTTAGATTTAACACTGAAACTACAAAACAATAATAACATGGCTGTAACCCTTCTTTGCGTCCCACTGCTGGGCCCGGGTGTCTCCCCATTATTAGGGTCTCCCCCAACTTACTCCATACCACGCTGCTCCAATACAGGTTGGTGGAGATGCGGGTTAGTTGCCCAATCGCTGTCGGATGTTTTCAAACCTCCCATAAGGCCTCCGACAAGGTTTAACGACTGTTATCTATCGGCAACAACCGGGATCGACGGCTTAACGTGCTCTCCGAAGCACAGAAACGCACATGAATTTTTTTGCCACTAGCGGTCACCCTATAGTGCTTAGGTGCATAGAGCTAACCTCCGGGCCATGCGCGCTTCATATAATGGCGCATAATATAAATTCGCACATAATATAATGTTGCGGAATTTTTTTTTTATTTAGCAGTTTGCTTTTATAATAGCCCAAAAATGTTTCGGAGTTTTGTGGGGAACTAGAAAGATACACGTCATAGTCTTGTTTTATTTTCATTTTCTTAGTGTACCTATATTTAAGTACGCTAACGAATAAAAGTACGGGCATTTTGTATTATTGGTATAGGTTAAAACACCAAACAAAAACTCCGCCAGATACGTTTTGGTAGTCGCTGTAGCTTCGGGATTAAGAATAGAGTTGCGGTACCTGTCTGATCGTAAGAGGCAATTAAAAGGGGGCTTCCGGGGTTGCGGACGGCGAGAGTAGGATTAGATCGACCCGTCGAGCCAGCAGCCCCGGGAACGACGGCGGTGTTCCCGTGGCCGCATGCCGCTGTGAGCGCCTGAGGGTGCAGGAGAGCGCATCTGCTCTCCCGAAGATGGGCTCATTCTGAGGAGCCGTGTGTGGAGGACACCGATGCGTTGCATCCGAGCCGCGTGTGGAGATCCCGGAGTCCACCTCAAGCGCAGAGGCAGGCCACCGAGGGCATTTTAGTGCGGTACAAATCCCACATAACCCGGTATGCTCTCCCAAGGTGCTGGATACCTTTTAAAGGTTTACCCCCGATATCAAAAAATATTACTTCTGGTATATTAGCCATTGCTTTATTCGTATATTTGACCGATTAAAATAGTTCCTTACTGACGTTTTACTGATTTTGACTAGTCGTACGTGTTCAATGAAACCGGAAAAAATTGCAAACGAAATTTAAAAAATCACATTGTCAATATCCAAGATGTAATGTGGGAGTTTTGGCGGGAAGTCTGAAGGAACAAGTTGTGCTCTTGTTTTATTTTCATTTTCTTAGTGTATTTTTGAGTTATATCGGATAAAGTTGATGGCATCTTGCTCGATATAGGTTAATGACAGTGCACGAGTGTTGTGAAATAAAATAACAGTGCGAAAACATGTTTTTCCGGCTTGCCTCCAAAATTCCATCGGACATGTTCTGGTAAAGTAGCCATCACTTTACTTGAACATTTGACTGACTAGACTGACTGATACCTGACGACTAACTGACTTTTTTCTACGACTACAGTGATGCAAAAAAATTACTTGACGCTGGCAATATGCACAGAGTTTGCGACGCCATTATTAAAATTGAAAAGATGTAATGTCATTGCTGAAAAAAACTGTTTTCATTATTTACGGAAAATTCCCTTTTGTCGTTCAATATGTCTATCATTTGGTTATATGATATCATTCATTATTATGATGATTTGGTACTGAGTCAGAACGCAAATAATTTAACATAACATAATAAGTCAAAATAAATTAATAACAATAAATAAAGTTTGAGTGGATTACTAATATCACTATATTAAAAAATGGCCGTAGGCCGTGCCTTTCGTTGTTGACTGATCGGCATCAAATTTAGTTTTAAGGTTATGTAATCTTGGATATAATAAATAAATAACGATTCACACTCATAATAGCCCCACAGTAGGGTACATATACCCTGTGTCGTGGGTACCATGGACACACACAAAGACAGAAACACAAGCACCCAGACCGAGAACAGAAATTGAAACTCATCATTAAAATTTCTGTTTCGCCGGAAATCGAACAAGGGACCCTTCGTTTGGCAGTCCGGCATAGTAACCATTGCGCCACAAAGATCGTCACATATTTGATAAGACAAGACAAAACATCAGATGTTGATTTACACTTTTGGTATTTATTATGTGGTATTATTCCTATTGTAAAAACGTATTTGATAAAATGTCATACTAACTCTGCAGTAACATTAAAGAGGGCGTGGTCCTGAAGTTGTTCTCAAGCCTATGAGCTTATTTATAAGTCAAATCTAATGAACACTTATACGAGTTGAAAATTATGAAGCCAAAATTTCTGAATCCGCATTACCCTTGCTCGTAATTTCTACACAAAGATTACACACGACGCTACTCCAACTGAGTGGCGCGTCAAGAACACGCCATAATTAAATTTGGCGCCAACCAGTCAAGAACGAAATGCGCGGGATAATTTTAAAGTTAATTTCGACTTCGTAATCAGTGGATGGAGTCTCACTTGTACTAGGGTAACGAATATTGAAGTAATAGTAAACAATAATACTTATTAAAATCATAGTAATTATGTCGGAAGTGTTAATAGGCTTCATTCATTTGTCTCTTTCTTGTCAAATAAGGATCATTATAACCAAGATTACATACGACATGACGTTGTTCCTACAGAATACTGAAACAAGAAAACCTCAAAATTAAATTTGGTGTCAATCAATCAACAACAAAAGTCACGGGATGATTAGAAACTCATATTTATTCTGCATTCAGTAAAAGAGGGTGTGGTCTTGTGAGTTTTGTTAAGTATACGTTAAGTTCTTAAGACTATGGCACTGTCTATTTGCCAAATCTAATCAACTGTGGTACGGGTTGAGCATAATGAAGCTAGCATGTTCAAATCCACATTACCGGCGCCCGTAATTTCTACACAAAGATTACACACGACGCTACTGTAGCAGAGTGGCGTGTAAAGAACACGCCATATGTAATATTTGGCGCCAATCAGTCAAGAACGAAAGGCGCGGAATAATTTTAAAGTTAATTTCTTCGTAAACTTCGTAAACGTTTCCCTAATTACATTTGTTTAGTAAATATTTTTTTTATAAAACGTTATACCGACCGCGATGGTAATTTCATTTCTTAAAATGGACCCCGAGCGAAACTGATTGGTGACCCCTGTACTAGACTAACGAAAATTTAAGTTATAGTAAACATTAATACTTTTTTATATCATAGTAATAATACCAGAAATGTAAATAGGCTTCATATAAATATTTTGTATCTTTCTTGTCAAATAAGCATCATTATAACCAACATTACATACGACATGACGTTGCTCCTACAGAATATTGCAACAAGAAAACCTCAAAATTAAATTTCAGTTGTCAGTCGATCAACAACAAAAGGCACGGGATAATTAATTACTCATATTTACTCAGCATAATCAGTAAAAGAGGGTGTGGTCCTGTGAGTTTTGCTAAGTATACGTTAAGTTCTTAAGCCTATGGCACTGTCTCTTTGCCAAATCTAATCAACTGTGGTACGGGTTGAGCATAATGAAGCTAAAATTTTCAAATTCATATTACCGCCCGTAATTCCTACACAAAGATTACACACGACACGAAGCTACTCCAGCAGAATGGCGCGTCAAGAACACGTCATACTTAAATTTGGCGCCAAACAGTCAAGAAGAAACGGCACGGGTAATTTTAAAGTTAATTTTGACTTTGTAATCAGTGGATACAGCATAATATTTGTAAGCGTATTATTCAAACAATGAACCCTTTTATATCATGGGAAAAACACGAAAAGGGTTAATATGTGAATCATAGAAAACAGAAAACCATTACTCAAACAATTTTGAGGTAAGTATTTTAAATCTTTTAAAACATAATGTGAAAAATGATCAGTGCGCCTCACACAAGATTATTATCGTTAAGTTCTGTTTATTTCGAAAAAAATGTTTTTACCGACTTCCAAAAGGAGGAGGTACTGTATTCGGCTGTATGTATTATTTTTTTTTATATATGTTCACCGATTACTCCGCCGTTTGTGGACCGATTTTCAAAATTCTTTTTTTGTTCGTATGCTTATACTCCCGAGGTGGTCCCATTGTCACCAAATCAGGATCTGATGATGGGATCCCAGGGAAATCGAGGGGAACTCTCAAATTTTATAGGCACACACATTGATTTTCTTATAGTTTCTGAAGCATAAGAAATATTTACGCATAGAAATCATCACCTCATGTTGCTGAGCTGATGATGGAAGGTACTGCGACAGTGAGGAGTTGAGAGCAAATTATTTCAATAAATAGTTTTTTATTCGAAATCTTACATTCCCGAGGTGATCCAACTGTCACCAAGTCAAAGTCTGATGAGGGATCCCAGAGAAATTGAAGGGAACATTCAAATTTTATAGCACAACAAATGATTTTCATATTTTTACAAAAGCAACACAGACATTTGTGTATAATTATCGTCATATCATGTTGCTGAACTGATGATGGAAGGTACAACGACGGTTAGGAGTTGAGAGCAAATTCTTTCAATAAATGGTTTTTTGTTCGAAATCTTAGATTCCTGAGGTGGTCCAACTGTCACCATGTCAAAATCTGATGATGTGATATTAGGGAAATCGAGGGAAACACTGAAACTTAATAGGCACACACATTCTTTTAGTCATATTTTTAACATAATACAAATATTTATGTCTGGTAATTATCACCTGCTGTTGCTTAACTGATGATTGAAGGTACAACTCCTCAACGGTTAGGAGCTGAGAGCAAATTCTTTCTTTAATTTATACGTTCAGGTGGACTGATAGTAGTATTCTTTCAGGCTTTAAGATGGCTATTAGATAAACATGATTATAAAAGGTAAATCTGTTTAAAGTTTAGAAGTTAAGTGAAATTTTTTCCAATTATGCTAATACATTCATAATTATTAAAATTACTAAAAAGAGTGAAATAAATAAAGTTTTTAACAAAAAAATAGAACCGACTTCAAACGGTAAAAATAAAATTGTTCAGTACCTACTTCTTCTTGCTTATGGTAATGACTTAAAACTATTTTTGAAGTCAGGCCCTTAGTGAAATGCCCTGTCTTAGTAAATATAGTGTACCTTTCGTTCTGAATGGGCACCGACTCCAATATAGTTTTAACGGTCATTACCATAAGCAAGAAGAAGTAGGTACTGTCCCACTGTCTGTACTGTCGGTGCCAATTTAGAACGAATGGTACGACATTTACTAAGGGCCCGACTCCAGAAATAGTTTTAAGTCATTACCATAAGCAAGAAGAAGTAGGTACTGAACAATTTTATTTTTTACCGTTTGAAGTCGGTTCTATTTTTTTGTTAAAAACTTAATTTATTGTTCTTATCTAAAGGCGTTACTGTAAGCGCGACTGCTAAATACTCTTTTTGTAAATGTTTAGTGCCGAGAAAATATAATATACTTAGCACAATATGAATCTAAAAATTACGAAAGCCAACATAGGGTCATAAATAATATAAAGCTACAAGTCGATCCTTTTACATATTTTACATTTTATGTGAAATTTTTTGACATTCTTTTGCTCATGATTTAACGAAAACAAAGTATACAAATTCACGATACTGCAGGGTCGTAATAAAAGAGAACATCTTCATCTTCTTGTGTGCAACATACATATTTTAAAAAGAAAATTTAAAATAAATTTAATTTCAATAAAACTGTCTATTTTAAGCCTGTAAACATTTTTTACGAACAAAAGAAGACAAATATCTAGTAACCATTACAACGGCGAATCAATTAAAAATAGAGAGTAGAATAAAAACCAAAAAGCATTGAAAAAGCTCCACGTTCCAGTGGCCACGAGCTCTGCGAGCCATAAAAATAGGAAGAGTGGGTTCTTTCACACAAATATGTCAAGTGTTTTACGTTTTCCAAACAAATACGCCTTGTTTTTCGTTGATTTCCGCCAGAATTCTTATTTAAACAAAACATAGATTTTCGCAAATGAATTATAAAACAAAACAATATTCTAAAAGTTAAGCAGCATTTTATTGCTTGTAAAAATGGTAAAAATACAATTTCTTTTACATTTATGGAATTATTTTCAGGCTTTTTAGGTATCCGAAAAAAATAAGGGTTAATTTGGTTAACCATCCATCAATATGACCAAAATCGAGTCCAGTGGAGTAGTGGAATCCTTTGTTTCGTTCATTAGATGAACATAATGTGACGGCATTTGGCTACATTATGACAATTCAATTTTAATTTTATTTCCATATTTATGTTAAAAATAAAATTGTAATAGATACTCAATAATTGAGTTAGAAGCGCGCATGGCCCGGCGGCGAGTATAGAACGCAAGCGATCTATGCAGCTAACCCAAGCGGGCGTGGTCGGGTGTAAGATGGGTGCCCGCTAGTGGCAAAAAATTCATGCGCGTTTACGTGCTTCGGAGGGCATGTTAAGCTGTCGGTCCCGGTTGTTTTCGATAGATAACAGTTGTTAAACCTAGTCGGAGGCCTTATAGGCGGTTTGATAACGTCCGACAACGGGTTGGCCACTAACCCGCATCTCCACCAATCTGCATTGGAGCAGCGTGGTGGAGAAAGCTCCAGGACTCCCAATAATGGGGAGAGACCCGTGCCCAGCAGTGGGACGCAAAAGGGTTGTAGTTGACGAGTTTAGACGTGAATTGTACTTAGTTCTAAACATATTTAGGTAGAACCATATTCCGTGACGATGTAAGCAGTTTTTTTGTATTAATTTTTTTCTGTTCCAGAAAATGATGACTGATTGTAGATATCCATGACTTGAATTTTCAGGAACTGGAAAGGAATATAACAATTTGTGTTTGAAATAAGAAAATATAGCTTGATACGCCAGACCATCGTAGAACGTGTTGAAATATAAAATATTTTAGTTCAAGCGCACCGTTGTATGGCCGTTCCATGTTATGGCTACTGCCGCACATGGCCGCTCCGCATATGGCTATAGCTTTTATTATTTTATTTAGCTGTAGCACTTGAAATATGATATTGTTAGTAATATTCATGATTATTTTAGAAGAGGAATAGAGCAAGAAAGTTATTTTAACTGAATTACTTGTATTTGCAGTTTAAGGTACTACATGGGTACCATGGACACATACAAAGACAAAGACAAAGACACAGACACCAAGACCGAGAACAGAAATTTAAATAAGGCCAGATAAATAATGCTATTAACATTCTGTACTGTATATGTATCCAATAGAAAGGTAAAATGTGTTTAAATTGGTATTATCTCAGATTGCTGTTAATCTTAATTTAATCGCACATTTGGTCGTAAGGCAATGTCTTTTTTTATTGGAGGGGAACGACCGTAACGAACGAACGAACGTAAGAAGGTACCCGGCACCTTGGGTGAGCACACCGGGTTATGTGGGATTTGACCGCACTAAAACCCCCTCGGTGGTCTGCCTCTGCGCTTGGGGAGGACTCCGCAATCTTCAGTGGAACGCACCGGTGTCCTCCACGCGTCCATCCCATCTTTGAGAGAGCAGATCTCTCCTACACCTTCCGATGCTTACGGCGGCATGCGGCCACGCACACACCGCCGTCCTTCTCGAAAAAGATGCAGGAATAACGTAGAAGTGGTTAAAGATTTTGTTTAAAGCTGCATACTGCAAAAGGCATGATGACAGATTTTTAAATACCTTTCCTAATTGTAGGTACACATCTCCTAGTTTCGAAAAAAAGTTTATTTCAGCAATAAACTTAACTTTTAACGTAAATTAATGTTTTTTCTGCTATGTAATTTGAATTAAGCGCGAAAACGCTCGTAGGTGTCATGGCGTCGTTTTGCACGTCAAACTTCAAACAACACGATGACATTAACTGAGACGTGACGTCATTCCTTTTGATTGGCGTTTCAGATAACATGGCCGATCGCTGTATTTAATACTTTTATTTTATTGAAAATCTTATTAATCTTAATGTTTATTTTAAAACGGGAACATATTTTAGAACTTTTTTAGCCTATATTTTTCTGTAAAACCATTCATTCTGTGATTCTTTAATAGTGTCATCATGCCTAATGTGCAGTATAACAGTAGAATAATTCATGCTTCATTCATGAGTAAAACGTAACTTGAGTGCATAATGCAACTCTACACAAACATACAATGCTAGTGCTTCATAGATGCTGTATTTCAGTTTAGCAGAGTACAAATGAATTATTCAAAATTCCTCTCTATAATAATCCGCAACCTGAGCATAAATAGAAATATCCTACATACTTTAATAATAATACTTTATTAATGCAAAAGTACAATTTCAAATTAGGTAAGTATAGTTTACAATTTGCATGGTATAAATTTTATAATAATTGTAAAACAAAATACATTGTATCGTCAGTTGTCTAAACTGGGCGGAAAGCCTGTAATATAGACACCTGAACTCTCCCGAAACAGTATCTGATGTCATGTACATGTCGGGTTTGAACACGTATACGCTTGAGGTAAACAAGGAAATCAGTTTTACTTTTACCAGTATTACTTAAATGACCAAACTACCTCAAATCTTTGCGTTTTACTTTTAGCCACCCATTACCCTTCTCACACCCGACTGCGCCCGTTTGGCTTAGTTGCATAGATCGTTTGCATTCTAAGCTAATTGTCGGGCCATGTGCAGATTAAAAATTACTAAAATTAATTCCAATTGAAATTGAAGCGCGCATTGCCCGGCGGTTAGCGTAGAATGCAAGCGATCTATGGTAAGCGAGCTCGTTTGTGAGATGTGTGACCGCTAGTGGCAAAAAAATTCATGCGCGTTTTCGAGCTTCGGAGGGCACGTTAAGCCGTCGGTCCCGGTTGTTGTCGATAGATAACAGTCGTTAAACCTTGTCGTAGGCCTTATAGGCGATTTGAAAACATCCGACAGCTGGTTGTTCACTAACCTGCATCTCCATCAACCTGCATTGGAACAGCGTGGTGAAGTGAAGTGCACAGCAGTAGGACGTAAAAAGGGTTGCAGCCAAAACTCAAATTAGAAATGTATCTAGAATTAGAATATCTAGAATTTCAGTATCTCTGTATACACGATCTTTAGGTATAATATCAGGATCTACATACGTGTAACGTTTCACTGCGACATTTCACACTCGGCACAATTTAAATGAGCGGAACGTAATTTTGCTGCATCTACAATAATCTTCATGGATGCATTTCTTCAAAAGTACCAACATTAATATGGAAGAACAGAAGACACCATGTTTCTTGGTATTACAGTGCGAACGGGTTGGCTTAAGGTAGAAGACATTATACCTCTTGGTACAGTTTGAAGGGCAGTACTCTTTCCTTTAAGACTGTCATCTTCAGTGTAAGACTTTGTTTTCTAATACCTATTTATTTCACTGAGCCGAATAGCTTCTGATAAGCATAATTCGCGCAAGGCCTGGCTGCTGGAGTAGAACGCAAGCGATTTACGCAGTTAAGCCAATCAGGTACAGTCGGGTATGAGATGGGTGACTGCTAGTGGTAAAAACTTCATGCGCGTTTCTGTATTCTGGACTTACATTACGACATCTGCCCCAGTTTTTATCGATAGATACGAGTCGTTAAACTAGTCTGAGGTTTAGGCGGTTTCAAAAGATCCGACAGAAGGTTGGACACTAACCGGCAACTCCACCAAGCCGCATTTTAGCAGCGTAGAGTAAGCTCCATGCCTCTCCAATCATGGATAGAGACCCGTGCCCAGCAGAAGAACGCAAAAAGGGTTGTAGCTAAGCATAATACAAAAAAACGGCAAATTGTTTGTAAAGTAGGTTTACGATCGAGATGTCTACGTGATAACGTCCGCACGAGAAAATCTCCATTCGTTTGTATGCCGCTAGAGTGAGAGAGACGGAAGATCGGTCCACTCACTCGAACGCTATGCCAGCCTCCGCTCGTGAGGATTCCGCGTGACAAGTTTCACGGAATGACTGGCAGCGCTCGAGATGAGACGGGAGATCGGTCCGTCTCTCTCTCGTTATACCTGCGATCGCGCTCGTGAGGTTTTGGTGTGACACAAGTTTCTGAACATGTCACCCGACTAAAACGATTTTAAAGACGTTATCACGTCAAAAACGATTTGAAGTAGTCCATAATGATTTTCGTCAGTAAAGCAACATCATCCGACAGCTCCATAATTTTGGAGGCTGTCGAATTTAAATTCGACGAGCGTAAGCGGCCGTCAGAAATTGAGCAGCTCTCGTGTTCAATATAATGCCGCCCACAGCTACTATAGTTATTATAATTCTATAGGATTTTGTGGATAGCTATCAGCTCATGGAAACAGTTATATTTGTTGGAAAAAGTATATCGGGAGATTTGGTGGGAAGGGGCAAGAGGCATATAGTGTTCCTGTTTTATTTTTCATTTTGATAGTATATTTATACGATAGATTAATTACGCTCGGAATGTTCATATTCTGTCTTCGTTATACTGTGTATTGTTCAACTCTAACTCTCCCGACTATCTAAAGGAACGATTTAGCTGGATGCATTTTTCTCACACTTTCTTTCTCTTTCTGCTCCTACTTTCTCCTCTTCCTTCTATAACAACTCCTACACTGCAGTGGCTGTGCGGTTGTGGAACGATTTGCCGGTCGACATGCACGCTCATTGGAGTCGTTCAAAAATTTTGTGAATTCGAAGGACCACTTTTTATGCCTGTAGACACATTTGATTATTTTACTTCTTCTCTTACTTCTCCTATCAATTTTAAACTTTCCTCTCTTGTCTTACCATAATAATATCTTTAAACTTTGTTCATTTATTAATTGAGCGACTTTATGCACGATAACGAGTATTTTATTATATTGCCAGAAATTATTTATATACTATATATATATATATATATATATAGTATATAATATATATATACAATATAATCAATAGATACATAATATGTCTATACATATACATAAATATATATAATTTTGAAAAAAATATTTCTGTTTTTTCTGTAGGTTTAGCATAACTAGAACTGATATAAGAAACTCGAATGTTAATTTTCAGCGTTGAATACATAATATCTGAATAGTGTCAGTATCTCTACGTGTCACGTAACATCGCTGCATTTCATCCTTAGCATATTTCATATAACCAAAACGTAATGTTAGACAGCACGGATGTAGTTCATGTTAAACATAATAGAAATGTATTATTCGAAACAGTCCATAATGATCCGACATACGCATCCAATATGATTGTATGTCTACACGTCGAACATCATTTTCATCAGTGCAGCACTTAGAGCAATGACGATAGGAATGGTAATTTGATGGTCGTCAATGGCTTAGCCCCATTACGACTTTGTGAAAAATTCGGTGTGAATTTTTTTCGTACATTGAACCATTTTGTTTTCGTCGTTAGAAACGCACAAATTTTCAAAATATGAATAACGTTACTTTTTGTGTATTGACATCATCATTTTTATACATATAACGATACTGGTTTTTCTATTTTCTCTTTTTTATGACGACCCACATGGCGCAATGGTTACCATGCCGGACTGCAGGGTCCCGGGTTCGATTTCTGGCGAAGCAGAAATTTGAATGATGAGATGAGTTTAAATTTCTGTTCTCGGGTGTTTGTGCTTCTGTCTCTGTGTGTGTCCATGGTATCCACCATACAGGATACCCTGTGTATTATATACATACAGGATAACATAGACTCACACATCTACCCTACTGTGGAGCTATGAGTGTGAAACGTTGTTATTATTATTATTATGACTATTTTCCGAGAAGGGAAGGCTGGTTAGGCCAATTTATTGACAGTGCATGCTAGCTTTCGTTGTTGCTCTAAGTTTTGGCATCATCGAACGACAAGTCCCTCATTTCCAACGGTGTTAAGTTCATTTGAGGAGAACTGAATACATTGCTTCCTCAAAATTGACTACTTATCTTTATCAGTATAATGATGGTTTAAGATTTAATTGGGTAGCAGACTGGCTATCTATGGTACTCTGCTGGCAATCCATGGAGATAAAAGTGGTATTAACGGCATAAAATTATTGAAAGATTATCGATAAAATTGGGAGCAACGACTTAACGTGCCCTCGGCAGCACGGAAACGCGCATGAAATAATTTTGCTACCAGCGGTCATCCATCTCATATCCGTGTGCGCGTTTTACTTATTTGTCTTTTATGTTTAGCGTAACGCAAAAGAATAATTCAGAATGCCAGTCAAACATGAACACTGCATTTTCGTGAGTACAGCAACATCGACCAAGTTCATCATTTTGCCGCCGTCGAGTTTAAATCGACGAGCATTGTGCGGACCTCGCCTCGAAAATTGAGTAGCTATCGTATGAAATAATCCAGTTTCCATTCAAGTTTTAGCATTGCTGTAAAATATGCTGTTATTTTTTTTAAATCTCTATTCTCATAGAAACATAAGACAGAAAAGGTTGCATCACACGCAGTAACAATAAGGTTAAAAGAACATTGTATGTTAGTTAAGGTTAAATATAACATAATATAACTGCCAAAAGATTTATAACTGTGTTGCATCAAATTACCCATGTTATGTTTTGACGCAAATTGCTATGCAACTTGACATTCGGTACGAGCTTGATAATAGTTACGGCAAGGTGATAGCGCCGGTGATAAGGATGGTAAAATGTACGAACAACCGACCCTTAGTCCTAAAACCTATCTAATTTTACAATTATAATTAAACGTTTAGCATAACACAAATGAATAATTCAGAATGCCAGTCAAACATGAACACTGCATTTTCGTCAGTACAGCAACATCGACCAAGTTCATCATTTTGCCGCCGTCGAGTTTAAATCGACGAGCATTGTGCGGACCTCGCCTCGAAAATTGAGTAGCTATCGTATGAAATAATCCCGTCTCTATTCTAGTTCTGGCATCGCTGTGAAATTTACTGTCAATTGTTCTAAAAAATATTTCTATTCTTAAAACATACGACAGAAAAGGTAATACAGCACTTTGTGACTAAAATAGATTTCGAAAGAAAGTGTCAGTTTTCGTACATTTTAGCTACCGGTGCTAACTTTTACCTTGCCGTAAGTATTACGAAGTTTTTACCGAATGTCAAGTTGCGAATGACATTTTTCGCCAAAACATAACGAGAGTAAATTGGATTGGATTGGATTAAGTACATCATAATCCAGTTTTGATTTTTTTGACGGTTATATACCTAATTAACTTTAACCGACAAATAACCCTTAGTGTAGTGTTGCCGCAACCCAACCTTGGTCGTATAACTTATTACTTGGCTTTAGACTGATGTGTATGATTTTGGGGTCGAGGTCATGTTACCCCTCACCCCCCCTTCGGACCGCTCCTGACAAACAAACATAAGTCAAAAAGGCAATAAAGCACATCGTGAAATTACAGCTTAGATCCGCTTTATGAACTTAAAATAAAATAAATTTTGAAAGAAAAGTCCTGAAATCCACCTTCATCAATCTACATAATTTTTATTTTTATTTCTTATATCAATGATGTTACAAAAACAAGTCAAAAAGATTTAGACGCGTTACAGCTGCCGAAAAAGTCTACGAGTGAATTTTAATGCAAATTTCGGGCCGTACGGGGGGGGGGGGGGGACAGAGTTGTCGAACGAAACTACGTGTTCTTTTAATGTCTTTGTTTTTCATAGTAGTAGCTTATATTAAAACGTAGTAATATATAAGTACTTGTTTATTAGTAGAGCACAATACAATTCCTCTGAGCTAGAAATGCAAATGGTATTAATACTTACCCGGTGGAAAAATGCAAATTTCACCACCATAAACAAGTTGCATAATTTTAGTCAGTTTATTACTAAAACGCTGTCTAATTTTGGTTTCCGCTTGTCTAGTTTAAATTTGGTTAGCATTATGTGAGCCTCTTCATCACGAACATGTAAACTGAGCAGCTCTACTGAAGTTTAATGCCTCTCATTTTAATGGGCATTATGGGCATGTTCAATCATATTTCATGAACTTATGAAAAAATTAAGTCCAGACATTAGCGTCAATTTTTTTTATTTGAATGGAGTAGCAGACGAGCATACAGGCTACGTGGTGTTAAGTGGTCGCTGCAGCCCATGGAAATCTACACACAACCTTTTTTTTTTTTTTTTTTTTAAGTAGGGAATGCTATTACGCACCTTCTCGACCTCTGTCGAGGGGACAGAGGGAGGTGTGTGGGACTCCCCCCTGCCGTTACGAGGCAGGGGTATACCCACTAAACCCTACTGCGCTCCTCCATCGCCATCGTGACGATGTCGTGGGAAATCGGCAGAGCCTTTGCTTCCACAACATCGTCGGCGACTGCCTGCCTATCTTGGCAGGCCCTACACGCTCCCCTTATGGGGAGGCTACAGGAATGACCGGGAGCGCCGGGTTATTCCTGTCCATCAGTGATGGCCTGTGCAATGCAGGTGGAGGCACCCCCGTACCTCCAACCTGCAGGCCACCACCGGGGGGAGGGAGAGAACGGTCGTATTGCCGTCTTCTCCTTCCCCTTCTACGTTTGCGGAGCGGGGGTTGGGACGGATCGTCCTCTCGCTCCCGCTCCGCCGCCTCCTTATGCGAGATGACTTCCTGGCAGAAGGAGGCAACGGCTTTCCAGCCTCTTTCGCTTCCGAGCATGGCCCTAACGATGCTCGGCAGCGAAAGGTCCCGGCCGACAATGGTGCACAAGACTCGGCGCTGCTCCTCCCAGCCCCGGCAACTTTCAAGGCTGTGCTGCGCCGAGTCTTCCGCCGCGCCGCAATGGTGGCACGACGGGGACTCCTCCCTTCCGATTCGGTGCAGGTAATTGCCGAAACATCCGTGTCCGGAAAATACCTGCACCAGGCGGAAGGTGAGGAACCCATGCGGCCGCTCCTCCCACGCCTCGATCACAGGACCGAGGATCTACACACAACCTCAAGCAAGCATAGGTAAGTCTTGTCTGAGGTTGTATGCAGTTGCGCTGCTACTCCGGGAGCTGGTGGTCGCCTCATGTAAGTGTGGCCGACAACTGCACCTTTTCACCGAAACACAATATAATTGGTTCACGGCAGAAGTGGGTGCAGCGGTGGTACTTCCCCGGGCGAACCATAGTTGACGTGCTTCACCATCCACTATAGGTAGCCTGTAAATTTTTTACCAGTTGCCATCACACATGTGAGAGATATTTCTCTCGGGTATTCCTGGAAAGTCGTACGAAATTTCTTTGACACAAAACACAATAGATAACTAAATTCAATGCAGTACACTATTACGTACTATTATCTACCAATGATAGCGGCCGCCCGCGACTTCGTCGGCGTGAACTTTAGTTTTCTGCTCCTATAATAATAATAATAATTCTTTATTTCAGGCTAATTTTGCCTATAGCCTTCCTCAATAAATTAACTATTTAACACAAAAATATTTTTTAATTCGACCTAGTAGTTCCTGAGATTAGCGCGTTTAAATTAACCTTAGATCATCAAGGTATGACACCCGTCAGAGGCAGGCGCGGTCGCAGCCTTCATCATGTGTGACAAAATTAAAATGTATGCGTTCTTTCCCCCGCACCAGATTTGGCACAAAAATTATGTATCGAAGCGAGGCGCTATGCCCTCTCTACGGTGAGTCAGTACCTTTGATGCTCTAAGAAACTAACAGACAAACAAACAAACTCTTCAGCTTTATATTATTAGTATAGATAAGTGGCCAAACCAGAGTTGGAAGTTTTTAAACTCCCATGTTTTTGACATTGTTTAGCGATATATTGAGGTTTATCGAAACAAGTATATATCGAGTTTTATCGAAAAAAGTATCTTTCGAACAGAAGATACCAACATGTCTTTCGAAGTATGGACATCCGTATCTTGCTACCGGCCACGCTCATTTCGTTTAGCTGTAACGATGACTTGTTTCTATATATTATCAGAATGTTTTTTGCGGATGATATCCACCATTCACTTACGGGTCGTTGCCGAATAGAACATTTCCGGACAGCTCGTTAGGTTAGAATGCGATGTGAGTGAACTCAGAAACTTTATATCCTCGTAATGTAGACACAATTATTGTGTTGCCCTCACAATGAAGGGGTATCCATACTGGATTTTCTCTGGTATGAAATAGGAAATGGACGCTTGAAATGGACTTTGAGTGCGCTGTGATTGATAGGTACAAGTTTATATCCCAGTAAAATGTATTGAACGTTAATTTTTATGCGGGTTGATTGTGAAATGTATTTTTTAATACAGTTGCTCAAAAAGTGACGTATTGCAGGGACGTATAGCGTTCGGGAAGTGGGCTTTTTCTTTACCTTTTCCGCACTCGTGCTTTCTCTTTCCCAACTGTCAAAACAATGTCTATTAAAAAGAAAAAAACCAACCACGAAGTTTTAGAAGTTTTTATGATTCATGCAAATATTTCTAAAAAGAAGCTACTAATTTGTTTCAATATCAGATTTAATGATTTGATTCAATGAGTTAGTTTAGGTTTCATTTCATTTCATCTCATTAACATTTTCATTTCATATCAATAAAAAAAATCTACTGAAGACTTGGCTGTATGGGCAGTATGGGCCCTTTGCCTACCCAGAATATGAAGAAAACAAAAAAAAAAAACTCTGCATATAGGCACAAGGCAGGTGCTCCCTGTATTGTGATATAGGTATTCATTTACGGTTGGCGCCATTTTTCAAAAATGTTCTTTGCGAGTTTTTATTATTTTATTAAATTGCTTCATTTTTTCGCAACTGTATTAAAAATAGTTGTTCAGTACACGTGCGGAACCGTCATTAGAAGGAGTTCCGACTATCAACCCTCACCTTCGGCTGCGCCTCGGCTCGGGTAGACATTTGTCGGAACTCCTTGCAATGACAGCCTTTCCGCACTTGTAATGAAATATACTATGTACTTTCAAATTTTTTATGATACTGTTTTCGGTAATAATTGTCATATTAATAAATTGTTTACTATTTATCTTTTGTCATATTTGGCATAAATTACACAAGCTTATTATATGGTTGCAACCCTTTTTAGGTTCCACTGCTAGGCATGGCTCTTTCGCCATTATTATTGGAGAGGCCTGGAACATACTCCACTACGCTGCACCAATGAGTTGGTTGAGATGCGGGTTAGAGGTTTTAAACCGTCCTTAAGGCCTCCTACAAAGCTTAACGACTGCTATCTATCGATAACAACAGGTACCAACGGCTTAACGTGTCCTCCAAAGCACGGTAAGGTGCTTGAAATTTTGCGAGTATCGGTCACCCATCTCACACCCAACTGCGTCCGTTTTGCTTAAGTGAATAGGTTACTTGCGTTATTTGTTTTGATTAAAGATACGAATTTTTTTTCAACCTTCTTTTTTTATGTCCCACTGCTGGTCTCCTTCTCACAAGTGAGAGGGATTTAGGCCATAGTCCACCACGCTGGCCAAGTGCGGATTGGTGGACGTCATGCTTTCGAGAAATTATGAATTTTTCCCAGGCATGCACGGCGATGAAGAACATCGTAATCAATTTACGATATTTTCCATCACCGTGGAGCAGCGATAAATGCGCACATTACAAATTTCTTTGTCAGAGGTGCGCGCCGAGGATTTGAACCCGGGATCGGTCGCGTAGAAGACCGCGGCTTTTACCACTCGGCCATCGCTACTCACTCGGCCATCGCTGCTCGAATAAGTAAAAAGATACGAATAAGTAAAATATATTCGTGGATGATAACGGAACAACGCATTCTCGCCTACGGGAATTTGTTTAATACTGGTGATTTCCGACCACGCTCGTTACCCTTTGAGTGCGGTGCAATTGATACAAGTTTATATCCCAGGAAAATGTATTGAACGTTAATTTTTATGCGGGTTGGTTGTGAAATTTATTATTTATTTGACTTTCAATTTCTATGATAGCTATCACATTTTTTGAAGTAAAAACTTCTTTAGCAACGTTGAGCACTTTTGTGGGATGGGTAAAAACTGTGAAACTCGCGTCAGGTCACGTGTGCTGATCGAAAATTTCGTAAGATAGTAGAGGAGACGTGGAAGATCGACATTCACCGATCTGATAATTCGATGAGACATATTTTTTTTATTTAAATGAAGTAGCAGCAATTAGAATAAGTATGTATGAAGGCTTTATTATTGTTGACCTAACCAATGTTTAAGCTATTATGTTTGAAGGCTATTAAACATGGCCACCAGGCCCGATAATGTCATTTTAATCTAAAAATGGCCGCAAGAATACACAAAAAAAAAAAAAAAACGCAATATGGTTTTGATTGAGTCTCTAGTTCCGCAGTGAGTCCACGGCCAAGTCATTCGGCCAAGCAAGCTTTAATTCAATGAAAGAAATTTTTATAGAGTTCTTTCAAATCGACATTGTAATTTCTTTGAACGTCTGATTGGCGGATGGCGTTTGACGACTATATTTTTAAAACTCTCCAATAGATGTCAGGAAGAGTCGTATTTTTTAGATTATATTTAAATTGATTATCGCAGAAAGTATTTTTTTATAATTTAAAGTTTCTAAAAATAAAACCTACTTGGATGGAATCATCACCCCCCAAACCAGGGTACTAAATTTCATTAAAAATGTAAAAAAAATATTTAGGTACGAGTACGTACAAGAATTGCTGGTTTAAAGGTATTAAATACATTGTTTATTTTATTTCCTAATGACCTTTATACGAACATTATAAAGTACTGCTATTTTCCACTCGGCAGAGCCATATTTTTCGTTTGGAACCAATTTATTGCTCTATAATTATTTCCGTCTATTTGTTTGTGCGCAATAAGTTCGAATTATTAAGATGTAAAATAAATACGACGGATGACGGTCGCGTATCCATTATTTACTTCTTGATACCCTCAATCAAGTCGGTTGCAGTTAGTTCTTGATTCATGTGTGTGCGTGAGGGATCGGTGAAATATTCATAAGACAGAGCTCGGTTCCAAATAATCGGTTAGAAATGGCATCATAAATTAGTACAAATTGGAAAGTATGATATATGGGCATAATGACAGATTTTCAAATACCTTTCCTTATTGTAGGTACACGTCTCCTAGTTTCGAAAAAAAGTTTATTTCAGCAATACACTTAACTTTCAACGTAAATTAATGTATTTTCTGCTATGTAATTTGAATTAAGCGCGAAAACGCTCATAGGTGTCATGGCGTCGGCTTGCTCGTCAAACTTCAAGCAACACGATGACGTATACTGAGAAGTGACGTCATTCCTTTTGATTGGCGTTTCAGATAACATGGCCGATTGCTGTATTTAATACTTTTATTTTATTGAAAATCTTATTAATCTTAATGTTTATATAAAACGGAATCATATTTTAGAACTTTTTTAGCATATTTGCCTATTTATGATGATATTTCTAACCGATTATTTGGAACCGATTCGAATGATTAAGCTGTAAAAACGATAGATACCGATAGTGTATTCATAATTCGAGTCAGTTGCAGCGAGTTCTTCATTGATGTACGAGTATGCAGTAGGGGACGGATGAAATAAATTATGGGGCAGTCCTAAACTATGACGGGTTTGTCGTTGTGATAAATGGATAGAGTTCAGTATTTTTTGCTTCCTTACAATCATATAGTCATTATTTAATAATAAGCAAAACAATATGTTATATCATATTAATATACTGTATTCTTATGGTACATGAACAAGAGATTGGTAAAATGACAGTAGCTTTAATAATAAAAACGCTTTAATAATATCTGTACTATCTACATAATCCACCTGTATCTGTGGAGTATCCATATAGTTCATAGTCCAATCTATACTAATATTATAAAGAGGAAAGATTTGTATTTTTGTATGTTTGTATGTTTGTAATGAATAAACTCAAAAACTACTGTTCCGATTTCAAAAAATCTTTCACCATTAGAACGCTACATTCACCCTGAGTAACATAGGCTTTTTACCGCGGGAAAATGCTTCATTCCTACGTGAAAACGGGTAATAGAGTCAACGCGGTAAAAGCAACTGGCTAAACGCCTATGATTTTAATATAGCAATGAAGCCTGGAATAGCACATAGGCTATTTTTTATCCTGCGGGGACCCATTAAATGAGTCCACGACTAGTTATTGATAAAAAGATCGTCATGTTACGTCACGACACGTCAACATTTATAAATACACAGGCAGTTACAAATTAATTTTTTATATTAAATTTAAAATTCGAAGTTAGAATGATTTAATTATTGAATTGATTCACTTCGGTGATAATAAATTGCAGTCAGGTAGATATTATCTCATATTTTTGCTTCATTTACCACTCGCCTGTTAGATTCCACGACAGAGCCTAGTATGGCCGATTTGATCCGATTTATGACGCTATTTTCGACCGCTTATTTGTCTTGGAATCCGTTCGAATGATTAATCTGTGGAACCGATAGATACCCATATATTTAAAAGATGTAATGTTTTATAACCAGTAATTTGTTTATTTTCTTTTTGTAAATGCTTTGGGGTACGGATGAAATATTGATATAGGAATCTTCTTCAGAACGATTCTTTATGTATTGGAAGATAATGAAATTGAAAGGTGTGCCAATGCATTTTATGTTTATAGATAGAACGCAAGTTAGATTTATTTAACTTAGAAGCCATTTAAAAATTTAAGCATTTTCATTTTACATTTAATAGCAAATACGATCCATGACAGTGCCATACTTGCCAATTTAAAACCTATTTAAGTTGTGATTTCCACTTTAACTACTAAGCTATGAAAGAAATTGACTGCTTCCTTTACTACTTAAATAATCCATTATGTTTTTTTATATTCTCTATGAAACTTTTTATAAAAAATATGAGCTGTGGTCTCCAACATCAAGCGTTCCGAAGTTCAAACCCCGGCGCGTACCTCTGACAAAGAAATTCGTTATGATCGTATTTATAGACGCTGTACAGTGTAGTGAAATAAAAGGGAGTTTAGGGATAAATTGGGTTTATTTAATAACCTAGTGGTTACAGAAAATATACTACACTAAGCGTATAACTAATTTTAAAACTAGCACACTTAATGTCCCTAAGACACTCGCGGAACGATAGTAAGATTATTAGAAGGTACCTCCTTTAGTGGATGGTCCAGTGCACGTCCAGAATCTTCAGTTCTTTATTAGAATAGAATTCCACATTCGACAAATCCAGGCAATATTGTAGATATCACCAAGAGTCCAGTATCCGCTCGCATAGGTAGGTATAGGTAGTATAAAGTTAGATAGGTTTAGATTACTTTCACTTGAAAATACTTCCAGAAAGACTAGCAGGATATGTTATTGAACCAAGAGAAGGAACTCAAAGAAATAACCAGAAAGCAGAGAACAGAGAACCTCGTGTTCGGCCGTCCGGCCCTTATATATCAAAATCATTCAAATTTGAATTTACTTCTTCCATGGATTTCTTTTCTGCATATTCTTACATTCGACCAGCAGGTTATCCAAAGAGTTTCCAGTACCCATAATTTTAGCGAGTGTCGTAAATTAATTTTAAATGATAAATAATACAAAACTAAATTAGACAAATATTATATAATTTTATTATTTGAAAATAACAACTTAAAATTATAATATAAAAAACATGAATCAGCCAAAGACAATAATCTATGAAATTAAATAAGAAACATAAATGACAGACAAGACAATTTTGATAGGTAAACAAACATTGTATTAAAGTAATGAAGAAATAAGAAAGGAAAAGTAAATATAATAATAGAACAAAAGGATATAAGTTATAAAAAATGATAATGGAAGTGAATGAAGTAAGTAATAACATGTAGTGTATTAATAACACTACATATTTCCCCCACCCAAGTTAAAATTTTTTGGCTGTCACAAAAAATTTTGAGGTTGAAAACAATAGTGAATACCTTACGCAATCATACATCATGATAATACTTCTCTACCATACATCTATCATTCAAAAGAAGGGGCTAGGGTTCACATTCAATGACTCCTACTCCAAAGGTAACACTAGATACATGACATAGGCTTATTTTTAGTGAGTTGTCGTCCGCTCACGTAGAAAACCCAGTGACAAAGGCTTATTTAAAGAGTTGTCGGCCGCTCTAATAGAAAACCCCACGACAAAGGCTTATTTTTAGTGAGTTGTCAACCGCTCACAACACAGGCTTATTTTTAGTGAGTTGTTAGCCGCTCACGACAGAGGCTTATTATTAGAGAGTTGTCAGCCGCTCTCATAAGAAAATCCCCAAACAGCGATAAGACGCTGAAGCCCACAAGGCAGAAGGCTTAGAGCACCCACAAAAGTAAATAAGAGCGTTTAGAGCGCCCTTAAAGCAAAGTAGGAGCGTTTAGAGCGCCCATAAAGTAAGTATAAGCGTTTAGAGCGCCTATATAGGAAATAAGAACGTTTAGAGCGTCCTTATAGGAAGTAGGAGCGCTTAGAGCGCCCATAAAGTAAAAAAGAGAGGCTAAAAGTGCCCACAAGAAAGTAAAAAATTAGGAACTAAATCTAGTCATTTAGTTCAATAATAAAAATTAGTTTTTTTAAATTCCAGGAAAGAAGAAAAAGTTAGTTACCCCAGCAAAGCCAAAAGATTGAAGTTAATGAATGATGAAAATATAAAACAAATTGGAATAAAAAAATCACAATAAGTATAAAAAATAGACGAATAAAAAACATAAAATGGTTCTTTTATTGTAGAGTAGTAGTAGAGGTAGAAGTTAAGTACAGTTATAGTTAGGTACAACAATCATAGTAAAATTGTAACCACAAGATAAAAAATAAACCCTCTGAGGTAGATCTCAGGGTCGTTAGAGCACTACAATAAATTAAGATAGAAGAGAGAAAGTAAGAGGTACAGAGTAAATGTATAATGTTGAGTAGATGATATAAGTTCCCAACCCAAATCAACTGACTCAAAGAATGAGTAGAGATCTGGACGTCAGCGTATTCCACTGAGTAGGAATATATATACATAAACTATAATAATAAAATATAATTCCCGACCCAAACTTACTCGAGGAAGTCTGGACGTCAGCGTATTCCACTGAGTAGGAATTAATATATACATATATAAGAATACTTGTATTGTATAGTGTAAACTCAAGAGAAGTTAATAGAAATCTGCCAAAATGTTGAGCCAAAGATAATTACGTGTACACATATACTTGAGGAAGTATAGTTTTAGAATTTAGAAAAGAAATTTAGTAATAATTTTCGTTGGGCGCCAATTGTAGTGAAATAAAAGGGAGTTTAGGGATAAATTGGGTTTATTTAATAACCTAGTGGTTACAGAAAATATACTACACTAAGCGTATAACTAATTTTAAAACTAGCACACTTAATGTCCCTAAGACACTCGCGGAACGATAGTAAGATTATTAGAAGGTACCTCCTTTAGTGGATGGTCCAGTGCACGTCCAGAATCTTCAGTTCTTTATTAGAATAGAATTCCACATTCGACAAATCCAGGCAATATTGTAGATATCACCAAGAGTCCAGTATCCGCTCGCATAGGTAGGTATAGGTAGTATAAAGTTAGATAGGTTTAGATTACTTTCACTTGAAAATACTTCCAGAAAGACTAGCAGGATATGTTATTGAACCAAGAGAAGGAACTCAAAGAAATAACCAGAAAGCAGAGAACAGAGAACCTCGTGTTCGGCCGTCCGGCCCTTATATATCAAAATCATTCAAATTTGAATTTACTTCTTCCATGGATTTCCTTTCTGCATATTCTTACATTCGACCAGCAGGTTATCCAAAGAGTTTCCAGTACCCATAATTTTAGCGAGTGTCGTAAATTAATTTTAAATGATAAATAATACAAAACTAAATTAGACAAATATTATATAATTTTATTATTTGAAAATAACAACTTAAAATTATAATATAAAAAACATGAATCAGCCAAAGACAATAATCTATGAAATTAAATAAGAAACATAAATGACAGACAAGACAATTTTGATAGGTAAACAAACATTGTATTAAAGTAATGAAGAAATAAGAAAGGAAAAGTAAATATAATAATAGAACAAAAGGATATAAGTTATAAAAAATGATAATGGAAGTGAATGAAGTAAGTAATAACATGTAGTGTATTAATAACACTACAACAGTGAGGGAAAAACATTGTAATATCTTAGAATAAAGTTCGCCGCCCAAATTGAAGCATGTTGATTGGTGCCATTAATGGCACCAAACGCCGGGCCGCTCCGTAAGAATTAAGGTTAAATTTTATCACAAAACTTTTTAAAAACAAAGAAATCTTATTTTATTAGATTTCTTTGACTTTCACTTTTCACAGTGTTTTAAATATTTTGTAGTATTTTATAGTTAATTTGGTCAAAATAAAAATATTTTGTTTGTCAGATGTGACAACTGTAGGAATCTATTTAGTGCTTCAAATTTTGACAGCGCGCTTGTATGAAGACTGACGTTATTATTCTAAGTGTATATTACACTTAGATACGATACTATCCGTCACCACGTATCCAAGAGTTACTCATAATTTCTCGAAGGTCAGCGTGGTGGGCTCTAAATTCCTCTTTTTCGAGTGCCACCTGTGCCAAGCAATGAGACATAAAATGGGTTAAAAAAATAACGTTTTACGAAAAATATGAAAGCATCTTCCAAAGTTCAGCTCCATTTGCCACTCAGCAGTTTGGTTCTACGACAGAGCCATACTTACCGATTTGAACCGATTTATGTCGGCATTTCAGATCGTTTATTTGTCCGGGAACCGGTACGAGCGATAAAGCTGTAGAAAACGATGGGTGTCAATTTTTTCTTCATTCTTCGCTCCTTAAAAAGCCTATTCCGCCTGTTTTTGCCAGTTAGTGGTTCTCGTAGGAAGGGATGGAAGAGGTTATGACAGTATAAGTATCCTTTCTATAGTGACAAATTGATAATGGAAATTGACAGTTGTCCTTAAAAAGTTGTGGTATGTATTTTTTCGTTAGATCTTGTGCATATTAAATCAATTAAGTATATCAGTACCTGGATGCCCGAGCTTTAATTTAATAAGTTTTTTTTCACTAAAGAAGGAAATTAAGAAAGGGAAAAAATTATCGGACTGGAGACTCGAACCAGGGTCTTTTTGTTTCGGGACCGCCCAATTTCCCACCTAAGCTATTATATTCTTGTAGATGTTTGCGAAATTTGCCTTTTTCTTTACTAATGATATTGTAATTCAGTGTCTGAAAACACCAATAAAATGACGTTTTCTTAAAATGAAACCTAGCTAATTCTATTTGTCGCCACCCTCTGCATACAAAATTTAATGAAAATCGTTGAAGCCGTTTCCGAAATACAGATTATATGTATAGTTAGGTATGTACAAGAATTGCTTGTTTAAATATATTACGATAGAGCTATAGTTTTAAACCGATTTATGATGCCATTTTCGACCGTTTATTCGGTTTCTGGCCAGAACGGTTTCTGGCCAGAAACCGATTCGGCATAAATTTTTCTTCATTATTTGCTCCTTATAAACCTATTTCGGTCGTTTTCAGCCAGTTTCCGATTCCTTTAGGAGAGTAGGGACACGAATGAAATATTGATTTCAAGGCCATAAAACGAGAAGGATGCTTTTCTTGGTGGTAGATTTATAACGGACGTTGACAGTCGCATCTTTAATGGTCGTATTTTATGAAATGAAATGAAATGAAATGAAATGAAATGAAATGAAATGAAATGAAATGAAATGAAAATACTTTATTGTTGACTGTTTACATACATACAGTTAGATGTTTAAAATTATTATAAGAGTTTAAACAGTCTACCATGCTCTGGCATACAATATTATATTACTAATTAAAATTAAATAGCTAAGTAGTCAAATAGTTTTATTTTAAGATCCGCTAAGAATATTCTTAACGGATCATCGGCTTTTGATGCCTACCCACCACTGGGTCAATGAGAGAAAAAAAGCCGGCGGAAAAAAAACTCTCAGGCATTGTTTAGAGTTAATATTTTACGCGGAAGCTCCCCAAACCATTTTAATGCACGTCATCAAAAAATTCGTTTATACTATAGTATACTTTTTTTATAAGCCATTGCTTTAGTTCTCTTTTAAATTTATTACCTGATAATTGTTTGAAATGTATGGGTAATTTATTGAATATTCTAATAGCAAATATGTATGTACTATTTTTGAAAATCTGACATTTCACTCGAGGTAAATATAAAGCGTCACTATCTTTCTGCCTCGTGGGTACATCTCTTATGCGCATGTTTATTTGCTTTTCAAATGAATTTATGTTATTAAAAACGAAAGTACAAATCTCCAATATGTATATACTAGTTAATGTAAGAAATTTCTCTTCGGAAAACAATGAGCGAATAGATTCATCGCTCGCTTTACCATACATTATTCTAAGACTGCGTTTTTGCAATATAAATGTTCTACTAACATTGACAGAGTTTCCCCAGTATATAATGCCATAAGTTAGAAGGGGGTAAATATTTGCATAATAAAAACTTTTAGCTACTTCAAGAGTTGACGCATCCACTAATACTGAAAGCGCATAACAATTGGCAGATATTTTATTATTAATGTTATCAATGTGACTTTTCCAGTTTAAGTAAGTATCTAAGGACACTCCTAGGAAATTAGTTTGTTCTACTTCTTCTATTTCAACTGAATCTAGTTGTATATTTAGATTTTCTAAATTCTGTTTATAATTTTTAAATTGCATAATTTTAGTTTTGTTTAAATTTACCGTGAGGTTCATTGTGTCTAGCCAAGTTTTTATAGTTAATAGTGTACTTCTTATTTCATGCCTATAATCCTCAACTGAAATACTATCGTTGTAAAATAAAATTGTTGCATCATCAGCGAACATTACACATGGGTATTTAGCTATGGCGGGTAGTTCATTTATATACATCAAAAATAATAGTGGACCAAGAACACTACCTTGAGGGACACCGATTTTACAAATTGCGAATTTTGATTGTACCTCTTCTAATGTACTGTTCAATTTGTTAAATGTTGTTAGTACCGTCGCTTGCTTTCTATTATTTAGGTAAGATTGTAATAACTTGTATGCAATACCGCGAACACCTATTCTTTCCAATTGTCGTAAAAGTATGTTATGCACAACACAGTCAAACGCCCTGGTCATATCAACAAACAGAGCAGCACATTTTACTTTATTATTAATATTAGTCCAAACCTGTTTAAGCATCCTGTAAATAGCGCAAGAGGTGGATCTATTTTGCCTGAATCCAAATTGAAAATCACTAAGTATGTTATTTTTGTTCATATAGTTAACTAGTCTACTAAAAATTACTTTTTCGAAAATTTTTGAGAAGCTAGGCAATAACGCTATTGGTCTGTAATTATTAATTATATCTTTAGGACCTTTTTTGTGAAGGGGTTTAATTAAAGTAACCTTAAGATCATCTGGAAAGCTACCGGTTTCCAGCATTATGTTGATAATATACACGAGAGGTTTGACAATTTCATTTATACAAGACTTAATTACTTGTGTGGAGATACCATCATAACCACAACTTTTTTTATTTTTTAGTTGCTTAACTATAGTAATTACTTCCCATTCATCAACAGGTTTTAGATACATACTTTTACAAGAACTATCAAACTGAGGGACATATGTATCTACAAATGAGTTATTAATATTTTGAGTTATGTAGAGATTATTGAACTGCTCTACTATCTCTGAAGCGTCCGTAATTTTTAATGTACCGATTTTTATATCTTTTATTGTTTCTCTTAGTTGGTTGCATGGTTTGGTTAAGTATTTAATGAGTCCCCATGTAGCTTTAGTTTTATTAGAGCTATTACTTAAGTATCTAGAATTAGACAGCCTTTTAGAATATCTTATTACAGATTTTAAAATTTTTTTATATGATTTATAGTAAGACTCAGACCTACTCGACCTATTCTTTATTAAGTTCAAATAAAGCTGTCTCTTTTTCTTACTTGACCTTCTAATGCCTTTTGATTTCCAATTAGACTTTTTAGAAACAGTCACCCTTACCCTTTTAATCGGTATGCAACAATCAAATATGGTTTTAAAAATATTAAGAAACGTCATGTAGGCGGCGCTCGCTTCTGTTTTTTTATATACTTCTGCAAAACTAACTTGAGACATGTACTTTAATAAAATAGGCAAATTTTTATCTACTTCCCTTTTGTACACGTACCAATGTTTTATATCAAAGTTTAATTTACATGGGATTTTTATGACCTGTCCTGAGTGATCTGATAATCCATTGTGTAATACTTGTGTTGTAAAGGACTTTAGATTAGTTATTATATTGTCAATGCATGTTTGAGAATGGCAAGTTACCCGTGTTGGCTCTGTTATAGTAAAATGCATTTTGTAGGTGTTTAACAACTCCACAAACTCTTTGGTGCTACTGCTTTCACTTAACAAGTCTATATTAAAGTCACCTAGAAGTACAATTTTATTCCTAAATTTTCGAGATTTCCTAGTAAGTTTTTGCAAAATTATGTCGAGTTTATAGAAAAACAACTGGATATTACTCTTAGGAGGTCTATACATACATATTATCGTGTACTCGAGATCAGGTAAATAAATTCCACAGCATTCAAAACTCCTCTCTATTGACATTTCCACAAGCCAATCTAATTTATTATAATTCAAAGATTTTTTAATATAAATACAAGTACCACCTCCTTTTGAGTTCTTCCTTGAGAAATGTGATGCTAAATTAAATTCTTGTAATTGTATACTTTGTGACTCTAATTCCCTAAAGTAACTTTCAGTAAAGCAGAGGACGTCAACTTTAAAATTTAAATTATATAGGTAAAGGTCAACATCGTCCTTTTTTGCTTTAATACTTTGTATATTTTGGTGAAGTATGGTAATATTACTTTTTAAGAAAAAACTGCGAATTAGGTATATCATCTGTCTGTATACCAATATCTTTACAACTCATAATTATTTCATTACAAGTTTGTGTAGAGGTATTTTTCTTTTTGAAATTAATGATATTTTTGCGATAACTATCATATTTAAATCTATATTGTAAACGCAATATGTCTCTCAAAATATTTCTAGCTAAATCAACTAGGTGACGCCTCGAGTAATAACGTAAATAATTTTGATCTTGAGAGTATCTAGTAAATGTAACCCACTTAAATTGCGTTGATAAATGTACATACATATCTGTTATTTTTTTAACATTCAAATTGAAGTTGTTGGCTGTTTGACAGAGGATTACATTAGTGTTATCTAAGTTTTGCAGATAATAATAAAGATTCGAATATAAACAGTTGGGAGATATGTCGTTTGAGCCACCGATTATTATTATATAGTCTGATTTTGTGAAATTTTTACAGCTGTCTAAAACCGATGACAATAATTGTTTGACTCTTGCACCTGGCATAGTAGTTGAGGTTACTAAATACTGTGACCCTAACAGAGATTGCAATATTTTAAACATCCCTTTTCCTTCGTCATCGGCTAATATTAGTACTTTATTTTGACGTGTAATTGGAGCATTTGGAATAGTATTTTCTTGTATTTTTTGGTTAGTATCTTTATTTTGAGAAACTGTTTTTAAAGAATTGCATTTAGGGCTTTTAATTTTTTCCGGTTGTAATTTTTTAGATTGCTTTTTAGTACTATTACTGCTAGTGCTAGGTTTATCTTTTGAAACTAATTGTACTGTTTGTATTTTTCTAATGCTACTGGAACCTTCCTCGAATTCTAGTTTTTTTACGCTACAGCTATTATTCGTACTGCTTATGTTACGCATAGGTTTGGGTTTGGGTTGCTTTTGTTTTGGGGTATTTTTAGTATTATTATTATTTTTTGCTTTCGTCGACAATGGCGTAATATTATTTGACAAACCGATTTTTTTATAGTTTTCAATTGTTTTTTTACATTGTGAAACCTCTTTTTGTAAGTTTGTATTTTCTATGTTTAATTTGTCAATTTCCGAATGGGCTATTTGCAATTCTAATATTAAACTTTCGTTTTTTAATTTTAATTCAACTATGGTATCGCATTCGTTGCTAACTTCCGGTAAACTTTTCGCGGTGCTATTAAAGTAACTTGTCTGATCTAAATCTGAAATATCATCCTCAATAACAATGGATACGTCCGCGCAGGACCGCGCCTTATTACGTCTACTAGTAACGAATTCCATGTTCATCTATATCTAAATAAAATAAAAGATTAATACAAGTAAAAAGAGAAAATTAATGACAAATTGTATCTATTATTCTATTTACACAGAGTGACTTTACAACGTATTGCTATTTTTATGTGACAGGGGTTTTCTTCACAATACTTAAAAGATTTTAAGCTACGCAAATTTGCTATTTGATTATTACAGGCGCACGAGCGCTTAGCCGCTTACGATACGTTTATCACGATACGTTTGTCTCGATACGTTTAGTGAGGTTATTATTCATCCACCCTCGAGTTAAGAAAAGAAATGGATAAATTGCACTTTCACAAATGTTTGTTTTGAATGTTTTGTTAATTTAACCAAAAGTTCGTACACATAACAATGTTTAGTTCCAGTTCTTCTAACACAAATCACAAAATTATAATATACTAAAGTTCACGATCACGATTGATTGCACTTGTCAATACCGATTTTTAAACGCAGGATTTTTATACTTTATACGCAATTGCCGCACTAGATAACGATATGTCACGTAATTTAGGTACTTAATTACAATTTTATTACACAGGAAAACACGAAAACTAATTACAAATAATTTAAATACGAGAATAATTACGGAGCTAATCTTTCTAAGTTGACAGTCAGCTGTCATTTCCTCATGTTTTGTGAGATTGAATTCATGTTTGATCAATTGAATTTATAAAGCCTTGGGACATTAGAGATAATTATAAAAAGTGATACTTTTTCTTCAGTTTTGCATTTTGCGAAATCTATCTTCTATTATTTAAGGAAATGATAATATAAAATTTTCATGAGTAGGTATTTTTATTCAGGGACCAAGAACGTTCAAAAGATCCACGTTCGTGATTGTTGTTCTTATCACACCAAGCGGGTGGTACAGTACAGCCATGACATTAGAATTAGGTAAACATTAGAAGTACGACATTAGAAGATTAGAAGATGATATTAGAAGTAGGTACACAGAGTTATATGTATAACATTTTCGTTGACAACAGACAACGTCCAAAAGGCACGAACGCTTACGCATTTAAAGTTCGTTCGGCAATAAGATAGTATGTTTAATATAATGAGGATGGAAATAGAAACAAATAAAGGATAAATGCAGTCATTGCCTACATTTTTTAAAGCTTTATTTAATTAGACCTTATTTTTATAACATCATCGAGGATAGCGGTATTCTATTAAAAACATATAAATTTATCAATAAACGTAAAAGCCTCAGCCAGTATTTCTTCTTATTTTAACAGATTGCGTCGAACGCAGGTTGATTGAACAACATGTACCAGTGTAGGATATTTAACGGTCATAAATTTATTTTAGTAAAAAGTTAATTGTGAAACTTGTGTTATTTCAGCAAAGGACTGCGCAAAAGAAACAGATTGTTAATCAATTCTTACCCAAAAATGTCGGAAAACAGTATTTATTACCATATTAATATGCATTGCCAACTCGGGCTCCGGGACCGTACGTTGCCACGTTGGATCGCGGCAACCCGTGAATTTGACAAGGTTTGTAACTTTAATGTAATAAATATTATACTGTAATAAATATAAATTTTTTATTGAATATTATGTGTTTATTTTCTTTCTTTTTTATTTTGTAACATTATTTTATTCAACTTATTCTATATCTAAATCACAAATACGTCAATAACTTTGACTTTAAAATTAGGGAGATTACTTATTTTCTATCTGTACTAATTCGTGACTATTATCTCAGGTACTTTTTATAAAGTATCGTAAATTAGAGACGAAAAATACATTATAGAACTCGAAATAAAATAAGTTTAATTTGTTTGCTAGTTAATTATAAGCTTGTTCACAAAAGTACCGACCAGCAGACTATAAATCAATTCTTAACGGAAGATGTTGGAAAACAACCATAATTATTAATATGCATTGCCAACTCGGGCTTCGGGCCCATATGTTTCCACGTTGGAACGCGGCGAACCGTAAATTTGACAAGGTCTCTAACTTTGGTAATAAATACGATTTTGATTTGAGTATATTGTATTTTTCCTTTATTGTTCATTTTTTATATTATTTTACTCAACCTATTCTATATCCTAGATAATATTTATTTATTATATTTAGCATACAGGGTATAGAACATTATGAAATAGTTAAACTATAATGTGGTCTATAGCTGTGAGATGTTTCTCCTGCCGTCCTGCGAACTTCGGCAATTAGAATAAAATACATCTATTTTTGTATCCCAGGTCACTAAGCTATTAAAGTAGAGTCAAAGTTCGCATCAAGGGAAACTCTTTTACAAGAATGAGCTTGCACCCTAGTTAATTGTGAATTGTGTGCCTAGCCCTAACGCAATTGTCTGAGACATTCAGATCAATTAATTCTAGTATTGATGGGATGCGGGTAAGCAGCAGGCAGGATAAGAGGAATTCTTATTAACTTAACGAAATCATCAATTAACTATATATTTAATTTTCTTCTATATTCTAAGGTATTATTATCCTAGCATCCCTACTAAGAATAGGTTTGGATATACGTATGGATAACCAATAATGTATCCGTACACCTTAAAATGCAAAAATCTTAACAATTTTCTTCGGAGTTTCTCCAACATGAGCTTATATTTCGCTTCATGTGGACTCCAGACAACTGCGTTACTCTGAAGCGTGCTCCTAACAAAACTATTAAAATAACGTTTCACACTCATAGCCCCACAGTAGGGTAGATATACCCTGTGTCGTGGGTACCATGGACACACACAGAGACAGAAACACAAACACCCAGACCGAGAACAGAAATTTAAACTCATCATTCAAATTTCTATTTCGCCGGGAATCGAACCCGAGACCCTTCGATTGGCAGTCCGGCATGGTAACCATTGCGGAAAGAGCGGAACTTCTGAAATGTTATGTTATCACAAACATGTCCCTAATTTGTCTCTTAAATCTTTGAATTACTTCCACTAAAATTCGGCTCCATTATATCTTACTTACTTTTTAGTCTCGACTTGATTTTTAGTCTCGACTCGAAATAAAATAATTAAGTATATTTTTTCTCTACTTAACTATGAACTTTTCCACAAAAGTACTGACCCGGAGGCTATTTAATAAATCAATTCACACCCGAAAATGTTGGGTAACAGTATTAACAGTATTACCATATTAATATGGATTGCCAACACGGACTCCGGGCCCATATGTTGCCACGGTGAAACGCGGCAGTCCGTAAAGTTGACAAGGTTTGTAACTCTTAGTAAATATTAATTTGACTGTGGATATGAATTGTTACGTATTTGGTAGTTATTGCAACGAGGTTTGATTCAGTTACGACATATTTTCAATGAAATATAATCAATTACTTACTACGGAAAATGCATACGTTCTATAGATCGCCTTAATGTCTTTTTGTGCTATTTTTAAGGAATAATTAATATACAACAGCAACATTTTTTTTCTCATTGCTGGGCTTTCTCATTATTTTGAACGCCTGAAGTACTGTATCACGCTGCTTGATTGCGTCACTGGTGGAGTTTTTTAGACCGCTCATCAGGCCACCTAGAAGGTTAATCGTCTGCTATTTATAGGTAAAAACCGGAACCGGAACCGGTAGCTATATTTTCCCTCTAAAAACAAAAACACCCACGTATTTTGCTTCTTTTCATCTGTTTCATCCCGACCGCACCTTATAGCATCAAAGGTAACTGACTAAACTGACCAATACCTGTGACACTCTAAGGACCGCACTCGTTTTGCTTAACTGTAAACTCTAGATCGCTTTTGTCTTACAGTAGCTGCAGGGCTATGTGCTTGTTTAATAAATTATTTTCTTTGGCTGCAACCTTTTTTGCCTCCCACTACTAGGCACGGGTGGCTGCAACCCTTTTTTTTGCGTCCCACTGCTGTGCATGGGTCTCTCCCCATTATTGGGGAGGCCTGGCCTACTCCACCACGCTGCTCCAATGCGGGTTGGTGGAGATTTACTTTTATTTTCATTATGCTATGGAAAATTATAACGTAATATAATAATTATATGTATATATAAATATATTTATTATGTATCCTCGTAAGACCGCCGGTTGTAGTCAGTAATACCGGCGAATTTTAAGAGTCAACTACGAAGTAACGCCGCCGGTCCTTCTAAGAGTACCAATTATTTGACGCTTCGTAATTTTAAAATTTCGCGCGTTCCGAAAAAGAACAGAGTATTGTCTATGACCTTATAAAATTAAGTTTTGTGTATAGGGGGTTTCATATAAAAAAAAAATTGGTGCTTGTCAAATCTGACATTTTGTTCGTGAAGATGGTGCGCACACGTGGACGTAGTGAGTATTTTAATAAATTTTTATGACTTTTTTGAGTTTTTGTGCTAAAATCAAGATCTGGTCGTATACCTTTGAATAATGATCAACATTTGGGATAGTTATTTTGCTTATTTCGTATCGAATTTAAACGTAAATCGTATCAAAAGTTATTAGTCCCTTGCAAGGGACCGTTCGACTTGTGTGTGCGATATTATCAAACTTTTTTGCAATATTATGAGTAACTTTAAATTGTTCTTTACGCTCAATTAGTAAATCATTAAAAAACAAAGATAAATGTAGCCGACAATTTTATAGTCCTTTGCAAAGGACTATCGGTCTAATTAGCAATAATTTTACAAATAGGAATGTCTTAATTTTTGATTGAGTGTGGAAATGGAGATTGTAGATGAAAGTGTGAAATAGGGATCGGAATTAATTTTTATTTTTTTGTTTTATTAACCTTTTTTTTGTTTTAAACTAATATTGCAATTTGATACCATGTTAAATTATTAAAGCCGAAAGTATTTTTAAAGGGACTAACTATAAAATATGAAATAATTCCATTCATTTTAATAATTTTTCTAATATTTTAACGCTTTAATATAGGAACAATTAAGCTTAAAAAAACTTGCATAGTATATCCTGAAATTCATATTTGCGTTGATAAAATTTAAAAAAGAAAAAATTACTTTTTATAATCAATATGACCGAAAGTCCTTTTAAAAGAACTAAAAAAAAAATTACTTTTATCCATATATCAAATCCATATACTCTAACATAATGCCCCAGTGAGTATGACACTCATAGGATTACTCTATCATATTCAAATATGGACTTGAAGTGTTCGGCGTTACTTAGTATAAAAAGTTAGTCCTTTTCAGAGGACCTTTGGTCAAATCTTCAACTTGCTTGCAATTACCGTGCGGTCTTACGAGGGTATGATAAATGATAATAATTATATATTTTTATATAAGATGTATTCTTATGTATTATAATTTATACATATTATTATCTAGTACATTAAAACGAGGAAAGCTTGTATGTATATAGTTAAATATATATTTTGAATCTCGGAAACGGCTCCAACGGCTCCTTTAATGAAATTTAGTGAAATTTAGTAGTGAAATTTAGTAGTAGTTGTTTTATTTTTAGAAATTGTCGTTTTATCCGCATTTTCAGTGATATTCAAATTAAATATGAACTGAAAAATACGACATCTATTGGAGAGTATTAATAATATTGTGGCGTAGAACGCCGTCAAACGCCATCCACTGTTCAAAGAAATGACAATGTCGATTTGGAAGACCTCTATAAAAATTTTGTTCATTGAATTAAAGCTCCCTGGTCGAATGGTTACGTAGACTGACTGCGGAACTAGAGACCGGAGTTCAAACGAACCATATTGCTTTATTATTTTTTTGGGAAAATATTTTTTATACCTCAGCAAATGAGTGTATCGTTGGAAATTAAACAAAGAAAATAAAATTATTGTTTTTTTTCCGAGCAACGCTCGGTCGTCCAGGTACTATCGACTAAAATGTAGTATGCGCCTACCACAAGTTTTCCATATCACCCAGGGTTGGCTGGGAGAGAATGCCATAAGGCATTAAGCACACCCTTTTATCCTTAGAATGAAGTTATACTATAAGCCTAAAATAAATAAACGTTACATACATTATTATTGTATTCACTACCGATAAGTCCTCACATATGCCGCCGAGCGACGCGATAGACCGTGTAATAGACACGACTCGTCATTTTAACGCCCGATATTAATATTTTGTGTCGATATTAATATTTTATTAATTATATTTGACGATCCACGCGTGGCGCGCATGGTGCAATGGTTACCATGCCGAACTGCCAATCGAAATGTCCCGGGTTTGCTTGTCGTCGAATTTGAATAATGAGTTAAAAATTCTGTTCTCGGTCTGGGTGTTTGTGTTTCTGTCTTTGTGTGTGTCCATTGTACACACGACACATGGTAGCCTACTCTGGGGCTATGAGTGTGAAACGATATTTTATGTTTTTAATGCTCTTCTACATTACGCTAGGATTTATTTATTTATTTAATTTTTGTAGCACCTTAACTAAGCGTTACAGGGTTAAACTAAATGCCTAATGGCATTCTCTGCCATTCAACCCTGGGTGACGGTGAGAAACTTAAGGTAGGCAGGAATACTACGAGAAGGTTTTTTAAGTGAAAGTAACTAACAATTCTAATTTATTCAAACTTAGTCAAACATTCTGGTAAGATGATTAAGCTCAGTAGAATAAGATAATATGACTCACATTACGAGTGCAGTCTGAATAGTTCGAAGTATGATCCTACTTCTACAATAGTGCGATAAAAAGAAAAAGCTACTTCTTTTGTCTCAGTTTGATTCCCAGCGAGGCAGAAATTGGAATGATGAGTTTCAGGTTATATGTTCTCGGTCTAGGAGTGTTCATGTCTTTGTGTGCGTGCCCATGGTATCTACGATACAGGGAATCCTATTGTGGGGGTATGACTGTTAAGCTTAGAATAATTACAATTACATTATAGAAACCAAGTTCGCGCGCCCAAATTGAAGCATGTTGATTGGTGCCATTAATGGCAGCAAAAGCCGGGCCGCTGCGTAAGACTTAAAGTTAAATTTTATCACAACACTTTTTAAAAACAAAAGAAATGTAATAAAATTCCAAAGCAAAAAAGCCAAATTGGCATCAAAAAAGCTTGGTGTCCTCAACAGAACGAGGCAGTACTTCACTGCGGGGCAACTCCTGACGCTGTATAATATTAAATATCAATTTCTTTACATAATATTACATGACATACCTTATTCGCTACGGGTTTGTCCACACATATGCTACCAGGCGACGCGACAGACCATGTAATAGATAAGGCTCGTCATTTTAAAGCCCGATAGTAATATTTTTTATCAATATTAATATTTTATTGAACATGCTCTTCTATATTTTTTTCAACCTTTTTTATGTCCCGCTGCTGGGCACAGACCTCCTCTCACAGAGTGTGAGCTCGATCCGTCCAGCCAGCAGCCCCGCGAAAGATGGCGGTGTAGGGGTGTGTGCGTGGCCGCATGACGCCGTAAGCATCGGAAGGTGCAGGAGAGCACATCTGCTCTCCCAAAGATTCCGTTACGTTCCAGGGCGCCGCGCGTGGAGGGCACTGGTGTGTTCCACTGGAGATCCCGGAGTCCTCCACAAGCGCAGAGGCAGGCCACCGAGAGGGTTTTAGTGCGGCCAAACCCCACATAACCCGCTATCCTCTCCCAAGGTGTCGGGTACCTTTTGAAGGTTTCCCCCCGATACAAAAAAGGTCTCATCTCAAAGTGAAAAAGATTTAGGCCATAGTTCACTGCGCGCAAGGGCGGATTGATGGACGTCATACTTTTGAGACGTTATAAATTTCTCTCATGCATGCACGGCGATGGAGAACATCGTTATCAATTAAATATCACGATATTTTCCATCACCGACGTGGAGCAGCGATAATTAATTAATGCGCACATTATAAATTTCTTGGTCAGAGGTGCGCGCCGATGATTTCAACCCGGAATCGTTAACGTTCGACGTTTCTGACCGAGGTTTCTTAGAACTCGACCATCGCTACTTATTGCTTCTACATTTACGCTAGGGTAAACTCGGTAGAACAAGATAATATGACTTACGTAACGAGTATACTCTAAAGTGCTCGAAGTTTCATGCCGTAGTAAAAAATACACATTTACTTCCCTTTCCTTTCGTTCTTCCTGGAAGGACTATGAAAGTTGTATCTAAGTTATTCTAAGGAGCAGTCTGCCAAATATGGGCCACTGTAGGTATATCATCGATGTCGACAGTCGAGCAGCGATGGCAGAGTGGTAAAAAACCGCGGTCTTCGACGCGACCGATCCCAGATTCAAATCCTCGGCGCGCACCTCTGACAAAGAAATTTGTAATGTGCGAATTTATCGCTGCTCCACGGTGATGGAAAATATCGTGATATTTCATTGATTACGATATTCTCCATCGCCGTGCATACCTGAGAGAAATTCATAACTTCTCGAAGGCATGAATGACGTCCACCAATCCGCACTTGGCCAGCGTGGTGGACTATGGCCTAAATCCCTCTCAATTGTGAGTAGGAGACCTGTGCCCAGCAGTGGGACATAAAAAAAGGGTTGAAAAAAAAGGTATATCATTATGATCTCAGACAAGTCAGTCAAGACTTCGACTTCGACGACTTTGATATGAATATACATACACATATATGTAGTATACAGATACAGTATGGTCCATGGGTTTCTGCGACAACATTACACTACGTGACCTGCATGCTTGCTCGCTTATACATATATCTTAAATATTTGACAAAAAAACTGAATCCCAATATACGAATAGGTGTTTATTAAGGCGAGGAATTTCGTGAAACTCAAAGCGCTACTGTATTCACTACAAATCTCGACAATCACGCCTCAAAAGTGATGAATGGATTCATAGAATGAAATTTGGATAAAATTATCGATAAAAGGAGGGTTTTTGTAGTTTACTAGACCAATGTTTACAATATTAAATTAATTGAATAAAGATTATCATGTATTGAGATGCACACATTCCTAGATCAAAGACTGGAATAAAATATATATTTTTTTTATTTCAGAATTTTTAGTAAGGATGTAACACGTGACTAAATACAAACAAAAATGCCATTTTTTTCGGAAACCTTTGCCTTAAGTTATGTACACTTATACACCTACATATTAAGGGGCCATATGTATGTATATTAAGTAATGCCGGCACAGTTCATAAACATGTAAACCAAGGAACAATTTCCTAAACACAATTAATAATTAATTTTCTCCTCAGCCTTGCTCTGTCGTAACCTCAGGGGTTGACATTTGGCGTTGAAACTTGCTTTGTATAATGTAGATATACATATGCTATACACGACGTACAACTGCGTATATTAGGTAGGTACCTACCTGAAGCGTTTTACTGTAATATCCAAACATTACTGAATTTTTTGTTTTTAGTGATAATTTTATTCATGGAATTATGTACATAAGTAAGCAAGTTATACTTTATAAAAGATTAAATAAACTTTGTATATAGTACGATTGGGTGTTTCTTAAAAGGAAAAAAGAATTCCCTTAAAATCGCTTCGTCGTTCGTTAGCAGTCAACGATCTGTCAAGACAGTGAAATGTAAAGAACATAAGTAGCAGTCGAGCACACAGGCAACGTGATGTTAAGTGGTCGCTGCAGCCCATGGGCGTTTTACACTATACACAACCTCAAGCTAGGTCTAACATCCATTTTTACTAAACATAGGATACGCCTAAAGCAGATGCCTAAAGATTTAGGAGTTGCGTAGAGGAAAAATACGTTGCACTAAGCCCTTAAGTCACGGACCCTGGATCAAGGTCCAGGACTTAGAATAATATAGAATGAGTGTCTTCATACAAGCGCACTGTCAAAACTGAAGCACTAAATAGATTCACACAGATGTCACATCTGACTAACAAAATATTTTTATTTTCACCAAATTAACAATAAAATACTACAAAATATTGAAAACTTCAATGTGAAAAGTTATGTTGTTAGATTTCTTTTGTTTTTCGGTAGCCATTTTAACTTGAATACTACGAAGCGGCCGGCGGCCCGGCGTTTGGTGCCATTAATGGCACCAATGAAAGTGCTTCAATTTGGGTGCGCGAACTTGGTTTCTATAATGTAATTATTCTAAGGTCCAGGATTAAAAAATCCCAAAAGAAAAAAGAAACCTATAAATAATAAGCTAGATATGTTACCTCCTGCTGATTCCTTTGTATACTTATTTAATATTTTGTGTGCGAGCTTGGTACCCCACACCCCGACTAAGAACTTGCCCCTCCTCCTGACCAAGAACCTGCCCCCCCTGACTAAGAACCTGCCCCCCTGACCAGGAACCTGCCTCACCCCTGACCAAGAACCTGGGTACGCCCATGAGTCCATTTATTCGTTTTAATGAGGAAAATGCTTTTAATATAAATTTCTTCTTAAGTGCTGTAACGGCTATCAGAGGACTTTGCCTATTTTTTTAAAGTGTTTAAACGGTATTGTTCTCTTGTTTAATCAATAAAATGTGCGGAATAAAAGACTATTTTTTTTCATAGGCTAATGCTTGCTTACCCGACTGTTCAATATTATCTCCAACTTGATATCTTCATGCGTTCTTAAAAACAGCATGACAAATAAATAGTAAATACACAAACAGATCGACAGACTCAGTGTTAGTGAAAGTGTTTCCATACGGGCTTCTTTTCTTTTTATCATAGGTACCACTATATTTGTCATCATAGAAACTATGAGGCCTTAACTCTTCTACTTATATTATATCGTAAATGCGAAAGTTTGTAAGGATGGATATAATGATGTAAGAACGGCTTAACGGATTCGGAAGCAATTAAATAAGAGATTTTAGTCTCTTACTTATATCACATAACCTAGTTACTTTTTATATCGGAAAAAGTACTGTTCTCGTGGGTAGATAAACTCAAATTCGCGACGACCTGCGTGGCTCAATGGTTACCATGCCGGACTGCCAATCGAAGGGTCCCGGGTTCGATTCCCGGCGAACCAGAAATTTGAATGATGAGTTTAGATTTCTGTTCTCGGTCTGGGTGTTTATGTTTCTGTCTTTGTGTGTGTCCATGGTACCCATGACACAGGGTATATGTACCCTACTGTTGGGCTATGAGTGTGAATCGTTATTATTATTATTTTTGTTTTTTTCCCTCATTGCTGAGGAACTTCTTTATAGTCGCGAGCTTTTGGACAAACGACTAATGGATATATTTAAAGATATGTTATTGATCAATAGATAAAAACTTTCTAACAATTCTACAAGTGTTCATGATAGCCGCCTATTAATGTTTAACTTAATAAGACTATTTTTAGCGTATGTGGAATCCCGCCTGTAGCTGATATTATAATATTTGTATTTACTGTTTTAACTTTTCATCCACTGTGATTTTAACTCTTTTGAAAGGTCTATATTTTGTTATTTTGTCTGCGTATGTACTGTTTAACTTATGTATGTTAGGTACAGCTATATCAGTCCCTGTAGCTTCGGGATTAAGAATAGAGCTACTGTATCCTCTGCCTGATCGTAAGAGGCGACTAAAAGGGGGCTTCCGGGGCTGCGGGCGGTGAGAGTGGGAGCTCGACCCGTCCAGCCAGCAGCCCCGGGAAGGACGCATGCCGCCGTAAGCATTGTAAGGTGCAGGAGATCACATCTGCTCTCCCAAAGATGGGCCCGTTCCAGGGCGTCGCGTATGGAGGACACCGGTGCGTTCCATGGGAGATTCCGGAGTCCTCCCCAAACGCAGAGGAAGGCCGCCGAGGGGGTTTTAGTGAGGTTCAAATCCCACATAACCCGGTGTCCTCTCCCAAGGTGCTGGGTACCTTTTGAAGGTTTCCCCTCCGATACCAAAAAAAAGTACAGCTATATCAATCAAGTAAACTATTTCATTAATTTGGTTATGCAAAGTAATATCAGGTCGATTATTATAGACTGTCTTGTCTGTCAGTATGGTTATATTCCAATAAATTTAAACTCATCTGTATCTATAACTGGTTGGGGATTAAATTTATTATTATTATTAAATCATACGAGCAAAGCCGAGTCGTATAACTTGTTAGCTATATAATCCAGGAAATAAAGACAAAAAAGGGCCCTGAGGTAGAAAAAAATAGAACCCAAACCAAAATTGGTACAGACATAGGTGGAGGTCCCCTAATTGACATACTAAAAGTCCTGGGGGGTGGGGGTCCTGCTCGAGGGGGGGGGGTCATTAAAGGTCCCATTTTGGGGTTTTTCGCGAATATCTCGAAAACGGTGCATTTTTCGAAGAACCATGTCCTATAGTAAATGAAAGCTGATAAAATTCTCTACAATTTTGATTATATACGTTTTATCGAAATTCCGAACCGTTACGGAGATATGTGCATCCGAAAATTGACAAATTTTGAAAATTAGGTTTTTAGCTCACGTTTTTCGGATAACTTTGTTGATTTGCGTCCAAACGGTTTATCTGAGAAAAAAGTCCTCTTAGAGAAAGTTGTAGAGCATCAAATTTCCTTGAAGAATATGTGGTTGAGTGCCAATTTATCATTCACCAATCAAAAGTTACGCCAGTTTCAAAATTTGCCCCATTTTTGTCATTTTTACTCAAATGTTGTCAGACCACTTTCCAGTGTCCTCCAGCTTCAATCGTCCTTCTTTCTGTCATCTGTCGTCATACATACGTCCACACGACCCCAGAATTACATATTACATACCACCACATGGGGGGGGGGGGGGAGAATGAGACGACGATGTAAAAAAGTGTTATTCCATGGTAAGCACGAGTTCAACTTCTTTCACCCCCAATGATCCTACGAAGTGGCCTTTTGCATTCAAATTTGTTGGGTGGTGAGCTCTAGAGATGTGTCCAAGTAACAGTCACTGATACTTTGTAACTGATACAGGCTACTTATTAAAATATCAGGTACCTGAAAGCAAAAGTATCAGTTACCAGTATCAGTGTCTGAACGAACCTATTTACTCCACTGATACTACTTTTTTTTTTTTTGTATATCTGGTACTGATTATTATAGCTCTGTTTATTACGCTGTATCAGTCTGTATCATTTATTTGTTCAAAAGTAACAAACAGGTGATCAGGTGGGTGCGCGCGCAACTAGGATGCTATAAGCTGTAAAAATACCTGTCATTATACTCGTCTTTATCTCATAACCTGCTTTCGTCTCAAATTAAAAACTTTGCGTTTAGTGACTTTTATTGACGTCAATTATTTAGTTAACTGAGTAGTGTGTAGTGTACCGTGCCATTATAAATTTAATTAAATCACTATTAGTGATAGACCAAACACGTTTATCTACTAAGAAAATCAAAGAACTAATGTTTCTAAACACAAACATGTAAAGGATAATGAACTAATGTTTCTAGCACAAACATGTAAAGGATAATGTCAGTTTATATTTCTATATACACTGTCGTTTTTATATAACAATAATTATGACCAAATGTTTGGTTTTTATATTATTTTATATCTCAATAAAAGTTTTATTCACTTTTGAATTGTATTTTGACTATTTTTGTTTTCCTGCATTTCAGGAATGTCCGGAGTGCTTAGGAGGGGCCCCTTCCATTCCTACGACGTAGGACTTCCCTTTATTCATGCCAGACGTCCCATATCAGTCGACGCCGTCCTTCCACGTGGAGTGCTACTCATGGTTCAATAAGTTTTTCTGTGATTAGATGTGACTATGGCTGAGAAGTGTTTAGTTTGTGACGAAGAGGTTGTTAGTGATTTGTGTAAGGTGGGTGAGAAAGGGATACTTGGATTGGTGAAGGCTAGTGTTTTGAGGAAAGATGGGAAAGATGAAGAGTTGAAAAAGAAGAAAATTGGTGTTGTGCATGGTGCTTGCAGGAAAGACTATACGAGGAGTGACTCAATAAAAAAGTATCTGACACAAAATCCTCCCTCTCCGGAACCCTCAACATCTGGTGCTCCTCCAACATTGCGTTCAAGCCAACCAGCCTTCGATTTTAGAAGCAAGTGTTTGTTTTGCACCGAAATTTGCGATGCAGAGAAACAAAAAAAATATAGTGCCGCAGAACGCCGAGTCATTTACAATGTACGCACGACCACGTTTCACAGTACCATCATTGCCCGTGGCCAGGCTAGGGGAGATGAGTGGGGAGCCGATGTTGCAAGGCGTGTGGGCACTGTCGGGGACCTGCATGCAGCCGATGCAGTGTACCATAAGGAATGCTACAGACAGTTCATGTTAAAGTCCACCTCATCAGACAAAGGCAGAGGACGCCCTCGTGACGAGGCAATTTGTGAAGCAATGGAGGAAATTCACGCTTACATCGAGGGAAATGACAGCTGCCAATTCTCCATTGACGAGCTGTTGGAACAGGTCACAGGGGAACCCCCAAATCTAAAAACAGTCCTGAACAGGTTGAAGGAGACGTATGGAGACCGCCTTGTAATTAGTACACTCCCAGGAAGGAAAACAGTGATCTGCTTACGAAGTGCCGGTTATAAAATCTTGAATGACGCTTGGTATGCTGATAGGTGTGCAGATGAACAGTCAGAACGTGACAGAATTGTCAAGAAAGCAGCACAAATTATACTGCAAGACATTGAGACAATGGCCTATGACATCAACGAATATCCTCCCCCCGAGAATTTCTGCAGTGGGGCCAGTGATATGATTCCTCAATCTCTCCGTGTCTTCTTGGACTATTTTTTGAAAAAGAAAAGATCGACGGAATCAGCTGGTACGAAATTGACTGTTATTGCTCATGCCCTGATTGCAGTTATTCGCCCTCGTTCCTTCATATCACCCATTCTGAACAGCATCGCTCTCTTCATATATCGAAAGTTTGGCTCGAAAAACTTGGTGACCCTTCTTTCGAAGTTGGGACTTAGTGCATCATACCACAGTGCTCAGCAGTTGGAGCTCTCGACGATGTATCAACCAAAGCCCCCTCTCCCAAAGGTGTTCAGTCAATATGTTTTTGACAATGCAGACTACAATGTTGCCACTATCGATGGCTGGAATACCTTCCATAGCATGGGAGGCATACGGTGCGTGACACCGGCCAGCGCTCTTCCTCCTTCCTCAAATGTGCCAAGGGTGAAATCAGCTCCCACACAGGAAGTGCTGGGTCAACTTGGAGTTCTTGAGCTTCAGCCATTCCAGCCTGCTGCGACCAACGCACTACAAAATGTGACTGTCAAGGACTTGAACACGTTGAATCCCATCTCATCGGACATGCTCTCTCCAAGCATTGCAGATTTACTGTGGATGAGTGGTAAGTGGCTGCAGGATGGGCAGCATACATTAGAAGTGCCGAAAATCCCAGAATGGAAGGGATTCATGCAGTTGATTTGCAAACAAAACACAACAGAAAGAACCTCTGTCACATTTCTTCCGTTCATAAATGCCCCACCTAGTGATTACAGCACTGTGTACACTGCATTACAGTTTGCTCACCAGCAAAGTCAAGAGGATGGGGCCACAGTTTGCTTTGTAACTTTTGACCAGCCTTTATACCTCAAGGCCCGAGAGATAAAATGTGGCACAATTGCTGTCAGGCTTGGGGGATTCCACACCCTCATGTCGTTTATGGGCTGCATCGGGCAAACCATGGCAGGATCTGGGCTGAAAGAGGTGTTGTCCCAGGTGTTCGCTCCGAATTCAGTCGACAAAATGTTGACTGGCCACGCCTACAGCCGTGGTGTTCGAGGACATTTTCTTGTTCAGGCAGTGTTAGCTCAGATCGTCCTTGAAGGAGCCAACATAACAACAGTTGAGAAGAGGGACATATCAACCATCTTGAGCAACATGGATGAAATTGGTCCGGAGAAACTTCAAGAGCCATCCTTGTTGTCAACTTTGAGTAAGCTGGAGAGCCGCCTGGAATCCCTCACCAGCAATGGCCCCACTGCATCATTATGGGTCCAGTATTTCAAGATGATAACCCTTATGAAAAAGTTCATCGATTCTGAGCGTCGAGGTGACTGGTGTGGACATCTGGCCTGTGTCCAGCAGATGATACCATTCTTTCATGCCAGTGGACATTTTCACTACGCAAAATGTGCACATATCTACGTTCAAGACATGTTGCAATTGAAGGAGGACCAACCAGAGGCGTTCCAACAGTTTGCTGAGGAGGGATGCTTCACAATCAATCGGACTGGCAAACCCTGGGCTGGAGTATGGTCTGACATGGCCATAGAGCAGACCCTCATGCGCTCCATGAAGAGCTCTGGTGGCCTGACACGAGGACGAGGAATCACAGATTCCGTCCTAGCCAAGTGGACTGCAGGCTTGCCAGGAAGTTCTGCCATCTGTTCATCGTTGGAGGAGTTCGCTGGGGTGCTATTTTCCAGCGGAGAACAGCACGTCGATTTCCGGGCATCACGGCAGCAGAGAGATGCACAGGACCGAGCAAAGATCAATGAATGGTTCATTGACCATCCTCCTTTTCCAGAAATCAAGTCGCTCGTGTCTCTATCAACAGGACTTGTTGGCAACGAAAAAATCAATTGCCATGAAGCCCTCAACATTGGAACTGCGACCATGGAAAGCTTCATTGGTACCAAATTTGGGGAAATGAAGCAATCCAGGAAGAACACGGTGATGTCCCTGGGCAGTATGAGCTGCACCATCAAGATTGGGGGAGAGAAGGCAACCATAAACCCTTTGACAATTTTTCAAAGAACTTTAATCACAAAGAAGAGCGACGAGGATGTGGAAGCCCTGTTGGGATATGAACTCTCTCCATTCCCTCTATCCCTGTTCAATGAGGGTGGAATGAGGAAAGGAACGAAGTCCACCCTGTACAATGTTCTCCCAGAAGAGGAGAACCCGACTGTCGACGTGACACAAACCACTAATGTTGTGGATGGTGGTTTCCTGCTCCATCGGGTCAAGTGGAGGCCTCGCTCGACGGTGGCTTCCATCTGCGAACAGATCGTTACCTATGTAATAAAACATTACGGTAACAGGTGCACCGTGGTGTTTGATGGTTACGGAGACATCAACAGCACGAAAAAAGCCGAGCAGAAGCGGAGAGTCCTCCTGAAAACGTCCGCTGATATTAACTTCCAAGACGCGACCACCATCACCATCCAGCAGGAGCACTTCCTCGGTAACGAGAAAAACAAGACAAGGCTCATCGAGTTTCTAACAAGGAGGATGTCAGCATCCAACATCCAAACAATGGTTGCCTTAGGAGATGCCGATACGATGATTGTCAGGTGTGGTTTGGATAGAGCAGCTGAAAACGTGAGGGTTTCTGTGATTGGGGAAGATGTTGATCTCGTCGTGCTGCTTGTAGCCTTGACGCCTACCAACCACAGTGGCCAACTGTTCTTCCTCAAGCCAGGCCGAGGGAACGTCCCCTCAAAGGTTTATTCCATCAGCAGGCTGCAGCAGCTGCCATTTGCGGCCAACATCCTTCTCCTTCACAGCTTCTCTGGCTGCGATACTACTTCAGCCATCTACGGCAAAAGTAAGGCTACTGCGGTGAAATGCTTCATTGACAACCCCACGATCACAGCCGAGGTTGCTGAAATCTTTTACCAACCCTCCTCCACACCGCAACAGATCGAGAGAGCTGGCGAGGCGCTGTTCCTCGCCATTTTCAAAGCGCCTCCCCACATCACTGGCCTCAACAAATTGCGCCATTATGCATTCGTTAAAGCCTCCCTCAGGCCAAACCCGGATTTGACGAGCTTGCCACCCACCGAAGCCTCAGCACTGCAGCACTCCCTGCGAGTCTATCTCCAGGTACATAATTCATTATTATTATTCATTACATCTTGTATACACCTTGTAACTGGATTGAATGCTTTGCTAACAAATATATTGGTATTTCTTTTCAGGTCCAGCAGTGGCTGGGGAATGAGTTACCACCGACTACACTAGGATGGGCTATGAGGCAGGATGGCCTGCATCCTGTGACAACCTTGGCCCCAGTAGCTCCTGAGGCAGTACTGAACGCGATTTTCTGCCGGTGCACGAGCGGATGTGGCACCCGCTGCGGGTGTCGGAAAACAGGCATTGCCTGCTCCGTCGCCTGCATCGGGTGCCACGGGGCATGTTCAAACGCCGCCCCCACGGAACTAGCCGACGAGGAGAGCGACGAAGATGACGACATGTTCTAATCATGTACTGTTAATTAACTTTCTATTTTAACATTAATTAAATTTTAATATCTACTTATTACACCTTTTCACTTTTTTACATCGTCGTCTCATTCTCCCCCCCCCCCCCTCCCCCCCATGTGGTGGTATGTAATATGTAATTCTGGGGTCGTGTGGACGTATTATGACGACAGATGACAGAAAGAAGGACGATTGAAGCTGGAGGACACTGGAAAGTGGTCTGACAACATTTGAGTAAAAATGACAAAAATGGGGCAAATTTTGAAACTGGCGTAACTTTTGATTGGTGAATGATAAATTGGCACTCAACCACATATTCTTCAAGGAAATTTGATGCTCTACAACTTTCTCTAAGAGGACTTTTTTCTCAGATAAACCGTTTGGACGCAAATCAACAAAGTTATCCGAAAAACGTGAGCTAAAAACCTAATTTTCAAAATTTGTCAATTTTCGGATGCACATATCTCCGTAACGGTTCGGAATTTCGATAAAACGTATATAATCAAAATTGTAGAAAATTTTATCAGCTTTCATTTACTATAGGACATGGTTCTTCGAAAAATGCACCGTTTTCGAGATATTCGCGAAAAACCCCAAAATGGGACCTTTAATGACCCCCCCCCCCCTCGAGCAGGACCCCCACCCCCCAGGACTTTTAGTATGTCAATTAGGGGACCTCCACCTATGTCTGTACCAATTTTGGTTTGGGTTCTATTTTTTTCTACCTCAATGTCTTTATTTCCTGGACGAAAGAAGAAGAAGGATAAAAGACTGACGCCGAGTAATATGGTATATAGCACCCTAAGGACTCCAAAGGTCAGGACAGATAAAGTGGAAAATTAATGATGATGGCCCGTTTATTCGTTTTTATGAGGAAAAAGCTTCTTGATATAAATTTACGCTGAGCTGCGTAAATGCCGTAAAGTGGTGATTATTACCAGATAACCTATTCTATTTATAATTTTTGTAGATGATTCTTTTTAAGTTCACTATTAGTAAAAAATAATCCAGATAAGTGTATGTTCTCAGCGTAACAGTAAATAAAAAAACGGGTTGCACTCCGGTAGTGCCGGCAGAAGTGAAAACTTGAACATTAACGTTGTGCATTATTGATATTTTGGAATGTTTAGGGAATAATTTCGCACGAATTGCTTTTATTATCAGTATTATTTTTCATCTAGTATTTTCAGTAGGTTTTCATCTAGAATTTTATAAAGTACTCACTCATTTTCTTTCAATATTTCTTCGTCACTTTTTTCATTAATAGATGCACTTTGTATTGTTCAATGTCCATATTTTAAAAACTTAATATAAACGAATTTTACAAATATAGACAGTCGAGCCGTCATCAGCTGTCACCCGGAGGATTACGAATATTCGATCAGGCCACGTGTCCTGTCGCGAGTTTAACATTTTTTACCCATTCCAAAAAAAGTGCACAACACCCCTAAGGAAGTTTTCACTTCAAAAATTTACGTACGAGTACGTTTGATTTTTTCATGCCTTCCAAATCTCCATCTGGAGTATTTGTACCAAATTTTCAGAAGTTTAGAAGTAATGTGGACAGATAAAAATCAGATGTGATGTGATATGTGCCATTGAATAAGAACATCAGAATCTATATTGTAAAATACACAACACAACACACTGTAAGTGTGGTTTCAAGATGTGGCGTGTACGGTCGTTTTGGAAAACGCGCTTACACGCGCGTACTTTGTCGATGTACGCGCGATGTCTATGTCCAATCTCTCGCGTACACGCGCGTACACGCGCTTTAAAATATGTACACTGGTCTGAAACCACTCTTAGTATGACTTGCGCATCTCGTACGGAAGTAGATTGTTGATCTCATGATTGAATAAAAAAATCTAATATAACAGACAAATACAAGGCTGCCATAACGGGGAGTAATGAAAAGAGTGAAATGAATGAAATAATTATTAACACTTGATGTTTGTCACTGTTGTACGGCCATCGGCTGACCGTTATCCGCTTTGGGTGTGCTAAGGCTTATATGTGCTAGGAGAAAAAAGCAGGCGGAAAATAAAACTCCAGCCCTATTTTAAAAAAATCAGGTACAATGGTATTTAAATGTAGCATAACTGTGAGACGACAAGAAGCACACGAGACAGCTATCGTGTGTATCAAAAAAGTTAAAATTATTACATGGTATATGCATAAGGCTATGTTATTATAGCCTATATGTGAGTTAAGTTTAATCACAAGCCTTTTTATCATTTAAATAGTCCTTGGTTTCGTGATAGGCCTTGCGCCATAGGACTCTTTTAACGCTTAAATTTGTGTAATGATTGCAATGAAGGCATGTAAGTTCATGGCACAAAAATGGGAAATAAATGATGATGGAACGTTTTCTTTTATTAAGGAAAACGCTCCTTAATATAAATTTACGCTAAGCTTCTTCGTAAGTACCATAAAGTGGAGATTACCACTAACGAGCCCTTTTAATACCCATTACGTACTTACATAACGAAAGTTCTCCTTTTAAAACTCTCTTTTGATAAAAACTGCACAATTATGAATGTGACTTTAACTTGTATGTAGATACTCCGTTGATCACGAAATCGACTATAAAAAATATGGTATGTTGGATATACATCCGGTAAGGACAAGGCCAACAGGAAGTAGTGTAAACAGTATGTTAATAGCAGCAATGGCAGGGCAGCGATGGCCGCGGTTAGGACCGAGGTCTCCGATGCAGGTGATACCGGGTTCAAATCTTCGGTGCGCGGTACGAGAAATTTAATGTGCGCATTTCATCGCTGATCCACTGTGATGGAAAATATTGTGTTATTTAATTGATTATGATGTTTTGATCGCCGTGCATGTCTGAGACAAACTCATAATATCTCGAAGGTATGATGTCCACCAATCCGCACCAGGACAGCGTGGACAGTTCACTTGTTAGAGGAGACCTGTACTGGGACAAAAAAGTTAAAAAAAATGGCAGCTAAAGCGCAGGATGAATAAAGTGGCAAATTAATGACGATGGCCCGTTTATTCTTTTTGTATGAGGAAAACGCTCCTTAATAAAAATTTACGCTGAGCTTCTTCGTAAGTGCCGTTAAGCAGTCATTATTACCAAAAGGTCTATTCAATTCCCATTACTGTATAATTTGCTTAAACTCACATAGATTCTTCCTTTTGGTGTACACTGTCTAATTTGTGAAACATCAGAATGTTTTATGGTTGTTTATATCAAAGATCGCCTGTATACTTATATCTTTATTGTGCCTAATATGTATTTACTTTACGCGTTTAATAATTTAAAGAGTTTGAAAGTACCGACAGGTAGAAGGACAACGAAGGCAACAAACTTTTTTAATGTCTTAGCCTAAAATTGGTTAAGTTATTGCCATGTAAGTGTAAGCCATATACTTTTGTATAAACTGAATGCAGATTATGAAAATTCATCCTGTTTTTTTTATTTTAAATGGCAGTATATGAAGTGTAGGTCACGTGGTGCTTAGTGGTGGATTAAGGAATAGGTACAGCGGTGATCCCTGGTCGAAACATGAAAGTTTTAACACCTATAAAATTGTCTGTATACGTCCTTTACTAATCGAAAAAAATTCTAGCAGCAATAGATACATCGTAAGAACAATCATTAACCAGTTCGTAAATTTAAAAAAGCGCAAAATCGAATAACCGTTAAAACACGAAGTAACGTTTTTAATCTGTCGTTCCGTTTCATTTATTATCTGTCAGATAGCCGCTTCATGGGACGCGAGGGAATTGCGCGCGAAAAAGATTAATCAAAATTTGTTTTGTGACGCTTCTATACGATTGCCCAATTTCCGAACTAATGGTTTTCCTTTTGTGATTTTGGAATTGAGATTTAGCTGTGTTACGGCATGTGTAGATGTGGTTTTTTGTCGTTATTAACATATAGGTAGGTACTTACGCTCAAGTTTTTTTTTGAATGGAGTAGCAGACGAGCATGCTGGCCACGTGGTGTTAAGTGGTCGCTGCAGCTCATGGACATCTACATACAACCTCAAGCAAGCATAGGTAAGTCTTGTCTGAGGTCGTATGCAGTTGCGCTGCTACTCCGGAGGCTGATGGTCGCCTCATGTAAGTGTGGCCGGCAACTGCACCTTTCCATAGGAACACAACAGAGTTGGTTCACAGCAGAAGTGGGTGCAGCGGTGGTACTTCCCCGGGCGAACCATAATAGTTCTACTACCTACAGCCTCATGACGTTATTACTTAAATAACATTTTGTGTAAATAGCTTTTTTATATTTTTTTCGCTGCAAGTCTTTGCGATCCACTGCAAGGCACTGCTCACTCCCAAAAATTTGAAGGACTATTCCACCACTCTGCTCGAATGCATGTTGAAAGAGATTTACGTTAGTGAGTAACACGATTTCGGATATTATCAAGTCACCCGATACTTATAACACCTCCGACAAGGTTAACAATTGCCCTCCGAATCCAGTCTCCCATCTCACGCTCGACCGATTTTCAAATCTTTAGTACATTCAGATTGATATTTTTAAAGTGAAAACTTCTTTAGCGGCGTTGTGCACTTTTTGTGGGATGGGTAAAAAATGTTAAACTCGCGTTGGCACACGTGGCCTGATCGAATATTCGTAAGGCGGAGGGGTGACAGCTGATGACGGCTTGATTGTCTATACTTGTAAAATTCGTTTATATCAAGTATTTAAAATATGGACATTGAACAAAGTGCATCTTGAAATGAAAAAAGTGACGAAGAAATAGTGAAAGAAAATGAGTGAGTACTTTATAAAAATACAAGATGAAAACCTTCTGAAAATACTAGATGAAAAATTATACTGATAATAAAAGCAATTCGTGCGAAATTATTCCCTAACCATTCCAAAATATCAAAAATGCACAACGTTAATATTCAAGTTTTCACTTCTGCCGGCACTACCGGAGTGCGACCCGTTGTTTTTTTTTTAAACAAATTTTGACGCGAGAAAATGTTCTTTTGTAAAATAATAATTGATTGCTAAGCTTTCAAAGTTATCGTGTTTCATTAATTAAATAAGAAATGAATTGTTTAGTTAGCATTCGAAACGTTATCTTGGATCTGAAGTCAAATAAATTAATTGTAAGCTCTCTGTCTTGAAACCCTTCTCTGAAATCACAGTTGCCTTGAATTTTGTACATTAGAAAAACAAAGTATGATCTCCACAGATCTATATATACATATATTATAATAAATCTGTAACAAGTCGGTTTCTGTACATTGAAGATATTTGTGAAAAACTGTCAATAGGGCTATTTATTAGCGTAATAGAACCCAAAACAATGATTTTTAGAATTAGGTATTGTTTGTTTGTCTGTTCGTTTGTGCGCGCTAATCTCAGGAACGGTTTAACGTAGAAGGATGCGGTTTTCACTGATGTATTGGTATTTTTCTGGATTAAGGGCATGCATTAATGCGAAATACCTAATCACAAGTATTCACAAGCCACGCCTCTACCCAGCGGCGGGGTGATGCTCCCCTTGCGGGGATTCGCCATCTATCGGTGACTAAGTAAAAATAAGTTGATTTCTAAATTGCGAGCCAGCGTCATCTAGCGGAACAACGAAGAAGCTCTTATACAACGAAGAAGCTCAAATAACTGTCTTGCAACAATGTCATTTAGTGACAAAATTTTGAACAAATACGTATAATAATATTATATCAGCAACGCGGAGACTTGACTTCTGCCCGCGATTTCGTCCATATGGATTTCAGTTTTGTGGCAGTTGTTTTATTATCCTTACACTTTCCTGGTATAAATAAAATCCTAAATGTTGACCCGGCTAATTATGAAGTTGCACACCAAATTTCAAGAAATCGGTTTAGTAGCTTTTGCGTGATGCGCGCACAGGCAAACAGATATACACACCAGAGCTTCATAACGTTATAAAAAATATCAAAATATAATGTTATATAACGTTATAGACCAATAACGGTATCAAAAGAATAACGTTATAGAATATCGAAATCGAAATAAAATAACGTTATAATATCGTTATTTTATTTCGATTACTACGATATTTACGCGACGTTGTCAGCTCGCTGCATCCTGACCTTGTTTTGTGTAGTTTGTATTTTAGCACTCCCATTCCCGCCGTTTGAACTACGTTCTTATAGTAGAGGAGCCCAAGAGGGGATTTATTGGATTTACTCGAGCGTGTCAGATTAAGATACGGGTAAACCTTGCATCTTTTGGGTACCCACATAATTAAAAATATCGTCTTTAGAGGAACGCTAAAGTTTTTAGATATTTTCTCTTACTTTCGGTTGTCAAAATCGGCAGATTAGAATATGACGTTATCATTTGATAATTTATTTTTGAATAGAAATATCATAACAATGCGAACTCGACCAAGAGTGCCAAAAGATATTTTTTTTATTTTGCAGTTTTGTGTCCATCCCACACATTTACTTTTAAAAAAATCGTCAGATTATTGAAATGTTACCTAATATGCATTAACTCTTTTCTATCTTAAATAGATTGAAACCTGACTCGCACTTGACCAATTTCCAATATTCGAATTTTCCCATTACTCTTACCCTGACGACTAGCTAAATGCCAAATTTCAGCTTTGTAGGTCTTCTAGAAGTGGTCAAACATTTTGATGAGCTGTCAGTGAATACATGAGTCAGTGAGTACCAAATTTACAATTTTCTCGAGTCTATAACCTTTTTTCTGTAATAGCTACAATATTGAAACTTTTTATTCAAAGTATATTAAATGGTGTTATTATGTCCGTAAAGTTTCATCCAGATCTATTAATCAGGTAAGAAGATACAGGGGGGTCAAAAGTGGCTCGAAGCGGTTCGGGTAAATAGTGCACGGTGTGAGCGCGGCCTGTGCTTAGAACTTGGCCGACGCACTTTTGTGCGCTTTGATAGAGAAAACCGTGTCTTTACGTACAAAGAAAACCTTTTACTTTTTATACATATATTAAGATTGTGTGAATTGTCCAAAATATGACGATATCCTACTTCCTACTAATATTATAAACACGAAAGTTTGTAAGTATGGATGTTTGTTAGTCTTTAACGTAAAAACTACTAAATGGATTTAAATGAAACTTTACAATAATATAGCTTATACATCAGAATAACACATAGTCTACAATTTATATAGATCCTACTGCCTGCTAATATTATAAACGCGAAAGTTTGTAAGTATGGATGTTTGTTACTTTTTAACGTTACGACGATGACAAACCGAGTGTGCGATACATCGGTGCGGTCCAGCGGCACTTCAGACCTTATTAGTCTCCCGAAGTTACAGCCTTCACTGCATAAAACTCTTCCCTACGCACTATTCTCTAGATTAAATCAGTTTTTCTTTATTAAAGAATTTTCTAAAAACATTTATTGTTTAGTCTTCGATTTTATTATAAGTATGGATTATAGTCAGGCGCGGTCGCAGCCTTCAATTTGGGGGAGGGGGGGTCACTATGAAATTTGGGGGGAATAGGAGAGAGATTCCAATACGGCACGGTACTCTTCACATTACTAGGGAGGCCTTTCACGCTGCTGCAATGTCAAATTTAGTAAGAATAATTTATATCCTCTTTGAGCTGAGTGCCTAACTCAGCTCAACGGGTATTACTCGGCAGTGTAGGTAAACTATGAAGGTATACCTGGGTTCATCGATTATAATATACTAGTGGTAATGCAAATCAGCACGATGAAATGCAGAGCAGCGATGGCCGAGTGGTAAAAAACCGCGGTCTTCGACGCGACCGATCCCATTTATCGCTGCTCCACGGTGATGGAAAATATCGCGATATTTAATTGATTACGATGCTCTCCATCGCCGTGCATGCCTGAGAGAAATTTATAATTTCTCGAGAGCATGACGTCCACCAATCTGCACCTGGCCAGCGTGGTGGACTATGCCCTAAATCCCTCTCACTTGTGAGAAGGAGACCTGTTTCCAGCAGTGGGACATAAAAAAAAGATGCAAAGTTCCATACAAAATCGAGTCAAAAGTTATCCTCGCGCGTAAATACGTACTTATTATAGACGTATACAAGTATTCGAAATGAATTATTTTTATCTATTTTAAGCCTTATAGTACTGACATAAGTAAGAAAATAAATCCATGTTAAATTGTCACTTATCACTTATCACCATATGGTTCCATGACAAGAAGGCGATACGAAATATGAGTGTATTGAATAAAGAAACCTAAAGCATTATAAATTATAATAAAACACACCCAATACAATAAATTAGTTACTGTGTACCTACTTTTTATTTATCCGCCGCTCAACAAAACATATACCTAGAAGAATGCACAGTTTGACAACTTCGCACTCAGCAGTCGGTTATAACGTTATTTTCTAAATAGCGTTTACTGATATAGCGTTAATATGATTTGCAAATAACGTTTAGTTGTAAAACGTTTTGTTTTTTATAACGATACGGGCACAAGGAGTTAATAACGTTATAATTTTATAGCGGTATCGGTATTTGAAGCTCTGAATTACACACAGATAGACAAAGATAAATTTGAAAAATTTAGTAATTCGTCACCTTTGCTGATATTTATTATAAGTACTTAGTACCTACAGTACTTAAAAATTGCAAAAAATACGAATGTACAGTTTCGATTATTCTACGATTGTACAGTGGGCCGCAGCTCATATGTAAAATTATAAATAAAGTAAAAAAATTGATACTTAAAATAAATTCACAATTTTGTTCACTTTATTAATGAATCAGAAACGGAAAAACGTTTTCACTGTAAAAAATATATTTGTGATTGAGGACTAATTTTACAAAAACTATATAAGTGGGAATCGAACCCAGAACACTCCTGCGTAATGCACGACATTTTATTATGAGCTACGCTACGCTCACTACTTTTCTAATCGTGAAATAAAGGATATGGCTACAAATTACGTAAGGATTTCTCGCTGTCGTCAGTCTATCGACTCAGTCGATAGATAGACGGGGCAGTGTAATTGTAGGTTTTTATTTATGAAACAAAATTGATTACGGTGTAAAAAAATAAACACCTAAAGTATATAATGAATCATAGCTTTGTACCTAGGTTACTTACGTACTTTTATTTTGTTCATGTAGATTTTTTCGGCCGTAAGAATTTCAAATAATTATGTTTTCAGTCAGTCTGTCTTTTTATAAGCTTTTTTATTGTAAAAATTATTTGTAATTTTAAAATAGTAAAAAAAAACATAAATTTTTATAATATAAAAAACATATGCTACGCTGGGGATCGAACCCGAGTCGTATTGCAAACGTGAGTAAAACAAGGCTTCAAAAACTGGACTACAGACGCTACTTTCCGAATCGTGAAATAAGGATCAAGTTAGTGTGAGTACCGAGTAACCTAAATATTCTTTGCTCATAAATAGACAGCTAGCCTAAAATAAAATATATTACGAATAAAATTATTGTAAATCGATTACAGGGGTATTGTTTCTAACTAAATACAAGTGCAAGAGTTTTACTATCTTTTTTCTTCGTTCATATAAGCTATTTGCTGTCGTTTGAATTGTAAATATTTCTGTTTTGATAATTTATTTTTACTTTTATTTCCCATTTTCTAAACTTTAAAATTACCTAATTCTTACTAAAAATAATAACTTATACCTAATACTTACTTACTAAGAAAAAAAATATATTTTCAAAAACTAAACAAAATTAAATAAAATTTGAAATTTTCGTATTTCGCGGGCGATTCGGGCATAAGTAAGTACACGTTCATCGTTGACAGTGGTCACGGGTGGTATGGGAGTGGCGAAGAAAGTGATGGCATGCGTTACTTCAGCGCTCGCGAGGAAAAGATAGCATCATCTTATTTTGAATGTCGTAAGCGCCAAATCGAAAAACATTTTTCTTTAAAAAACTAAAACAAAACATAGAAAACTGTTTGCATAGTAAGCTTTATAATAACATTAGCTTGTTGTAAAAAAATAATGATAAATATATTCAAACTCGTTTGGACATAAAATGATAAAAATTGAAAATATTGACCTAATTTTGAAAAATAATTCTATCGAGAAAATTTTATGGCATCGTGTTTTCTGTTGCATAAAAATTTAGTAAATATAATGAAAATTCAGATTATGTAAAAACTATTCTCCAGTCTTTTCTACAAAATGAAACATATTCAATTACAATACCCCTTTTTTATTGATGCATGCCCTTAATATATAATGTTTGTTTTATATAAATCGGTTTACAAATAAAAAAGTTACGTCCATTTCAATAATTTATCGATCAGTGTTTGGAAGTATCGTTGTTGATTTATCGAAAATTTCAGTTAATACAGTCTCTTAAATGATTACATGAAACTTATAAATGAAAATAAAAAAGATAATACATTAATATAATATGGATAATAAATTAATTAATAAAGAGAAAAAAAAAACAACATAAGATGAGCTGGCAATAAGATGGTAAACAGTTTTCCAATATCTTTGTGGTAAACTGTGCGAAATATGGTTCACGCTTTTTCGTACCACTTAGAACGATACATGTACCACTTACACTACAGATTCGTACAGATCTCTCACGTCGTTAATAATTAATCAATATTTTATTTTAATCTATACATAAAGCTGAAGAGTTTGTTCGTTCGTTCGTTTGTTTTGTTTGTTTGAACGCACTTATCTCAGGAACTACTGGTTCCAATTGAAAAAATCTATTATGTGTTGGATAGTCCATTTATCGGGGAAGGCTTTTTTTTATAAATAAACCGAACAAAAAGACCGTCGCCTATGGATACGGGCAACCCCAGGGGAGCCACCCGAGGGCTTTAGGCTTTATAACATCAGGCTATGACTAATACCGAAGTCCACGCGGACGAAGTCGCGGGCGGCCACTAGTTGTTAATAAAATATCATTCAAGGATTCAAATCATTGACTATTATATTTCTGTTAATATTCTTGATTTTTTAACACGTCATATTATACTAATTATCTGATGTCGACTACCAAAAAATCTGCTCTAAGGTCATACACTAAATGAAACATTACAAAATAATTCCATTAATATACATTCCTTGCAAATTGTACGAATTTATTTTATTTAATAAATATTACACACTAGGATTTCCTGTGTCGTGAGTACCATGGACACACACAAAGACATGAACAAAAACACTCTGACAGGGAACAGAAGTTGAAACACATCAATCCAATTTCTGCCTCGGCGGGAATTGAACCCAAGATCCCTTATTGGCAAAAATCAAAAGTTAAAATATTTATTTCATATTAAGAGTTAATGAATGAAATCTCATAGTCAATCCACCATTGACTATGAGATTACCTATTCGTGTCGATAAGTACGTCATAAGTCAGTATAATCGTCAGCAATAATATGTACCACCCATCCGCATTGGAGTAGCGTGGTAGAGTAAGCTCCAGGCCTCCCCAATAATAAGGATAGAACTGTGCCAAACAGTGGAACCCTATTTACGACGTTTCTTCTTCTTCTTCGTCGATTCCTCATGTCTGAGGGTCGTGACCACCAAGATCCAATCTGCCTACAAAAGTCCTCCATTTTGATCTACTTTGTGACAGACGCAAGGATTCGTGTACGTTGGTTTGGCACACTTCTTTGATAATGTCTGTCCACCGAGTAGGAGATCTTCCTCTACTGCGCTTTCCATTTACGTGGCCTACAACTATAAGCTTTTCGAGGTTATCAGGTTCTCGTTTTGCTACGTGACCAAAAAAGCTCAGTACTCTTCGCATGCACGTAGTTGAGAGACGAGTTTTTATATCTAGCTCCTTCAGAATTGACACATTTGTGCGTCGCGCCATCCAAGATATATTCAACATTTTTCTCCAACACCACATTTCGAATGCGTCAATTCTGGATCTACTACGAGCTTTTAGTGTCCAGGTTTCGGAAGCATAAAGGAATATAGAGAAGACAAGGGTACGCATGAGTTTCACTTTGGTTGTTCTAGTAATAGCCCGATTCCGCCAAATCTTCTCTAGTCGCTTCACCGCGGTTTTTGCCATCCGCAATGGGATCTGGGATCTCCGAATAACCTCTTTTTCGCAATTTCCATCGCTAGTGATTAGTGAACCAAGGTAAATGAATTGGTCGACTGAGTCAGGATCTTTAAGTGTGTAATCTTTGTGCGTTGGTTTTGGTTTAGACGATCGATAAACATCAGTTTTGTTTTGTGTCTGTTGATGTGTAGCCCATACTCAATACTGATGGCCTGTACTCTTTGCAGAAGCTCAGCTAGTTCCTTCTCATTGGCTTCGATTAGTGTGGTATCATCTGCAAATCGTAAGTTGTTGATAAGTCATCCTCCCACTCTTACGCCGCCTTCCCATCCCTCCAGAGCTCTACGCATTATGTATTCGCCGACCAAGTTGAACAGCCGGGGTGAGAGTATACAGCCCTGTCTAACTCCACGTTCAAGCTTGAACGACGTTTCTAGGGATATACAAATGCTTATTTTTATATTTTAACATTACATTATTTCGTTCAAAGCTACAAGCGAATCTTTAGGTATCTTCAAATATCAAACGTTTGCTCGCGTTCCTTTACACGTAGTCAAAGTCCATCTTAACTGCCGGAGAAACTTGAAGTTTAGAGTTTCACTGTTATATTGAACTGTTGCGCAGTAAGCAGTTCTCTATTGAACGTCGATAGAACAAAGTCGGCTTGATGTAGAGAACTCTAACTCAATGAGGAGAATTAAGTCAATCCGGCGTAGTAACCATTGCGCCATTTTGGTCGTCAGTTTGAAGTTGGTGGCCTATTATTGTTAATAAGTTACGATGTACTTACTAATAAATTTTAAAAACGAGTTTATAGTCAGTCAGAATCCTTTATTGGCATAAGAACAGATTCTTAATAAGACAGATTCTCAAAAGACAGAAATGGTATAGGTTTCTGGGGGTCTGTACCATAACCAAAATTAGGTTTACTGTACAAACATTAAAATAGGTTTACTGTACAAATGTTATTTTTATTAAACATTAAATAATTTCCTTCATAGTTAAGACCGCATTAAATTTAAGCAACATCAAACATCAAACGTATGCTCGCGTTCCTTTACACGTAGTTAAAGTCCATCTTAACTGCCGGAGAAACTTGTAGTTTAGAGTTTCACTGTTATATTGAACTTTTGCGCATTGAGCAGTTCTCTATTAAACGTTGATAGAACAAACTCGGACTGATGTAGAGAACTTAATGAGCTTAATGAGGAGAATTAAGAAACAAGTCAATCCAGCGTAGCTACCATTGCGCCATTTAGGTCGTCAGTTTGCAGCTGGTGGCCCATTTTATTGTCGATAAGTTACGATGTACTTACTAATAAATTTTAAATCCATACTAATATTATAAAGATGAAAGATTTGTATTTTTGTATGTTTGTGATGAGTAAACTCAGAAGCTACTGTTCCGTTTTCAAAAATTCTTTACCATTAGAAAGCGACATTCACCCTGAGTAACATAGACTACTTTTTACCGCGGGAAAATGCATCATTCCTACGTGAAAACGGGTAATAGGGTCAACGCGGTTGAAGCAACTGACTAAACGCCTATGATTTTAATATAGTAATGAAGCCTGGAATAGCACATAGTCTATTTTTTATCCTACGGGGACCCATTAATCGGGTTCACGCGGTCGAAGCCGCTGGCGGAAGGCTAGTACAAGTATAAAGTCAGTCAGAATCCTTTATTCGCATAAGGACAGATTGTTAATAAGACAGAAATGGTACCGATTTAAAACTAGGTATCAGGGGGGGTCTGTACCATTACCAAAAGTAATGTGTTTACTATAAAAATGATATTTTTATTAAACATTAAGTGGTTTCTTTCATAGTTAAGACCGCATTAAATTTAAGTAACATCAAACATCAAACGTACATGCTGGTATGTACGTGTTCCTTTATACGTAGTCAAAGTTCATCGTAACTGCCGGAGAAACGTGAAGTTCAGAGTTTCAATGTAATATTGAACTTTTGTGCATTGAGTAGTTCTCTATTGAACGTCGATAGCACATACTCGGTTTATTGCAGAGAACATTGACACAATAGAGCTGTGTAAATGGAATATGTAACAAAACGATGTTTCTTTTGAAAATACTGGTCTTATAATATAAGTTTATCTTTGTATGTTTTAATAGACATAGTTGGGGATTTCTTTCGAACGGTTTCCACCTAAAGTTCATCATGAGCATTAAAGATGAACTCAGGGGTTACTATCTTCTTTTTACGTGTAAGTGATTGCTAAATACTTTACTAAAACTTGTATAAATAGGTACTTGTGAGCCAATAGACATTATAAATCTGGTTCCATGGTTTTGGATATACAGATTTGTATATGCATTTATACTCGACTAGCTGTGCCCGCGACGTCGTCCGCGTGTATAAAGACTTTTATAAAATGGATTGATTAAAAATTAAAGATTATTTATTTGCATTGAATAAGTAGTAGGTAGATTATTCTTACATTATAGTGAAATCACTTATAATACAATGTTCATATGTTCAGAAGAAACCTAATGTATTTTTTCTAAATCCTTCAAACATAAAACAGTAAGGAATGCTTACTGTAATGATCTTACTATCCACTTTTCTCACGTTTCGCTTTTCTCGCGCAATCAGATTCTCTTTACAAATATGTACCTCGTTTATTAAAGTTAAGAGATACTGCTGTGCCCGTGGCTTCATCTATGTTAAAAATAGTATCTTTAGTAAATTGGGTAAATTTATACTGCAAAGAATGCATAGACTCATTCTATATACATAGCTTTAACCTACTGCAGAAAAGAGGTGCACTATACAACTACTTGTAGTTGGGAGATAAAATTTCTAAACATACACGTGCTTAGGATTAAACAATCGGAAAAATAATTGTAAGGTCAATTAATAAACTATAGGTTTAAAACTTGCGGACAGCAGTTTGGTCATAAGTCATAACTCATATAACATTGTGAAAACTAAAGCAGAAGGCAGGGTCTCTACACAGTATACTATCTGTAAGTATTTGGAATTATGGAATATTTTTATAGAGAATCTTTAAAGAATCCTTAATATCTCCATCAATCAACGTGTGTGGATGAGCCCTCAGCCCGTACGCAATAAAGAGACGCAAAAAATGAGTTAAGTTATCATTGGTCCAATTAACAATGTTCAGCATCATACGTATACCTACCCAACGATGGGACAACCCGCGTGGCGCAATGTTTACCATGCCGGACTGCTAATCGAACTGTCCCGGGTTAGAATCCGGGCGAAGCAGAAATTTCAATGATGAGTTTAAACTGTTCTCGGTCTGGGTGGTTGTGTTTCTGTCTCTATGTGTGTTCATGGCACCCACGACACAGGGTATATCTACCCTAATGTGAGGCTATAAGTGTGAAATGCTATTTTTTATTTTTTTAACACTATGTATTTACTTTTATTAGACTTAAGGCTTTTATTTGAAATTATCTCCATTGAATCACTTTGGAGAAGAAATGAATATTGCTCAATAACGCCATCTACCGTATGACATGTAAACTTTGTGGTTGATAAATCGAATGTCAAATTACCAAATAGGTAGATATTGAGATTAACAGTTGGTTCACTAAAAGTTTAACTATTCGTCACCTAGATGTCTGCAGTAATCTCATTTTGTTAAGGCTTTGTACATTCTGTATGAAGGTTTAGATTCCGTGTCTTACAACCTTAAGCTGGATGCATTGAGATTGTAAGATTTGGATTTCGGTTCATCGGAGCTAGAGGCCTCCTCAATAATGGGAGAGCTCCATGCTCAGCAGTGGAATGCTAAAAAGGATGCAGCTTGATATAATGTAGCCATAATAATCGTTTCAGCTGCAGCCTGTTCATAATCTTCCACCCCAAAAGAAGACTAATAAGCTGAGCAACTAACTCTATGGAGCCTGTGATGTAAGGTTCGGCGGCGGTAAGGCTCGCGATGCGCTTATTAGGTACCTATAGTCTAGCCATTCTCGGCCAACGAAAGAAAATACAGTAAGCTGATCTAAGTATATTTAATATAGTCGACAATATTAGTGAGAGTTCAAAATAATTTTAGATACTTAAATTTAAACTTTTATTTATGGTTTTGAATGGGCTGTTACCGAAACTTTCATACAAATTCCCCAAAGTGCCTTTTAAGTTTATGTCGCGTATTGTGTAAATGAACATAACTTTTTTGTTTATCACCTGATTGATATGAAATACACACTAATGTTACGGAAATTCATTCAACAATATATCAGTAAACACATCATTCAAAGAAGGGAAAAGAATTTGAGAATGAAATATTAAGTTAAGGTTAATTATTGTACGCTTGAGATACCAACTTTCGGATCCATTTTATTTGCTATTGAGGGGTAGTTTTGAAAAAAGCTTAAATAGAATTCTTACTATGCTAGTAAAGATTACAAATACAAAATTATAAGTATATTACTCTGCACAAAAATATTCTGTACATCAAGTTTCGACACTCAATTTTCAAAGAGTTTCAAAGAAAATTGACATTTAAAGGGTGAATTTCGGGAAATGCTGAAACACGTATTCTTTTATTTTGGTTAGAAAATATTTATACCAAATTTCAAGAAACTCTATTGAAAAAATCCAAGTTTTCCATACAAATTTTCATCGCTCATTTCATACTCTTAAAGGGAGATTTTTGAAATTATCTATAGCCTAAATGTTAGCGAGGACCAATATATATAAAACAAAAAAAGTTTCATCAAAATCCGTCCAGTAGTTTTTGCGTGAAAAGCTAACAACAGACAGACAGACAGACAGACAGACAGACAGACAGACAGACAGACAGACAGACAGACAGACAATAATTTCAAAACTTATATTTTTAGCTTCTGTTACTTATAAAAAGACCCCTAGAAGTATTTTTTTAAATTTATATGCAATGTACAGAATTGACCCTGCTTACAGTTTTATTATATGTATAGATTACGGATATAAACTTATGTACATAATGTATTTTGTTATCATTAGGTATTCACTTGACATTGGCAACATGGTCAAACGAGCGAGATGCCATTCGTTAAGACAAATAATGCAACTAGATACCAATAGTTATATATTTTATTCGTTATTCGCGTTCGTCTTTGAAAGCATCAAATGTAAGCAGCTTGTCTGATGCTATATTCAGTTTCTCTTCTCACTAATGGAATACGTCATTAAGGACACAACGTTCTGCTTGTGTGGTATCATTTGCACGTCGAATAGTACTAATTAAAAGCGTTTTTAAGTCACAACATATAATTTGTTTTCTGTTTTAACAGTTGAGAACATGGGCGTACCGCGTATCGCGCGTTAATTTGCCTTCACATTACACGCAGAAACGCACACAAAATATTATATGTATATCGGCCGCTCGGGACTTTGTCCCCGTGTACTTTAGTTTAACAATTTATTTAAATAAAAGTAGCCTAAGTTACTCCTTATTACATCAGCTATCTGTCAGTGAAAGTCCGCCCGTCAAAATCGGTCCAGTCGTTTCAGAAATTAGCCGGAACAAACAGACAGACATCCGATTGTATATGTACCGTATATACAATCATATGCTTAATTTATCATATGCTTATATTTAGTAAAAATCGGTTTGTTTAATATTACAAACTGACACTCTAATTTTATTTATTTGTATAGATGTAAAGGAAACAGCAGGAGGTAGCATATCTAGCTTATTCTTTAAAGGTTTCTTCTTCTTCTTCTTTATTTTTTATTAGGGAAGAAGGAATAATGATTTACCTATAATGATCTCTATAGAACAATATCAATAACGCTAATTGCAATTACATACATTAAAAGTAGAAAAATTCTTAAATAACTTAAATACATAAAACACGGTCCGGGCTCATACATATTCAAACATTTCGTTTTGCTCTTAAAGTAAGAAAGCTCGTTGTAAATTTTTATGGAGTGGCAAAAAGAAATGTATATGGAAAATGTTACGCAGATCGAGCAACGAAGGATCAATGCATGCGCTTGTACTTGTACCTTTGATACTAGATTACATAGGCCTTATTGTAAGTCTGCACACGCGAAAACGTTACTATCGCGTTTGCGTTAAGAATTGAATTATAGACCTTATTCCTTTCAGGAATTTTAACTCGAACGCAGTAGTAACGTTTGCGCGTTTACAAACTTACACTAAGGGCTCAGTTAATCCAATGGTTGCTGCTACGATTGAAGTAACGTTCTAAGAACGCTACGCGCTGCTACGGACTACGGCGTAGTAAATAAAAATGCAAAACTTTCACTATGCAAAGCATTTAGTACATCTAGTCTTTTAGAAGTTGATATTGATGATGAAACAATTTTATTTTGTTTGTAAATTAACACTGCCTTATGAAGTCAGGGTCTATAAAACCATTTGAAAGAGACTACAATGAAACATTAATAAATGCTTTTGCTTTACAAAGGATTAAAACTTAAATGTTTTCATATCAATATTTGGATTTTATGTTGAAACCGTCAAAGGGATTAAAACACTGGCATGATTTAATCGAGCCTGGAATTCAATTTGGTTCCAGTTCCCCAGTCGATATTTTCATATGGCTGTTATAAAATATTACGTACGAGCATTATGCACGATCTAAAATTGATTTTAGAGACATTTTACGCATTCGTATGATCGTAGAGGTTTACATATCTATACGAATATTATAAAGAGGAAAGATTTGTATTTTTGTATGTTTGTAATGGATAAAATCAAAAACATCTGTTCCAATTTCAAAAATTCTTTCACCATTAGAAAGCTACATTAATCTTGAGTAACATAGGCTACCTTTTACCGCGGGAAAATGGTTCATTCCTACGTGAAAATGGGTAATAGGGTCAACGTGGTTGAAGCAATTGGCTAAACGCCTATCATTTCAATATAGCAATGAAGCCTGGAATAGCACAAAGGCTATTTTTTTATCCTACGGGGACCCATTAAACGGATCCACGCAGGCGAAGCCGCTGGCGGAGGCTCGTTGTGTTATATTTTAACAATTTTTTAAAAGTGTCCCATTTTAGGCAGTGATAGTGGTGTTGTAGGACTTCGAATAACCACGTCGGGGGTCCGGGTACTAACTAATAGAGAGCTTCACTGTGAAGGAAAAAGTAGTCACGAAATCTGCATGGCTGAAAGTCTAAAATATTTTCTATGTATGATTTTATGTAAAAATGGCATAGTTTTATCAGGACTGGGAATTAATTTTCACTGCTATAACATAGGACATAAATTCAGTTAATATAAGACGGATATTTACGAGTATGTATTTCAATTTGATGACTTTTATGAGCATTCGACTCTTATTATTTAAATTTCCTTGACACGACATTTACTACATTAAAGATAGATATCTGGTGCCCACTAGCTCCAGGGATGGGGGCTAGGGGGCTCAAGCCAACCAACCAAGCCAACCGCCAACAAACCATTCGCTTTTGCCCTTGACAAACCTCTAATTCCTCCAAATTGAAATCAAGCCACCAAATCACCCCCGATATTTCAGCTCGCACCTGCCCCAAACTAAAATGAAACCCCCCCCCAAAACTGAAATTCTAGATCCGCCGCTGTCTTAAAAAAAGAACAAAAAAATACTACTTACTTTTTTATTACCTATATGTGTAGTGTTGTGGCGTCATACTAGAATTTAACGAACGTATGCCACATTGTTTTGTTTTAGCTATATTGGTAATAGCGTGTTGCAATTTCAATATTGCTATGATAGTGATCTGTGATATGCAATATGCGTACAATAGTGATACGTGATATGCGATGTGTCTCACAGATGTATGAAAAATAAAGCTTTAATAAATCAACTTTATTAAAAATACTAGCTGTGCCCGCGACGTCGTCCGCGTGTATAAAGACTTTTATAAAATGGATTGATTAAAAATTAAAGATTATTTATTTGCATTGAATAAGTAGTAGGTAGATTATTCTTACATTATAGTGAAATCACTTAAAATACAATGTTCATATGTTCAGAAGAAACCTAATGTATTTTTTCTAAATCCTTCAAACCTAAAACAGTAAGGAATGCTTACTGTACTGATCTTACTATCCACTTTTCTCACGTTTCGCTTTTCTCGCGCAATCAGATTCTCTTTGCAAATATGTACCTCGTTTATTAAAGTTAAGAGATACTGCTGTGCCCTTGGCTTCATCTATGTTAAAAATAGTATCTTTAGTAAATTGGGTGAATTTATACTGCAAAGAATGTATAGACTCATTCTATATACATAGCTTTAACCTACTGCAGAAAAGAGGTGCACTATACAACTACTTGTAGTTGGGAGATAAAATTTCTAAACATACACGTGCTTAGGATTAAACAATCGGAAAAGGTTTAAAACTTGCGGACAGCAGTTTGGTCATAACTGTCATAAGTCATAACTCATATAACATTGTGAAAACTAAAGCAGAAGGCAGGGTCTCTACACAGTGTGCTATCTGTATTTGGAAATAAAGAATATTTTTATAAAGAATCTTTAAAGAATCCTTAATATCTCCATCAATCAACGTGTGTGGATGAGCCCTCAGCCCGTACGCAATAAAGAGACGCAAAAAATGAGTTATCATTGGTCCAATTAACAATGTTCAGCATCATACGTATACCTACCCAACGATGGGACAACCCGCGTGGCGCAATGTTTACCATGCCGGACTGCTAATCGAACTGTCCCGGGTTAGAATCCGGGCGAAGCAGAAATTTCAATGATGAGTTTAAACTGTTCTCGGTCTGGGTGGTTGTGTTTCTGTCTCTATGTGTGTTCATGGCACCCACGACACAGGGTATATCTACCCTAATATGAGGCTATACTTGTGAAATGTTATTTTTTATTTTTTTACACTATGTACTTACTTTTATTAGACTTAAGGCTTTTATTTGAAATTATCTCCATCGAATCACTTTGGAGAAGAAACGAATATTGCTCAATAACGCCATCTACCGTACGACATGTAAACTTTGTGGTTGATAAATCGAATGTCAAATTACCAAATAGGTAGATATTGAGATTAACAGTTGGTTCACTAAAAGTTTAACTATTCGTCACCTAGATGTCTGCAGTAGTCTCGTTTGGTTAAGGCTTTGTACATTCTGTATGAAGGTTTAGATTCCGTATCTTACAACCTTAATGCTGGATGCATTGAGATTGTAAGATTTGGATTTCGGTTCATCGGAGCTAGAGGCCTCCTCAATATTGGGAGAGCTCCATGCTCAGCAGTGGAATGCTAAAAAGGCTGCAGCTTGATATAATGTAGCGATAATAATCGTTTCAGCTGCAGCCTGTTCATAATCTTCCACCCCAAAAGAAGACTAATAAGCTGAGCAACTAACTCAATGGAGCCTGAAGGTTCGGCGGCGGTAAGGCTCGCGATGCGCTTATTAGGTACCTATAGTCTAGCCATTCTCGGCCAACGAAAGAAAATACAGTAAGCTGATCTAAGTATATTTAATATAGTGGACAATATTAGTGACAGTTCAAAATAATTTTACTTAAATTTAAACTTTTATTTATGGTTTTGAATGGGCTGTTACCGAAACTTTCATACAAATTCCCCAAAGTGCCTTTTAAGTTTATGTCGCGTATTGTGTAAATGAACATAACTTTTTTGTTTATCACCCGATTGATATGAAATACACACTAATGTTACGGAAATTCATTCAACAATATATCAGTAAACACATCATTCAAAGAAGGGAAAAGAATTTGAGAATGAAATATTAAGTTAAGGTTAATTATTGTACGCTTGAGATACCAACTTTCGAATCCATTTTATTTGCTATTGAGGGGTAGTTTTGAAAAAAGCTTAAATAGAATTCTTACTATGCTAGTAAAGATTACAAATACAAAATTATAAGTATATTACTCTGCACAAAAATATTCTGTACATCAAGTTTCGACACTCAATTTTCAAAGAGTTTCAAAGAAAATTGACATTTAAAGGGTGAATTTCGGGAAATGCTGAAACACGTATTCTTTTATTTTGCTTAGAAAATATTTATACCAAATTTCAAGAAAATCTATTGAAAAAATCCAAGTTTTCCATACAAATTTTCATCGCTCATTTCACACCCTTAAAGGGTGATTTTTAAAATTATCTATAGCCTAAATGTTAGCGAGGACCAATATATATAAAACAAAAAAAGTTTCATCAAAATCCGTCCAGTAGTTTTTGCGTGAAAAGCTAACAACAGACAGACAGACAGACAGACAGACAGACAATAATTTCAAAACTTATATTTTTAGCTTCTGTTACTTATAAAAAGACCCCTAGAAGTATTTTTTAAAATTTATATGCAATGTACAGAATTGACCCTGCTTACAGTTTTATTATATGTATAGATATGCATTCATTCAATGTAGTCAAAAGTTTTATCATTAATTGATTCTCGGCGAGACATACATTTTAATGAGTTTTTATGATAAACTTATTATCCTAGACATACATATGTACATGTTTTATGGTACGGCAAGGCTTGTCCTATACCAGGAGCGCCGGCAGTTTATATAGCCACGGTACGCTTAACGATTTAGTTCGTCGGGCTCTTACCACTTCCTTTGCCAGCTACGTTAGAACCGTCTGGCTTATCAAGAAGCGATGGCAAGAGACCTAATGGAACGACTCTAGTAACGTGGCATCTGGGGTATTCCCTGGAATGGGATGTTGCCTGTGTTACTTTGGCCCCATAACACATCGCCGGGTCCGCCGCCGCCCAGGCCCAGCTCCTCAAGCGCCGTAAATACAGTAATTTATCAAAATTGTCTGATTTGTGGAGCTTGCTGTGAAGACCTTAGGCCCGTGGTCTTCTGACATAAAAAAATCATGTCAGATCAGTCTTGTTCTAGCATATTATGGCGACCAGGCAAGCAAAGACTCAGCCTCACTGTTCAACGGGGCACCGCCGCCAGCGTCTTGGGTGCCATGCCAAACACGGACATTTTAGAAGAAGTTTTTATTTATATTTTTTTGTAATTACCTTTTATGAACAGTTATTTTTTACTTGTTTAAAGTTAGTACTTTCCACTTGCATATACTTAATATATTTTTATTATTAATAAATTTTTATTGTAATGTAAAAATTTGTGAAAAAAGTGTACACTTAAACTTAAAACTGCAATGCTTAACATCAACTAAAAATGTCGTTTAATAAGACGTCCTTAACGAGGAGGAGGAGGAAAATTTGCAAGTTTTCGCAGCATGACGCATACATAAATGTTTTCAAAACCAACAGTTTTTAGCCTTCTTTATGTCTGCAGCAATGCACTCAAAATGTCAGCTCCATTAAAGAGAAATCACGTTTTTGAGAATACAGAGTGAGTAACCATGTTTCATATTCATAGTCATCTTCTTCAAACTCTAGACTGAAACATGTTTAGCGATTCATTCGCTTTGAAAAATATTCGCCATTGACTCAGATGCTTTATCCACTGTACTGATCGTACTTTGAGTGATAAGCGAATGATTAATTTCAAGCTTACTAGCCTAGCCTAGCCTTTCGCCAGAGGCTTCGCCCGCGTGGACCCGTTTAATGGTTCCCCGTAGGATAAAAAATAGCCTATACTTTTCCATATTAAAATCGTAGGCGTTTAGCTAGTTGCTTCAACCTCGTTGACCCTATTACCCGTTTTCACGTAGGTATGAAGCATTTTCCCGCGGTAAAAAGTAGCTTATGTTACTCAGGGTGAATGTAGATATCTAATGGTGAAAAAAATTTCGAAATCAAAGTAGTAGTTTTTGAGTTTATTCATTACAAACATACAAAAATTCATTTTTTTCCTCTTTATAATATTAGTATAGATATAGATAAGCGCACGGTTATTTCTGTTCTTAATAATATTGGTATGGTATAGTAATAAAATATTATAAATGTACACTGTCGATGATATGGCATAACTGATACTGTATGTAGGACAAAAATGTTATAGAGCGATACGTAAAAAAATGAGCCGTCGCAGGATGCCTGACAGACCTGAAACAATATCTGCAGCTTGCGAGAAAAGTTGTCAAACAATTTTTTGGCAGTCAAACTATTAAAAAATGGTTTACCATCTTGCGGAACGGTTTACATACATTTCTCATAATTTACTTTTAGCACCGATGATCGGCGATTTAGTCGCAAACGCAGCTATTCAGCGAACCGATGCCGAGTTCATGAAACAAAACGCACTACAGCATGTGCATACGCAAATCAGCGTTCGCCGATGCTAAGAGTTGTATGGCCTGGCCGTTGATGAGTATTTTGAGCTTTTGAGAGTAGTCTTGTCTTTCTTACACATAGCTTTCGTGTTTCATACTATTGGGTTACAGGGTTACATTGTAAGCCTGGGGTAGTGTTTCAAAGTAGAATCAGTCAGGAATGATAGGAAATACAAGGTCTTCAAGTATCTAGGGTGAATTACCATGTAACCCTGTATAGTATACTAGCATTCCGTCAGCGGATTCGCCCGCGTAGACCCGTTTTAAAGGTTCCCGTAAAATAAAAATCTCAAGGTCCACTCTATTTGTGTTCCAGATTTCATTAAAATTGGTTCAATAGTTTAAGCGGGAAAGCGCAACAGACAGACAGACAGAGTTACTTTCGAATTTATAATATTAAAATATACATATTATGTACAATATATATAGATGACCCATGATTTTATGTAAAAAAAAGGGTTGCACTCCGGGAGAGCCAGCAGAAGTGAAAACGTGAACATTAACGTTGTGCATTTTTCATATTTTGGAATGGTTAGGGAATAATTTAGTACTCACTCATTTTCTTTCACTATTTCTTCGTCACTTATTTCATTAATAGATGCACTTTGTTCAATTTCCATATTTTAAACACTTGATAACATGAATTTTACAAGTATACAGACAGTCGAGCCATCAGCTGTCACCCCGCCGTCTTACGAATATTCGATCAAGCCACGTGTCCTGACGCGAGTTTAACATTTTTTACCCATCCCAATAAAGTGCACAACGCCGCTAAAGAAGTTTTAACTTAAAAAAAAAAAAACGTTTTAGATCGCATATTATAGGTTTCGGTGGATAGTTTATCGTCACCGGTAAGCGATAGAACAAGTCCATTACAAATGTATGCGTTCTTCTATTTATTGTTCCGTTTTACCTGCAATATTTCATCCTTCAGTGAATTATATAGTGACTGCGATAGACATCTGTATTCGTTTTCCGCTGAATGTTAACGTAGATATCCCTGGAAGTTTTGAATTCTTTTGAAAGTCTTGCAGGAATTGTTAGTTTTGTATGAATTCAATATTAGAATATTTTATTAGTTTGTGGGCTCAGATCAAACAAAAAAATATAGATGTAATTCTGCAACAATGTGAGGTCAGAAGTTGCGATCATAATTCAAATTATCCCATTATTATAATTATTTATTAGGTACTATTATTCATTAAACCCTTTCACAAAGTAATTCTGCATTTTTTCTTGTGAATTTTTATTTTTATAAAATACTTACTATTTTTGTTTCACTATTTCTTCGTCGTTTTTACTAGAAAAAAGGGGACTCGAGTTAAGATCCAACACATATGGAAATTAAACAAAGTGCATCTATGAATGAAAAAAGTGACAAAAAATAAATAGTGTCAGAAAATGAGTGAGTATTTTATAAAAATACAAGATGAAAACCTACTAAAAATTCTAGATGAAAAATACTAATAATATTGATAATTAAAGCAATTCGTGCGAAATTATTCCTTAACCATTCCAAAATATCAAAAATGTACAACTTTAATGTTCAAGTTTTCACTCCCACGTTTTCCCAAGTCCCAGTTTTCACGCCGACACTCACAGAGTACAACCCGTTGTTTTTTTTCTATGACTTTTTATAAGTACAAAGAAGTTACGTGTTGAGACAGCCCTACTACTATACTAGCCATTGTGTCAGCCCTATACTATGTAGCAACCACCAACTGATTACGATGCATCTTGCTTCGAGGAACGACAGCGCTGACTAGGCGCGTTGCAAGTGCAGGTGGCCCATCTGCCGTGGGAACGCAGATCACCTCCATCGCGGAAAGTGACTCAACGTACTCTCTTAATTATTATCTTGATAACTTTAATTTTTGAAAGTTGTAACAATTATATTAAAACTGATTAAAGTAGATACATACTAATAGTTCAATTGCATTATTATAAACATCCCCGACGCCCAGCTCCCGTAACTGGCGCAGTCGAAAGTTCCGGATAAAGTCGAGTTAGTCGCGTTTCGGACTGTCGAAATCCAGCTAAGTACATCGAGTACGAATCGACCCGGAAAACGAACTTTTCTACGAGATCGGGACGTCGGAGAATCCTGCTCAGTTCGCGCTACATCCGAAAATCGATGTGCAGATGCGAGATGAAGCTGATTCTGTGAGTAATAGATTTTAAGTAGGTATGTAATAATCCTATTGGTTGCAGTTCCTATATTTTTCCTGTTCCTATAAGTATATATATTGTAATTTTGAGTTTATTGCATAGTTAGATAAAATCTTTCAAAAATTTTTCTTTACGTGCAAATAAGGGTAATTTACCCAGTTCTCGTCAAGATATTCGGAGATCTATACGAGACCGTAACCGTAATTTAGATTTATTTGTCATAGAAGAGTCTTTAAATATGACAGAAAATTCAGTGCCAAGTTTAAGTGGAACGGCAATTTCTGCCTCTTTGTCAGACAAAACCGATAAAATTTATAATGCTTTAAGACTAGTTCCTGAGTTTGATGGAAATTCAAATGTTTTAATTAGGTTTTTGAATATATGTGATCAAATTGTATTAGCTTATGTCGATCCGGCATCAGGAAACGAGTTAAATAATTATGCAGTGATCAATGGAATTTTAAATAAAATTACGGGACCCGCGGCTAGAACCTTAGCTACGAACGGAACCCCATCGGATTGGAACGGAATCCGCGCAGCTCTTATTAATAGTTTTTCAGATCATCGTGATGAATCTTCCTTATATAGTGATTTATCTATGTTATCTCAAGGCAATGACACACCACACATTTTCTATGAACGAATTCAGAATTTACTCGGTACAATAATGACATATGTTGAATTACATGACGATATTACAACTACAGTCGAAGCTAAAAGAACTTTATACAAAAAGTTAGCTTTGCAGACTTATCTTAAAGGCTTACATGAACCATTAGGCTCTCGCATACGTTGTATGAGGCCTCCAACGCTTGAAAAGGCTCTGGAGTTTGCTCAGGAGGAATTAAATATTATTTACATGCAAAATAAAAATTCTTATTCACGAAAAATTACACAACAGACACCAACATTCAGATCTAACAATTTTAATCCTTTTTTGAATAAAAAAAATAACCAGCAGTCATACTCGAATAACTCTCAGATGTTGCCATACTTAAATAATAAGCCTTATCAAGGTCTGTCAAAAACCCAGCAAATATTTAGGGCTCTGCCAAGATCGAATATGAGCACTGGTTTTAGAATTCCACATAGGGACACTCAACCGTTACAGCATCAACGCCATGTTAATAATCAAATGCACGGACAGCCTATGAGTGGAATTAGCCACCCCAAAGCCCGTACATTGCCACCGACTTCAATGAAACCTGAATGGAGCCGACAAGGTCAGTACCAGTCTCCAAATTATTATAAAGAAATTAATAGCAATGAATATGATAACTGTAATGGCATTGATAATTATGATAGCTTTGTGGATAGCTATGATATGAACTATGACAACCCGTGTAACGTAGTTGACCATTTAGTTGCAAATAGTCACATAAATGACAGCAATTACGTTCATAGCCAGAAACTTACTGACGAACAGACTGACGAACAAACGGACGAAAATTTTTTATCAGCTCAAGTTCCAAGTGTCCCAAGATAGAATTAAATTTACAAAATAAAAGACAGCTTCCATACATCCAAATTCATAATCCGCCGCTAAAATTATTAATAGATACAGGAGCAAATCAATCTTTTATTAACCCTGAAGCTATAGAGAAATATTATTCGGATTTACCATTAAATTACGACCCTTTTATTGTGACAAATATTCATGCTTCTACTAAAAATAACTACTCTATAGAAATACCATGTTTTTCTGAAATTAATGACAGTGATCCCATAAAGCTTTACATTTACAGATTTCATACTTATTTCGACGGTTTAATCGGTTGTGACTTGTTAGAACAGTGGAAAGCAAAAATAGACTTAGGCTCTCGCATACTTAACACACAATTTGCAAAAAATCAAATCCATATGTTTGAATCTGGCAGTGTAAATTTAATAGAGGTGATAATACCAGCGCAATCTAGCAAAATTATTAAAGTTCCTACTACTATAGATAACGGCGAAATCATTATAGATAGACAGACCATTTGTGCATGTAGTGTTGGTGATTGTTTGACTACTTCCGATAATAGCCAGGCCTATGTAGAAGTTTCTAATCCTTCCAAAAATGATGTGATTTTCACATTGTCTGAACCAATTTCTGCAAGTATATTCAATGAAGAATCTGTTTCAGCCTATAAAAAATCAAATAAATATAATAATAAAAATTTAGAACGCACACAACAAATTTTATCGCGATTACGAACTGATCATTTAAATAACGAGGAAAGTGCAAATTTAATTTCCTTGTGCAAAAAATATGCAGATGTTTTTTATGTAGAAAACGAGCCACTTACATTCACCAATCATATCAAGCACCGTATAAAAACGACCGATGAATTTCCTGTTCATTGCAAAACATATAAATACCCTCATGTGCATAGGGATGAAGTTCGGACTCAAATCAAAAATATGTTAGACCAGGGAATTATTAGACCATCCACTTCTGCTTGGAGTGCACCCATCTGGATTGTACCCAAAAAGGCAGATGCTTCAGGTAAGACAAAGTGGAGACTTGTGGTGGACTTTAGACGACTGAATGAAAAGACTATTGAAGACAAATACCCCATCCCTAATATTAACGACATACTTGACAAATTAGGTAAATGCCAATACTTTTCGACTTTAGACCTAGCTAGTGGTTTTTACCAAGTAGAGACTCACCCTGACGACATACACAAAACTGCATTTAGTGTTGACTTTGCCCCCGGACATTTTGAATTTTTAAGAATGCCCATGGGTCTAAAAAATGCCCCCTCAACCTTTCAGAGAGTCATAGACAACGTTTTACAAGGCTTACAGAACGAAATTTGCGTAGTTTACTTAGACGACATACTTGTATTTTCCACCTCACTACAAGAACATATAGTTAATCTACGTAAAGTTTTTGACCGACTTCGTCAATCCAATTTTAAAATTCAATTGGACAAATCGGAGTTTCTGAAACACGAAACACCTTATTTGGGACATATTATAACATCTGACGGAGTAAAGCCTAACCCTGATAAAATTAGTGCTATTTTAAAGTATCCAATTCCCAAAACGACAAAACAGATTAAAGGATTTTTAGGTTTACTAGGGTATTATAGACGTTTTATACCTAACTTTGCAAGACTGACCAAACCACTGACTAGCTGTTTAAAAAAAGGCGCAAAAATTACCCTATCTGAAGAATACATTGAATGTTTTAATCACTGTAAAACACTACTGACTAACGACCCGATATTACAATATCCTGACTTCACTAAGGACTTTAATTTGACGACAGACGCATCAAACTTTGCACTTGGAGCTGTTCTATCACAAGGACCTATAGGTAATGACCGACCAGTAGCTTACGCATCCAGGACTCTCAATGACAGTGAATTAAATTATTCGACAATTGAAAAAGAATTGCTAGCAATAGTGTGGGCGACTAAATATTTTAGAGCATATCTGTATGGTCGAAAATTTAAAATTATCACAGATCATAAGCCCTTGCAATGGCTCATGAATTTAAAAGAATCTAACTGTAGGTTGACAAGATGGAAATTAAAATTAGCTGAATATGACTTTACAGTAATTTACAAAAAGGGAAGACTTAATACTAATGCAGACGCTCTTTCTAGAGTTGAAATTCATAATAATGATTTAGATTCAATCAATGTTAATATTTCTTCCTCTTCATCATCAACTGTTACCGCTCCAGATGACAGACCCTTTATAAGTCAATCGTCGACTGACACAGCACCAGACATAAAACCTTTAAGTAGTCCATCTTCCACATTAACAGCGAACTCTCGATTTTCTATTACTGACGAAGTATTACCTGCAAATGACGTTGTAACTGTCAGACCATGTAGTGAAACCATACATACCAGTAATGAAAATCCTGTACTTGGAATACCTATTGTCGATAATCCTTTAAACAAATACCATAAACAATTAATTCTTAATATTTGTGAGCATCCATCTAACTGCAAACCAAAATTCACAACGCCTTTTAACTTGTATGAAAAAATAGTTATAGATATTTCAGTTACCAATTTTCAACAAGATTTGTTAAATGCTGTAAAAAAATTTGTTAACCCCAAAATTCAGACTGCTATTCTTGTAAATCCGCCTGAAAAAATGCTTACCATTGTTCCAATTTTGCAAAAATTCTTTAAAAGTTCCTCAATGAAGTTAGTCCTAGTTAAGCATGAGTTAGAAAATGTCAGCAATTATTTTGAGCAACAAAATATTATACGCAAGTATCACGAAGGTAAAACTAACCATCGTGGTATCACAGAAACCTATTTATCTCTTTATCATAGATATTTTTGGCCTAAATTAAAAGAAACTGTAAGTGAATATATTAATTCATGTACCGTATGTAGTCGAGCTAAATATGATCGTAATCCTATTCGCCCAGAATTCAAAATTGTACCACCTCCTAGTAAACCATTTGAAATGGTACATGCAGATATACTAACGATTAATCAAGAAAAGTACTTAACTCTTATAGATGCATTTTCTAAATACGCTCAAGTATACCAAATATCTGATTGCACAGCCCCGAATATAGTAAAAACCTTTCTTACTTTGTGTACCCATCATGGATTTCCAATTAATTTAACTACCGACAGAGGAACAGAATTTACTAATCAGGTATTTAGAGAATTCCTTCGGTTACATAATATATACCACCACACTACTGCACCTTATGCTCCTAATGAAAACGGCATGATTGAACGTTTTCATAGCACCATACTCGAACACTTAAGATTATTAAAACTACAATTTAAAAATGAATCCGCTTCTACTTTAATGAAGTATGCTCTAATTGCCTACAATAGTTCCGTACATAGTTTAACAAAATGCAGACCTTTTGACTTAATAACTGGACATTTCGATCCGCGTGACCCTACTGACTTAAACTTAAATGAACGATTATTGCAGCAATACATTCAAGACCATCGCCAAAAAATGGAATTAGTATATAAAATTATACACGACATTTCACAGACTGAGCGTAACACGCTTATGTCACAACAAAATGCTAACAGAGAACCTCAAATCGATTATGAAGAAGGGCAAGAAGTTTACATTAGGAACCCATTGGCTACACGACAAAAAATTGCACCTCGTTTTTTACATGATAGGGTTATTTCTAACTTACCTGTCCATATATACACTTCAAAAAAGCGCACACACGTTGCCAAAAATAGACTGAAACGCAAACGCAAAACGTCTGGATTGTTACGGATGCCTGATGATCCTGACAAACCTGGCCCAAGCACAAGATATCCGGCTTGACAATTTAAATGATGGTCCTGGCATTCTTCCCTTTAAACTTGGACCTGCAAAAATAACCGCACATTATCACACATTTTTACATGACATTAATTTTGATCAAATTCAGAAGCAATTAGATTTGACTAAAACTCAGTTAACTGATGTCACAAATAATTTAACAAATATAAATTTGCTTTTTTTAAATATCAAATCATACACTTGTCTGACAAAATTAAGGAAGTAAGTGCTCAATTAGTTGGCAGTAACTTTACTGCCAACAAAAAGAGCCAAGCGAGGTTTAATTAATCCTTTGGGATCTGTAATAAAAAGTATTACGGGAAACCTTGATTATAATGATGCTTTACGGTATGAACAAATGTTTCATATCTTACAAAAGAATAATATAGATTTAGCTAATAGTTTAAATAATCATATAAGTTTATATAAGCAGATGATTTTCCATCAATCAGAAATATTAAGCAATTTAAGTAGTAACCAAGTTAAATTAGAAAAAGCTTTGACATACTATATTAATACTACAGGAAATAATACTATGCAATTTACGCGTTATTTCCAATTATCGCAAATATTAACACTTATAGCTGCAAATATTCAAGAATTGCGTTTAGAGATAGATAGAATAGAAAATATTTTAGCGTTTAGCCGTACGAGTACCGTACATCATTCTATTTTAAGTACTAGTAATATAATTGATATGTTAAGCAAATTGAAAGAAATATATAACCAATATCAGGTTATTGACTTAGTTGATATTCGACTTTACTATGATTTAATTAGTTTAGGATGTTATTTCGTAGACAATAAACTCATTACCGTTTTTAAATTTCCCATTGTATTTCCATCATCTTATGACCTTTACCGTTTATGCCCGGTTCCTAATAAACACCATGAAGTCATAATTCCTCCATCTCCTTTTATTGCAACCAACTCCAAGGAATATGCATACATGGAGGCAGAATGCCCGAAGGTCGACTCCGCATTCATATGCAAGCAGCAAGTCAGCTATCAGACCCGAACATCTCAGGACTGCATCAGTACACTAATTAATTTACAGAAAATAGATGAAACGTGTCACCCCACGCCTATTTTTCTGTCTCAGGAGGCTCTACTGGAGCTTGACGATCAACACTATATAATATCTTTTCAAACACCCACGAAAGTACAAACGTTATGTGGACAGGAACGTCACCAAATCATTGAGGGTAGTTTCCTCGCTACTATTCCGAGGACTTGCAGCATCAGGACAACGGAATTCACTATCACCAACGTTAATGATAAACTCCGTGGACAGCATTTCGAGATACTCACATTCACAAATTCAGAATTACTAGCCTTGTCATCTTCAAAGAATCGAAGACCTCACTTTAACATTACTGCAATTGATCTTAATAAACTACATGTGATTGAAGACCAAATATCAATGGAAACTTCACCAAAAGTAACTGACGCCACTTCGATGAGTACTTACCATACTACTCTTCCTTTGTACCTGTTAATCCTACTGGGTACAATTGCGCTCGCTATTCTGTATATAAGGCGATACCGGCGAAATAGAAAATCTGAAGACATATCGAAGTCTAATGTTGAAAATTCTCTTCAACCATGTGCAACCTCAAGTGAGCATCACTCGTCGACAGCAATACGAGAGGAAAGGAAGGCCGCAATATTTGCACTAAACGTGGGCAAATAATTGCTCAGCTGGGGCGGGAGGAGTTACGTGTTGAGACAGCCCTACTACTATACTAGCCATTGTGTCAGCCCTATACTATGTAGCAACCACCAACTGATTACGATGCATCTTGCTTCGAGGAACGACAGCGCTGACTAGGCGCGTTGCAAGTGCAGGTGGCCCATCTGCCGTGGGAACGCAGATCACCTCCATCGCGGAAAGTGACTCAACGTACTCTCTTAATTATTATCTTGATAACTTTAATTTTTGAAAGTTGTAACAATTATATTAAAACTGATTAAAGTAGATACATACTAATAGTTCAATTGCATTATTATAAACATCCCCGACGCCCAGCTCCCGTAACTAAGACAATAATAGAAATAAAAACATTTTTTGTACAAATATGGTTGTTTTTGTACATTTGTTTCGCCATATTTATCTTCATTAGGTAAGCAAATACATATTACAATAATTAAAACTTAACTAATTTATAAATATAAAATTGTACACTGAAATAGATTTCTTTATTATATTATTTTTATTATCATTTCTACCCATATTGCGCCTTTTTGATTAATTTTAATTAATTTATTTTTTAGTATTATTCGGATCGGATCCGATCATTGGCTTTGGGTAACCATATTTAAGGCTTTTTGTACACTGGGAGGAAAAAAAACAGCGGCGGAAAAAAACCTCCTAGGTTTTTATGGAATCCTTTATGCCGCTATATCGTTTAAAAAATCAGTGACCGAGTAATACGCCTTTTCTAGTAAATGCGCTTTAAGTTCCTTTTTGATTTTGTTGCCCGCTTTTATTATTTTTATAGTTCGATATATTATTATAGTTAATTTTATTGTATAGAGTTTTATTTTAGCGATACAATGTACTGGAAGTTGTAACTACATTACTATTGTAGATTAAAACTCTGAAATTCTCAATAAGTAACTCGTATTATAAACATCATAACTAAACATGTCAGTTTAATCCACTAACATTCACCCTGCGTTGCTTTGTTCCACAAAGGTCCAACCACACGCCGCAGGGCTGATGGCTTGTCAGCCGTGTTGGCACAACACAAGGGTACCTTATGGTCCTCTTAGAGCTACGACGGATGCCGGCATGCGTAAGGAGTAGACTTGCCGACCTATCCCTCTTGTACATTTTAATGGTAGAAAAAGTAATAAAAAACTTGCATGACAGCAAATAATGTGGGATTAGGATAGTGTTGATACAAAACATGTCGTTTTTCTATTTTGTAAATTTATACGTTTGTAGCTACAGAAAGAAACGTTATCGAAATATGCAAAAATTAGAACGAGCGTTCTACCCCCGCACCAAATAAATTTCCAAATGTATCGAAGCAGAGCATATAGGCGGGCGCCTTTGACGGGTGTCAGTACCATCGTTGCTCCAAGATAGCCCTAAATCTCAATTCTCTTTCGCATGATTATACCGGCCGACGCGTTAAAAAGACAACATGATGAAATTATGGAAATGGGCCCGTGGGTTTTTAAAGCCGTGAGAGTAATCGGATTTGGTCAGGCTTCGCAGTTATCGCGTAATTATATAGGTTTAGACGCGAAAGTATTGAAATAAAATTTTCGTTGTGTACTTAATTAAAATACAAAAATTATTTTAACTTAAAAAAGTACTTTATTAACCAACTTCCTACGATTCATTTTACAAGTAGAACTTGCATGGTTCGATCTGAAAAGTACAACCGCTGCACAAATTTCTACCGAAGTTCAGTTGTCAGCCAAAACATGTGAGCCTAGGATTAGCAGAGCAACTACAAACTGCCTCAGGTAAGACTCAGACTTGCTTGAAATTTACAACATCTGAGTACTTCAGTTAAAGAAAAAAGCCAACAAGTCAAGTGCTTTTGGTAGGTGGTAGAACTATTAAGGTTCGCCCGGGGAAGTACCACCGCTGCACCCACTTTTGCCGTGAGCCAATTGTATTGTGTTTCGGTGGAAAGGTGCAGATGCCGGCCACACTTACATGAGGCGACCCCTAGCCTCCAGAGTAACAGCGCAACTGCATACGACCTCAGACAAGACTAACCTATGCTTGCTTGAGGTTGTGTGTAGATGTCCATGGGCTGCAGCGACCACTTAACACCACGTGGCCTGCATGCTCGTCTGCTACTCCATTCAAATAAAAAAAAAGTGCAAGATACGAATTAAAATTATCATTTTTTTCGTCACGTTTTGTCCATCTTAAAATGTAACCAAATAAAGTGATAATTGTCACCGAGCAAAGAAGGGCACAGGCGCTCGGAGACTAGAGAGACTAGAGAAGGGCAAAGGCACAAGATCTCGTCGTAGATCGCCCATGCGGTGAATCAACCAGATACAATCAATGTATGAGATCACGACTAAATGCTTGAAGAGAAGAAATGAATGAAGAGACATTGATCCGAGTAACCTAAAATATTAAAAGAGTTTATAGCTTCTAAAATTCATATGTAAATTGAAAAAATATTGTATGCATATGAAACCACGAGTCCGCCCCGTAATCCGTCGATATCGGATACGCGCATCAATCGGCTGAGTTGGGACAGTTTTAAAATCATTTAACTGTGAACGTATTGTGTTTTTGTATAACTCCAGTAGTTATCACGAATGGTGGACTATACACATTTTTATATATCTAGAGAAAAAGTTTTAAACTGTACCCGAAGTTTAGAAGACATACGGGTTTATGTGGAATTTGTATTAAAACCCCTTTCGTGACCAGCCTCAGCCCAAGGATGACACTTCTAGCTCTGCTGTAGAAAGCATAAGACTGTAATGTTTGCTGCAAAACATAACATTTGATGTTCAAACAATGTGCATGAACAAGTTTGTAGTGAAGATGTCATCTGTGTTCAAACTCAGTTTTTGGAGATTCATGCTACAGTGCTTAGTGTCTGCCGTTCTTACGTAAAATATTATAATTTAGAATGACGTTCTTCTTTTATATGTCAATTCCATATTATTTAAATGATTTAATGTCATCTTATCAACCTGCCTGCAAAATTTTCTTATGCAAATATTCTTATGCCTGCTTTTGGAGGAGATACCTACTGCAAAAAGCTTAAAATTCATTTATATTTCTTTTTAATACAGTTGCTCAAAAAGTGGCGTATTGCAGGGACGTATAGCGTTCGGGAAGTGGGCTATTACACACTCGTGCTTTTTCTTTACCTTTTCCGAACTCGTGCCTTCTCTTTCCCAACTGTCAAAATAATGTTTATTAAAAAAAACCAACCACGAAGTTTTAGAAGTTATTATTCATTCAAATATTTCTAAAAAGAAGCTACTAATTTGTTTCAATATCAGATTTAATGATTTGATTCAATGAGTTAGGTTAGGTTTCATTTCATTTCATCTCATAACATTTTCATTTCATATCAATAAAAAATTCTACTAAAGACTTGGCTGTATGGGCATAGTTCCCTTTGCCTACCCAGAATGGGCGAAGAAAACAAAAAAATCTCTGCTTATAGGTATTCTATTACGGTTGGCGCCATTTTTCAAAAATGTTCTTTGCGAGTTTTTATGATTTTATTAAATTGCTTCATTTTTTCGCAACTGTATTAAAAATAGTTGTTCAGTACACGTACGGACCCGTCGTTATGGGTGGTTTGAAAACAACCGACCCGCTGTCGGATGTTTTCAAACCACCCATAAGGCCTCTGACAAGCTTTAACGACTGTTATCCATCGAAAACAACCGGGACCGATAGTTTAACGTGCCATCCGAAGCACGGAAACGCGCGTGAATTTTTTTGCCACTAGCGGTCACCAAACTCACAGTCGACCGCGCCCGTTTGGCTTAGTCGCATTGATCGCTTGCGCCAATAATACCGCCGGGGCATGCGCGCTTCAGATAATTATACTATTACTCGTCAGCGACAAATGATAATATTATCATGCACTTTTGTGTGCTTCGAAGGATATTACGTTATATAGTCCCGTGGCCCGTGCTTGTATTGTCGTATCGTCCTTGGTCAAGTTGCCCACACATAGTTTTGCGGAAAACATTTAGCAATAACATATGAACGTTAATGCATATTATTTGTATAGCGTATTAGTAAAGTAATTGTTTGCGTTAATTAGACGGAAATTAGTATGCGGAACATAATATGCGGTGAGGATTACTAGCTGTATGTCAGCTTTTACATTTAAATGCTAAACGGTTGACAAACAGAATAGATTAGCTTTATGTTATGCTGTATAAATATTTATATGTTGATGCCGTTAGTTTAATGGTTAAGTGGTTGCTTATGTTTGACAGGATTCTACAGTGGCGGATATAGGATTTCAGTTTGATAGCTATTTTAAGGGATAGATGTGGTTGTTAATCATTATTTATTATTATTATTTTGTCGTAACAGTTTCTGTTTTTCTCGGCTTTTACACCGGTGATTTTATAAGGCCAAGTACGGGCTATTGCCAAGTATCTTGGTTCTCACTATATTTAGAACTATAAAGTAGGACCAGAAAGTACTGAAGAGAAACTCAAAAATTGTCTGACTATTGCGGAAGTGTCTCTACAGGCAAATATGGATTTACGTTACTTTAGTTCTTTTAGAGATGCGAAAAGATTTTTTGGTGTAACACCAACAGACGATAGTATGATAGGTATTATCCTTATAGTCTCTTGGTGCCACATATCTTTTATTTCATCAACAAGTGGATGTGTGTATTTATGAATTTTTTCTATATTTTATTTTAGCTTCTCGGTGATCGGAATGGAAACATCAATTAGGTATGTAGTTTTAGTACTTTTCAATGTAAGAGCTTATTATTTATTACTAGGTATTATTTCCATCACTTTTTATTTCCCTCTGTTGGACACAGGTCTCGGAAGTGAGAGAGCCTTATTTATAGTCCACCAAGCTGGCGAAATGCGGATTAGTGGATATTAGGCCTTACTTAACTTAAATTACGAGTTACTCTCAGGCATACACGGTGTCGAAAAATATAAAACATATTTTATTAAATAATTTGAAAAGCTAAGCGCTCGTCAACATTCTCGGCTTACTCCAAGGACCACAACAGCTTATTCCGATCGCTTACACGGCGACGCCTAGATAAAGAGGATTTAATTAAACCGTACATATTTAGGACCTGAACAGAACCTTAGTTTAGTTCTAAACAACAGGCGAACAATGACAAGTATAGGTCATTATGGTCTGTATTAGGTAGCGAGACGATGATTTAAGTGCAATTTAGATTTATTTTACTAGCGGACCCTTCAGACGTTGTCCTAATAACTAATCAAGTTTGATCGTAGGGTCACGTACTTTAAAAATGATTGACATACCGTTTATTCTTTAACAATATTTGCATACCTTACTGAGGTAAATATGGTGGACTTTAAATATATAAAACAACTTCTGTAATACCCATATTTGCGCAAATAAATAATTTTTCTTTTGTTTTCTTTATTTTATAGTAAAATTGTTAAAATATTAAAAAAAGAGGTTTATCTTTTCTATATATAAAAATGAATGCTGTTCGTTAGTCTCGCTAAAACTTAAGAACGGCTGAACCGGTATGGCTAATTTTGGTCTTGAAATAGTAGTAGAAGTACAGGGAAGGTTTAAACGGTGAGAAAATATGGAAAAATTGCGAAATTAATAGTAAAACAACTTATTTTATTTTCTTATATAAACTGTTAGTGCCTGTCAAACATTGGTTCTCCGCACCATCGCGTGTCCAGAGGTTTGACAAAGTCTTCATCTGTCACTATTTGTTTTCTATTTTTTATTTGACAGTAACATAAAAACTCTTTAACTGATAACTCTTTTAATACTTTAAAGGCAGGACAACGTCTGCGGGGTCAACTAGTATTTTAATAAATATAATGTTTGTATGCGCTGACTCTCCGCCAATAACGTGATTTTATTGTATTATAAATTATATTTAACAAATTCGTGGCAAATACAAGTACGAAGTAAAGGATAGGTGTAGGTACTCACGCGACCGCCGCCGTCCGTTGTATCACTTTCTTCCCTTTTTTTTACAATACTAATGGAGGGGCCCACTCAACACATTCAAAATGTTCTTTAAAATGTTCTTTTTGTAGGGTTTGAAAGTTCTTCCTCGGTAATCACGCCAAATTACACCGTACAAGAGATAATTTGCAGCAATGCGTCCGCGCTTCATCCCCGATCACGTTGACAGTGTACTTCATATCGATGGCGCTGGCCAATCAGCGTGCGGTTTAGGAGCAGGGTATAAGGAAGGAGGTTTATTGTAGTTGCCACATTAAAATATTATAAAAAATATATAATTGGCGTAAACATGCCCCCCGCTCTTGAGAGGACTAAAGTCCTTTCAACCTAAAGGCGCACACACAAAATTAATGGTCACCCCGATTCTCTTCGATCTCTTATATTGAATATGAGGAATCAGAGTACTTCTAAGAGACTTAATATTTAATTGAATACCGCTATTAAAGACAGCTATCTAAATTAATATAATGAAATGAAATCTTATAAGTATTAAACTATATAACAATCATACTAACTAAATTAAGCTATGAAATGGACTGTATTTTACTATTGAGTTGGTAAGGGATAAATCTTCACTACGGGTCTACGGTAGACACCCGTTTTAGTACGGACATCCACTACCCTTACTACATTATCCTTACCAGGAAATGTGCGTTGGATAACTCCAATGGGCCAATTAAGCGGAGCACTGTTGTCAGATTCAAGCAAAACAACAGTTCCAGTTTGGATAGAAGTATTAAACTTCGTCCACTTGCTACGTACTTGAAGAGTATTAAGGTACTCTAGCTTCCACCTTTTCCAAAACGATTGGACAATTTGATCGACTGCACGCTTCCGAGAAAGAAGATTAACATTTTGTTGAGACAAATCCTCAGAAGGCAGTGACTTAAGAGGTGTCATAACAAGAAAATGGGCAGGTTTAAGAGCTAAGGGTTCAGCAGGGTCACTACTCAACACCGAGAGGGGACGCGAATTTAGTAATGCCTCTATTTGAGTAAGCACTGTCAACATCTCCTCATAGGTTAACAGCTGATTTCCTACCACCTTAGCCAGGTGTTGCTTAACGCTGCGTACATTTCGTTCCCAGATTCCTCCAAAATGTGGAGCGCAGGCCGGATTGAAACGGAATTCAATACGGTTTTCACGTAATTCATTTGCGAATTTATCACGATATTCTTCAGACTCTAATAATTGATACATATTGTCGAGATAGGACTTTGCGCCTATAAAATTTCTCCCTCGATCAGAGTATAATACGCTGACGGGGCCGCGCCTAGCCAGAAAGCGCCTGAAAGCATTTAAGAACGCTTCAGTACTAAGATCTGATGACAATTCCAAATGGACCGCTCTAGTCACGAGGCATACAAACAAACACAAGTAGGCTTTAATACTATGAATGCCTCTACCGCGCCGTAACGTAATAGATAAAGGACCGGCATAGTCAACACCTGTGTGACAGAAAGCCTTGGCTTCGGTAACACGGCATGCGGGAAGGTCAGCCATTATAGGAAATTGATTTACAGGTCTAGTTCTAAAACAAATGTTGCATTTCTGGACCCTATTTGTTACAATGTTGCGAGCAGACACTATCCAGTATCTTTGTCTTAATAGGGACATTAATAGCTGAGGGCCAGTGTGCAGATGTTTTCGGTGATAATAATCAATAATCAAATTGACAATATGATCGCGACGTGGTAAGAGAATAGGATGTTGACTATCAAATCCTATGGGTGCGTTATTTAAACGACCTCCTACCCGCATTATACCTTCGTGATCAAGAAAAGCGTTGAGTTTAAGAAAAGCGGGTGGTAAAGTTTTACCCGATTTCGCCTTAACAATTTCATTAGAAAAATAAATGCTTTGTAAGCTTTTAATTATTACATTTTCCGCATACTCAAGATGGGATAAATGAAATTTTAAAGGTAATTTTTTAACGAAACGTAGGACATAAATTACTATTCGGAGTAATTTGTTCCATGAAGAAATTCGAGTTGCGAGTTCATAAAAAATTTGTGAACAGCGAGGCGATTCAGTTGTCGTCATAACCTTCACCTTAGCTTCAGGAATTTCTCCTGTCACGCTATCGTCATAATCTAGCGGCCATTTAGAACGAGGCTCATAAATAAACTTAGGTCCGTTAAACCATAAAGGATGCACAATAAGTTGAGCAGGCGTGAGCCCTCTGCTAAGGCAGTCAGATGGGTTTTCTTTGCCGGCAATATGAAAAAAGCGATTCGGATCAAGATTTTCTTGAATTTGAGAGACCCTATTAGCGACGAACGTCTGCCATCGGCTTGGCGTCGAACGGATCCATGCCAAAGCTATTTTGCTATCAGTGAACGCATAGACACAGTTAGCCGGTAGAGAGTAGGTATCCATTACCATTCTAGCTAATTTGGCCGAAATTAAATTCGCACAAAGCTCTAAACGAGCGAGTGTCACGACCGTCTTAGATGGCGCCACACGTGATTTTGCACATACTAAATTAACTAGAGTATGATTAAGAGAAGGAAAATATACATGCACGTACACCATACCACCGTAGGCCACTTCCGAAGCGTCTCCAAAGGCCAATATGGATATCACGCACTCGTCGTTTACCCCAATGTGTCGCGGTAACTTAATATTTTTCAATAATGGTAGCTCAGATTCAAAAGTTTGCCATAATTTAATAATAGGCAGGGGAGGGGTCTCATCCCAATCCACCTTTTCATTCCAGAGTGATTTTACAATTAATTTGGCCAGCAGTGTAACAGGCGCAATAAACCCTAATAAATCCCATAATCGCGCGATAACGGAAAGAATATTACGTTTTGTACACTGGCGTGGACTAGAATTGACACTAAACACGAATACATCTTCGGCCGGTAGCCAATGCAGGCCCAATATTTTTAATTGATCTCCTGGACTAAATTCAACGGCGTCAGATATGCGATGGTCAGCTGGAATACTAGCCATAACTTCGGAAGAGTTACTCGAGAATTTGACAAGATCGAACCCTCCACACGCAAATAATTGTATGAGTTGGTCGGACAGCGCTATGCCATTTTCCACCGACATACAACTCGTGGCCAAATCGTCCATATAGATGTCCCGTGTAGCTATTTGAGCAGCAATCGGGAACCTATCACTTTCGTCTATGGCTAACTGACGAATCGTGCGTACTGCTAAATAAGGCGAACAACACATGCCGAATGTTACCCGGGTCATTTCAAAGACCTGTATTTGATTATTAGGATCAAAGCGATACAATATTCTTTGAAACTTCCAATCATCTTTATTCATTAAAATGCGCAAATACATTTGACGTATATCAGCGCTTATTGCTATGGGCAGCAATCTAAATCTGAATAATATTTTACACAAATCATTTTGTAGATTCGGTCCGGTGTGTAATAAGTCATTTAAAGACAAATTTTGATTCGTGGTCGGATGACTAGCATCTAAAACCACACGTAAGCGGGTAGTGCTTTTATCCTCCCTTACAACGGCATGGTGCGGTATTACATAATATGGTTCAAAATGATTAATGTCATTGACAGGCCTTAAATAATCTTTTTGTAAATACTCTTGAAACACATTGTCGTATTCTTTTTTAAGTAAAGGATTAGCTAATAGTTTTCGCTCTAATGATAAATACCGACGAGTCGCGGAACTCATAGAATCACCTAAGGAGGACGCATCCCTTTTAAAAGGTAATGAAACTACGTAACGGCCCTGGTCATCACGACGCGTGGTTTCCATATAATGCATTTCGCATTCTTTTTCTTCGCGCGAGAGTGAAGTATATATAGTCGGTACTTCCTCTAATTCGAAAAATTTAGACACTTTGTCATTTATCGACTCGTCTAAAGTATAAAACGTGCGAACTATATCAAACGCCGGTTTTATCACAGGCGCTTGGCCTATAATAATATAACCTAACTGCGTGTTGACCGCTATAGGTTCCCCGGGCGCGCGAGAAACAGTATCAGGTCTCAATATGCGCGCGAAAAAATCAGCACCTAAAATAAGGTCGACGGGGGCGGGCTTGTTGAACCTAGCATCCGCTAACGGCAGATTAGTCAAGTAGTCAAGTTGGACGGTATCAATTTCAGCAACCGGCAATTTATCCGTAATGCTATTAATAACTAGCGGCTGTATTGTAAAGTCCACATTATTATTATGGCGAGACCTAAACGTTAAACACGTCACTCCGTCGATCGGATTGGTGACGTCACCCACTCCAGAAACGTATTTACTCGCAGTGGGAAATATTGATAACTTTAATCGCCTACAACAATCAGTTGTAATGAAGTTGCGCTGGGAGGCGCTATCGACTATACCTCGGACGACATTTGTATTGCCCATGTCGTCAATAACATGGCACTGAACCGTCCCTAACAGAATTGAAGTCGCTGTACTTACACCACGAAACCTATCGGTCTTGACGGCCGCGTCGCATTTTATACCTACGGCGCATAAAGTAACCGGGCGATCCGTTTTGCACTGTTCATTCGCGGCGGCGGCAGCGACGGGCTTGTTGGTCGGATTTGTAACGCACCCATTAGGAGATGAGTCACCCGCGCGTATAGAATGTTTAGCCGTTCGAGCATCATTATTAAAATGAAGTAAACTGAAATGGCTACGGGAACATACGTTGCATCTACTTGTTGATTTGCAATCAAGTAGCGAATGATTATCACTTAAACAATTTACACATAATTTGTAACGCTTTACGCAAGCATAACGATTATGAGGAGACATTGACAGGAATACTGGACATTGGGTCAATTTAATGTGGTCCGATTTGCCACAGCATACACATTTACCCTGTTCCTGTATATTTATAAACGATTTAACGTTATTGTTATAATTGGGTTTGCTATTAGAGCGTGACCCCGTGCACTTGACTGATGACTGAATGGCATTTAAATCCATATTTTTACGGGATTGAAGCCCCGGCTTCGTATTTGTCAAATTATGTGCACGTTTCAGTAGGTGGGCGTGATTACGGACGAAACTAACAAATTCATTACAAGTAGGCATTTCATTATCCTTTTTATCTTTTAAAGACATTTCAAAGGACTTGACTGTCTCTAAATTAAGCCTTTTACAAGCAATATGAATAAAAAACAAATCGTGTAATGATTCAATTTTCATTTGATTCAAAGCGGAGGTAATTGATGAAAACTTATCGATAAATTCTTCTAAACTCGTCGGCGAATTCGAGTCGACCGGCGCAAGATTAAGTATTTTATCAAAATAAGAAGTTATTTGTACTCTTTTGTCACTGTATTTACTTACTAAGGCCTTCCAAACTACGTGATAGTTGTCACCTGACGGTATTATACCCTGACATATTAACTGAGCTTGCCCCGTTAATTTACTTATCAAATATCGCATTTTTTCATTATCTGTCAATTCAGAATTTTCGTGTATAGTTGTCCGAAAAGTCTCATAAAAATTGGCCAATTATCATAATTACCATCGAAACTACATAGTTCTAATTTAGGTAGCATGACATTTATCTGATTACCCGGTTTCTTTTCACACGAAGATTCTGACATATTCTTAGTTAGCTGTCTTATTTTGTATTTAATTTTAGAGTAAAGCTGTTCAAATGCTATTAATGAATTATAATAGGAAGGGGTGCCCATAGATTCGGGTAATGAAACTTCATAATTACAGCGTTCTTCCAAAGACTCGACATATTTTAAATGTATAGAATCAATGGTGAAACTGTTCGCTAAAAATGACTCGATGCTTTGAGGATCATTATTATTGATTGTTTTAATGGAATCGTAAATAGATTGAACGTGTTGAAAGTAGGCAGATATTTTATTCTGTATTCTCTTTAGCTCTTTTACGCTATCAGGGACAATAGGGTCCTGTTTAGACATTGTTTATTTTCAATCGAACTATCGCGGTACTCAATACTTATTGGAAGCTAAGCCAGCCGATAATTATTATGACTGAAACAATACGCACGCCTTAGCGTGAAAAGAAAATGGCGCTGCGCGGCGCATGCACCTAACACTGTTGTTTTGAATAATTACGTTATTAACGGAGAAAGGGATCCGGCTCGAAGGACCAAATAATTCTGTATGCGCTGACTCTCCGCCAATAACGTGATTTTATTGTATTATAAATTATATTTAACAAATTCGTGGCAAATACAAGTACGAAGTAAAGGATAGGTGTAGGTACTCACGCGACCGCCGCCGTCCGTTGTATCACTTTCTTCCCTTTTTTTTACAATACTAATGGAGGGGCCCACTCAACACATTCAAAATGTTCTTTAAAATGTTCTTTTTGTAGGGTTTGAAAGTTCTTCCTCGGTAATCACGCCAAATTACACCGTACAAGAGATAATTTGCAGCAATGCGTCCGCGCTTCATCCCCGATCACGTTGACAGTGTACTTCATATCGATGGCGCTGGCCAATCAGCGTGCGGTTTAGGAGCAGGGTATAAGGAAGGAGGTTTATTGTAGTTGCCACATTAAAATATTATAAAAAATATATAATTGGCGTAAACAATGTTAATCATGACGAATACCTACCCATAAAACTGGTCCAAGCGTTTTTAGTTGTAAGCAGTGTATAGAAGAAAATTATTTTTGGTATTGTTTCATATTCTTTCATGTCAGTGTTACAAATAAAAGTTATCATAAGCAAGAAAATACAGGAGGAAAATACAAAGGCTGCTTAAATAATATTAAACCCTTTGATGCGTTATTACAAATATTTTCCATCCAAGAACAATCTTTATTGAATACACAGAATATCAAAACGAAACCCCAAGATGTCTCAGCTATTTACTCATTAAATTGGATTGTTTATACAAAATGAGATATTTTATATGTATCGATATCGTAAGAGAAGATGGGCTAAAGAAAATATGTTGGTGAAATATCTCCCGACAAAATAAATACGTTTTCCGTCTACTTATTTTCAGAACGACATCGATCATAAGTCTACAAGTCATGCTGGGAAGAATCTGTCTTCCGAGATGTTAGGGAGAGAAAATATTCGGTAAGTCAGTGGGGTTGTGCGCTTTCACCACCGAGCAAGATGATTTTTATGCATTAAGTCTCACCGCTCGGAATAAATTTTCTTGTTATTTGAGGAAGCTTAGAGCTTATTTCATCACTGTTGTCTGTAGTTTTTAAATTTGATATTTAAACGGAGTCTTGTTAAGTGGTTGCTGTGTCATATTGGCCATTAAGCAAACGTAAGTGAGTCTTATTTGACTTCTAAGGCTCATGGTCACCGCTCAAAAATCTGACCGATATACTCACCTTAGTATGACTTCACGGCAGAAAAGGTAGGTAGTGCTTTCCTGTAATGTCACCGTTCAATGAACCATGTAAAATTGAATTAACTATTGAATTTGTTTTTTTACCTGATTTTTTAAATTTAAATAATTGGGTTCGGCTTGACAAATTAATGAGAAATTATTTTCTGTTCAGCTTTGCATAAGACATTTGCCTTTAGAGTTGTAGCGCAGCTGAATAAGAGGTCAGGCAAAACTCAAGGCAGGCGCTCCTTGTATTGTGACTCAAGCATGCTGTTGCTACTGTACTACGATCACGTAGCCTGGATGCTCGTCTGGAACTAAATTTTATTAATAAAAAAATATCGTTTAAAGAGTCACGCCGTTGGGTGGACAGGTCGATCACTCGCGAGGATAAGAAAAATATGCTGGCGGTAGTATGCGTGTAATTTAATATGAATTTGTTGGCGTGATTCTGTGTTGTTATGTGATAAAGGTTTTTGGTTCGGAATTATTGTCTTTCGTAAACAACTGCGGGTTATCAAACTTTATTGAAGCTTACGCTCCAATTCTATTGGCGTGAATCGGTATTATATGTATTTCCAGGGTAATAAATGAATGAATAATTTATTAATGTGTAGGTGGTAGAACTATTATGGTTCGCCCGGGGAAGTACCACCGCTGCGCCCACTTCTGCCGTGAAGCAATTCTACTGTGTTTCGGTGGACAGGTGCAGTTGCCGGCGACACTTACAAGAGGCGACTACGAGCCTCCGGAGTAGCAGCGCAACTGCATACGACCTCAGACAAGACTTACCTATGCTTGCTTGAGTTTGTGTGTAGATGTCCATGGGCTGCAGCGACCACTTAACACCACGTTGCTGGCAAGATTTACATGTCATTGATTACATTACAATTAGTTACATTAGTGGTACATTTGACCACTAGCTTCCGGGAGGTTAATGGACATAAAATAAAGCTATCACAGAGAAAGAAGAATAAAATTATTATACTGAACTAGGGCGACAGAGAGTCAGAGATAACTATCTATATTAAATCGTTCTATAAACATTTCTATAAAGAAGCGCCACTTTATCAAGCATTGTGCCGTCGCTGTTCGGTCTTCGGATTTAGAAAGACCTCATTTATTCAGGAAATAAATTGTAAAACAAAGGAATTAATTCTATTTGTTTTGTTACGAAGAATCTAGTAGTATTCAATCGTAACTCTTTCAGTGGTCAGGAAAGGAATTTAAATCTGTAAATGATATTCAATAGCTTTGTAAAGTTAAAGATTTTGATTTCATGTTTACGCATTTCCATGTTTGTATTCATCCATCTACTAGCTGTGCCCCGCGGTTTCACCCGCGTTAGAGAGGATCATTAGCATAAAGTGAAGTCCCTTCTGAAGTACCGTGGACCGGCTTTTTTGTAGGACTATATAAGATAAACATTAACATCATACATTACATAGGTGTACCTCTAGCGGTTTTGGCGGCGCATGCCAGAATAGCTCGCAGATGGTAGATTTTTTGCTACTTACTTGACACTTATCGTCATATTTTGGACAATTCACACAATATCTTTATAAATTGTAGCCTATATGTTATTCTGATGTATAAGCTATATTGTGGTAAAGTTTCATTCAAATCCATTCAGTAGTTTTTACGTGAAAGAGTAACAAACATCCATACATCCATACTTACAAACTTTCGCCTTTATAATAGTAGTAGGATTAGCCTTTCATTGTTCACTGCTGGACAAAGGCCTGCCCTAACGTTCGCTACTTCGTTCGGTTCAGCACCCTTAGCGGCTTCCCGCTGTTTTCTTTAAGACGTCAGTCTACCTGGTTGGAGGGCGGCCTGTGCTCCTTTTGGCAAGAAGAGGACTTTTCTTCCCCATAGGTTGTAGATCCTCCTTACTAATATGTTATATATCACACTAATAGTTTTATATGGTAAAGACTTGGGACTCTGTTAGGTTCACAGTTCGAGCACAATATAGATCAGGCGCTCCTTGTATTGTGGTTCGAGTATCCGAACGACCTACTACATCAACGCCTTTATTTGACCCCGATTGTAGTTATTTAATAATAATTAAGTGTCAAATGTGTCAATGTCACCTTGTTTGTTATGTGGAATGTTTGTTCGTAAACAACTAGCTTTCTAAAGCGTAGCTCACCAGGTTATTTCTATAGTTGATGTAATCAAATCTGTAGTGATGGCAATGGGTCTGCGTTTTTATACATAATTTATTATGGTAGTTTTAATTATAAATAACGCTACATCCTCATGGCCCCACACTAGGATTCCCTGTGTCGTGGGTACCATGGACATACATAAAGACAGAAACACAAGCACCCAGATCAAGTACAGAAATTAAAACTCATCATTTCAATTTCTGCCTCGCCGGGAATCGAACCCGGGACCCTCCTATTGGCAGTCTGGCATGGTAACCATTGCACTACACGGGTCGTCACTGCGCCTTTACACTGCGCCTTTATACCGGCTAATTCTTCTGGCACGTGATATCAATAAATTGGCTGTTATGAACCTTGGTACCTCTCTCAATTGAATGATTTGTTTTATATATAACCATAACAAAATAAATTGATACGTCCGATGGCAATAACTCCATTTTATTGTTGCGTGTTCGTGTTGATGTGTCCGTGGTCTATTTATGTCGTTTTTTTTTTATAAAAGCATCAACCATAATATTTTAGCTTTTGTGTGGCGTGGTAAAACTTTCATCGTTTAACCGGAGATGTACCACTGCTGCACTTACTGCAAACTCACAGACATCTCAAGCGAGTTACTTCAAGCAAAGTTTCGACTTACCTTAGACAATGCAATACAATGGGCTGTAGCGGCCACTGAACACCTCTCTCTGTCTGTCGATTATTTCATTTCGATAATAAAAAAAATCCTACACATTTTACATTAAGCAGGTTTATGCAAGTCTTCTGAGATCATATTTGGATTGTTGTTTATATAGGTGTGATCGCAAAATCTGGATCTAAAAAGACTCTTCTCGTAAGAAGTAACTAAAGGAGGCTTCCAGGGTACGGGCGGAGAGAGTGGAAGCTCCAACAGTCTGGTCATGGGACGGATGGTAGTATGTACGTGGTCGCATTCCATCGCATTCACTGGAAAGTGTAGGAAAGCATAATCACTCTCCCGACGATGGGCCCGTTTTGAGACCCCGGTGACTTCCTCTGGAAGTCCCGGAGTTCTTCCCAAGCTTTGTAGCAGGCCACCGAGGTGTTTTAGTGCAGTAAAAATCTCACATAACCCGGTATCTCTCCCAAAGTGTTGGGTACCTTTTGAAGGTTTTCCCCCGGTACAAAAAAGTTGTGATCGATAAAGCTCGCTTTACAAACACAAAAACCAACGGATAGCACGGATCATTGGATCAAAAATCATTGGCTGCGACCCTTTTTACGTCCCACTGCTGGGTCTCACCCCATTGTTGGATGCCTGGAGCTTACTCCACCACGCTGCTCTAATCTGGGTTGGTGGAGTGGCGCAGTCGGTAGTATCTAATGAAAGAAATAAATCTTTATTTAAGACTAATCAGTGGTCTATGTGTGGTTGGAAAAATCTGACAATGGGTTCGCTGCTCTCTACCAACTCGTATCTCTACCAACCCGTATCTCTACCAACTCGCATTAGAGCACCGTGGTGGTTTATGTTCCATTTCTCCTCAATTATGGGCACATACCACCCATTTGGGTCACAAAAAAGGTTTTCAGCCAAATATTTAAAGCTTAATAAACTTTCTATGAAGTGCACATATCCCAGCGATTAGCGTAGAACGCAAACGATCTACGCAACTAAGCCAAACGGGCGCGGTCGGGTGTGAGATGGGTGACCGCTAGTGGCAAAAAATTTCATGCGCGTTTCCGTGCTCCGCCGCGCTCAAGCTCCTGTCATCCTATTTGAGGGATAGGACTCAGAGAGTTGAAGTGAATGGCAAAAGGTCGTCTGGGTCACCTGTAGAGATGGGGGTCCCGCAAGGTTCCATTTTAGGACCTTTTCTGTTTCTGTTGTATATAAACGATCTTCCTTTCATGGTTGAAAACAGTCATGAGATTGTATTGTTCGCAGATGATACTTCTTTGTTATTTAAAATCGATAGACGAATTTCCAATTATGACGACGTGAACAATGCTCTCTCTAAGGTAGTTCAGTGGTTCAATGTAAATAATTTACTATTAAACAACAAAAAAACTAATTGCATAAGGTTTTCACCCCCAAATGTTAGAAAAGAAAATGTAAATCCTCAATTAAATGGTGAGGATCTTGCCATTGTTGAAGCAGCTCCTTTTTTGGGAATTACAATAGACTCGAAATTACAGTGGGGACCCCACATCTCTCAGTTGGCGAATAGACTTAGTTCTGCAGTTTTTGCGATAAAGAAAATTCGTTCCCTCACAGACATTGAAACAGCCAGATTAGTTTATTTCAGTTACTTCCATAGTTTAATGTCATATGGCATTTTACTGTGGGGTAATGCGGCTGATATTGAATCAATTTTTATTTTGCAGAAAAGGGCTATTCGCGCAATTTATAACTTAGGTGTTAGAGAATCACTTAGAGAAAAATTTAAAGAGATCAATATTCTTACATTTGCTTCGCAATATATCTACGAAAACATAATGTATGTACGCAAAAATAAAGAGAAATTCACAACCATATTGGACTTGCATAGTCCTAACTGTGTCTCAACTAGGAACGGCCACAAGCTGGCATTTCCGAAATGCCGGCTCCATAAAAAAAGCTCTTCTTTTATTGGGATGTCCATTAGGATATATAATAAAATCCCAATAAAGATTCAATCCCTGCCTTTAAAACATTTTAAGAAGACAGTCAAACAAGTCCTCTGCCGCAAGGCTTACTACAACACTAAGGACTATCTTAATGATAAAAGAGCGTGGGAATGAATCTCGCCCACACAAAGCTATTTCTAAATTAAATGTAATTTATAGTTTTAGTAATTACTCGCAACTGTGAGCAGCTGGCAGTGGGTTTATGGTGTCTCATACGATCAGCTGTCACGTGTGCCCATTATGGACCCATAGCCATACTGTTATCTCAATTATATATGTACTGTTTTTTTTAAAAGAGTGCTGGGAGTTTTTTTCCGCCGCCTTTTTTCTCTCAGCTCAACATCTAGCCCAAACGGGCACTTAAAGGCGATGACCGGGAAAAAATGACATTCATTAAGCGAATATTTTGTATTCCTAATATGAAATAAATATTTTTTCTTTCTTTCTTTCTTTCGTGCTTCGGAGCAGGTTAAGCCGTCGATCCCGGTTTTTATCGATAGATAACAGTCGTTAAACGTAGTTGGAGGCCTTATGGGCGGTTTGAAAATATCCGACAGCGGGTTGGCCACTAAACCACACCTCCACCAACCCGCATTGGAGCAGCGTGGTGGAGTAAGCTCCAGGCCTCCCCAATAATGGGTAGAGACCCGTGCCCAGAACCTAGTGGGATGTAAAAAGGGTTGCAGGCAAACATTCTACAGAGGGTACAATGCAATTTACAATTTGAAATTGCTCTCAGAATCGTTCTCTTTCAATCACCATTCCATGATTATACCACCAGACGAAGGTTAAAGTTCCACCGGCACCATCTGGACTCGTGGCGGTCCTCCACAGTCCGCTTTGCACGCTCCTTTTTACCACGGACGTGTAGGTTATGGGACAACCTTCCAGCTGAGGCATTCCCAGTGGACTATAACATGGGGTTCTTCAAGAAAGCTGTAAAAAAAGCTCTCCTTCAAAGCCGGCAATGCTCGGGCGGCTCCCCTAGGGTTGCCCGTGTCCATAGGCGACGGTGATCGCTTAACATCACGCGGCCCGTCTGCCTTATTGTTAGGTTTATTTATAAAAAAAAAAAAATCAACGAGTAATGAAAAGGTGACAAAATCCTCTCAGAGCAGATTGAAAAGGGAATCGCACAACTATAATTTTCTTCTGTATAGCTTTACGTTTCACGTTAGTTTCAGATGACTGTAAATAGAATAACATAATTGCATTACATCTATCTGTATGGCGTAGTTGGTTCTTGTCAGGGTAGTGTTAAAAAGTTTGAGAACGCTTTTTTTTTCAACATTTTATTTATCCCACTACTGGGCACAGGTTTCCTCTCCAAAATGAGAGAGAAGTGGGCTACGCTGGTCAACGGTGGTTAGATAATGTTTCACACTTTTAACGCTTCACACTCATAGCCCCACAGTAGGGTAGATATACCCTGTGTCGTGGGTACCATGAACACACACAAACACCCAGACCGAGAACAGAAATTTAAACTCATCAAATTTCTGTTTCGCCGGGAATCGAAATCGGGACCCTCCGATTGGCCGTCCGGCATGGTAACCATTGCGCCACGCATATCATGCCTTCGAAAAATTGAGTTGTTTGTGTTTTAATTCAATTCAACTCAATTAATGATTTTTTTTATTAATTAAGTAGGTATGCTTCTCAAAATCACTCACACTGACCAAGTGTGGGCTGCCGAAATATGGTAGAAATTTTAGGTAACTCTCTGACAGCTAACACAGGGTTTATCACACATCACAAAATTTCTCACTTTGTGATAAAGAAAGATACCATAATGAGATAACCGGAAAGTTCGAATTCATTTCGAAGTTGTATAAACCTTCAATTCTTGCAATTTGATCTTTCAAATTACGAAAATTCCTTATCAAATCAGCAGTTATTATGATAGATTGTTCTATAACAATGTAATTTTATTACAGAATATCCTTTGTTTACATTAGATTCGAAGTTTTAATACCTCGTTAGAAAATGTTCTGCTGTAGTTGGAATGGTAACCTCATTAGTTGTTTGGCAGTTGATTAAAATTTCTGCTGTAACTTTTGATTCGGTTTTGGTACAACGATTAATATTTTGGTCTTCAATTATTATTATTTCTACATTCTACATTTATTATTTTATGCCTTTTGTATACCTGTACGCTGTGGATCACTGGCCTTTTTTTGACAAGTGGAGTTGCGACAGGCAAGCAGACCACGTGGTGTTAAGTGGCAGGGGCAAGTGCAGTCCAAGGACATCTCCAATCGCATGAATCTTACCTATGGTTTTTTATGAAGTAACAGAAATAGGTGCAGCGGTGGCTCAGTCGAACTATAAACTTCACTATTATATTTTTATAGCTGTGCCCCGCGGTTTCACCCGCGTTAGAAAGAGAAGTGAACCAAACTTTACAGGATTACTCGTTGGACCAATCTGAAGATTCTCCGAGAATTTCATTGAAATCGGTCCAGCCGTTTCGGAGTCTATAAGGAACATACATACACACTTTCTCTTTTATAGATATGAATAATGCATATATCGAATTAGATGTATTATCAATACCGTCGTTAGGCATTGTGTGGGCGCGCTAGGGTGATCGAGCAAAAAGGAACAGCGATTACACACTATTAAACACTTTTAGTCACCGTTTTTCAGTTAAATGACAAACGACTAAACCATTATAACCGCATTGAAACGAATTGCAGTTCCTAGAGCGGAGGGTCCGTACTATACGACGGCAGAACAATAAGTGAGGTCTCATCCAACGGCCCTCCAATAGCTAGGCTCTGTTGTAGCACGAAGCCAGCCGCGAATTGACGTCATTGCGAAGGTGCTGCCATCGCTTGATTATCGTGCGTGTGTTCGTATAGCATGCGTGCGTTATTTCTATATCGACCTTTCGCTACTCACCAAGAGATGGCGCCACGGGTATTCCTGAATCCCGCTATCGAAGTTTTATGAATATCCGAGAATATATACAAGCTCCGAATTGAGTCAGTTGGAGCGCGGCCACTCCCCGGGCATGACCACCTCGCCCGGCGGGAGATCTCCCTTTACCAAAGTTCGTTTAGCGACTATACCAATAACCATCTCTGACATACATATAAAATATTATTTTTAATTTTTGTAATTGATATTTGTATCGGGTTTGTTAATAGAAATATATGACGAAATTAACTATATAACGATACAACTGCGGCGTAGTTTTCAAGAGGCATGCCGCCTGAATTGGAATCGATCGGTGCGCAAAAATATTGCACAAAAATGTACAACAGTGGAAATTTTTACTCGGTTTATAAAACAGAAATAAAAATTTAAAGTAGTGCCACAAGGTTAACGGTTGTTAACATAAGAGTAATTATAAATGGGCTGCTACGCAACAAATATTTTTTTAATATTTTTAAGTATATTATCGAATACCTTTAAACGAGCAATTCTTGTATATACCTAAATATATATATTTTTAAATGTTTGGGGGGTGATAAATCGATCCAGTTAGGTTTTATTTTTAGAAATTTTAAATTATTAAAAATTATTTTCAGTGATATTCAACTTAAATATAAACTGAAAAATACGATTCTTCCTGACATCTATTGGAGAGTATTAATAATATTGTGACTTTGAACGCCGTCAAACGCCATCAGCCAATCCGACGTTCATAGAAATGACAATGTCGATTTGAAAGAGGTCGATAAAAATTTCGTTCGAAGCTTTAATTCAAAGCTTCCTTGGCCGAATGGTTACATTGGCTGTCTGCGGAACTACAGACCCGGGTTCAATCAAAACCATATTGCGTTTATTTCTTATTTTTTGTAAAAAATAATATTGGGCGCTATTTCATATGGCGTTGTGAGTAACACTAAGCAAATGAGTGTTCCATTTGAAAATAAGCCAAGTAAATAAATTTTTTATATCTGAGCAACGCTCGGTCGTTCAGACTTAGATTTATTCTTGCAAGAAGCAAATTTAATGTTTGCTACAGGGCACGTGTTGTTAATGTTAATGCAAGGCACGAATCGTGTTTAATGTCTATGCTGTATGAAAGTCATTTTGCTGAGTAATATAATAGCCATATTTGTTCTTGCCAAGAATGGAGCACCGGTTACCCTCCAACCAGGTGGACTGAAGAGTCGGTGACGACCTAAAGTATGCAGTAGAAAGTTGTTGGGTTCTTAATGCTGAGGACTGGACGAAGGCACGAACATTAGGGGCTGCCTACGTTTAGCAGAAGACTTTAAAAGGCAAATATAAATATCCAGTTCGTAATTAAAATTTACTTTAAAAATCCCATCATATATTAATTTCAGTAGGTAGTTCACTCATTTTATTTTTTGTTTCGGCTTTGTAAATGGCTACGAATGACGAAATCGACTACACTGTGAGCCAATTGTGCCGTAGTTTTGAGTGGCAAGCCACTTGAATTGGAATCCGTCGGCGCGCAAAAATATTGCATAAAAATGTACAGCAGTGGAAATTTATTTGGTTTTAAAAACAATAATAGAATGAATTGGTTCCACAAGGTTGAAGTTGTTAACGTTTAAGTAGTTGTAGTAGAGTGCAACGAGTAAATCATTAAAATTAATCGATTTTTTCATACATGTTGTAAACGAGAATATATTTCGGTAGGAACTATTATCGTTCGCCCGGGGAAGTACCACCGCTGCACCTACTTTTGCCGTGAACCAATTCTATTGTGTTTCGGTGGAAAGGTACAGTTGCCGGCCACACTTACATGAGGCGACCACCAGCCTCCGGAGTAGCAGCGCAACTGCATACGATCTCAGACAAGACCTACCTTTGCTTGCTTGAGGTTGTATGTAGAGATGTCCATGGGCTGCAGTGGCCTGCATGTTCGTCTGCTACTCCAATCAAATAAAAAAATTAAATAAAAAAAGGACCAGCGAAATATTACGGCGTACTTCCAACATTTGCATTTCCACCATACCTAGGATGAAAGTGGTGGGATACAAATTGTTCGCGCCAATTAAGTCATTTCACCTCCCTCCCCTTCACCCTCCCTCTCTTTCCCGCAAGCGCACTATTACATAATATGGATCAGGAAGATCTATCAATTCAGTCTGCCTTCGTCCCGCCGCCGACGCGCCCGCCGCCGACGCGCATGCAAGTCCTCTCGTGACAATTGACAACCGCACCGCAAGCCACCTAACACGTGGTCATCAGACTCGCCGCATCGCCGCCATCACCGCTGTCAAAGTTTTGTGATTTAACTGAATAGTGCATAGTGAGTGTGAAAGACAACATCAGTTCCCGGGCAAGAGAAGGCTTCATCAGAGCACGAGCATACCATCTGCTCCAGCCCCTGTGATAAGGTTAGTGCACTTGCTCCCTTTATCAATCCTTCTCGTTCTCCACCATTAATTCAAACCGCAACTTACAGTCCACAATTCCTACACCCGCAGTGGGGGACCACCCTCCTTTCCACCCTTTATTCCACCACCATTTTTGGTCATATCGAACCGGAGGTCCCCCCTTTTTCCCAACAATTCTGGTCCTTGTCGAGCCGGATTCTCCTCCAATATTTTGGTCCAGTCGAGCCTGATTTCGAATCAATAGTTTAGTAACTTCACCCGGGTTAATTATTTAATCTCATAAATACGCATACATATGTATTTCATGTAATATATTATAAGTGCCTATTCATATTTATTTTTGCAAATAAGTATTATATCTACGATTATTTTATATCCCGCATATTAATAACGCACCGCTCACGTAGGTATATTATTATTTTTGCAACGCACCGCACCATTCGCACCATTATTTACCTATATTTGTAATCGAAATTACACCTCATAGGTACGCATTCTATTTTTCATTAATTGAAGTCCGCCATATTTGTGTTTGCCGGAGCCGACGCGACCGGCGATCGTTGTTTCGCTAGTAACTACCTACGTATTCATTCATTACGCCATACATAATTTTTATAATCTTAACTGTTTTAACTGATTTATCTTGTTCACGACAAAATGTCTACTAAAGGCAAAATTGAATCTGAAACGCTTTCAAATGACGAAATTAGATTGAAAATATTAATTGCAAAACGAAATTCTATTTACGAACGTTTACAACAAATTTATGATTTATCTATAAGTGCATTAAGTTCGTCAGACGAACAGGACACATTTCTTGACACGGCATCTGACCTTGAATACTTGCGTACTGAGTTCAAGGACACGTTAGAATCTTATAATGTTACAAATTTAAAATTAAATCCGAACGCGCAAGTAGATTTCGGATCGTGGAAATCTTTTCATGATCTATATAGTCGTATTAAAAGTCAAGTGTCAAAATTAAACGCTTCATCTTCAAGTAAATTACAGAATAGTTTACCTACAAAAATTATACCATCGCTTCCGCCCATAGAATTACTTTCTTTTAATGGTGACATACGACACTGGTCTATGTTCTACCAACAATTTAAAACATTAGTTCATGATAATCAGCAATTAACAGATGCTGAACGCGTTTATTATCTTGTTAGTAAACTTAGTGATAAGGCATTATCAATCTGCTCAGGCTTAATGCCTACCGCTGAAAACTATTCTGTGATATGGAACGCGCTCATACGTAGATATAACGACGAGCGTGCGCTCGCGACTACCTACGTCAGTCAGCTGTTAGAACTGAAGAACGTAAACACTAACACATCCGCTGGTTATCAAATATTTATGGATAAATTTGATGCTTCTATTAACGCTCTTAAGCAACTTAATGTTGATGACATATCTGATTTTCTATTTCTAAATATCGCGCTTAGAAAATTAGATAACGATACCGTAAAGTCGTTCGAAATGTCATGTCGCAACGTAAACATACCGAAATATTCCGCTTTGGTTCAGTTTTTACATGACCAGAATAGGGCTTTGTGCCATACAATAAATACTTCGCATAATATGTCTAACAATAATAAAATTAAAGGTAATTTGGTTCCCGCTCCCGCCAAGAATATAAGTAAAACTTTTATTAATACAGATTCGTCTCGGTCATGTATTTTCTGTAAATCGGGTGATCACGAACACCTATTTGTCTGTCCGCATTTTTTAAAAATAAATGCACAGGACAGGTACAATTTTGTAAAACGAAATAAATGTTGTATTAATTGTTTAAGTAATAAACACGCCACTCATTTTTGTAAGTCACAGCGTAGATGTAGGTATTGCTCCCGCTCGCACCATACGCTACTTCATTTTGTTAGTAGTGGGAATAAGGTCGATCAGCCTTCGGTAGAACAAGGTCCAGGAGAAAAAAATGCATCCACGTCATGTAACGTTTCGCGCGATTGTGGTAATGCGCCGCACCGCACTACATTATTGGGAACTGCGAAGATTAAAGTTCATACTAAATACGGTCACCAATATTTGTTGCGTTGTTTAGTGGACCCTGGCTCGCAATGCGATTACATCACGAAACAGTGTTGCAAACGTTTATACCTACCGATCTCAAATAAAACACCAGTTAAAGAGGCGCAAGGAATCGGTGGAGTATCGCAGAAGGTTTTAGGTGTTACTTCTTTGCAGTTTAGCTCCCGCTTTGATGAAAATAAACTTTATCATATTGAACCGCTAGTTGTTCCCGCTATAACTGGACAATTACCCGAGTCGTTAATAGACGTTTCGAAAATTAGTTATATAAATAATTTACGTTTAGCTGACGATCAATTTCATAAACCAGGTGACATTGACGTTTTATTAGGGGTTAACTCTTATCTACAAATTTTGTTAACTGATAAAATAATTAATTCGCAATCGCCGAGTGCCATAGAAACGTCATTAGGATACATAATAATGGGAGACGCAGATATCGACTTTACTACTTGCATTCCGCGTTCTTTAGTTTCTTATCCTACTCGTATTGATAATAGTCAAACGTCGCTAAAGTTAGAGGAGCTGCCGCAAAAAACTTATTTGAGTCCTGATGAGCAGGAATGTGAGAATATTTATAATTCCGCTATTCGTCGCAATTTGAACGGACGATATGTTGTCGCCCTGCCCTTCAAGGACACGCCTGATAAGTTGGGTGATTCTTTTATAACCGCTAAAAAACGCTTCTCGCTCCTAGAGAGACGTTTTAATAAATGTCCCGATCTTCGCTCCCGCTACAATGACGTCATTCAAGATACATCAACAAGGGTTTTTTATCATTAGTTGTTTCAAATAATTTTACGGAACCTTGCTTTTATCTCCCGCACCACCCTGTCATTCGTAATGATAAAAGTACAACTCACCGACGCCGACGCTATGCAAATGTATTTATACATTGAAGTACAAAAATCGCACCGCGCGTTTCAACGCATTCTTTATCGCTTTTCTAATGAGGAAGACATACAAACATACGAATTTAATCGTGTGACTTTTGGTTTACGCTCTTCTACTTTTCTTGCGCTACGCACACTACGTCAGTTGGCTTCCGAGGAGAAGGAGTCCTATCCTCTGGCTGCTTCGGTGGTCGAACGAGATATTTATATGGACGATATCGCGTCCTGCGCGCCCTGCGTCAACAGCGCCGTTGACGTAGCCACTGAACTAATTCAAATGTTTCAGCGTGGAGGATTTGAATTGGTTAAGTGGACTAGTAACAGTTCAGAGCTTTTACAGCACATCCCCGCAACGCACCGTCAGCTTGACGAGGTCTCATTCGACGACCAAAGTATTTTTAAGGTATTGGGTCTTCGTTGGCACCCCGCAACTGATTGTTTTTCTTTTCTAGTTTCGCCGCCGCCGCTCGCTTGTACCAAGCGTTCTATTTTATCCGCAACCGCTCGCTTGTATGATGTTCTGGGGCTCGTGGGTCCAGTAATTCTTTTCTCTAAGCTTCTCATTAAAACCTTATGGGTTCTCAAACTTGACTGGGACCAGGCTCCGCCCGCTCACGTTGTCACTGCATGGCAATAATATATTTCAGAGTTACCTTTGATATCGAAATTAAGGTTTCCTCGCCATATGGGTATAAATAAAAATTCCCAAGTCTCGCTAGTCGCGTTCGCCGACGCCAGTGAAAAGGCGTATGGCTGCGTGATTTATTCGCACATCGTTAATGATGATGACTCACCAGTGGTAACGCTGATTTGTTCTAAGTCAAGAGTATCTCCGCTAAAAACTATTTCGTTAGCTCGGCTCGAGTTATGCGCCTTAGTATTACTCGCTAATTTACTGCGTACCGTACATGACACGCTATCCGCTAGGCATCCTGTTAGTAACATTTATGCATTTTCGGATTCTGAAGTCGCCCTTTGTTGGGCCCGCTCCTCACCCCACAGGTTTAACACATTTGTGGCTAACCGCATTTCGCAAATACAGTCTTCTTTATCTCCTGATAATTTATTTCACGTGGCTGGTTTTGAAAATCCCGCCGATTATATTTCTCGCGGTTTATTGCCGTCACAAATAATAAATTGTGATCTGTGGCTACACGGTCCCGCTTGGTTGTCCTCACCGAGGAGTGAGTGGCCAATACAATCATCTTCACTATCTACCACCGATCTACCGGAACAAAAAACTGTAACATGTACCGTTAGTAATAGTCCAGAGCATCCATTTATCACTCTTAGTTTGAAATTTTCAAAATGGAATAAATATCTCCGATCCGTAGCTTATGTTCTAAAATTTATAAAAAAATTACCGCGTAATAAAACTATAACCGCTTCTGACTTAGAATACGCAGAGAAAACTATTATTAAAGTGGTACAATCTAACGCTTTCGCGGAGGATTTGACTAAAATTCAAAAGGGGCGTCCTTGCTCTTCTGCCTTACGCAAGTTAACTCCGTTTATCGCAGACGATCTGCTTCATGTGGGTGGACGTCTTCAATATTCGTCTTTACCAGAGTCGCAAAAACATCCAATATTATTACCGAAAGGTGGACATATAATAGATCTTTTAATAGATTATTATCACTATAAAAACTTTCACGCTGGCCCGCAATATTTACTCGCCGCGTTGCGTGAGAAGTATTGGATATTATCTGCACAACGCATTGTACGCTATCGCGTCCATAAATGCAATGTTTGTTTTAGACATAAACCTAAAGCAGCGCACCCGATGATGTCCGCGCTGCCTGCTTGCCGACTCGAGCAGTGCAACGCATTCACTCACACGGGGGTAGACTACGCTGGCCCTCTTAACATCACGTTGACACGTAGGCGCGGCGTTCGCAGTCAAAAAGCATACTTATGCTTATTTATATGTCTCGTCACTAAAGCAGTTCATTTAGAGCTGGCCTCGGATCTAAGTTCTGCCAGCTTCTTAGACGCATTCAAGAGGTTTATATCTCGTAGAGGTCCATGCAAGTTTATCTATAGTGATAACGCTACTAATTTTATTGCTTCGCGTTCATACTTGAAGGAACTTCATTCCTTTTTACGTTCAGACGAATATTATAAAGTATTTAATCAGGTCCTTTCTGATAACCGCATCACTTGGAAACTTAACCCTCCAAACGCTCCACATTTTGGTGGGCTTTGGGAGTCAAATATAAAGATAGTAAAGTATCATTTATTTCGCGTCATAGGTAAGCAAATCCTCACGTATGAGGAGTTGCTTACTGTCCTCACTCAGGTCGAACGCATATTAAATTCACGACCGCTTTACGTGTTAAGTAGCGATCCGGCGGAACCTACTGCACTTACGCCCGCGCATTTCCTCGCTGTTAATCCACTTGGATGTTTACCCGCCGCGGATCTTAGTAAAGAACGCATTAATCTTTTATCACGTTTTTCATTGCTTGATTCGATAGTTCAGTCATTCTGGAAACGCTTCAGATCAGAATACTTGCATACACTACAAGCAAGAGAAAAGTGGAATAAACATTCTATTAATTCCATTTCTGTAGGAACCGTTGTTCTTATCGATATGGATAACGCTCCGCCTCTTCAGTGGCCGCTAGGCGTCGTCACTGAACTGTTTCCTGGTAGGGATGGTGTGGTGGGCGTTGCACAAGTGAAGACTAAGAGCTCCACTTTGCAGCGGCCCATTGTTAGACTTTGCCCTCTACCAACACAATAATATTGTAGTTTATATTTTATAAGTTATAGTTTAAGTATAAATTCTCATCCCGCTATTATAATATTTTTATTAATTTACTAATTATATTCATCGCATCGCCTCTGTTCACCGCATATATAGTTTTTTCTACATGATATTAACTCCGCTGTATATATTTATGTTTATTTTTTTTTTTTTTAATTCGCTATTTGAGGAGACCTAAAGGCCGGGGGGATGTTCGCGCCAATTAAGTCATTTCACCTCCCTCCCCTTCACCCTCCCTCTCTTTCCCGCAAGCGCACTATTACATAATATGGATCAGGAAGATCTATCAATTCAGTCTGCCTTCGTCCCGCCGCCGACGCGCCCGCCGCCGACGCGCATGCAAGTCCTCTCGTGACAATTGACAACCGCACCGCAAGCCACCTAACACGTGGTCATCAGACTCGCCGCATCGCCGCCATCACCGCTGTCAAAGTTTTGTGATTTAACTGAATAGTGCATAGTGAGTGTGAAAGACAACATCAGTTCCCGGGCAAGAGAAGGCTTCATCAGAGCACGAGCATACCATCTGCTCCAGCCCCTGTGATAAGGTTAGTGCACTTGCTCCCTTTATCAATCCTTCTCGTTCTCCACCATTAATTCAAACCGCAACTTACAGTCCACAATTCCTACACCCGCAGTGGGGGACCACCCTCCTTTCCACCCTTTATTCCACCACCATTTTTGGTCATATCGAACCGGAGGTCCCCCCTTTTTCCCAACAATTCTGGTCCTTGTCGAGCCGGATTCTCCTCCACAAATATTAGTATAAGTATACCATATGGGTAATAGCTGTATTCTCTCATGTACACATACCGTATAAGGACCATTTATACTTTCTCGACGTTGAGTTTACAGCTGGATTCATGGGGATTCTAAATAATAGAATTTATTTCAAGTATACTTCTAACTGAAGCATTATAATAAATAAGTACAGAGAGTGGGAGCCGAAAGAGTCGCAACGAACCCCCTCGAAGTGCAGTGCCTAAGGGGCAGGCCGACAAGGATGGCTTCATCAAGGTGGAGCGGAAGAAGAGGAAGCCTCCCTGTCGCAACCAATCCGGCACTGCACCGACTGGACACAACAGTCTGCTGCGTCCCGCCATCCCTGCGACGTACATATACGTCTCTCGTCTTCACTTCACCACGAAGGCCTCTGATATCGTGGAGTACCTGAAGGTGAAAACGAAATTCGCACTAAGCGTTGAGAAGTTGGAGTCACGCAATGCAGTGAACTTTAGTTCATTTGCGGTGCGCGTCCCAACTGAATTTCTCAGTACCTTCCTGGACGAGAAGTTGTGGCCAAAGGGGGTCGTGTTCAGAAAATATTATGGACGCCGGCTACCGCCAGAAGTCACCGGACCCGCGCCGCGCTCACATCGCCGCAAAAAGTGTGACGTAGTTTTTAAGTTATAATTAGTATGTATGTTAGTCTATAAGGTATTTATTGTATGGGCCTCGATGCCTGAAATAAAGGAATTATTATTATTATTGCGGAGCTTTTGTTGCCTCGAAGTATTGAAGACACTTCGGTGTTTAATGAAGTCACGAGCCTAAGCCAAGTGATTTTCATTTTCTATATAAGGTTGGTTATTTAAGTCTTCCTGTAGAAATTTTCGGACAATACGACATGTGTTCAATATTGCCGCTTTCTGAATTGTGATATAGGTATTTTCTGTGATATTGTGTTTTAAGTGACTGTATCAAATGTTTAGGAATGACCCCTGTACTGGATAACACCAGTGGCACTATGTAAACCTTGTTCATTTTCCACATTTTAAACACTTCATCTTTCAAATCAGTATACTTATTTATTTTCTCGGTGATAGTTCTGTGAAGATTATGAGTGTTGGGTACTGCAATATCAATTAGAAATACTGTTTTATCCTGCTTGTTTATTAACGTGATATCAGGTCTATTATTATGAATTGTTCTGTCAGTCAAGATAGCTCTATCATAGTATAATTTGTGGCTGGTGTTCTCCAGCACAGGTTTCAGATTGTATTGGTAGTACGGTGTAGTTTTATTAGGTATAAGATTGTGTTTAGTAGCTATTTTCTGGTGTATTATGTTAGCTATTTGATTATGTCGATGCGTGTAATCTGTCTGTGCTAGAGTTGGGCAGGCGCCAGTTATATGTTGTATAGTTTCAGGTTGTCGGTGGCACTTTCTACATTTATCGCTCTGTACGTTTCTATCTTTTAAAATGTACTTTCTGTAATTTTTAGTATTAATAACTTGATCTTGGATCGCAATCATGAAACCTTCTGTTTCAGGAAAGAGAGAGCCAAGTTTCAACCATTTATTTGATGCCTCTAAATCAATATGAGGTTGTTCTAGATCGTGTAGATGTCTTCCATGTAGTTCTTTCTTTCGCCAGGTATTAATTTTATCGGTTTCAGCAGTTTCCGGTGATCTTATGTGAATTTCTTTGGAGTGTAAATTTAGTGGGGTGAAGTTTTTATCTGAATCTACAATAGCTAAATGTATTTTACTTGTTTTAGACTTATTTTCAAAGAAATCGCGTAAATTTTTTATCTGCCCTTCCCAAAGTACTTTTAAATCGACGAGTCCCCTACCTCCTTTCGACCGTTTGATAGATATTCTTTCGATCGCTGACTTTGGGTGTAAATTATTGTATTTAGTAAGCGTTGTTCTGGTCATAATTTCTAGCTTGTTGATGTCCGTCCGCGACCACTTAATGATGCCAAAAGTGTACGTTAAGACTGGGATTGCGTAGGTATTTATTGCTTTGAATAAGTTTCTTGAAATTAATGACTTTTTACATATCAAGTTGAGCCTGTGAGAATATACTTTGAAAATATTGTTTTTTATTTCTGTGTGATTTATATTCTTTGACTGCAGGATGCCTAAATATTTATATGAATCAACTGGATCCATTTGTATAAAGTTAGTTTCACTAGTGTCATTTTCATTGTTAATATTTATGACTTTGCCTTTATGTATATGAAGTGTTCTACATTTATCAAACCCGAATGACATATTGATGTCATCACTAAACTGTGCTGTTATTTCTAAAAGTCTGGTCAAAGCTTTGTTAGATTTGGAAAATAGTTTAATGTCGTCCATATATAGCAGATGGCTGATTTCAGTATTTTGATCTAAACGATAACCGCTGTTTTCAGTGTTTAGTAAATGTGATAGAGGATTTAAGGCTAGGCAAAACCACAAAGGACTAAAAGAATCTCCTTGAAAGATACCATTCTCAATTGGGATTTCATTTGTGTTAATAAGCTGATTCGAGTTAGATAAAACAAGTCGAGTCTTCCATCCAGTCATGGCATTTTTCAGGAAAGTTACTATTGTTGGATTAATTTTGTAAATTTGCAAAACATGAAGGAGCCAAGAATGAGGAACACTATCAAAAGCTTTTCGGTAATCAATATAAGATATATTTATATTTCTGTTGTGGGTTTGTGCATGTTTCAGTATTATAGAATCAATTATTAGTTGTTCCTTACATCCTTTGTGATGTTGCCTACAACCTTTTTGCTCCTCGGCTAGGATGTTATGTTTAGTAAGATGAATATTTATTTTGTGAGTGATGCATGAAGTGATAATCTTATAAATAGTGGGTAAACATGTTATGGGTCTGTACTGAGATGGATTGGTTGTGTCTTTACCTTTTGGAAGCATATATGTTATACCTTTTGTTACAAATGATGGTAAATCAGCTGTTCCTCTCAGTAGGTCTGTGACAATTCGAGCTAATGCTTCATGTAGTGTATGAAATTTTTTATACCAAAAGTTGTAGATTCCATCAATGCCTGCAGCTTTCCAATTCTTTGTTTTATTTGTAATAATCTGTATTTCTTCTCTTGTTACGTCTGTAAATTCCATTTCTTCTATGTGATTCCACCTATTTTCTTCATACTCAATCCAATCAGCTGTTTTGTTATGATCTTTTTGTTTTTTCCAAAGGTCAGCCCAGTAGTTTGTAAGGGAGTCTTCATTTGGTAGGTCGTAGTTTTTGTCGGCTGCTTTATTGGATGATAACGTTCTATAGAATACTTTTTCATTATTTGTAAAAAGTTTGTTGTCGTTTTTACGCTGCAATGATTTTTTGTATCTAGCCAGTCTTTGTGATTTTAAGGATAACTTTTGTTTTAAAGTGTCTAGGTACTCTATCGGTCGAATATTATTTTTTTCATGCGATGAGTGTGTTTTTGCTTTTTCAAAGATTTTTTCAACACGTTTAACTAATTTCTTTGATCGATTGTTCATCATAAACTGCGTTATTCTGCCTATATCTGCTCTTAGTAGTTTGATATCATTCTCTATTCTGGTTTGCCAAGCGGGGCTAACTGGTTTAGTTTTCTGTTGTGACGGTCTATCCTCCTTAATTTTAAAGCCTAAATTTTTGCTAATGACTAGAGCACTACAATAGATAAGTGTGTGAAGTTGAGTGAAATCTGTGTCAAATGAATAGAATTTTGCTAAAACTTCTTTGTTAAATATATCAACTAGTTGATACAATTTTTTATTACCTCTTAGTTTAGGAAGTTTTGGTCTAACTGTAGGGTCTGTTCCTGAGTACAAAGTGAGTGTAGTTTCTAATTGGTGTATGAGATCCTGAGAAGATGCGTTTAAAAATGATTTGTTCGATTGTGGATTATCAGTTGCAGCGGTATGTAAAGATGTCGGAGTTATGGTTTGTGTAGATGCATCTGTTGTCATTATTAAAAATGTTTTTTGTGTCTGTGATTGTGTAAAAGGTTCCTCTTGGGAAGAAAGATGATTTGAATTAAGTGTGGAATTATGATGAGTAATTGATGGTTGAATAATAGTTTCTTCTTTTTCTATCTTTTCTGAAATTTCTTTTTTGATATCTTCTATGACTTTATCTGATAAAAGTTTATTTCTTATTATTACTCTCCTTTGATCGGCTATGCGTTGTGAGGATACATTTAAATGTGGGTATTCAATCTTAAATTTATCAAATAACTTTTTACAATACATTGTTCTATCTGCTTCTAATTTTGTAATTTCTAGATATGTGCGTATGATAAATTTATTAATGTCATCATCCCACATCATACGCACTCGGGGTTTTCCAGCTTTGGTGGTCGCAGGTTGGTTGACATTTGTCGCCTGGGAAACATCCGCAGCTAGGTTATCTACTGTTCTATTAATCCTACAATCTTTTCTCACAACTAGGTGAGATGAATTATGATTTGGTTTATCGACTGCAACAGCACAAGGCTGGGCAGTGATATGCGAGACGTTGCCCACCCCAGAATACAAAGGGCTGCCCGAGCCCGAGGGCCCGGGGCGGGATTCTCCCTCCCGGGTACCCGCCTGGGGTATTAGTCTTCCTCTTAGACGCATCGCATATTTTGTGTTGGGACCGTTTGTTCGGAAGGGTAAACTAGGATGGTATTAGTCATTTGAATTATTTATCAATCCGCCTGCTCAAATTGTGCAGGGTGTGGCCTAGATGTTTCGGCTTAGTATTAGTACATTCCTTCCTTAAGCCCCCCCACCACGGCAAGGTGGTCCCCCGGGGGGGTTATTATTATTATTATTATTATAGAGAAGATGGAGAGTAAATGGTTGCTTGAAACATTTAGCATGCCGAAGTACAAACTCGAGGTTCCTACGTCCAGCCTTTGTTATTGTAATGAAAAAAATATGATATGCTTATGAAAAGTCAGCTGGTGGAGCTTACTCGCTTTAAAAGACCATCACTGTTGTAATACTATATACTTTACACATATATATCTATATCTATATCTTAATATATATAATTCTTCTGTGAGTGTGTATGTCACTGAACTCCTCCTTAACTGCTGGACAGATTTTAATGAATTTTTTTGTGTGTATTCAAATGGATTCGAGGATGGTTTAGATTCACAATTTGGGCCACTGGAAATGTTTTTTAATTATTTTTTTTATTTATAAATAGTTTTCCCATATAAATTGTTCCTATCTGTCAAACTTTTGTATTTCGTGCCGTGCCGTTCTAAACTTTGACACATTCAGAATAACAGGACAGTAACGGACAGTTCGTATGTCATTATTTGTTTTATATTTTTGTTTGATAGTAACATGAAGTCTCTTTAAGATAATAAAAAACAAATCCTCTTTGAACAACGTCTGCACCCGGGCGGAGCTGGGCGGGACCACTATCTTAAAATATATAATTCTTCTGTGAGTGTGCATGTCACTGAACTCCTCCTTAACGGCTGGACAGATTTTAATGATTTTTTTTGTGTGTATTCAAATGGATTCGAGGATGGTTTAGATTCACAATTTGGGCCACTGGAAATGTTTTTTAATTATTTTTTTTATTTATAAGTAGTTTTCCCATATAAATTGTTCCTATCTGTCAAACGTTTGTATTTCGTGCCGTGCCGTTCTAAACTTTGACACATTCAGAATATCAGGACAGTTCGTATGTCATTATTTGTTTTATATTTTTGTTTGATAGTAACATGAAGTCTCTTTAAGATAATAAAAAACAAATCCTCTTTGAACAACGTCTGCACACGGGCGGAGCTGGGCGGGACCACTAGTATTATATAAAAAAAGTCGTGTTAGTTACACCACTAATAACTCAAGAACGGCTGGACCAAATTTCATGATTTTTGTGTTTTTGGATTTGTCTTCAACAGGAATAGGATAATAAGTATTAAAATATAAAAAAATCTTCGTTTTATTAATATTTTATCAATTTAATTTTTCCATTTAAATGGTCCGTCAATCATTTAATTTTGTTATAGTTTTTTTTTCTTCAATTATGGCATCGTAAACTCTGCATATTGCCAGCGTCAAGTATAAATTTTGCATCACGTTTTTGCCAGTTTCGGTGAAACTGGACGATTAATGTAATAATAGGTAAAGTCAGTAAGTCGTTAGTAATCAGTCAATCAAGTCAGTCAGACATTCAAGTAAAGCGATGGCTTCTTTACAAGAACGTAACCAATGGAATTTTGGAGGTAAGCCGAAAAGACATATTTTTGCACTGTTATTTTAATTCACAATACTCGTGCACTTTAATTAACCTATATCGAACAAAATGCCATCAGACTTATCTATATATATAAAGACAATAATTACTTTCAATAGATTTGTTATACTTTAAGAATTTCCTTATATAGGGTTTCAATTAACTGGATCTGGCTATGAATCTGTATTGCGATGCTTGATTTTCTTATAATTTTTATTAAAGGTTTTTTGCTAATGTTTACTTTTTAATAACATTAAACTTGATATTTTAACGTCTGCCGGGTTCGCTAGTACTAAAATAAATAGCAAGTATGGTGCAATTTTCAGCGCTTTGTAGAGATCTCTGGTACGGTCGAACTCGTTAAATAATAATATCTATTCGTCTAGGAAAAGGTAAAGTTTCTAGGAAAGGCACCTAGCAAATTAACGTTCAAAAATTCAAGTTCGGGAGCACTCCTTAAGTACCCCATATTAATTAATTTATTTTTTCAAAAAGGTTCATATCTTTAAATAGTGTTTTATGCATTTTTTTCTTTCATTTTATTAGTTAAGAACTTATAGGTATGTATATCTAATACCTTTAAACGAGCAATTATTGTATGTATCTAAATATATTTTTTGAATCTCGGAAACGGCTCCAAAGATTTTGATGAAATTTAGTACACTGGTTGCGGGGATGATAAATCGATCCACAAATTTTTATTGATAGAATTTGTCGTTTTTTTTAATGTTTATGCAGTTAAATATAAAATTACTCTTACCGACATCTATTGGAAAATATTAATAATATATTGTGGCGTAGAAAGCCGTCAAATGGTCAACATTTGACAATCCACCCTTCAAACAAATGACAATGTCGATAATTATGAAAGACCTCTATAAAAATTTCGTCAAGGGATTTAAAGCTTTCTTGGTCGAATGGTTACGAAAGCCGACTACGGAGCTAGAGACCCGGGTTCAAATCTCAAATAGACAAGTTGCGTTTTTATTTTTTTGTGACAATTTTTTTTTAATTGGGAGCTAGGTATTTCAAAGGGATTTGTAAAGTAACACTAAGTCAATGAATGCTTTACTTAAAAATAAACCAAGTAAATAAATTGTTTTTATCCGAGCAACGCTCGGGCGTCCAGGTACTGTATATTTATATTGACAAACAAGTATTGTCATTATCATTGCTCTTCTTTTCGTATTAATTTTTAATTACCAAAGCCCACCCCACATTTTCACCATCACCCAGGGTTAACTGGAGTACAATGCCTATAGGCATTAGGTTTAACCCTTTGTCAAGAATATATAAATAAATAAAGCATTATTCTTGTAGAATTGTAGATTCTGCAATTTTATTTATACTCAGACAGCTGGATTTCGAAACAAAAAATTACAGAGCAAGGAATCGCACCTAGAGACGTTATGTTCGACATTCTTTCACAGATATTAATCGTGCAACATTCAATGTATTTGTATTTTGTAAGATTTATCAAAGGCGAGTAGGTACATGTCATCGAGTAGGTACATGTTTATATAGGTATATGTTTAAAAAAATAATGTGTACTACTTAATATAACTTTTAACTCACACTGTCCATAAAGCAACGAATAATGTCAGTATTGACGGGTATAATAATAGTCAAAGTTATATCAAGTCGTCTGTAATCAAGTTATCATCAAGTCAGATAATCGAATTAAGCGAGCCAGAATGTGACGAGTCATGTGGCGCAATGGTTACCATGTCGGACTACCGATCGGAGGGTCCCGGGTTCAATTCCCGGTGAAGAAGAAGTTTTAATGATGACATTCAAACATCTGTTCTCGGTATGGGTGTTTGTGTTTCTGTCTTTGTGTGTATTCATGGTACCCACGACACAGGGTATATCTACCCTACTGTAGGGCTATGAGTGTGAAACGTTTATTTATTTATGTTTACGATTGAGTTTTAGAGACAAGGTGGAAAAACATGTTTCACGGTTATTTTATTACACAATAAATAAATAAATGTCTTTGGACAATTTACACAACACCATCTGATTCCAAACTAAGCAGCTACTTATATATTTCTAAATACATACTTAAATACATAAATTAACACCCACACACAGAACAAATAGTCATGTTCATCACACAAGTACTGGGTGGGAATCGAACTCACGACCTCACGCTTCCCAGTCGGCTCATCACCCATTACGCCACGGAGGCTGTCAACATACAATATTCGGGCTGGCACAATATTCGTGCATTGTAAGTAACCTATATCGAACAAAATGCCATCAATTTAATCTGATGTAATTAAAAAATACAGCGAGAAACTGCGTAGAAAAAGTAAGTAAAGTAAGAAAATACTCGTAAATTTATTGAGATCTTACAAAATATGTGTATTTAAAATTCCCTTTAAAACTCCCAATATTACTTCCAATTTTTCTTTCTCCTAAAGTCATTTACTTCAAGCGTTATGTTGATGATAGAACGTACAAACTACAATAACGGAAAGTGACAGAAAATGACAGTAAGTGGATCTAATCTATACTAATATTATAAAGAGGTAGGATTTGTATGTTTGTAATGAATAAACTCAAAAACTACTGTTCCGATTTCAAAAATTCATCATTAGAAAGCTACATTCACTCTGAGTAACATAAACTATTTTTTAATGCCGGGAAATGCTTCATTCCTACGTGAAAATGGGTAATAGAGTCAACGCGGTTGAAGCAACTGGCTAAACGCCTATGATTTCAATATAGCAATGAAGTCTGGAATAGCACATAGGCTATTTTTTATCCTACAGGGACCCATTAAAGGGGTCCACGGGGGCGAAGTCGTTGACGGAAGGCTATCATCATATCTATAAAAGAGAAAGTGTGTATGTATGTTCCTTATAGACTCCGAAACGGCTGGACCGATTTCAATGAAATTCTCGGAGAAATTCTCTTCAGATTGGTCCAACGAGTAATCCTGTAAAGTTTGGTTCACTTCTCTTTCTAACGCGGGTGAAACCGCGGGGCACAGCTAGTAATATATAAAGCTCAAGAGTTTGTTTGTTTGAACGCGCTAATATCAGGAACTACTGGTTCGAATTGAAAAAATTTTTTTGTGTTGGATAGTACATTCATCGGGCAAGGCTTTAGGCTATATAACTTTATACTATGACTAATATCAAAGTCCACGCGGACGAAGTCGCGGGAGGCCGCTAGTGTAAAATAATACTTGTACATCACGATTGCCATCTCTGTTATAGCTGTATATATATCTCTGTTAACGAAGCGACAGGCAAGAACTAACCGGTTCTGTGTGAATAATAAATAGCTACTAGAAAGGAAAAGAATAAGTAATGTAAAAGCTGCATCTAAATTGCAGTCTTTGAGACCAAAACGTAAAGAATGTTTTATTATCTCGTTGAATAATCAAGTCTTTTGCTACGTTTCGATATTCCGTTTAGCTTCTCTAAGGAGTAATTCATATTTGGAGAGGGAGAGGGGAGAGAGATTGCCTTATTTTGTATCTTATTTTAAACATAAATCGATTTAAAATTATAAATTCAAAATGATGTACTACGTCACCATTTCATGAGTATACCAACGAACGAAAGTTAAAGTTCCACCGACACCACAGTCCGCTTTGCACGCTCATTTCTACAACGGACGTGTAAGTTAGGGGTAACCTTCCAGCTGAGGCATTTCTAGTGGACTCTGACATGAGGTTCTTCAAGAGAGCTGTAAAAAAAGCACTCCTCCAAAGCCGGCAATGCTCGGGTGACTCTACTGGGGTTGCCCGTGTGCATAGGCGACGGTGATCGTTTAACACCACGCGGCCCGTCTGCCTTTTGTACGGTTTTTTATATATAAAAAAATATGAAATGTCAGCGCCTACTTTCGGCTCCATCCTTTCTGCGTCCCACTGCTGGGCACGGGTCTCTCCCCATTATTGGGGAGGCCTGGAGCTTACTCCACCACGCTGCTCCAATGCGGGTTGGTGGAGATGCGCCTACTTTATTTAACAGAAATATAAAACCTGTTGTTAATGATAAAGAAATGTCTATGCTTTTTTCTATAGACTTGTTGTAAAAAAAAACTTAAATTAGATAGGTTTAAATGCAAGTATTCAGAATAGGCTTAATTATAATTGTGGCCAAATACATGCACAATTATGTGTTCAAATATATGTACGGACACCAAACATAGTGCGCAACGTAGGTAGTGTCTATATCTGGTACCGTCGTAACAATAACATGGTAACAAAACATATTGATAATTTTAATGTTTACATTTAACATGAAAAACTGGGTAGAGTAAACAATAATAATAATAATTCATTTATTTCGAGAAAATATTTCTCAAATAAAATTATAAGTAGTACTTAGCCTATGTTAGTCACATTGAAATATTAAATTAATATAACGTTAATAATATAACGTTTAACTACTTAGGTAAGTAAACAAAGCACTTATATTATGTTAATTAAAAATATATCTCGAGAGGACACACAAACGGACATAATGTGTGCGCAAACTAATGTGGGAGCCGTACAAATGATCATTAGACTTTGATAGAATAATAATATAATTATGTGTGGTACACCTATGAGATATGAGCGATTACCTGGTGGATTTATTCTTTGTAAGAAAACGATCATTTGACAATAATAAATCATAACATTCAATCATATTAAATTTATTTATGGCTCTCAAAGAAATAAATAATCATGGTGTTCTATTTTTTTCTTCCGTGGATAGTTTAACATACTTGTTAAACATATGAGAAAGGGCCCCATCCCGATTATATGTACATATTTATGTGCACAGTGTTAATAGTAACGTATGTAAAAATTAAAGGATACCATTAGAAGATGAAAATTAGCCGTTCATAATCATAATTATCATAATGATAATCTTTATTTGCATTAAGATATAGGTATTGTTAACGAGGCTAACTCATATTTTTTACCGACTTCTAAAAGGAGGAGGTACTGTATTCGGCTGTATGTATTTTTTTTATATATGTTCACCGATTACTCCGCCGTTTGTGGACCGATTTTCAAAATTCTTTTTTTGTTCGTATGCTTATACTTCCGAGGTGGTCCCATTGTCACCAAATCAGGATCTGATGATGGGATCCCAGGGAAATCGAGGGGAACTCTCAAATTTTATAGGCACACACATTGATTTTCTTATACTTTCTGAAGCATAAGAGATATTTGTGCATAGTAATCATCATCTCATGTTGCTGAGCTGATGATGGAAGGTACTGCAACAGTGAGGAGTTGAAAGCAAATTCTTTCAATAAATAGTTTTTTATTCCAAATCTTACATTCCTGAGGTGTTCCAACTGTCACCAAGTCAAAGTCTGATGAGGGGATCCCAGAGAAATCGAAGGGAACATTCAAATTTTATAGCACAACAAATGATTTTCATATTTTTACTAAAGCAAAACAGGCATTTTTGTATAATTATCATCATAGCATGTTGCTGAGCTGATGATGGAAGGTACTACGAAGGTTAGGAGTTGAGAGCAAATTCTTTCAATAAATGGTTTTTTGTTGGAAATCTTACATTTCTGAGGTGGTTCAACTGTCAACATGGCAAAATCTGATGATGTGATACTAGGGAAATCGAGGGAAACACTGAAACTTAATAGGCACACACATTCTTTTAGTCATATTTTTTAACATAATACAAATATTTGTGTCCGGTAATTATCACCTCATGTTGCTAAGCTGATGATTGAAGGTACAACTCCTCAACGGTTAGGAGCTGAGAGCAAATTCTTTCATTAATTTATACATTCAGGTGGACTTATAGTAGTATTCTTTCAGTGTATAAGACGGCTATTAGATGAACATGATTATAAAAGGTATCTCTTTAACGTTTAGAAATTAACTGAAAAAAAATCCAATTATGCTTATACATATTTATGTGCAGAATTATTAAAATTACTAAAAAGAGTAAAATAAATTAAGTTTTTAACAAAAAAAATAGAACCGACTTCAAACGGTAAAAAATTAAATTGTTCAGTACCTACTTCTTCTTGCTTATGGCAATGACTCTTAAAACTAGTTTTGAAGTCGGGCCCTTAGTAAAATGTCCTATCTTAGTAAATATAGTACCTTTCGTTCTGAATGGGCACCGACTCCAATATAGTTTTAACAGTCATTACCATAATCAAGAAGAAGTAGGTACTGTCCCACTGTATGTACTGTGGGTGCCCATTTAGAACGAATAGTAGGACATTTTAGTAAGGGCCCGACTCCAAAAATAGTTTTAAGAGTCATTACCATAAGCAAGAAGAAGTAGGTACTGAACAATTTAATTTTTTACCGTTTGAAGTCGGTTCTATTTTTTTTGTTAAAAACTTAATTTATGTTATTTGTGGTGCATGTCTGGACGCGAAGACTTGTGGCGCCATCTAGAAAAGAAGTAGAGGAAGCAGGGAGGGTGACGCCGTCATCACAGTGTTCACTCGAGCTTGAATAATTTGTGCAATTTAAATGAGTGAAACGGGGAGATTTTCACATAGATTTGTCATTTCAGAATGTTATTTTATAGTATGTATACATAGTTCTTATAAGTTAAATACAGTGTCAATCCTAACCACCATTAAATGGTGTGCAAATTCAAATTAAAGTTTACGTTTTTATGTCATGTTATTTCATTGTCAGATTATTACCATTATTAAAAAAGCAAATTTAAATGGTGTGCAATACATTGACGTTATAATTAATTTTTCGATTATGATATTAAATGACCCAATAAAAATTCAACAATATTTACTATATCTTTTAATTATTAATTTTAACTCATCAGTCAGCGTGGTGGAGTAAGCTCCAGGCCTCCCCAATAAGGGGGAGAGACCCGTGCCCAGCAGTGGGACGCAAAAAGGGTTGCAGCCAGCCAGCCAGTCATCAATTGCATCATACGTTTCTTCGAAGCTTAATCGCTTGCTTCCACAACTTAGGCCATACGAATAAATCTCGCTCGCGGCTAGCGCTACTCATTCACATACCAGCGGCCTCCCAATCGGGACTCTACGAAATGATAGTGGAAATAATAGTTTTTTGTATTACCGCGTTGGTAACTTATTTCTTGTATATGCACAAGCGCATACACAAAAAGTTCGACGATGGTGGACTTAAGTACAAGCCTGGCGTTCCACTTTTTGGGAACATTTTGAAGAGTTCTTTCGTCAAACGACACTTTTTTGAGGACATCGACGAGGTATATAGGGCGTTCCCAGATGAAAAGTAAGTGTTTCTTATTTTAAGGTTACATAGGTTGCGGTAAAAATACGGTCGATATTGGTTCAAATAAAACCCAAGTCGCGATTCAAATAGCGGTGCACACTTTCTCACATCAAAAATTGTTTTGTGTGTATTTATTACTTTTCTTTTATATTATATGCATACATTGTATGCAGATTGGAACAAATTTCAAATTTTCTTGTCATTAAAGTATATAAAATTCCCTAAAAAAATAAAAAAAGTACAATTATCCAAATCCTTCTGAGAGAAGAAATAGCAACAGCACTGAAAGAATTAAAAGGTTGATGCCAACGATGCTTTGAATTGGCTTAATTTATGGTACAAAAAGAGTTTAGGGACTGGAAAGTTACATATTATTATACTATTTTTTTACTCGCGATAAGTATCTCAGTCCTACGAAAAATTGTTGTTGGTGGTGGTGGTGGTGGCATGGTGTTCATAGTATCTAAAAAAGCACTCCACGTTTTTTTTATTCACAAAAGCGTGTTTTTTAGTTTTTTAAGTATTTATTTTCATATTTTAGTTGGATTTTTTTCATATTATTGCATTTTCATCGACCCTTGACTCCTGTGCAAATTTTTAAGTTAATCAGACGCTTAGAAGTAGTTGAAAATGAAGTTAAAAGACTCCGTTACATACATACCTGACGGCGACCTGTGTGGTGCAACGGCTACCATGCCGGACTGCCAATCGGAGGGTCCCGGGTTCGATTCCCGGCGAAACAGAAATTTGAATGATGGGTTTAAATTTCTGTTCTTGGTCTGGGTGTTTGTGTTTCTGTCTTTGTATGTGTCCATGGTACCCACGACACAGGGTATATCTACCCTACTGTGGGGCTATGAGTGTGAAACGTTATTATTATTATTATTACATACATACATACAGGTCAAACTAATATAAGCGTGTTAAAAACAGGGATCGCACGCGAGCTGAGCGGAAAGTTAAAGAGAATACTGTCAACCTTATGGCATAAAAGAAAATGCATTATTTTATTTATATTTGGATATACCACCTCCTTCTCTTTTAACCACACATCCCCAGCGTCTGTATCATAATCAATAAAAAAAATCTTAATGTTCATCCTTCTTTTTTTCAAGTATATTAGCCATTCCTCTGTGTAACCATCCTTTAGTTTATAGTTCCGACCATAAAAATCTTGTTTGCTCTATGGTTCCAACTTATATCAGTATTTTATAAGTTAATTTTATATTTTCGCAGGTATGTGGGCTACATCGAAGCAACAAGTCCTATCATCCTCATCAGAGACCCGGAGATAATAAAGAATATCACAGTTAAGGACTTCGACCACTTCGTCGACCACAAGCAGTTTTTCCCTGAGGATATTGAGCCTCTGTTTGGCAGTAGTTTAATCATGATGAAAGGTGAGAGAATAAATAAATAAATATTTTTGGACAATTCACACATCACCATCTGATTACAAACTAAGCAGAGCTTGTACTATGGTAATCAGAAAGCTGATAAACATACTTATATAATTCTAAATACATTAAATAGATAAATTAACACCCAGGCACAGAACAAATAGTCATGTTCATCACACAGATATTTGTCCTGGGTGGGAATCGAACCCACGACCTCACGCTTCGCAGTCGGCTCATCACCCACTACGCCACGGAGGCTGTCAACAGTTAGCATACTAACCCGCGTCGGAGTAGGCTTTGGGTCTCATCACTTATGGATAATGGGTGTCAGCCAGGATAATAGAAAGAGTAAAGTAGAGAAAGTTAGAATCATTTACATAGATAATACCTCTAATTCAAGTAGAGGGTTACAGTTGAATCCCAAGCATGTAAGAAAATTGTTTAAACGAGTACTTCTACTAGTATTTATTTATTTAAATAAAGTAGCTGACGGGCTACATGGTGTTAAGTGGATGCTGCATCCCATGGACATCTACACACAATATATTAATGATTTGAGATTATATGATTATGCTTACCATGGGCGCACCGAGGGGGGTGAGGCAAGGGAAGGGGCAGGTGTCTCCCCCTGGATCAAGGTCCAGATTCAGGGATTCAAAAATCCCAAAAGTCAGCCAAACGAAAAAAGAAACTTATATAAAGAATAAGCTACTTAAGCTACTTCCTGCTGTTTCCTTTGTATACCTACTCGTATTTTATATTTTGTGTGAGTGTCTTCGTGTAACGTTGAAGGTATATTTACGCGCGGGACCCAGCTTGAAAAAATTTGCCTCTCCCTGAATAAGATCCTGGGTACGCCCATGTGCTTATCCATTATATATTTACAGAGATAAAAAATTCTACTATCAGACTATAATCTATCTCTGTGCTAAATTTCATCCCAATCCTTTCAGCTGTTTTTGCGTGATTGAGCAACAAACTTACACACATCCAACCATCTTAACGTTGCCATTTATAATATCAGAAGTATCAGAACAGATGTTTGTATGTTCATTGAGCATATTTTTCTATATGGCAGGAGAGTCATATTGCATAAAAAAGTATACGCCATCTTGCGATCAATAATCGTGGATTGTTTTAAAGTAATTTTAGCCAAACCAAATGGCCATAGAGTTCCGTAAAGTAACGCCCGATACAATCATTATACCACCTACGCATTAATAAAGATGGCAAATATTTTTAAGTGATAATGTTAATGTTTATTAGTCCAGGATGTTCACCTCATGACCGAATAGATACTCGTATCAGACAAAACATGTTGCTGTAAAAACGATAATTTATCTTCCACGCAGTGATATTTATTTACATTCGTATAGTAATTTTATTATCTCTAAAGGTATGAGGTGAATGTCAACATTGTTTATTTTTTAACAGTTGTCAGTAGCTACTGATAGCTAATTTATTTTCATTAAATTTAGATCTAAAATTGGTAGTAATGACAAAACGAATACAAATACAAGCTTCAACCCTTATCTTTTATTGATTATATCAGTAGGTATGTCAGGAACCACTTGTAAATTCCATTTGAAAGAAAGAAAAAATATTTATTTCATATTAGGAATACAAAATATTAGCTTAATGAATGTCATATTTTCCCGGTCATCACCTTTAGGTGCCCGTTTGGGCTAGATGTTGAGCTGAGAGAAAAAATGCGGCGGAAAAAAACTCCCAGCACTCTTTTAAAAAAAGTACATAAAATATATTTGAGATAACAGAATGGCTATGGGTTGATAATGGTCACACGTGACAATTGATCGTGTGAGACACATTACAATATCTACAGGGCATTGGACCTTCCAAAGCACTTTATGTTCGTTTTTTTCCGTCATTTTTGTTATTTAGTTGCCTATGTACACAAGTTCCCAACTCTCTACGTGTCGCAACGTTTAAATGCGTAAATGCGCTGCATTACTTAATAAAACTTCTGAAAATATATTTTAGCCCTCCTTGATTGATCTGGTAACGTTTTTAGGTGAGAAATGGCGGGACATGAGAACCACGCTGAGCTCGGCGTTCACCAGTTCGAAAATGCGTCTCATGATGCCCTTCATGGTGGAGATCACCAACAACATTATACAGCATCTAAAAGGTATTTTTTTATAAACTATAATAGAATATGTGAAATACGTAAACCCCGCGTTAAGAACAGCATCCGAGGAATCTAACCAAGGTCTTATTATATTATTACGAATCGTGAGCTTTTATAACCTAATATATAATCTTTTCTGGTTTTACTCACGGTGCCTTTTTGAGGGAACCTCACAAGTCGACTGGAGAGTCGGCGTGACCTTCTAGCTACCGCGATGGCTAATGAGGAAGGACCTCGTTTAGATCCGAATAGTCGGGCACCCCGAAAATAAAACGTAAATAAAGCCGGTTATAAATAATCCTGAAGAGTAAGATCTTTAGATCAGAATGTTATAGCATTGGGAAACAAAAGAGGATTGCATCCAACAACTGTTTTGCTGCTTTAGAGTAGATTCATGAAAGAAAGAAAGAAAAGAAAGAAAAAATATTTATTTCGTAATAGGAATACAAAATATTCGCTTAATGAATGTCATCTTTTTCCAGTCATCGCCTTTAGGTGCCCGTTTGGGCTAGATGTTGAGCTGAGAGAAAAAAGGCGGCGGAAAAAAACTCCCAGCAGCACTCTTTTAAAAAAGGGCATTATATATTTGAGATAACAGAATGGCTATGAGTCGATAATGGGCTCATGTGACAGCTGATCGTGTGAGACACTATCAACCCACTTCCACCTGCTCACAGATGCGAGTAATTATTAAAAGTAATACATTCTATGAAGAAACAGCCTTGTGTGAGCGAGATTCATTCCCACGCTCCTTTATCATTAAGATAGTCCTTAGTGTTATAGTAAGCCTTGCGGCAGAGGACTTGTTTGACTAGGTACTTTGTTAAAAGGTTTTAAAGGCAGGGATTGAATCTTTATTGGGATTTTATTATATATCCTGATGGACATCCCAATAAAAGAATTACTTTACTTATGAAGCCGGCATTTCGGAAATGCCAGCTTGTGGCCGTTCCTGGTTGAGACACAATTAGGACTACTGGTACTGTGGCCCCATTTTAAAACAGTATTCCGAAGCATAAAAAGCAGAAGGTGGATTGGTAGTATTCCTCAAATCGAACCTTAGTTCTAACATCTACTAAAATTGGTAACAGAATAGACTAGTCTAGTAGTAGTTTTATTTAATGTAGGCATTTATGACTTTATGCTACTGAATAAGTAATATTGCTAGAATTTCCTCAGTCTTATCCAAAATGTGGCCCGAATATTCACGAAGTTTCGGATACAAGAGGCAACAACGCCTTTCTGCCGAACCAATAGAAATGTTTTCCGGCAGAAATGAATGCAGATGTGGTACTTACCCGGTCGAACCATAGAAGTACTTTTTTATTTTTTATTTTTTTGGTATCGGAAGGGGGTGCAAACCTTCAAAAGGTACCCGGCATCGGTGAAACCCTCGAAAACTCGGTTGCCTGCTTCTGCGCCGCCGCGCATGTATGTAAGCGCGAATGTATGGAGATGTTACATTTGGACAGCTCATTAATAGTATTGTTACGCGCTATGGGTAATGAAAATGCCGTTTGACACGTAGAAGGCGTTTATTGTCAGCTTCCACAAAAATCCACTTAACAGAGTCCGAATCACAATGCACAATCACTATAGTCCAATATCTTCGCTTGAGTCGTCGAAATAATTCTTCCTTGTCGCTTGGTAGAGATCGCTTCGGTTTCACTTCCGGAAATAAACTGCCCAGTCTCGGCTCGGCGCGTGCCTTATATACGGCCACCCATGGTTCTCTAGAAATTTCCCGAACCACCAAATACAATAGACCCGTCCCGAACCTTCCTTTATGTTATTAGTTATTATTACACACTATGTACTGTCAAACAATAGCCGCGACCCGCGATGTAAACAACCTATACATGTACGCTATATATAGGTACGTACTCCCCGCGGATTTGTTTACTCGTAGAAATCGATGTTTTTCTTATGACCGATTTTTCGAGAACTTTCTTCACTGTTCGATAGTAGACCTAATACCTATTTATGCGTTTTTGGGGTTTTGCTGTACGACGCTTTGTTTTCGAGATATAGGTATTCAAAGTCGTAACATTACCCCCTCCTTAGTCATGCTCGTCCCGAGCATGATTCTTTCCGTAGTATTTTGCTAGTCGGTCTACATGTACTACTTTTAGCTTGCCGCGGGGACCCTTCTTAATCCGGTACGTGATGTCGTTAATCTTTGTGACAACAGTGTAAGGTCCTTCCCAGCGAGGTTGTAATTTCGGGGACTTCCCCTTTTTCCTCTGCGGATTGTGAAACCACACTAGAACTCCTTCTTCAAACCCCTTGGAATTGGCTTTCCTATCGTATCGGGTTTTCATGCTTGTGCTGGTTTTCAAGCTGTTCTCCCGAACCATCTTGTGTACCTCATTTAGCTGGTATTGAAGATCACTTACGTACTCCGTCACAATCTTGGGACCATCCGGTGGAGTTCCAGTTATAGCGTCTATCGGAAGCCTGATTTCTCTGCCGAAGTTCACCTTTGCTGGAGTAAATCCTGTACTGTCGTGGAGTGCCGAACGATACGACATAAGGAACAGAGGTATGTATTGGTCCCAATCTTTTTGATGTTCATCCACTACCTTAGCCAAGTGATTTTCCAACGTTTGGTTGAATCTCTCGACCATACCGTCTGACTGTGGATGAGCAGGAGTCGTGCGCGTCTTATGCATGCCCAGCAAACTACACATTTCTTGGAAGAGTCCCGACTCGAAATTACGTCCTTGGTCCGAATGGATTTCCATAGGTACACCATATCGGCAGACAACTTCTTGCACGAGCTTTTTAGCCACGGTGTGTGCTTCTTGATTGGGAGTGGCAAACACTTCAGGCCACTTAGTGAAATAGTCCTGCACAACTACGATGTATCGGTTTCCATCTTCAGTTACTGGAAATGGCCCAGCTACGTCAATAGCTATACGCTCCCAAGGTGCTCCAACGTTATACAACTTTAATTTGCCTTTACTTCTTGTTTGGGGACCTCTGACTGAAGCGCAAGCTGTACATTTTCGGCACCAGTCTTCTACATCTTCGCGACAATGTACCCAATAGAATCTTCTTCGTAATTTTACTAGTGTTTTCTTCACGCCAAGGTGCCCACCAGAAGTTCCATCATGAATGTGCCTTAGGACAGAAGACACCATACTTCTTGGTACTACGATCTGTAGGGTTACTTCCTTTCCGGTGTTAGACTCCCATCTTCTATGTAAGACATCATTTTCCAAGACTAAGCTGTCCCATTGAGCCCAATAGCTTTTAGTGACTGGACTACATGCTGACACATCATTCCAGCTGGGTTTGTTCTCACTTCGTTTCCAGTCCAGTATTAACCGTAGATCATCATCTTCTTCTTGCGCTTTCTTCATGTTTTCGTTGGTCCATTCATCGTCTAAACCTTGTGTCCTTATTAATTTAACATGTCCTGTGGTTTCTTGTTTCTGACAGTCGGCGCTGCTTTGTCGTTTTCTACCTAAGGATACTCCAATAGCATCTTCTGTTTGAACTGCAGCCTCTCGCGTCATGGGTCGTTGATGCTGGTATATCTTAGGCCTTTCCCTGTTGTAAGTGCGCGTGTCCTTCCCGCAATCCTTGCCCCCACGTCGTTCCCCGGTGTCGCCATTTCTGCACCTCCCAGTATCGCGCCAGGACTCAACTGCCTGCTTCCGCAAACGCTCTTCTATCGCGCGGTCCTTTGACGCCGTATCCACGGGCTTGGCGGCACCGAACACCTTCTCTGCTGAGACAGGTTTGCGTTCCATCTTTTCAGCGTGGGTCTTGTAGTAAGAAACCCACCTTCTTTCTTTCTTGGGACACTCCAAGCGAATGTGCCCCTTTTCGCCGCAACCGTAGCAAGTGGGTCCATAACGTGGTTTCTTTTCCTCCGTTACCACTTCCCTTACTTTGTGGTACCTCGCGTCTTGTCGCACGGCTTCGACTTCCAGGGCATGGGCCAAAGCACTCTTCAGAGTCTGGTGATGGCCCAGACGCACAGCAGCCCTGACCTCCAAATCTCGTATCCCGTCGACAAATGCCTGCAGTAAGTACACTTCGATATTCCCTGGTGTCGAAGAGTAAGCACGCCTTACAAGCCTTTCAACCTCCGTTGCCCACTGCTGGAGGTTCTCGTTGGGCTTCTGGGTCCTCTTCCGAAGCTGGGCTCGGTACACATACTCTAAATGTTTCTCGCCATAGCGAGTTTCTAACGCTTCCATTAGAGTTTCCAGCGTCCTGCCTTCCTTCGGTAGGTTATCTATAGTCATCAAGGCGTCTCCTCTTAAGGCCAGAGTTAGAGCAGTAAAAGAGTAATCATCCCCCCAGGCATTTGCTTTTGCGAGCGTCTCGAACTGGTATCGGAACGCCGACCAGGAAGAGCTTCCATCAAAATGTGGAAGGTCGAGCCTCGCCGATGATGACGACGGAACAACTACGGGCTCGCGAGTCTTTAGTTTCACGACCTCGTTGGTAAGCTGTTGTAGGCGGTTGTCATGGCCTTCGACTCGCTCCTCCAAATGATCCGTCCTCAGCGTAATTTCCTTTACTTCCTTCTGCACCTCTTTGAGCTTTTCCCCAAGTCCAGTCAGCCCACTATTAATTTTGTCGATGACAATTTCGCGGCTGGCCTGGATCTGCTCCTGGATTTCCCGACGGCTGGCTTCCTGGTCGCGGCGGCTGGCTTCTTGACTGGCCTGGATCTGTTCCTGGATTTCGCGACGGCTGGCTTCTTGACTGGCCTGGATCTGTTCCTGGATTTCGCGACGGCTGGCTTCTTGTTCGCGGCGGATGGCTTCCTGTTCCCGTTGGCTAGCTTCTAGTCTAGCTTCTAGATTGGCCTGCATCTTTTCTTGCATCCCCTGTATGGCGGACAGTAGCGCTGCCATATCCATTGTCGGAGCCGGTGCTGCGGTTGCCCCTGACGACGACCCCGGCGCAGCGGTCTCGTCCTCCCCTTCAGCCGCAAGTTGTCGCGCAGCATCCATACCGACCTGTCTCCTGGTCCTCGGAGTGCGCTCCTCTTCGTCTCGTTGTACTAACGGCATTCCGCTTCTGACACCAATTGTTACGCGCTATGGGTAATGAAAATGCCGTTTGACACGTAGAAGGCGTTTATTGTCAGCTTCCACAAAAATCCACTTAACAGAGTCCGAATCACAATGCACAATCACTATAGTCCAATATCTTCGCTTGAGTCGTCGAAATAATTCTTCCTTGTCGCTTGGTAGAGATCGCTTCGGTTTCACTTCCGGAAATAAACTGCCCAGTCTCGGCTCGGCGCGTGCCTTATATACGGCCACCCATGGTTCTCTAGAAATTTCCCGAACCACCAAATACAATAGACCCGTCCCGAACCTTCCTTTATGTTATTAGTTATTATTACACACTATGTACTGTCAAACAATAGCCGCGACCCGCGATGTAAACAACCTATACATGTACGCTATATATAGGTACGTACTCCCCGCGGATTTGTTTACTCGTAGAAATCGATGTTTTTCTTATGACCGATTTTTCGAGAACTTTCTTCACTGTTCGATAGTAGACCTAATACCTATTTATGCGTTTTTGGGGTTTTGCTGTACGACGCTTTGTTTTCGAGATATAGGTATTCAAAGTCGTAACAGTATCTCAATTGATTTCAGTCCCTACATACACACACTCACACATACACACACGTACAAAGGAAGGGATAAAAAGAGAGAGAGAGAGAGAGAGAGAAGAGTAAAGCAAGAAATTCGTAGAATACACGGAGCTGGTAAAGTTTTTAAGTGGCTCCAAATGGCTGCTTTTGAATTAATCCTACTAAACGAAAGTGTTGCGGTTCTGTTGTAAAACTACTCCTAAGCGGCTCTTCGGTAATTACCTCGTATTTGAACTTTTAATAGCTTTATATTCCAATCTAACTTCGTATCGTGTATTTAAAAGTTATCATAATCAGAGGATTAGGATTAGCATTGATGCGAAGAGTCGCATCAATGCTTGTAGTAAAAATTTAATATCAGGGCTCCGCTATAAGGATTCTGATTAAAACTTTCTAAATGTTACCGTACAATTTTTTTATTTTTTATTTTTATTTTTTTATTAGCCATTATTATGAAATAAAAACGATGTTGGAGAAATCTCCAATCTCAGACATAGATTAAAACAAAAATCGGTTGTCTGTAAAGTCGGTTTACTGACGATAGTTGAACATGACAACGTCATAAGAAAATACTGATGGAATGGTTGCATACTTGACGAAAACATGTAAATGTATTATTGTATAGCAGCTGTCCACGTGGACGCATCGCTCACTCAAGTAGGAGAGAGGCAGATGTCGAACGCTGACGAACACGGAGGCCGATTGTGCCTCTTTGTCGCTCGTTTTCGCGTATTACTCGATCACAGATTTTTTAAAAGATAAAGGGACATAAAGGAATTCTATAAAATCAATTGGAACCGATCCGTAAAAAAATAAATAAATAAAAATTAATCAATAAAAAGGCGCAACATCTGTACAAATAATGATAATAATAATATAAGTACTAGCTAACCCGGCAGACGTTGTCCTGCCTTAAAGTATCAGAAATAAAATAATATTGAGACTATAAATTGACATGTAAGCTATCCTATCTTTCAAGTTGGATCAAACTGCACACTTTGCGCTTTATTTAAAATCAGTTAAGTAGTTTAGGAGTCCATCGCGGACAAACAACGTGACACGTAATTTATATATATTATTAAGATAATATAATAAAGAAATCTATCTCAATGTACATTTTTACATTTGTGATTATTTAAATTTTTATTATTGTTATATTTAGATACCTCATGAAGGTAAATATGGCGAACCAAATGTATGAAAACACCTTTTGTAAACACCCATATTTGTGAAAATAAAAGACTTTGTCTTTGAAAGGTTTTTTCTTCTTCGTAGGGCATCTGAAAGAAGACGTGGACTTCGGTGACCTAATGCGTCGGTACACGAACGATGTGATCGCCTCTGCCGCGTTCGGCCTCCAGGTGAACTCGGTGAAGGAGCAGGACAACGAGTTCTACAAGCTGGGCCAGCAAATGTTTGTGTTCACCCCTCTGCAGCGATTTTACTTCTTCCTCATTGGAACCTTTCCATCAATAGCTAGGGTAAGATTTTGGATTTCTGTTATGTCTTGTTTGTGGGTGACAAAACTTAATAAATAAATTTATTAATCTTAATATATACGAGTATATTTCTTGTGTGCGTGTGTATGTTGTTGTATGTACGCTGAACTCCTCCTAAACGGCGACGGATTATGGTGAAATTTTTCACTGTGCACTGGAAAATATTTTTTTTATTTATAAGTAGTTTTCCCATATACCTACTCGTAAATTGTTTCTACCTGTCAAACGTTTGTATTTCGTACCGTGTCGTTCTAAACTTTGACACATTCAGAATAACAGGACAGTTTGTTTTATATTAATGTTTCACATCTCATCATCATCAAATCTCTTTATGATAATAAAAAAAACTTCAATCCTCTCAATACTTTTAAAGTAGGATAACGTATATAATAATAGAATAACCCGGGAGAAAATGGGCCGGACCACATTAAACCTAAATAAAGTTTTCCCCTATTGCATAAATACAAATCAAAATGAAAATTGGTTGGTAGCATAGTTTTTAAGTTATTCAATATTTAAGTTCTTTTGTGCTATACATCCAAAATATCCAAAAAAATTACGCTTCGATTGAATCATTAAATATAATAATAACCAATATCCCACTTTAATTACTTGGGTACTCTCCCCATACTTGAGTTAAATGTTCTAAGCAGTGACCGCCTGCCTGCGAAGTAACATAACAACTTCCACTTTCATAAAGGTTTGACCTTGGAACTCTTGGAAGTGCTACTGCTGTACCCACTTATGTTGCCGGCCAGATTTACATCAGCCTTCGGAGTGACGTCGTAACTGCATACGACCACAGGTAAGGCTAAAGGCGGAAAAACGAAACGCGACTCGACACGCGTGATTCAGGTATATAGTAAAAGACTCAACACGCATCGCGTTTCATCGCGTTTTAATAATGTGTTTTCGCCTTAAGCTTGCTTGAGGTTGTGTGTAGATGTCCATGGGCTGCAGCGGTCAATTAACATCATGTGGACTGTCTGCTACTCAATTCAAAAAATCATTCTACGTTCTTTTTTCCATTATTTTCGTCCACAGATTCTTAAGATTCAAGTATTTCCTTACAAAGTCACAAAGTTCTTCAACGACATCGTATCAACCACTATGAAACATAGAGAAGAGAATAACATTGAACGACCTGATATGATACAGCTTTTGCTAGAAGCTTCTAAGGGTAAGTTCGTATTTTCTCGAGTTGCTATTCCAAAATTAATAGGTAATGACGGTTATTACTCGTAGCCTAAATAACTTGAATTAAATATATTTTGAATTTCAGGATCTCTAAAGAATACTCATACAGAAGAAGCCGATCACATAGCTCTTGTAGGAAATACATTTAAACCTCAATCTAATGTAAGAGGTAAGTTCGTTTAAACTTACAATTAGGACATATATTGTAATAAATTAAGAATAGGGTTGACTTTTTGTAATTTTGAAAAATAATAGTAATATTATCCATTAATTTCAGAAATAAATAAATAAAGCTAATACATTATTTGTGTAGAATCTTTTCCCAAACCTTTATTTTCAGGTAAAAATGTCAGTTGGGGGTAATTTTCTTTATGACATAAGACTAAATAATAATATTTTTTGGAAGATAACAATTTTTTTTAATTTCAGAATGGACCCAAAATGAACTTGCGGGTCAAGTTTTCATCTTTTTCGCCGCTGGCTTCGAGAGCTCAGCGTCCACCTTGGTGATGATCCTCCATGAGCTAGCTTTGAACCCTGACGTCCAGGAGAAGTTGTACCAGGAGATCAGAACCTTCAAGGAGCAACATGGAGAGCTTACCTACGACTTGTTGAACAAGCTGAAATATCTTGATTGCGTTATAAATGGTGAGGTTTTACTCTAGCACTCTGAAAGTTCATTAACATGTTTTTAGGGTTCCGTGCCCAAAGGCCAAAAATGAAACCCTATTATTTAGACTCCGCTGTCCGTCCATCCATCCGTCCGTCACCAGGCTAGCTAGACAGTTGAAATTTTTACAGAGAATGTATTTCTGTTGCTGTAGAGAAGTACCGAATTTTTACTCCAGTATTAATAATGTAATGTTTGACAGAGTCTTCGAGAAAATGGGCTGCAGCTTTAATCATGGACCGCGTGTGCTCTAAAGCTTACGAACTACCTCCACCCAGAGAAGGAGGAAAGCCGTTTTTGGTGAGTATTTTCTTTATAATATTTTGAGAGATGACATTAAAAGATTTTTTAATCGCCATTGTAATATTTCAAATAATTATTTTTTACCCGACAGCGACAGAAGGAGGGTTATGTTTTCGAGAGTACGTATGTATGTATGTATAATTGCACGCTCTGCAGCCTAAATTTAAAAAACAAAAACCCGACTGCGTTTCTGTGTAATTTGGAAATGTAAAAACCCTAAAACAAGAAAGTCGTCATACCCGATGGCACTTAACTTAAAAATCTACTAATAGGGGTAGGTAAATTATAGAATAGGAGCTCATTATATATTTAACAATTTTTATAAGTACAAGAAAAGTTGTAACAGTCGGGACCCATTCTAGAAAGTCAGCCGAGTAAATCTGCAATGTAATTTATGTACATAGTAGTATCCAGATTTCTTTTAAATTCATTACTACTTTACCCAGCAGTCGAACGCAAAAGAGTAACCAACATTCTTTGTCCAACAGTTGAAGCCAGGTGACGTCGTGTACAACATGGTCAACTCCATCCACATGGATCCGAAGTACTTCCCAGACCCGGAGAAATTCGACCCTGAAAGGTTTTCTGACGAAAACAAGCACAATATAAAACCGTTTACATACATGCCATTCGGTGTTGGACCAAGAAATTGTATAGGTAAGTATCTTTGGCCGGCCGCAACCCTTTTTACGTCCCACTGCTGGGCACGGGTCTCTCCCCATTATTGGGAAGGCCTGGAGCTTACTCCACCACGCTGCTCCAATACGGGTTGGTGGGGATGCGGGTTAGTAGCCAACCCGCTGTCGGATATTTTCAAACCGCATAAGGCCTCCGACAAGGTTTAACGACTGTTATCTATCGACAACAACCGGGACCGATGGCTTAACGTGCCCTCCGAATCACGGAAACGCGCATGAATTTTTTTTGCCACTAGCGGTCACCCATCTCACACCAGACCGCGCCCGTTTGGCAGTCAGTATCTTTGTAATTGCCGTTAAATGCTGCTAAGGGAGTATTCAGGTATCTCTCCCAGAATGCCGGGCACTTTTTGTAGGTTACTCCCTGATACGAAAATATCTACCTAGATTGTAAGTTTGCATATCCTGCGCCCAATATAGATTCTAAGCGATCTACATAGATGAGCCAAACGAAGTCGAAATTGAGACAGAAGGTAACTCTATTGGCTAATTTCCTGGGTATTTCCGTGACGTTAACCTAAATATCCTACTTATTATCAAAAGATGTACGTCGTCAAAGTTTGTTAGACTTATGGGCAATATCGACCATCGACTTGACCACTACGCGTCTCTGTACCAAACCGCAAACCGCAAAAGAAACTCGGTGGCATGAGCTCTAAGAAAACTTGGAGTCGTTAACAAAACGCTTATATTTTATTTATTTGAGCTTGAGATAATGGTAAAGGATACAGAGTAACCTCAGGTATATTTTATGTAAGCAAGCAAAGTCACGTCCCTAACATAGTCCCACATAACTCTAACCCTTGGATACGTTCCAAGTGTGAGCATATTACGCAATATAAACTGCGGACCGATCAGAAACAACCGAGTGTTTAAGTATACAGCCAAGAAAATGAAGAATTGTTACCGGGAGTCGGCCAAAGCAACGTGAATTACACTTCTTGAGATTTATTTGTACTCACGAGGTCCTCGTGTAAATGTAGCTTGAACAATAAAGAGTAGTTTTTGGTAATGTGGATCTTTGTAGTGTTCTTTGAACAGAATAAATTATTCAATGGTTTGTGATAAATTATTGAACAGTTATTAGGAACTATAGATAAATTTTAAAATTATTCTTAGGCTACCCAGAAAAATGTTGTCATTATTTTAACATTGTTTAAGTTTTCAAAAGTAGTAGGTACATTTACCGGTATAAATATTGTTTTAATAGAAAAGGTTGATAAAAGAAATCAAAGTGTTTTCCTTTAGTTTCCTTTTTTAAATAGGTAAATAGTTGTGCCCGTTAGTTGCAACTATTTAATCCTCGATAAAAATAAGTATCTGAAGTTGTCTGGAAGAAATTGCTGTTTAGTGTTATGACCGCTATTTGTACCATACTTGTTTCTAATCCTTAAATCATAAACAAAAATTTTAACAAAACAAAAAAGAGACCTCAAAACAAAACTGTTAAAAAACAAATAAATATGCACTAAAAAGTAAAAAAATAAGTGCGTATTCTTCTACAATTTAATAGTCAACTTACATTTTCTACTCATCAATATGTAGTTTTTTGTTCTGTTAATTTTATTATTTATTTTTTGATTTTAAGTGTTTTTGAAGTACACTAAAAATTTGTTTGAATATGGGCAGACCTACTAACCGTGCTGCTCTTATGAGACAGCGCCGTTTAAATGAAACAGAAATTCTGCCATAGATCGCACATTTACTGTAAGCCGTTAATTGATCATCGTATTCAGCTACGACAATTACTTGGCCATAACGACGATACGGTAGGCGAATAAAATACCCATCAATCAATATAAAAGATTCGGTCGAGTATCGTTAATTTGCTCCTAAGAATTGAAGATTTCTATTAATTTTTCATGGATCCCATAATCAGAACCTAACCAAATTCTTACCAAACTACCCTTGACGTACATCCTTTTCAATAAAAAAAAATCATCGAATTCGGTTGGCGTGATATTGAGTTATTTATCCATTTGTCGCGCACCGAATTAATGCAAATTTAAGACATAGATGTCATTGTCAGAACTGGATCAAATTGAAATGGGACCACAAGGGAAGTATCAGCTTTCAAATAAAAGAGATTCATCAAAATCCGTTTATCCAGTCGAAAGTTAGGTACATACATAAAAAAAACATACAGTCGAATTGATAACCTCCTCCTTTTTTGATTGAAGTCGGTTAAAAACTGTGATGGTGTACAATAAAAATATATATAAAAAGATAAATACAAAATAATTTGCAACATGACTTTCTGAGTCTACTACGCCCTGTAAAAATACTATCTTCTATACCATTTTTCTCACACTGCCGTGTGTAGCCATGAAACCTTATCAAATTCTGATGAGAATTATGTAACTGACGAAAACATTTCCGTGCAGGGTCAAGATTTGCTCTAATGGAAGTAAAGGTGCTACTCTACAACCTGGTCCTCCAGTTTAAGATCTTGAAATGCAAGAAGACGTCGGACCCCATTCGACTGGCACCCCACGACTTCAACATCAAAGCCATTGGGGGTACCTGGGTGAAACTGGAGGAAAGGAATAAGGAATTGTAATAAGAATTTTACTGTCCTTGTTTAGGTAACTTTCAACAAATACAAATACAGAGATACCACATGTAAACTAAACTAACGATATTTTTTATTATAATAAATTAATAACTGTAAATAATTATAATTATTGTGTAAGGATTTATTTCAATTTATATCTAACCAGCCGTCCCCCAGCGGCTTCGCCCGCGTGGACCTATTTTATAGGTTCCCCTAGGATAAAAACCATCCTATGTCCTTTTTCAAGGTCCAGTCTATCTGTGTTCCAAATTTCATTAAAATTGGTTCAGTAGTTTAAGCGGGAAAGCGTAGCAGACAGTCAGACAGACAGACAGAGTTACTTTCGAATTTATAATATTAGTAGAGATATGTATTATATTGAAATTTTGGATATCATTAAAATGGTAAGTTGTGAGGTATACTTTATCGAAAAAAATTTGTAGCCACAACTCGAACAAATAAATGAATTAAGAGGAAGTTAACAGTTAAGTTAAGTTAGAGAACACTTATTTCTCCAAACATTTTTTATTGATGGTTGTATTAATTTTTTTGTTATATTGTTTCCACTTATAAACGCAGCATGCATTATTATTTTATCTGTGTAATATAACTTATATAGATGATTCATTTACGCTAATAAACGTCTCGCATAGACTCACATATTTATGCCATAATACCACTATAAATTTAATTGTGATTTTTGCATTTTTATTCGCATTTTAATTTGTATCGAATAGCTGTGTAACAAATGCCAGGATAAAACAGTTGCTAGAATTAAGTATTATTGATGATTTTTTTGTTAAGTTTATTAATATCATTGAATGGATGTACACGAATGATCCGAAAAAACATATATTATTATTATTTCTTTTTCATTTTAAGTTGATGGTTATTATTTCATGACAATTTATTTTAATTAGACTTAAGTTTTAACATTAAATGTATGCAGTATGTTAATTGAAATTTGCAAAATACATGACTTTTATAAAAATCTATGTTGTTTTATTCAACACCATTTTATAGTTGGCAAAAGAAAATTGGCTGTAACCATTTTTGCGTCCTATTGCCGTCGTATTGACGACATGCGTAGCGCAATGGTTACCATGCCGGACTGCCAATCGAAGGGTCCCGGGTTCGATTCAGTGAGTTTAAATATCTGTTCTCGATCTGGTTGTTTGTGTTTCTGTCTTTGTGTGTGTCCATGGTACCTACGACACAGAGTATATCTAACCTACTGTGGGGTTATGACTGTGAGGCGTTCACTCCACCACGCTGCTTAAATGCGGAGTGAACTTAGCTAAATTAATTTGTATATTATAGAAAGATGGACTATTTATTTATTTATTGCCAAAACGACAGTTATAGTAGTTAAATATATATGCAACAGTTAACATTTTACTAATGTTTCATTGAATAGTGTATTCAAACTGTTTAAACGCAATTTATTTTATATAAACTTACGTGATTATCAATAAAATTTTAAACACACGTCACTTAATTGCGTCCGATAACGTTCAACGTTAAGTAAGTACGCGGCGAGATAAATAACAAAATAGTTATCAGATAAAAATATTTTGTTGTAATATAAAGTATACGATATAATTATTTAATATTCAAGAATACAATTAAGTAAAGTTATTATCAAATCATACAAAATTAACAAAATAAAAGTGTCGTATCTCAATAAACCAGCATCGAAGCAACGTGGTGATAAATCTCCAGGCATCCCCAATTGCAAATAGAGTCGCGTGCCTAAAATTTGGATGCAAACAGGTTTGTAGTTATTTGCAGATTGGAAAAATGCACACAAACATATCTCAGATAAGGTGCTCCGTTCTTTTATATGCTCAGTGCGTTTATACGCAATCTTATAGGTCTTTATGCAATAATTCTGTATACGCAAAATAAAGGTCAGGCATAGGCCATGCTTCTTATTTTAAGTAAACTGTTAGGCTTTGACTTTAGAATAATAATAAAAAATTCACCCCACTTAATTTAAGAGATAGAACCACTCAAAACAATGAAAATATTATTAGCTCCCAGGAAAAACAAAAGGAATGGGCAAATAAAGCTCTCCACGGAAGACACTACGCTGAATTATGCCAACCACATGTCGATAAAACTGAGTCGAACGCTTATATATAATATCGTCGAACGCATATACTTAATATAGCCAACTGTTTCCAGAAACGGAAGCCTTTATGTTAGCCATACAAGATCAGGTTATAAACACTGCTAATTACCGGAAGTATATAATAAAAGAAACATCGCAAAAAAGTGACCTGTGCCGGCAATGTAAATCATCGCCAGAAACCATCCAGCACATAACTGGAGCCTGCAAAGTGCTTGTTCAAAATGACTACAAACACAGGCACGATCAAGTAGGTTCCATTATTCATCAACACCTCGCACATACTTGTAAATTTATACCTAACAAAGTACCCTACTATAAATACAAACCGGAAATAGTTTTAGAAAATAAGTCATATAAACTATACTGGGAGAGAACCATTTTAACTGATAAAACTGTCCATTTTAATAGGCCCGACATCACATTGCATGACAAACACAATAACATAGCATACCTTATTGACATAGCTGTTCCAAACACACACAATCTTCAATCTACTATTTCAGAAAAGATGACAAAGTATAGGGACTTAGCTATAGAAATTAGTAAACAGTGGCAAGTCCAAACAGTAAACATCGTCCCAGTAGTACTATCAACTACAGGTGTCATTCCGAAAATATTAATAAGTAGTTTAAAAACATTAAATATTAATCCCCACATATCACATACACTTCAAAAAGCAGCCATTCTTAATACATGCAGGATTGTTCGGAAATTTTTGAACTTACTTAATATGTATGTATATATATAGTAGTATACCTATCACATTCACCCTTTTAAAATCTTTTACACTTGGCTGAGGCCCCTGCAAAAGAACAAAAACCTCTTAGGAGAGAAAATAAAATATATCAAATAATAATAATAATAATAGTCTTTATTTGCAAGAGTAAGGTATACAAGGAGGTCTTATTCTAATTTCTAAGTTGAGGAATCTCTCACTCTGCCTATAAGGCATGCAAACATATTACAATAAAAAAAATTAAACTCATGCACTAACATTTGAATTAAATGAAGGTAATACTATTACAATTCCAAGGTCATAAGCTACAACACATAATTAATTAACATCAAAATAATACATAATACTAATATCTAATATAATATCAAAATAATAAATAATACATAATACTAATTATACAAAATAATACATACTTTCAAAGACTCAGAATAAGATTTTTCAACGTTCGATCATTACTGCAATAGACATGACTGTTTTAGATGCTGCGTAGAGTTGCGAGGCTGTTCCGCAGCGGCTCGGTACGAAACGACTCGCCGTGTGTATTTTCAGTATTAAATTGCTTACATTTGGCAGGCTCCCCGGCTGTTTTTAGAACAAGCACATTTTAACTCGCCGCGAGTAAGCCGTTTAGGGGGCTTTTGCGGTCACCAGAAATGTTTCAATTCGAATAAACAGGAATTGGAAACAGAATTAAGTCAATGTTTACTATTTATTTTGAGACAAATTCGTTCAATTCGACGTTTGAGTTTCAGTTCGTAATTATTTTGACTGTTGCTATCCTAATAAATATTTGATTATTTATTTCACAGAAACTTTTGCGTAATTTTTTGTTTTTATCGCCAAATTCCATGAGAGGATTTAAAAAATACTGTACTACGGATACATTTATTTTCATTTTTATGTATTTTTATCATATTTTCATATTTAATAAATTAATTTAATTATTTTACATATAGATCCCCAGAATAAGTAATCTGCATTTTAGGTACAATTAAAATTTTAAAAGACGAGTTTAAATGTAATTTAATTATTTTGGGTTAAATATTGGCAGGTATTGTTTACTCCCAAAGGCAGAAGGTAAATTTTGTTTAGCTCGCAATCTATACCAATACGTATATAAAGCTGATCAGTTTGTTTGTTTGAACCCGCTAATCTTGGGGAAATCTTGGGGAAGGCTTTAGGCTATAAAACATTACGCTGCGACCAATAGGAGCGAATCATCAGTGAAAAATGTTGCAAAAACGGGGAAAATCTATATACTAATATATAAAGCTGAAGGGTTTGTTTGTTTGAACGCGCTAATCTCAGGAACTACTGGTTTGAATTGAAAAATTATAATCGTATTGAATAGTCCATTTATTGGGAAAGGCTATAGGCTATATAACATCATGCTATGACTAATACCAAAGTATATATATACATGGGGTAAACAGTATTGTTCACGTTCTACCAACCACGACTATGAGAAGCGAGTTACAATATTGCCCAAATAGCAATATAGCAAACAATAAGCTTACTAGATTACAAACGTAATTGCAGCGCTTTGTACAATATGAAGCTGCAAACTAAATACTGCAAAATATCGTCAAAGAGATGTTGAGATGTGTATGATGCCGAAATGAGGCACATTTTGTAAAGGCATATATATTTTATAGTAATTAGAACTTACGAGTATATGTAGGTAATATGGTCATAGATAGAATGGAAATACTTAGAAATATTTTGTACTGATTCAGATAAGTACCTGGCCTAATGTAATCTAATAAATAAATAATGTAGTTTAAAAAACTAAAAAACACGCTTTTGTGAAAATACGAACTAAAAAGTAAAAAAATAAGAAGAAAATGTATTTTACTGTAAAAAAAGCGTGGGGTGCGTGGTGTCAATAGTGACTTAAAAACCACCCCACGCTTTTTTTTACAGTAAAATACATTTTCTTCTTATTTTTTTACTTTTTAGTTCGTATTTTCACAAAAGCGTGTTTTTTAGTTTTTTAAACTACATTATTTATTTTTAATTTTTTTAGTTGGATTTTTATTCTCATATTATTGCATTGTCATCAGCCCTTGACCCCTGTGCAAATTATTAAGTTAACTAGACGCTTAGACGTGTTAAAAACTTAAAACTTTATATTTGTTTCATTAAGTACCTTAGGCCATGAACTTATCAGCCGGCCCTCGTATATTTTATTTTATCCTGATGATTCTAGTTAGGACTTTAATATAAAGTTATGAGATTATTGTATTGTCATCGGCCCTTGACCCCTGTGCAAATTTTGAAGTTAATCAGACTCCTAGAAGTAAGTGAAAATGAAGTTAAAAGATTCCTTTACATACATACATACATACATACATACAGGTCAAGTTAATAAAAGCGTGTTAATAAGGAAAAAAGCAGTACTTCACAGCAAAGCAGATTCTAATGATCTAAAAAGCTCAAGTAAGACCACACGTGGGGTACCTACTGGGGTGGGCTGGTGCCCCACGATACCAAACTATCCCACTTAATTCTGTGCGAAAACGCGCCGTTCGAATTCGTTTGATGCCTACGTCACCAATCCACTATCTATATGTACATATGGCAATCGTCAACAGACCGTATTAAAATTAGGTGGCTAGTATGCTTCCTTGTTAGTATTTTTACAAAAAAAAAACGCTGCTGCAATTTCTGCTTTGGATTTAATGCCAAGCACAATTAAGATACAAGCGCGACTGTACACAACCTAATACAAAACTCTATCTGACTGATCTGTCTTGAGGTTGGTTGTATATGTTTATATAATAATAATAATAATGTACATGGCTTGCAGCGACTTTAACTTATCATCACGTGTCCTGCTACATCGTTTCATTTGAGATGTAAAAAATGTAATCTCAATCGAAGTAGGTATATAGGGCCAAGTATAATTGACTTTTACTCTCAATGATAGTAAGTACGGTAAATGTCCATACGTCTGCAGCGTTCTAGTTCTTGTCATTCCATAGAAAATAGGCCAAATACACTTTTTATGTAATCGTACACTTTTTCTATGAATGACGAGTAACGGGACACCGACAATATAGTTCTTATAATATGTAGTTCGTGACAATTTCTCTCATATACTCGTAGGATAAATAGTAGTTCTTTATGCTTTACCATATTATGACAAGTGAGTAATAACATTACCCAGATAACAATAAAGCTTATTGTAAAGCGCTTTGTACAATACAGCTACGTTTAGCTAAATAAGCGTGGTGAGTAACCAGAGTAACATACAGCAAAATACTCATATTATTGTAACGTCAAAGAGAAATTGAAATGAAATGAAATGAAATGAAATGAAATGAAATGAAAATACTTTATTGTTGACTGTTTACACACATAAAATAAGATGTTTAAAATTATATTTGGAGTTTTAAACAGTCTACCATGTTCTGGCATACAATATTATTAATTAAAATTAACTAAAAAATATTTTGTTTTAAGATCCGATAAGAATAATCTTAACGGATCATCTGCTTTTGATGCCTACCCACCGCTGGGTCAATGAGAGAAAAAAAGCCGGCGGAAAAAAAACTCTCAGGCATTGTTTAGAGTTACACTTATTTTATAATGTATTTTACGCGGAAGCTCCCCAAACTATTTTTATTGCACGTATTACGATGTCTTATCTTCAAAAAATTTGTTTATATTGTAATATTCTTTTTTTATAAGCCAATGTTTTAATTGTTTTTTAAATTTAGTATTTGGTAACTGTTTTATATCTATGGGTAATTTATTATTTAAATTTCTTTCCTTAGTCGTTGTCGTCGTGGATAATTATATACATTTCATTGAAACTGAAAATAACTACCTTGTACCTGTATCCATATCACGCTCATTATGCCAGTTATGAGCAAACATTACAACGGTTATATGACTTTTATGTCCGTTATGAACCTGAAACGGCACTTAAAACCCGTCAGAGTAAAAGCGTAAATTATTATGTTACAAAACGCTTTGTTCTTCCTTTGTCTGTCCTAAAGGTAGTTTGAATTCATAAGGACCAATTTATCCGTTAACTTTCATAGTTCGAACGGGGAATCACAAACGCTGCATCCATTCCTGCCGTAAAGCAAGTCGTGTTTAATCAGTATCCATAATAACAGACCACTTGAACACATGACCCGCATTTTCATGTTCTTCTTATTTAAATAAAGAAAAAAAAAACAATGAAATATTAGGTACGCTGTGTTTCGATGGCAAGGTGCGGATGGAGAGGCGCGGTGCAATCTTATATAAGGCGGCTATCAACTTCCGTAATAACAGTGTAACTGCAAGCGAAGTCAGATAGATAGAGTAGTCAATGGACTGCATCGACCACTTAACACCACGTGACCTGTATGCTCGTGTTCTTCTTATTTAAGTAAACATAAAAAAAAGAAAAACAAGAAAATATTACGCTCTCTATGTCACTTATGAGCAAGCGTAAAGGCGGTTATAGGTGTTATGATCATTATAAACCTGAAGTGACACGTAAAACGGGAGAATGAATGTAATCTAACGAGCGTTAATTATTACAGTACAAACGCTGTGTTCTTTTATTGTCTGTCGTTAAGTTATTATGAATTAAATTGAGGTAATTTTGTCATTACTCATATATTTATGTCATTAGTCATATAGGTGGTAGATTCCATTGCGTACCACCGCAGCATGTATTTCTGTCGTGAAGTAATTATGTATCGATGGAAATGTGCAGTTGCCAGTAAAACTTAACTCAGGCGGCCATAGTCTTCGGAATAACAGCACATATGAACTCAAGCAGGTTTTTAGATGTCCATTGGCTGCAACAAGCACTTAATACCCCGTCTGTATGCTTCCCATTCCAATAATAAAAAAGAGAAGCTAGAAAATATCACGCTTTTACGACAGTTATTAGCTAACATTAAGGCGGTTATGGCTGTTATGATCATTATTAACCTGGAATGGCACATTATTATGTGTTCTTCCTTTGTCTTTTGTACAGGTATTATGAATTAAATTGGCGTAATTTTGTCCTTTTAAATTAGCTAGCACTTACTTGGAAGGTAGAACTTTCATAGGTCGATTTAGAAAGTACTACCGCTGCACGCATTTTTACCTTGAAACAATGGTGCTTCGGTGAAAAGGTGTGGTTATCAGTAAAACTTAGAGATGGCCATTAGCCTGCGGAGTAACGGGGCATACGATCTCATAAACCTGAATTATTTATTACAATCTATCTTTGTATTTTGGACAAGTGTTCTCTTTAATAAAATAACAGTAATACTGGTATCGTGTTAGTCCCTGTAGCTTCGGGATTAAGAATAGAGCTACGGTATCCACTGCCTGATCGTAAGAGGCGACTAAAAGGGGACTTTCGGGGTTGTGGGTGGTGAGAGTGGGAGATCTATCCGTCCAGCCAGCAGCCCCGGGAAGGACGGTGCTGCCGCAAGCATCGGAAGGCATATCTGCTCTCCCGAAAATGGACCCGTTCTGGGGCGTCGCGCGTGGAGGACACCGGTGCGTTCCACTGGAAATCCCGGAGTCCTCCCCAAGCGTAGAGGCAGGCCACCGAGGAGGTTTTATTGCAGCACAAATCCCACATAATCCGGTATCCTTTTCCAAAATGCCAGGTACTTTTTGAAGGTTTTCCCCCAGATACCAAAACAAGGTGGTATCTTGTTATGACTGCAACTCTTGTTGCGTCCCACTGGTGGACACGGGTCTCTCCCCCTTATTGAGGAGGCCTGGAGTTTACTCCACCACGCTGCTCCAATGCGGGTTGGTGGAAATGCGGGTTAGTGGCCAACCCGCTGTCGGATGTTTTCAAAGCCGCCCATAAGGCCTCTGACAAGGTTAAACGACGGTTATCTATCGACACCAACCGGGACCGAGGGCACAACGTGTTTTTGCCACTAGCGGTCACCCATCTCACACCCGACCGCACCCGTTTGGCTTAGCTGCATATACCGCTTGCGTTCTACGCTAGCCGCCGAGCTATGCGCGCTTTCATCTTGTTATAGAGCTTTTTATTATTGTTTTGACAATGTCAAGCTAAATGGCGCTGTACTCTGAATCACGCCATATGCACGCAAAATGGACCCGTTCTGGGGCGTCGCGCGTGGAGGACACCGGTGCGTTCCACTGGAAATCCCGGAGTCCTCCCCAAGCGTAGAGGCAGGCCACCGAGGAGGTTTTATTGCAGCACAAATCCCACATAATCCGGTATCCTTTTCCAAAATGCCAGGTACTTTTTGAAGGTTTTCCCCCAGATACCAAAACAAGGTGGTATCTTGTTATGACTGCAACTCTTGTTGCGTCCCACTGGTGGACACGGGTCTCTCCCCCTTATTGAGGAGGCCTGGAGTTTACTCCACCACGCTGCTCCAATGCGGGTTGGTGGAAATGCGGGTTAGTGGCCAACCCGCTGTCGGATGTTTTCAAAGCCGCCCATAAGGCCTCTGACAAGGTTAAACGACGGTTATCTATCGACACCAACCGGGACCGAGGGCACAACGTGTTTTTGCCACTAGCGGTCACCCATCTCACACCCGACCGCACCCGTTTGGCTTAGCTGCATATACCGCTTGCGTTCTACGCTAGCCGCCGAGCTATGCGCGCTTTCATCTTGTTATAGAGCTTTTTATTATTGTTTTGACAATGTCAAGCTAGATGGCGCTGTACTCTGAATCACGCCATATGCGTCGTCACGCCAAAAATATTTTTTAATACAGTTGCTCAAAAAGTGGCGTATTGCAGGGACGTATAGCGTTCGGGAAGTGGGCTATTACACACTCGTGCGTTTTCTTTACCTTTTCCGAACTCGTGCGTTCTCTTTCCCAACTGTCAAAATAATGTCTATTAAAAAAAAACAACCACGAAGTTTTAGAAGTTTTTATGATTCATGCAAATATTTCTAAAAAGAAGCTACTAATTTGTTTCAATATCAGATTTAATGATTTGATTCAATGAGTTAGGTTAGGTTTTATTTCATTTCATCTCATTAAAATTTTCATTTCATATCAATAAAAAAAAATCTACTGAAGACTTGGCTGTATGGGCATAGTTCCCTTTTGCCTACCCAGAATGGGTGAAGAAAACAAAAAATATCTCTGCTTATAGGTATTCTTTTACGGCTTGGAGTTTTGGCGGGAAGTCTGAAGGGACAAGTTGTGCTGTTGTTTTATTTTCATTTTCTTGGTGTATTTTTGAGTTACTTATAACGGATAAAGTTGATGGCGTTTTTTTTCGATATAGGTTAAAAACAGTGCACAAGTGTTGTGAAATAGAATAACAGTGCGAAAACATGTTTTTTCGGCTTGCCTCCAAAACTCCTTCGGACATGTTCTCGTAAAGTAGCCATCGCTTTACTTGAACATCTGACTGACTAGACTGACTGATACCTGACGACTTACTGTTTTATATAGAATATAATAGATGCAGAAATTATACTTGACACTGGCAATATGCACAGAGCGCGATGCCATTATTTAATATTGAAACGAAAATATTGAATGGCTGCAAGGATTTTATCCAATGCCGTAAAATGAATTAAAAAAAAAACGTTTACTGCTGGCGCCATTTTTCAAAAATGTTCTTTGCGAGTTTTTATTATTTTATAAATTGCTTCATTTTTTCGCAACTGTATTAAAAAAAGTTGTTCAGTACACGTGCGGAATCGTCATTGGAAGGAGTTCCGACTGTCAACCCTCACCTTCGGCTGCGCCTCGGCACGGGTAGACATTTGTCGGAACTCCTTGCAATGACAGCCTTTCCGCACTTGTAATGAAATATACTATTGTGTTTCACGTAAAAGAAAATTAGGTTTTACTATCAACTTTAGTGGAATTTTCTATACCACTCACAGCACGAGAAAATAAGTATAAAGTGCCCAAAGAGACCCGTAGGTCTCTTGATGACTTAATGACCAGCAATGGCAATGGGGGCCATTAAATAAATCTGGTCTCATCCCTCCATTCTTATTCATGCGTTTGTTGTATAACTGACTATTTTCCTTGCCATTCCAGCTACAGTTTCGTCGTTTTTGGAACTTATTCTCTCCTTACTTGTGTGTGTGGGTTTTTATTAAAATTATTTTTAATTTTTGTTGTATTTAATTATAAATTTTTCAGCTGTTATTGATGGTAAGAATTTCAACTGCCAATCAACAATATACATAGTTTGTTAACAAATTTTGTTAACGACAAAAATGGTGCGGTAGTACTTCCTATGAATCAATGGCAAAGACAAAGACTATTATTTGCACAAATAAGTATGGGTGTTTACAAAGTTGATTATATATTATATATTCGCCATATTTAACTTCTTATGGTATTAATATTACAATGATAAAAATATAAAAGAGAAAAATTTAATTATAACACAATAATGTTAAATATACATTAACAACATTTTTTTTTATTATTTTATGTGTCCCATATTGCACCTTTTATAAATTTAAATATGTATTTATTTATATTTCGGATCGGTTCCGATCGTCGGCTTTGGGTACCCATATCATATGGTGTTTGTACACTGAGAGGAAAAAAGCCGGCGGAAAAAAAATCGTCCCAGATTTTTATGGAATTCCTTTATGCCGTTTTATCGTTTATGAAATCAGTGACTGATTAACACGCCCTTAGCAGTAAATACGTTTCAAGTTCTTTTTTTAAACTCGTTGCCCGTTTTAATTTTGAGGATTCCGGTAGACCGTTATATATTTTTGGTCCTCAATCCATCAGCATTTTTAAGTCCACTGCTGTACATAGGCCTCCCCTAATGATCGCTACTTCATCCGGTCTAGAGCCCTCCGAATCCAGCGGTCCCGCTATCCTCTTCAGGTCTGTAACCCTCCAATTCAAGACAATTATTACTTAAATGAACTATCGTGTTTTAAGTAACTTCTATTTACGAACTGAACTTAAATAAAACAAGGTCCTAAATACGAGATGTGTTGTTAGAATCAAGAAATTACTATTCATAGACCTTAACGTTCGTTCGTACAAGGAAAATGGCGGCTCTCAGATACGGGCGACAATTTATTGTTATTGAAAAATGTGACTACGGATAGACCTAAATACGTAAATCTCGGCTTATACAGAGTTATTTTATGCAGCCGAAGGCACCGACACTTTAGATAACAAATTAACATAAAGATCTATGGTCTCCGGCGAATATAATAAATATTATGTTGCCGTTCCGCGAATTCCGTGTCTTCCTTGTTCCAGTGGGGCTGTTTCATATTTCAATTTCTTTTGTTGGAATTGTGTTTGGGAGGAAATGGTGAAAATAGCTTTTTATTGTGAAGGTGCGAAATGTATGTTTAGGTAAGATTGTTGTAATGACAGACACAATTTTGGATATTGGACGGTTTATTTGGTAATAGGTTTCGGACATTTAGTTAGCATGTTAGTTCTCTTTGTCAGTAGGTATATTATAATTTTTTTGCTGCAAGCATTTTTTTGGTTTGGCGTGAATCAATCATCAATTCAATTCAATCCATTTATTTGTGAATATAGGTCCAAAAGTCTTACATATTAGTTACAATGGTACGCTATATTTAACCTTTTTGGGTATACAAATATTTAAATTTTAAAATTTATGCACAATTAATTTAAATTACCTATGCAACAACCATCATTCATTATCCGCTATGTTTAGATAATATTTTTACATTTATACTCGTACAATAGGTCAGGCAATAGAAAAAATCAGATACATTAAAAATAAATTCAATTCAATAATATTATGTCTTCTTCAAACTATAATCGCAATCAGCTCAACGTTGTACTTACTACGAGTAATTTCATCTACTACGGCATTCTCCGTGGCGTAGTGGGTGATAAGCCGACTGCGAAGCGTGAGGTCATGGGTTCTATTCCCACCCAGGACTAATATTTATGTGATGAATATGACTATTTGTCCTGTGTCTGGGTGTTAATTTATCTATTTAAGTATGTATTCAGAATTATATAAGTATGTTTCTCAGCTTTCTGATTATCATAGTACAAGCTCTGCTTAGTTTGGAATCAGATGGCGTTGTGTGAATTGTCCAAAGATATTTATTAAAAAAAATAAGTAGCACGATCAAAAAAAGGTTTGTACAAACGGAAAATGACAAACACCCTGTTTTACTCTAGACTTCAGAGCTATCTTGGAAATTCAGTAACTTTCCTTAGGTTTCAAGGATTTGTATTCTACGCCACATTATTTGAACTCTCGTACAGTAACTTCAACTCAGTTGTGCGCGCGGCGCTATGTGTGGGTAAACCTGTATATACACAGTGACTTTGTGTGCGTGACAAGAGGTACAGTGAAGTTGCTCGGACGACGATGGCCGCGTCACTGTCACACAAATTAAAGCTGCATAATTACTAGCCCACGCACACATAGCGCCGCGCGCACAACTGAGTTGAAGTATCTGTAATATATTTTAATTACCAAAGTTTGGATCATATTTTCCCTAAATTGAACTTTGGCCTGGGTCACGTATTTAGTAAAATGTTACCGAGTGTTTTACGGAATGACTCTTTATGACCCACGATTAAACCCACGTATTTACTGTGCTTTAGAAGTAGTGTTATTTTATGACAAATTATTAAATCTTAATATATATATATAAAGTAAAGGGGTTTCTTTGTACGTAAAGACACGGTTTTCTCTATTATCATTAACTCCAATCAACTTCCCGTTGGGGTGGTAAATACCCCTTAGTACGTAGATGATAGTAAGGGAGTTTGATCGCGGTGGGTGGAAAAATCTGAAATAAAATATCTGTACTTTTCTGACCAATAAGGACTTCTGGGTCGATCTCAAAATTTCTGGGATGATCTAGCAAACTATTTTAAACTTTAATTTTATTGAGAATGTTCGAGAAAGTTCCAGAAACTTCTCGAATCATTTGAATTTTTTTAAATAATTTTAATCAATTAAGAATATTCGAGAAAGCTTCTCAAATGATCTGGATTTTTTTCAATAATAATTATAATCTTTTTTCGAATGATCTGGGGATTTTAAAATAATTGCAAATTTTTTTAATTACCTAATTGAAAATATTCGAGAAAGTTCCAGAAACTTCTCGAATGATCTGAAGATTTTTAAAATAATTGCAAACTGTTTTAATTAATAGAGAATGTTCGAGAAAGTTTCAGAAACTTAAGAAACAGAAGATATTGTGTGAATTGTCCAAAATGTGACGATAAGTTTCAAGTAAGTAGGAAAAAATCTACCAATATCTGCGAGCTATTCTGGCGTGCGCTGTCAAAACCGCTAGAGTTACACATATGTAATATTTATGATGGAAATGTTTATCTTAAATAGTCCTACAAAAAAGCCGGTCCACGGCACTTCAGAAGGGACTTCACTTAATTCTAATGATCCTCTCTAACGCGGGTGAAACCGCGGGGCACAGCTAGTTTATTTATAAAAACAGAACAACAAAACAGCTGATATAAAAAGTTGTAACGTAACGTTCGTCAAAATTACGTTAACTGTGTGTGTTAACCAAATTTTATTTAATTGGTTCAGTAGTTTAGGCGTGTAAGGTGACACACACACGCACACTGACAAAGCTACTTTCGCATTTATCTATCTAATACCTTTAAACGAGCAATTCTTGTAAATAGGTATATTTTTTGAATCTCGAAAACTGCTCCATCGATTTTGATGAGTACCCTGGTTTCGGGGGTGATAAATCGATCCAGTTATGTTTTAAAAATATACTCAACGATAATAAACTTCTGAAAAATACGACTCTTCCTGACATCTATTGGAGAGTATTAATAATATTGTGGCGTAGAACGCCGTCAAACGCCATCGGCCAATCCGACGTTCAAAGAAATGACAATGTCGATTTGAAAGACCTCTATAAAAGTTTCGCTCGTTGACTTAAAGCTTCCGTGGCTGAATGGTTACGTGGGCTGACGTTGAAACGAGAGACCCGGGTTCAAACCTCAAAATGTTGCGTTTATTTTTTATTTTTTTGTGTATTTTTTTTTTGTTGGAAGCTATTTCAGATGGTGTTGTTGGAAGCTATTTCAGATGGTGTAGTTAAGTGACACTAAGCAAATGAGTTTTTCGTTTAAAATGAAACTAAGAAAATAAATTGTTGTTATCCGAGCAACGCTCGATCTTCCAGGTACTATTATTAAAGTATGGATGGAAAGTGGAAGTTAGAGGGAGAAAATGTACACACACAGAGTTACTTTTGCACTTATAATGTTAAAGTATAGATTTTAACTAAACTGTAGTAGGCAGTACCGAGTCACAATATTGTTAATATACAGATAACATTACCATGTATACACTTCTACTGAAAATTCTTCACAAGAAGTGAAGCGCTACTACACTTCATTGCGACCTCAAGCCTATGTAGTTGTTTTTATCAAGTGATCCTTTTTAAGCTTCGTTATAAACTTTTTTAACATATTTAAAAGTTAGAGCAACCCCTTACTACAAAGAAGTCGGTAAAAATAGGAAGGTTTCATTCCTTTAAAGATTTCATCACTGGCTCTCCCAATCGACAAAGTGCTCCCTTGCTCGACAACCAAACAATACTTAAGATAAATAAAATTGCCTTTTAAAGTTTTGAAAGGAAGCAAAATTCGCTGTTTCCTTTCAGATTTTAGCTACCGAAAATCCTTTAAACATCTGACATGATTCAGTTCAGGTTGCAAAAAATACTTTGTACCAGGTTCACATAAAAGCAGGAGGTTTTCTACCGAAAATAATGGTTCCTTTTAAAAGCCGGATCCGTTCTAAGTTTTGCGGGAATTTGAAAGACCTATGTAAGTAGTCTCTGTTTTGTTTAAATTTCCTTGGTGTACTTTTGAGAGATGTTGAATAAAGTTCAAGTTTTTATTTATTTAGGCAGGTGCAGAATTTTGAAATAAAGAAAAGATGGCTTCTTGTAAAGTAGCCATTGCTTTACTCGGATATAAAATAACTTGGATATTGTTTCAAGTGTAAACTGTTGAGACATTTTTTACCTAATACTGGCAAAGTGAAAGTATTTGTAGGTAAAGTCCCTGTAGCTTCGGGATTAAGAATAGAGCTACGGTATCCCCTGCCTGATCGTTTGAGGCGACTAAAAGGGCGGCTTCTGGGGTTGTGGGCGGCGAGAGTGGGATCTCAGGGGTGCAGGAGAGCACATCTGCTCTCAAGAGGATGGGCCCGTTCTAGTGCGCGAGAGGACATCGGTGCGTTCCACTGGAGATCCCGGAGTCCCTCCCCAAGCGCAGAGGTACGCCACAGAGAGCTGTTGGCCAGGCTTACATGAGCCGAGCATCAGCCTTCCAAGTAGCAGCGGAAACGACTTTCAAGAATTTGGCTTACTTGAGGTTGTGTGTAGATGGGTCCATGGGTTGCAGCGACCACTTTACACCACGTGGCCTGCATGCTCGTCTGCAATTCACTTCAGATAAAAAAAACCCCTTTCCATCCGTAATCACTCGATAAACGTACGCATCGGGGTGAGTATCCAGAAAGTATTAGGTCATGTAAATGGACTTTTCACTACGGTTTTCCAAAGACCGACGAAAAAACTTTTCAGTTCAGAGTTGGTAACTATTTTCCGGGTTTGTATCGTGTGTGTTTTTCGTTTTAATTTTTACGGAAGTTGCCTACGGAAAATAAAATATTGGAAGTGGTTTTCTGACGGCAGTTTGATTTAATATTATTATAGATTGTTTTTATTGGTTCAGTATTTTTATGACGCAGAAATAAAATTATATTGTATTTTTACCATATTTTTTTCCAACCTTTTTTATGTCCCACTGCTGGGCACAGGTCTCCTTCTCACACAATTGAGAGGAATTTAGGCCATAATCTACCACGCTGGCCAAGTGCGGATTGGTGGACGTCATGCTTCCGAGAAATTATGAATTTCTCTCAGGCATGCACGGCGATGGAGAACATCGTAATCAATGAAATATCACGATATTTTCCATCACCGTGAAGCAGCGATAAATTCGCACATTACAAATTTCTTTGTCAGAGGTGCGAGCCGAGGATTTGAAACTGGGATCGGTCGCGTCGAAGACCGCGGTTTTTTACCACTCGGCCATCGCTGCTTATACCATATAAATACGATTTATTTAAAAAAAACTTTCGTCTGCATTTTAAGGTCGTACTTAATTAAATAAACCTTCTGTTATAATTGTTTCAGTTTAAGCAAACTTTGACTTCAAAAGGAAAGTCTACAAGTTTATTCTTTAGACTTAAGATAAATATTTACTATCCAAAGAGCTCTCAATCGACAAAGTGCTCCTATTTACGACGGCTAAACAATACATAGGAAAAACAAACTGCTATATCAATAATTTTAAATTTATAACTAAGCCAGAAAAATATTTGATAAACGAAACTAATATACAATCCACTGATAGAGATAGAAACTATCTGAAGTTCTAGCCTAGATCTGCGTATCAATCAGTAATAATATTATATATGACAATATTAACCTGATTTTTGAAAGGAAATAGTTGGGCTTGTAGCGACCTTTCGCTACTCATCAAGAGATGGCGCCACGGGTATTCCTGAATCACGCTATCGAAGTTTTCTGAATAGCCGAGCATATATACAAGCTCTGAATTGAGTCAGTTGGAGCACGGCCGCTCCCCGAGCATGACCACCTCGCCCGGCGGGAGATCTTCCTTTGCCAAACTGGGTAGCAGAAGGTCGCTATATCACCCCCCGCTCAGACCATCTCTTGATGAGTAGCGGAAGGTCGCTACAGGCTGGAGAGTAACATAGGTTGGTGGGTTGTGCCGTGAGCAGAAAGCTAGTACGTAATAAATAAGTATTGCAGATCGGCATTAATGTAGGATATTGGGTAAGGCAAGTCGTCGAATTGTATATTGACACGAGCAAGCTTTTAAGTACATAGACAATCCATTGAAATCAGTCATCTTTCATCGCATCTGTCAAATATTTAAAGATTAAGGCACACTAGCTACTTTAAGCATCGGCGATCGCCATTTTTGCGATTGCTGTATCGCGTTTTGGCAATCCGGTCTTTGACTACCAAATCAATTGAGATACTTTTATTGAGCTGTCAATAAGTAGCGTTTATCCTGCCTTTCAAGCGTGGTTTAGTACAATTATTTTACGAAATGCATTCTAATTTTTTTGAGCATAGTGCCCAAAACACTTTTTGACACTATGCGACCGTTATCGCGCGGTAACGGAATCACGCGCTTTAGCATTTTCAAGTGTGCTCAGTGTAGCGTTCAGTCGCTGCTTGGGTGCGGCTAAATGTAACATATATAGATAGGATAGTTACATATAGTTTACACCTATAGATTGGATAGTAGTACATTGAAATAAAAAGTAGATTGATTTGTCTATCCGAGATGCGTAAAGCGGATTTGGATAGATTATTCTAAATTGATTTCGGTAAAGGTCAAATAAAATCCTGTTTAAGTGTCTGCCCACACATGTCGTCACGAAATATTTACGTGGTTCACATGGAAACGGGATGAGTTTTAACACCGAGATATATAGAAACATCGGATACAGTGATCTTCAAGTTTTTTACGACTTTCATTTAGACTGTCCAAATGTAAAACATTGTTTTTTTTTTGCATTTTATACCAAAAATCTTTACAAATAAAGTCAAATATGTTTAAAATAAAAATTGCTTTAAGAGCCATGGTTATTTGTGATCCCTTTTTTATTTATCCTCTTAAAAGTATGACCCATATTCTATTCAAAAAACAAAATAAATTTTCTTTCTTTACTCCCGAAATCTTTTTAAAAATGCCTTTTAAAGTTGTATAATGAAAGTCAAATTCAGATTTTATCTAGCACAAATCCTTTAAAAGCTGATTAAAATGTTTCACTGCCGACTCACCGCGAAGTAGCTTCACTTTAAAATGGGATTTTCTTATTTGGAAGACAAGGATCTGTGCTTTTTGATTTTAATGTAGATTTAATTCCATCAAACAACTGCAACGACTGCTTTTAAATTGATCCCTGGCTTAAAGCAAGGCATGAAGGTATGACACCCGTCAGAGGAGTGGCCTTTACGGTGAACGCCTCGTTCCAACGAGCATGTACAATGTGCCTTCTAGTTATACAACTAGTGTCTCTCTGTGTGTCGGTCGGTGTCAGTGTTGACGGTGCATAAAAATGACGTTGTTAATTGAAATTGACTTATTTAGAAATGTATGCGTCTGTAACGATGAAAGAATATTTGTGAATGTGTGACAGAATTAAAATGTGTGCGTTCTTTCCCCGCACCAGGTTTGGCACAAAAATTATGTATCGAAGCGAGGCGCTATGCCGTCTTTCCTAAAGGGTGAGTCAGTAACTTTGATGCTCTAAGATCCCTGGTCACTGCCAAAATCCCACACACATATTAACCACTCCACACATACAATCCATCCCATAAAACATAAATTACAAATTCGTCATCAAAATCGTTGAAGTTTAAGTAATTTCTGACTTCAAGTGGAGAACCATCATATCATTTTATGTCCCTGGTTAATTAACTTATTATTCAAAGTCTTTTTTAATCGAATGATCCTATTCAAAACACACAAACAGTAACTACATTTGGGTCTAAAATTCCGTTTATTTCTTTTAAGAATTTAAGCAAAAACTTTTATTTTATTTAAAAACGTACATCAAACAGTAAAATTCCGTTTCAGTGGTTGCCATCACACCGCGAAGTACCAGGCTCACATAAAAACAGGACGTTTTCCAACACCGGAAAGCACGTTTCCCATTAGAACGCGGACTCCATTCCTATATGCAACTGCTTTAACTTGACCCCGATCCTTCTCACATTTACTTTAAAAGCTTAACTCTGCGCTTTAAAATGCCGAGGTCCAGTAAAACTGGATTGTAGACAACTTCCGACGGACCACGAAAAAACTATGTAGTGTTGAGCTTGTAGTATTTTTCCGATTTTTTTATTTTTTATTCTTTTTCTGGGATTTGCTTTAGATTCAAAGATACGTTTTTGACGTTTAACACCAGTGTAACACTATTTTTATGAAACAAACAAAATATTATTAACATTTATTTTTAAGTTTGTCCATCAACCCAAACTTGACCAAAGTGGAGTCCCTTAAAATTTTGGATGTGAGTCCAATATTGGCTGCAACCCTTTTTGCGTTCCACTGTTGGGCACGGGTCTCTCCCCATTATTGAGGAGGCCTGGAGCTTACTCCACCACGCTGCTCCAATGCGGGCGATTAAATAAAATCCAATATTAGGACTTTTTATTTCTTCAAACTTTTCATTTAAATCGATTAAGGCTGATGAGTCTGACTTCAAATGGAGAACTTAAAAATAACTATTCTTTTATCATAAGATAAACCAACTTATCGTCCAAAATCTTTCAATCAACGAAGTGCTCTTATTCACGACGAACAAATAACACTTAGCTGAGATAAACACTACATTTTAAAGTTTTAAAAAGAAATAAAATTCAGTTTATTCATTTATTCCCTTGAAGAATATAAGCAAATCGAATTAAATTCCTTTTCAGAGTTTGCTATTACACCGCGGAGTACCAGACTCACATAAAAGCAGGACCAATTCCAACAGCCGAAAGCACGTTTCTCATTAGAGCGCGGACTCCATTCCTATATTCAACTGCTTTAACTTGACCCTTACCCACCTCACATTTCCTTAAGAAGATTAACGTAGTACTCTGATGTACGAGGGCCAGTAAAACTGGGCTTTACGATTTTCCGATGGACCACGAAAAAAAACTATGTACCTAGTGCTGAGCTTGTAGTATTTTTCGAGTTTGTATCTACGAGTATCTTTTAGTGAGGTTTGCTTTCGATAGGTGTGTACGTTTTTGAAGTTTTACAAAGGTTTTAAGAATTATACGGTAGAACTAGTGTGAATGAGTTTTGGCGGGAAGTCGAAAAGACATATTGTGGTCTTGTTTTATTTTCATTTTCTTGGTGTATTTTGAGTTATATCGGATAAAGTTGATGGCATTTTGTTTGATATAGGTTAATTACAGTGCACGAGTGTTTGTGAAATAGAATAACAGTGCTAAAATATGTTTTTTCTGCTTGCCTCCAAAATTCCATCGGACACGTTCTAGTAAAGTAGCCATCGCTTTACTTGAATGTTGGACTGACTAGACTGACTGATTACTGACGACTTACTTACTGACTTTGTTATTACTTCGTCCAGTTTCATTGAAACTGGCAAAAAATTGATGCAAAAGTTTATACTTGACGCTGGCAGTATGCACAGAGTTTGCGATGCCATAATTGAAAAAAAAACTAGTGTGAATAAATTTGACCGGGGATTTACCACCTATGCTGGTTACATACTTGCCAAATTTACAAATGCCAGACTACCTGCCTCTGGGGTACGACAAAAAGGAATATGCAACAATAGGGAATGGAGGGAAGGAAATAGGGAATATTCATAAATTTTTTTTAAATAAAAATTTACTAAAATTTAAGTAAAAAATTACTAAAATTAGAAAATTTTAGTAATTTTTGAATTCATCCAATTTCTTTTTCAGAATCCTTATAACTTAACTTAAATTAGAAATTATTAATTTTTCACTCGCCACACAGTCAAACTTTTTATAAAATTGCATACGTAATTTTTCTATTTGCATGCAGATTACTTTTGGTTTTCATAAAGCAAAGCGTAAAAATCCAGGTGCGAATAAAAAGTTGAGTTAATAAGAATTCTTCAAAACCTAACTCTCTTTTTACAAAATCTTCTAATCTTATGGTTACATATATATCATTACGAGCTGTGCCCCGCGGTTTCACCCGCTTTGCTTGACCGGCTTTTTTGACTATTTAAGATAAACATTTCCATCATACATTACTTATGTGTAACTCTAGCGGTTTTGGCAGCGCACGCCAGAATACATAGCTCGCAGATGGTAGATTTTTTCCTACTTACTTGACACTTATCATCATATTTTGGACAATTCACAATATCTTTATAAATTGTAGCCTATGTGTTATTCTGATGTATTATCTATATTATTGTAAAGTTTCATTAAATTCCATTCCGTAATTTTTACGTGAAAGAGTAACAAACATCCGTACTTACAAACTTTCGCATTTATAATATTAGTAGGATTGTAGTAAGCACTGTGAGTTTAGTGAGCTATTACAGCTTTAATTGAGAGTTAAAGGAGGCATTTTGTAATGTGGCCAGAGTCACTAAGTCATTACAGAGTGTCCTTGTTGCTCTAGCACTTTTTGTTCGTTCTTAGTAGTGGACGAATTCAGTAATCAGTTCGGTAACAGTAAGGATTTTTTTAATCTGACCTTTTCGAAATATAAATTTCCCGAATTCCGACACTTTCAGAGAAGAATACAAGGGATTTGTTATTTTGTAATTGTTGAAACATTTCATTTTAAATTTTCACAATAATACCTCACCCATGTGGCGCAATGGTTACTATACCGGACTGCCGATCGGAGGGTCCCGGGTTCGATTCTCGGCGAGGCAGAAATTCAAATGATGAGTTTTAATTTCTGTACTTGGTCTGGGCGTTTGTGTTTCTGTCTTTGTGTGTCCATGGTACCCACGACACAGGAAATCCTAGTGTGGGGCTATGAGTGTGTAGCGTTATTTATTATTATTATTATTATAACGTAAACACTAAGCTTACAACACGATTCTGTATTGGCTGTAAATAAAAGCTGTCTTTTGTTGAGAGAATTTTTGAGGGACATTACAGAAAGCTGGCATGTGCATCACAGTTCAAGTGTATTTTATCTGTGAAGCACACACAACACAACGCGCGTGCTAAATAGAGTGAAGATTAAATAATAATAATTTGAAGGTGGTAGAACTATTATCGTTCATCCGGGGAAGTACCACCGTTGCACCCAAATCTACCGTGAACCAATTCTGTTGTGTTTCGGTGGAAAGGTGCAGTTGCCGGCCACACTTACACGAGGCGACCACCGGCCTCCGGAGTAGCAGCGCAACTGCATACGACCCCAGACAAGACTTACCTATGCTTGCTTGAGGTTGTATGTAGATGTTCATGGGCTGCAGCGACCACTTAACACCACGTCGTGGCCTGCATGCTACTCAATGCCAAAAAAAAAGCTCACTTAAGTGAAGAAAAGGGCATTGTTTAATCATGCTAGTAAAGTGTCCAGAGTAGCAGAGTCATTGCAGAGTATCCTTGTTGTTTTAACGTACACTTTTAGTACATTCGTAGTAAGTTGTGCAGGGGTCATTTCAGTGTCCCTGTAGCTTCGGGATTAAGAATAAAGCTACGGTATCCCCTGCCTGATCGTAAGAGGCGACTAAAAGGGGGCTTCCGGGGTTGCGGACCGTGAGAGTGGGAGCTTGACCCGTCCAGCCAGCAGCCCCGGGAGGGACGGCGGTGTATGCGTGGCCGCATGCCGCCGTGAACACCTGAATGTGCAGGAGAGCACATCTGCTCTCCCGAAGATGGGCCACCGCGTGTGGAGGACACCGGTGTGTTCCAATGGAGATCCCGGAGTCCTCACAAACACAGAGGCAGGCCACCGAGGGGGTTTTAGTGCGGTCAAATCCCACATAACCTGGTATCCTCTCCCAAGGTGTCGGGTACCTTTTGAAGGTTCCCCCCCCCCCCCCCGATACCAAAAAAATGGTACACTTCAGTAATATTTTTGAATCTGCTTTCTGAAGCATGGCTATGTCTGCAACCCTTTTTACGTCCCACTGCTGGGCACGGGTCTCTCCCCATTATTGGGGATGCCTGGAACTTAGGTACTCCACCACGCTACTCCAATGCGGGTTGGTGGCCAATCCGCTGTCGGATGATTCGAACCGCCCATAAGGCCTCCGACAAGGTTTAACACCAACAACAGCCGGGACCGACGGCACGAAAACGCGCATCAATCTTATTGCCACTAGCGGTCACCCATCTCACAGCCGACCGCGCCCGTTTGGCTTAGCTGCATATACCGCTTACGTTTTACGCTAGCCGCCGAGCCATACGCGCTTTGAAGTTACTTCAACGAGAAAATCTAAAAAAAAAGAATTCATTTTGTAATCACGTCAACTGCTCTAAAGACGCGGAGTAATTGCAGAGTACTCTAATTGCTCGAATGAACAACTTTTCAGCTTTTTTAGTTGTGGACGAGTGTTCTCAGTAATCCTTTTTAATCTGCCCTTGCTAAAGCATTTTTAGAACTGAAAACTTCCTTGGTAAAATGGAATATATTGAAGCGCATTGCCCCGCGGTTATAGTATCGTACAATGCAAAAAAACTACTAATCTTTATATTACAACAAATTTTAGGTACTTACCTTAAAGACTTTTACTAAGAAAACATTTTGTAATCAACTTCAGTAAAAGTGTCATTGTAGTGTCCCAAAGTGTCCTTGTTGCTGTAGCGAACACTTTTAGTACATTCCTCATAGAGCACGATCATTCGTGCTGTATCTGTATAAATAATAAATAAATAAATAACGCTTCACACTCATAGCCTTACAGTAGGGTAGGTAGATAGGTAGAGTAGGTGTGTCGTAGATGCCATGGACAATCACAAAGACAGAAACACAAACAATTAGACCAAGAACAGAAATTAAAACTCATTATTCAAATTTCTGCCTTGCCGGGAATCGAACCTAAGACCCTTGATAGACAGTCAGGCATGATAAGCATTGCGCCATATGGGTCATCTTACTAAGCTCATAAAGCCATTTGAGCTTTTGTCGAGACAATGTTTTAAACAAAGTGAAAAGGAGCCATTTTGTAATTGTACCAGAGCAACTGTAAAGTGTCCGGAGTGTCTTAGAGCCACTCCAGAGGTGCTGTTAGCTCAGTGAATACTTTTTGTTCTATTTCAAGAGCCGAGATACATAAAATGGTAAGCATTTTCAAAGGCTCAATTTCTTAATGTGGTGGTGGCAGAAATTATCTTTCATCAGTGAACGGACTCCTTAGCTCTAAGCGTCGGGATTACTATTCATTTTGTTAACAATAACTATGATAGACGGACGGATGGATAAACGGAATGAAGGACAACAAGGTTCTAGAAGTGTTCAAGAAATTTCAACTTTTGTCGCGAGAATGTTTTAAACAAAGAGAAGAAAGGAGCCATTTCGTAATTGCGCCCGAGTGACTGTAAAGTGTCCGGAGTATCCTAGAATTATGATTTTGCCTCAGGAATATCTTCTGTTCTATTTCGAGAGCAAAGCCACATAAAATGGCAAGTATTTTCTGAGGTCCGTATTCTCAGGGTTCTACAAATGTGACCTGTTGGGGGAGGTAGAAATATAACTCGGGCGAATAACACGACACCTGGGAGGCTACTGTGTATGCATGCCGTCCATCCGTAAGTTAGGAATCATTTTCATTTTTGGCACATTCAGACCGTTATTTTAATTAGTTTATAAGATTAGCGTTACCATTGAAAACATTAAGCCAGTAAATGAATAAGCGAGATAATTCTTACATTTAATATCAAGCACAAATATTACACACAAGTATAATCTTAAAATTTGGTATTTTTTTACGTAAGATCTTATTGTATTGTCATCGATTGACCCCTGCAAATTACTAAGACATATAAGTCAAACTAATAAAAGCGGGTCAAAAGTCCATTTAGAAGATGCTTGCAATTTTGTGTTAGTACCTCTCGGTATAATACACCTTCATAGTAGTAGTTCCTGGTTAGAGTGTTACTGGTAATTCTTTTGTAATTTGCTTCTTGGTAGTTTGGATGATATACTCATACATTAATGCTATTTAGCTCAAGTTAGAATTACAATTAGGTAGTATCCTAACACTGTGTTAGGAGTTTTAGTAAGAACTTGAACACAAAACCTCAAGCCAGCTTATGTAAGTCTTGTCTAGTCCCTGTAGCTTCGGGAGTAAGAATAGAGCTACGGTATCCCCTGCCTGATCGTAAGAGGCGACTAAAAGGGAGCTTCCGGGGCTTCTCCCAAAGATGGGCCCGTTCCAGGGCGTTGCGTATGGAGGACACCGGTGCGTTCCATGGGAGATCCCGGAGTCCTCCCCAAACGCAGAAGAAAGCCATCGAGGGGGTTTTAGTGAGGTTCCCACATCACTCGGTGTCCTCTCCCAAGGTGCTGGGTACCTTTTGAAGGTTTCCCCCCCGATACAAAAAAAAGGTAAATCTTGTCTGAGGTCATATGCAGTTGGGACTTACATAACGCGACCATCAGCCTACGGAGGAGCAGTGCAACTGCATATGACCTCAGACAAGGCTTACCTATGCTTGCTTGAGGTTGTATGTAGATGTCCATGGGCTGCAGCGACCACTTAACACCACGTGGCCTGCATGCTCGTCTACTATTCCATTCAAATAAAAAAACTTTTAAAATAAGATATTGGATTGAATCTTTTCCAAGATAAATGAGTACATTTAGGAACTAAGAAAACTCAATAAAATATCGCGCTTACGAGCACTTAAGTGTAAGTCAAAACTTAGAAAGTCGAATGGCTCCCTTGGGTTCTGATACCGCGCGTTGAACGGAAGAGGAATGTAGGTATAAAAGCTGAAAGATTGAAGATAAATCATATTTTTCGAAAGGAATATTATATTTTTAGTTATTTATTTATTTATAAACAACATTATATACAAAGTTACCATATATACAAAAACCTAGAACAAAACTTAATAATATTTACAATACTTAAAGTAAAAATAAAAAACATACAAAATATAAAAGGCTGATACATAAAATACTTCATCTAAAAAGTCCGTGTGAGGCGTGGTACCCAAGACACTGGCGGCATTGCCACTTTGTACGGCTAGACTGAGCCGTCGGACAAAATAGCCGCCAGCCCTCAGGCCACATATTTTTTATATTTTTCTGTAGTTATATACCTATAGACTGAATCCTAGTTCGTCTATTTAGCAGCTCTAAGGCCTTTGAGCCCAGATTTGCTCAAATAAACAATTTTGCAGTATACGCCAACGTTCAGCTAGTTCTAAGCCTTTCAACGCTGTTGTAAATATAGCCAGTCTACCGGTCATTGGCTCTTTTGACTTTACGAAACCAAATTTTGCTACATGATGCAAAGACTGGAAAACCTAAATGGAAGTTGAATGGACGTTACAGGGTTCCTGTATAGACTTCCACGTGTTGGATCCTTACAAAGTGCAGTTTTCAGCAACATCGCGAATTTATACTTCGTAGTTTCGTTATAGCAATGTATCAATTTTAGCAATGAGCAGTTAAATAAAGCCTTTTTCACACAGTCGTGATTAAAAGTTCGATAATATCAGTTAAAATCGGTCCAGCCGTTTCAGAGAGACAGACAGACAGACAAAAATTGTAAAAAATGTTATTTACCCTAGTCGTATATCAAGATTCACCACAATCCATTTTTAATATCCCACATTTGGGCTATTGGCTCTTTTTATAATTGAATTGCGAAGGATTTAGGGTATAATCCAATACGCTGTTTGACATATACGAAATTATCACACATGTGTGTAAAGGGCTTAAACTTTAGAACACAAATTACCAAATAGGTTTGCTTTTATGCTCCATTTGGTTTGAGTAAATATTGATTAGTTGAAATTCAAGTAAATTTAAATCCTAAGTAGATTAAATGGGTTCAAAATTAATCCATTAGGATAAATCTTTAGATCTTTCGACGACGGAAAAAACGAACAGCAAAGTATAATTCCCGCTAATAAATCTTTTCCACCTTTTTTATACCTCACTGCTGGACACATATCTCTTATCGGAAGTGACAACTGACAGGGATTTAAGACGTATTCCATTGGCCAATTGTGGGTTGGCGGACATCATGCCTTCGATTAATTATGCGTTACTCACAATCATGCATGGTTATGGAAAACATCGTAATTAATTGGCTGCAACCCTTTTTGCGTCCCACTGCTGGGCACGGGTCTCTCCCCATTATTGGGGAGGCCTGGAGCTTACTCCACCACGCTGCTCCAATGCGGGTTGGTGGAGATGCGGGTTAGTGGCCAACCCGCTGTCGGATGTTTTCAAACCGCCTATAAGGCCTCCGACAAGGTCTAACGACTGTTATCTATCGATAACAACCGGGACCGACGGCTTAGCGTGCCCCCCGAAGCACGGAAACGCGCATGAAATTTTTTGCCACTAGCGGTCACCCATCTCACACCCGACCGCGCCCGTTTGGCTTAGTTGTATAGATCGTTTGCGTTCTACGCTAACCGCCGAGCCATGCGCGCTTCGTTATAACGTAATTAATTAAATAACACAAACTATTTCCCTCACAATGGAGCAGTGGTAAATACGAATTTAACTAATGACTTTGTACTCCTACTTACTCACTCACTCTCTACCTCTAGTGTGTGCCGGGACTTTGAACTCGGTTACTCCGTATCTGAGACCGTGGTCGGCCATCGCTGTTCAAACGATGTAATGCAAATAAGACGTTAAATAATTCGCAGTCCAGTAAATAAGAGGACAAATCTAGATTTCATTAGTCCAGACGAACCAAACTGAATGTGATCCAAGTCTTTGTAAGTTGAGCTCGAATATTCATCAGTTTATTACAGTTGCTGCCAAATTTCCATACATAAAATATGTATACTAATCTTCCAAAGTTCTCTTAAGTTTGTCGCTCTATGAGATTGTATTTGCAAGTTCCATGACCTAGCCGTTCGCTTCATTATTGACTTGAGAAAGATCAGACATTCAAATCTCGTTTCGAATGGTTATTAGAGCGGCTTCAGAGTTAGAGAGAGAGAGTATACTTGCAAAATTTTGTTTTTCGAAGCGCGTGTAGGCGCTAATCGTCGAATTTACGACACATCTAATTCGTACGAGCGTTGACGCGTTTATAAGCTCGTATATGTCAGCTGCGACAGATGTCACCCTACACTGGTCCGAGTGCGAAAACGCCGGAATAAGGCTGCGTTTTCACCAGAGATTTGCAAAGATGCCTGAGCTCTGGGGCTCTTATGAAGGGATTCTATTGGTTCTTAACAAATACATTCCTCGTTACGCATCCTCGCACATCTCTGGTCGCAGTCAAGTCCGTGTATGTATCTTTCAGATAAACTGTTATTTGTTTAAACGGCGGATTGGCGGACGACGTTCTACGCCACAATATATGTCAGTAAGTAATAATCTCCAATATATGTCAGTAAGAGTCATAATTTTCAGTTTATATTTAAGTTGATTATTGCTGAAATTTTCAATAAAACAACAATTTCTAAAAATCAAACCTCAATCAATTTATCACCCCCGAAACCTGGGTACTAAATTTCATGATAATCGTTGGAGCCGTTTCCGAGATTCAAATTATATACAAAGGCATACAAGTTATTGCTCATTTAAAGGTTTTGAAGTTGTGACTGAAATTGCTCCTTAGGAATTACCTACTTAACTAAGTACCTAACTAAAATTAAAATTCGAATCAGGCATTTAAATTGTCTCATTTTCCACATAAAATACTCGCAGTGTTTACAATTTCATTTCAAACTATCACAGTTCGCCATTAATAAACATGACCACACTTCGCTCATAACTCTTGACCGTAAGCCACAAATTTGGCGCTCGCCATTTTATTAAAAATGTAGCGGTCATAAATTTCCATTCACAGGTCTTGAACATAGTTTATACAAACATATTACTGCACTCGAAGATTTATTCTGGTTCTGTTCTAAGTTAATGAAGAATATGGATTTTTATGTTTTTACTTTATCTCTACGTAAGCAGTAGGTACTATATTTATCACCATCTCACTTGTCCTGGCAGAAAAAGTTATTATAATAATAAAAAACATAACATTTCACACATAGACACACACGTAGATATTAACACAAACACTCAGACCGAGAACATAAATTGATACTCATCATTTCTACCTCTGCTTCGTCGAGAATTGAACCCGGGACCCTCCATTTGCATCCAGCATGATAAAGTCGATGCGCCACATGGATCGTCTTGGTTATTTATTTTATTTATATTATTGTGCGTAATTTATGGCTTACCTTAAAGTTTGTAGTTAACCAGATATTTTGATGCATTTCAATACATGAAATTGAAATAATTTACTGTTAGCGGTTACCCACTCAACTGCCATACATACCTCCCATTGCTTATGGTAAGGCGCCATGGTTATCTTATCTTATATTCTTATCATACTTGCTCTACATATGTCAGCAATCCGTTTCAAGTCGCACTGCCAGGGAAATGTCTCTACTATAAAGCGGCCTGTGCTCCTTTTGGTGAGACTACACGAGGCGAGTTTTACGCGACAGAATCCGTAACGATGAAATCCGTATACGAAGGATATATAGACTTACATGAAGCGGATGACAGTCAGCCGATGGCCGTACAAACATGAAGTATATTTTATGTTACCCAAGATGTTCATAAAATATTTCATTTCATTGCACTCGTGGCTCTCCAAATCTGCAAGCTGAACTGAACAGGAACAGGTCCTCGGATGGCAACCAAAATAACATAATGTATATCTTCAATCTTTAATTTGAAGCGCGCATGGCCCGGCAGTTAGCGTAGAAAGCAAGCGATCTATGCGACTAAGCCAAACGGGCGTGGTCGGGTATGAGATGGGTGCCCGCTAGTGGTAGTCGTTAAACCTTGTCGGAGGCCTTATGGGCGGTTTGAAAACATCCGACAGCGGGTTGGCCACTAACCCGCATCTCCACCAACCCCTTTTTGGAGCAGCGTGGTGGAGTAAGTAAGTAAGCTCCAGGCCTCCCCGATAATGGGGAGAGACCCGTGCCTAACAGTGGGACGCAAAAATGGTTGCGGCCATATCTTTCATATCTGTTACAGTAAAGACGAATCCATTACCAGCTTCTTGCTTCTAACGCCGCGTCTCGCAGATTTATTTCAGCAATCTATTCCGGTCGCGTGTTTCACAGTCGAGCTGGAGGAGCAAACATTACTGAAGAGTACTCGCCAGCTAACCCGGGTCGGACACTGACACTTAAAAAATATGATTTTACAGGAACGTCATTTTAGGAATAAAGTTTTTTTTGCCTTGACGCACGGCTCTTCATTTAGCGTAGAACGCAAGGAAAATACGCAGGCGAGCAAAACGGCCGCACGCCGGTGTAAAATGGGTGACTAAATAGAATTCACCTAATTGGATAGTGAAACCTTAGAGCATCAAAGTTACTAACTCACCCTTCAGTAGAGACGGCATAGCGCCTCGCTTCGATATATAATTTTTGTGCCAAATCTGGTGCGGGGGAAGAACGCACACATTTTAATTTTGTCATACATTTATAAATATTCTTATTCTTTCACCGCTGCAGATGCATCCATTTCTAAATATATCAATTTCAATTAACAATTTCATTTTCTATGCACCGTCAACAACACTGACACCTACACACACACATACACAAACACACTAGTTGTATAACTAGAAGGCACATTGTGCATGGACGTTGGGACGAGGGGTTCGCCCGTAAATGCCACTCCTCTGACGGGTGTCATACCTGTCACACCTTGATGCTCTAAAAGTGAAACTCAGACGTAATATTAGAATATGTTATTTTTGAAGTCGCTTAAAAGTGTTTTAACGTGAATTAAAAATAAATCAATAACTTCTATCAGCTTTGACTGGATTGACAAAGCCAAATGAATATTGAGATGTATTTTGCATGATCAGTCAACAAACATAACTCTTAGCTAACTAGTTCCAAGTAAATAAACTTAGCAATTGAAAACCGGCCGAGAGCTTTTCAATTTCATCGCCAACTATTTTTCCTGACACAAAAAATCTGCAAACATTGGCTGGCCCATGTCAGCTTACATCGAATGTTCATTCGCGAACGCTCAATCCAATTTAGCGAATCAATGGAATTTTACTAGTAATGTCGTTTGGTTTCGAATCGTCGCTGAAAACTTCGAATTCAATTCAGTGTACGTTTGGCATGCTGCTTTTATAACTACACTGCGATGCTACGGGCAGTGGTGATCATTATTGCGCTAACAGTTAATTTAATGAATTATTTTCATATAATGAATAACACTGTTATTGGATACAGAAATAATGAGCTATCATTAATGCCTGTTATTGTTAATGTATCTTACGCCCTGTTGCCGTGCCGTGTATGCGCTATCGTTAACTAATAATGAGTGGGGCGTCCGCGTCCCGCGCGCGTCGCATGCAGATACATAACTGACATACATTGTTTCGTTATTTGATTATTTCAGAATTAGCTAGCTGTTATCTAAAAATGAATTAACACATCGCCACAAAAATAACAGGATAACAATAACAGTTTACAATAACAGTTATAGGTAAATAATTTAACAGTGTTATTCATTATTTTAAAATAGCCGTTATTGCCATCGCTAGCTACGGGATAGGTGAGCGTTACGTGCTGAACTACTGCGGTGTACAGTGGTGAAAACAGATTATAAAAAAGTTTCCGAAAATGTCCAGCCTATTTGAACTTTATAACAGCGGATTAAAGTCTTAAATCCTTTGCCGCTTTCCTTTTTAATTTTATTATCTGCTTGGAGCATTGTACAGGCCAACGGTTACATCTGTTGAAGCGTGCATGCAATTGTAAACAGTATGTCTTGTGTATAGTGCTGATAGTTATGTGCACTGTTTCAGTATGCTTTGCAGCTCCTTCTGGTGTTTGAGCTGGGTTTGCTCCACGGACGTTCTAATTTTTAAATCTGACTCCTCAGTTTTATCGCTCACGTATCGAATTAATGCCAAATTTTAGCTGAGTTTAATGTTTGAGGTGCAGTAAAGATGCGGTAAAATAAAATTCTAGTGTCAAGCCAAGTTTGGCATTTCAAGCGGGAGTGCCGTTGCAAAAAGTATTCTTAAAATGTAAAGTACTGTATAATATAATACTAATACAAGTCTAGTATAATAATAATACAAGTCTTTAAGTATTTTATTTATAACTAGCCTTTCGCCAGCAGCTTCGCCCGCGTGAAGTCGTTTAATGGGTCCCCGTAGGATAAAAATAGCCTATGTGCTATTCCAGGCTGCATTGCTAAATTAAAATCATAGGCCAGTTGTTTAGCCAGTTTCTTCAACCGCGCTGACTCTATTACCCGTTTTTACGTAAGAATTAAGCATTTTATCGCGGTAAATTCAGCTTTCTAATGGTGGTAGTTTTTTTGAAATCGGAACAGTGGTTTCAGTTTATTCATTACAAACATACAAAAATACAAATCTCTCTTCTTAATATTAGTATAGATAAAATAAATAAAATTAGTTAAGGATAATAAGCTGAGCAAGATTAAGCATACATAATGTTCTACTATTTTAATCGAGCGCTTAGTACTCACGTCTGAAAGCAGATTCGATGAAACCATTGGATAGTGCATATATTTATAATTCATTAATTTTTATGTTAATTGTATCCTTGTGAGTTTAGTTTTCAAGTATCTTGTTCGAGGTCGGATGTAGTATTCTATGCTAGTATTCCAAAGACTGAAGTCATCTAGTTTTTCATGAAATTTTAAAGAAAAACAGATAAAATATACGCATACATTACTTACGTGAGTGGGAGCTTGATCCGCCCAGCCAGCAGCATCGGAAAGGACGTGGTGTGTGCGTGCGACATGTCGCATACCGTCGTAGACATCGTAAGGTGCAGGAGAGCATATTTGCTCTCACGAAGATGGGCCCATTCTGGGTGCCGCGCGTGTAGGTTAGCGGTGCGTACCACCGGAGATCCCGGAGTCCTCCCCAAGCGCAGAGGCAGGCCACCGAGGGGATTTTAGTGCGGTCAAATCCCACAGAACCCTCTCCCAAGGTGCCTGGTACCGTTTGAACGTTTCCCCCCCGATACAAAAAAAGATTACTTTTTTTGTTGATAAATATGATTAGACGACGTATAGGATCACAAGTTTTTCAAAATATATATTTACATAGTTAACATATAAATTGTTTAAAGTCTATCTGATAAATGTCAGCGATCTGATTATGAGATCTAGAAACAGGATATAGCGTTTGACCTTTAATCGCACAATAAAGGGACAAAGGAGAAGCAATCTCCGTTTTCGTATTGTCCACGTGTTACGAGTAAAATACGTGTCAATTTCATAAACGGGCTGGGACACTTTTCAAGTTATCAATATTTTACTAAATGAAACTTGAGTGTATACTAAAATTGTTGGTGTGGTATATATTTAACGGTCTTACTCACGTGTTTTTTTCGTGACAGCTCGATTAGGACGAAATAAATCAGGCAATAATTCCAAATTTAATCCATACTAATATTAAAAAGAGCAAAGATTTGTATTTTTGTATGTTTGTGATGAATAAACTTAAAAACTACTGTTCCAATTTCAAAAATTCTTTCACCATTAGAAAGCTATATTCACCCTGAGGAACATAGACTACTTTTTACCACGGGAAAATGCTTCATTCCTACGTGAAAACGGGTAATAGGATCCACATGGTTGAAGCAACTGGCTGAACGCCTATGATTTTAATATAGCAATAAATCCTGGAATAGCACATAGGCTTTTTTATCCTACGGGGACCCATTAAACGGGTCCACGCGGGCGAAGCCGCTGGCAGAAGGCTAGTTCTTTAGTAAAATTATTCATTTCCCTGTATATTCGCCTCTAAATAGTCCTCGATACCAACGTACAATTTCAGTTAAAGTACATATTTTGGTTACTTAGTATAAAAATAAATATCGTTACAATAAATAACGTTTCACCCTCATAGCCCCACAGTAGGGTAGATATACGCTGTATCGTAGATACCATGGACACATACAAAAAAATTAAACAGAATCACCCGACCGAGTATAGGTTAGATTTGCAGCCCTATAGTTGGGGAGGCTTGGCGCTTACTTAACCATGCTGTTTCAATCCGGGAAATGGTAATGCCGGTTAGTGGCAGCATGGTTAATGCCGTCAGCAGGTTGGCTGACGGATGTTTTCTAACCGTCCATAAGGCCTCCGACTAGGTTTAACGACTGCTATCTATCGATAATTAAAAAAAATACTCATGCGTGTTTACGTGCTTCGGAGGGCACGTTAAGCCGTCGGTCCCGGTTTAGTAGATAGATAACAGTCGTTAAACCTTGTTGGAGGCCTTATGGGTGGTTTGAAAACATCCGACAGTGGATTGGCCACTAACCCGCATCTCCACCAACCCGCATTGGAGCTGCGTGGTTTAACATGCGCTCCAAAGCACGGAAACGCGCATGAAAATTGCCACTTGCAATACGAGTAGGTACACTACCCATCTTACACCCGAGCGTGCCTTGACATTTGATGGTGAAGGAATTTCAAAAGTTTCCTTGTATGCACATTACTCCAAAAAGCTGTTATTTCGTAGTTTGTGCCTAATGTTCACTTGTGGGGCGAGTAAAAAGTGACCAAATTTTAATGATCATTTGCCTATGTTGGAGGTTATGTGTACTCCAAGTGGGCTCTATAGTTACGTTTTCTTCTTTTGTTACCCCACTTGATAGGCTTGATGCTGATTAATTACAACATTACAATGGAGATGTTTCAATCTTGGCTAGGTATTGTACACCATCTCAAAAGTTCGAGAAAAAACTCAAGACGACGAAAAAAATACTTAAAATTTGTTAAAACATGTACTTTTTTGGTACAAAACAAATTTAAATCAACTATTTTCAACAATTTTCAATATGGCGGAACAACTGATTTTACTGTTAACTGTTTGTCACAGATTAATAATTTCAATTGTCAAAATGACATATTACCGCCATTATGTTTTTCTAGTATATTGTGTTGCAATTCTGACTTCAACAACAATTCGACGACAAATTCTTGTTTTGTACCAAAAATCCCAGTCGTTTATTACAATGCGCTTAATAAAAAACAGCTCTAAACTATATTTGAAATTTACTAATACGGTGTACAAATACCTGGCCAAAGGTCCATACATTTTGAAACATCTCCTTTGGGTGGCTTATTTTTGTCGTATTTTTGTTTTATTTAAGCATTGCCACCGGTAAATATCAGATGTTTGAAACAATAAGAGTGGTTTCAGACCAGCGCGCAGCGCAGATACGCGCTTATTAGGTCGTTTTTGGAAATACTTGTATGCGCGTGTCGTCGAACTTTTGCCGCCCATGTAACTCCGTATGATGGTTGACGTGCTTATCTATACTAATATTATAAATTTGAAAGTAACTCTATCTCTCTGTCTGTCTGCTACTCTTTCACGCTTAAACCACTGAACCGATTTTGATGAAATTTGGCATAAACATAGAAAGGACGGATACATTTTGACGCAGCTATCAAAATTGTCACGTCTGTCTTTTATGTTTCTTATTTTTTTAATTCGTTTTACGGCATTGTATAAAAATCCTTTCAGCCATTCAATATTAAATGAAAGAAAAAAATTATGTTTCTTATTTCATTGTAGCCCTACTTCCCTACTAATATTATAAATTCAAAAGTAACTGTCTGTCCCGCTTAAACTAATGAACCAATTTTAATAAAATTTGGTACACATATAGAGTGGACCTTGGGAAAGGACATCGGATAGTTTTTATCCCACGGGAACCTATAAAACGTGTCCACGCGGGCGTAGCCGCTGACGGAAGGCTAGTAAGATCATATAAGTCCGCCGCGACTTCAACCCCTACAAATTCGATTGCAAAAACACAGGAATAAGCTGCTGTTTACGTGTCTGGTATTTTGTAGTGTAAAAAGTAATGCGTATAAGCGTGAATGCTGAAGTGACACTCTAAATTATTATTGCCTCTATTTTGTGCTAATATTTATCCTTAATAATAATACAAAGGAAGTGAAATATACACCCAGACCGAGAAAGTCATCACTTCAATTTCTGCTTCGCCGAGAATTGGACCCGGGACCCTTGATTGGCAGTCCGGCATGGTTACCATTGCGCTATAGCGATAGCATATATATTTTATGTATGGTTTTATACTTATCGAAAATATATGAGGTTTAGAAAAATAGACAAAAAGAAATACAAACAAGTTCATTCCAGTACTGCTACGTAAAAGACAAAGTTGCGAAAATATTACATTGAAAACTTTGTTCAACTTTATTCGACTTGTACCAATAATGTTATATCCAACAGATGCAATAATTTCTTAACGAAATTAAATTCCAACTTATTCCACTTGCGTCTTGGAAAATGAAATGTGTTTCGGATTCGAACAAAATGAAATTCCGATAATATGATTTGTTGAAATAAAATTCAGAACAAAAAGTGTTGTAAGGCCATGTGACACCAGTGGTAATGTGGGTCTTTGAAAACTGAGTGATACGTTTATTATTTAAAATGCTTATTCAATTTCTTTTAGAAAGAAATGAAGCGCGCATGGCTCGGCGGTTAGCGTAGAATGCAAGCGATCTATGCGACTAAACTAAACGAGCTCGGCCGGGTGTAAGATGGCTGACCTAGTGGCAAAAAAATTCATACGCGTTTCCGTGCTTCTAAGCAGGGGATACCGTAGCTTTATTTTTAATCCCGAAGCTGCAGGGACTAAAAAATGAGGTCAAGTTTGTGCCTTTTACCATTTATCCAACCTTGTCAAGGGAAGTGATAACCGTCTCTCCTTTCAATCGATACAAGCTTGTAACTCAACCCGGCTTAACTCTACAAGCTACCTTCACATGACAAATAATGAGTGTTTGACGACCCGCGTGGCGCAATGGTTACCATGCCGGACTGCCAATCGAGGGGTCCCGGGTTCGATTCCCGGCGAAACAGAAGTTTGAATGATGAGTTTCAATTTCTGTTCTCGGTCTGGGTGTTTGTGTTCCTGTCTTTGTATGTTTCCATGGTACCCACGACACAGGGGACACATTAATTACCTTACTGTGGGGCTATGAGTGTGTAACGTTTATTTATTTATTTATTTAATGTGTGAAATATTTATGCATTTTTTGTTACTTTTCTTTAAACATTAATTCAAGTAACATTCTGAGGCCTGGCGGTAACAATATTATCATTAGCTATATCATATCTGTCGATAATATTAACAAACTATTAACAAAGTAAATATTGGTTTTAGCTATTAGCAGTAACGTCACGTTTGGGCTCTGAAATCGGCTGTACAAAGCAAAGTTTGGTGACAATGGGAAATCATGTGACCGCCGCGGAAATGAGTTAGAAATACAACGTAATACAGACATTATTAATATCTACTGTTCAAATAAGCGCGTTGCGGTTGTTTGCAAATATTTGGACGAGCAAAATATAATCTTATATACTGAAACCTAAAAAGAATATGGTAAAATGTTATATTTTTAAACGCCATTTTCATCAAATTTCATAGGAGTTAAACTTTTTACGATGACTGAAAAGTATTTAAGACGCTGTCTTTTTTATATGAATGTAATATCAGCTGAGCATACGAGCCACGTGGCATTAAGTGCTGGCTGTAACAATATTATCAGTAGCTATATCATATCTGTCGATAATATTAGCAAACTATTAGCAAAGTAAATATTGCTTTTAGCTATTAGCAGTAACGTCACGTTTGAGCTCTGAAATCGGCTGTACAAAGCAAAGTTTGGTGACAATGGGAAATCATGTGACCGCCGCGGAAATGAGTTAGAAATACAACGTAATAAAGACATTAATAATATCTACTGTTCAAATAAGCGCGTTGCGGTGGTTTGCAAATATTTGGACGAGCAAAATATAAGCTTATAAACTGAAACCTAAAAAGCACTTGGTAAAATGTTATACTTTTTACACGCCAGTATCATCGAATTTCATAAGAGTAAAACTTTTACGATGATTGAAAAGTATCTATCACGCTGTCTTTTTTATATGAATGTAATATCAGCTGAGCATACAAGCCACGTGGCATTAAGTGGTCGCTGCAAGCCATGGATATCTACACTCAACCTCAAGCATGAATATGTGGCTGAGGTTGCATGCCATTTCTGTACTGCTACAAAAACGGATGGTCACCGGTAAGTCTGGCCAGCAACTGCACCTTTCCACAGAAACACATAAGCAGAATTGGCTGCAGCGGTGGCACTTCCCCGGTCGAACCATTTCGCTAATACCATGGTCTAGGTCCAAAAATACGTACTCATTGAATTTTAGGAGTCAGTGCACATTTTGTTTCGCTAATACCATGATCGAACCCCAAAATGCGTACTCACTGTATTAATAATTAGAAGTCAGTGCACATTCTGTTTCGCTAATACCATGGTCTGGACCCCAAAATGCGTACCCATTGTATTAATTAGAAGTCGGTGTACATTCAGTTTCGTTAATACCATGGTCTAGACCCCAAAATACGTACTCATTATATTAATTAGAAGTCAGTGCACATTTTGTTTCGCTAATACCACGGTCAGGACCCCCAAGTGCATACTCATTGTATTAATTATAAGTCGGTGCACATTTTGTTTCGCTAATACCATGGTCTGGACCCCAAAATGCGTACTCATTGTATTAATTACAAGTCAGTGCACATTCTGTTTCACTCATAATGGTATTAATAATGGTATTAGCGAAACAGGTCTGGACCCCAAAATGAATTGCAAAAATCTTTAAAGTAAAAATGAATACTGTTTTTTAACTTTATAAGTGCAATTTATATGTATTTTCTGAGTTAAATTACGATTAACATTAATCTATTCAGATGAAATAACCAAATAGAAAGTCATAACAACTTAAAATTTGTATGGTCACGTCTATTATGTAGAAAGTAACTTTATATGGGCTAAGTTTCGAAGCATTAGTTAAGTTCAATGGCACTAAAGCACGATAAATGTATGAAATACAACATTAAATTTGCTAAACTACTAGCCATTAAATTATATTTGAAGTTTGTTTTCAAACGAGGACCTGTATGGCGCAAAGGTTACTATTCGAAGAGTCCAGGGTTCAATTTCCAGCGAGGGGGAATGGTAAATATTCATTTTATTTGATGAATAAAACTAAAATAATTTATTTTACAAATAATGACAAGAGTTAGATTCTCATAACGGGCCATTTCATTTGATACCTATCTGAAACAGTAAGATTTGGTAAACTTTTTTTTTAATTTCTTATTTTGTCCCCAGGAAAATGTACCTTATAAATAAAATAAATAAATAAATAACGCCTCACACTCATAGTCCCACAGTAGGGTAGATATACCCTGCGTCGTGTATGCCATGGACCAACCGACCGACAGACCGAGAACAGAAATTTTAAACACATCATTCAAATTTCTGCTTCGCCGGGAATCGAACCACGCATGAAGCGCGCATGGCCCGGCGGTTAGCGTAGAACGCAAACGATCTATGCAACTAAGCCAAACGGGCGCGGTTGGGTGTGAGATGGGTGACCGCTAGTGGCAAAAGTTTCATGCGCGTTTCCGTGCTTTGGAGGGCACGTTAAGCCGTCGGTCCCGGTTGTTGTCGATAGATAACAGTCTTTAAACCTTGTTGGAGGCCTTATGGGCGGTTTGAAAACATCCGAAAGCGGGTTGGCCACTAACCCGCATCTCCACCAACCCGCTTTGGAGCAGCGTGGTGGAGTAAGCTTCAGGCCTTCCCAGTAATGGGGAGAGACCCGTGCCCAGCAGTGGGACGCAAAAAGGGTTGCGGCCGGCCGCCCAGGAATCGAACCCGGGACCTTCCGATCGGCAGTCCGGCATGGTACCATTACGCCACGCGAGTCATCTATGCACATCTTTGTTTATGTTTGGGTCATATGATTACACCATCCTACGAAATTTCACTTGATTTGGTCCAGTAGATTCGAAGCAAATTAGCTGTGACAGATGGACGGACAGACAGACAGACAGACATTCGAGTGATCCTGTAAGTGTTCCGTATATGGCTGGTAACCCCTTGCCGTATGGGTCGGTCGAAAAGAACGGTCCATGCAAGTATTAAGAGGAAACGCTAGCGCCGTATTTCCATACAAATGTATTCTCCTATTTTCTCCCTGGATAATGATTCTAGAGGAATGATTTTTAGTGACAATATCTAAGTCTGCTGAATACGAAATCTCGATTTAGTAAGAAAGTTTGTAGGTATAATCGGTCTGAGCTGCATCTGTCCCTATCGCACGCGGCGTATAGCGCAGGGCGCGGCGCGATAGCAATAGTTATTCCAAAATACCTATTTTTCAAATTCGGCTGAACCCGCGTTTCCTCTTAAATGCCTAGTTCACAGAACATACACCCAATACTCGTATGTCTGATATATTGTTTTAGTTTCTATCCCTGAGTTACGAATATATGTGGATCGAGCTGACACAAAGTTTATGGCTTCATATGCATACGTTTGTGTACAACAACAGACATAGATTACTTATTGTGTGCGGATCAAAACTGAACGTTATCCATTTTATAGAACGTTAAAGCGATCCCCTTGCAGTCTGGCTTCGAATAGTTTGGCACAATTCACAGTTTGTTGTGATTTGCGAATTTGCGACTGGTCGTATCATCGTAATGGGCATGATGACAGATTTTTAAATACCTTTCCTTATTGTAGGTACACGTCTCCTAGTTTCGAAAAAAAGTTTATTTCAGCAATAAACTCAATTTTTAACGTAAATCAATGTATTTTCTGCTATGTAATTTGAATTAAGCGCGAAAACGCTCGTAGGTGTCATGGCGTCGGTTTGTTCGTCAAACTTCAAGCAACACGATGACATTTAGTGAGGCGTGACGTCATTCCTTTTAATTGGCGTTTCAGATAACATGGTCGATTGCTGTATTTAATACTTTTATTTTATTGAAAATCTTATTAATCTTAATGTTTATATTAAAACGGGATCATATTTTAGAACTTTTTTAGCACATATTTTTCTGTAAAACCGTTTATTCTCTGATTCTTTAATAGTGTCATCATGCCTATTTAATATAGCTTGATTTATTTTTATACACGTTAATTATGAATACTTACGGTTAATTTCGGAAATAAATTCAATTTAAAGTAAATCAATCTATATCTATACAAAAAAATAAAATTGGAGTGTCTGTTTGTAATATTAACATAACCACTTTTTACTACAAGCATATTAATGTATATACCGTACAAAAATTAAATGAAAATTTTACAACATTATTTATATGTAACATCAGGGTGATATTTTTTAAATTTTAATTGCAACCCTCCCTCCCCTCCCTCCAGGGACCCTCCGATCGGCAGTCCAGCATGGTAATCATTACGCTACATGGGTCGTCGATTCATGTCGCTTAGTTTGGAAAAAATCGCAAGTATGTGCAAAACCATATGTTTGAAATATTGGGACTTTTTATAGAAAGGATTCGTAGATCGATTATTGTTGTACTAGAATAGCTAGTTTTATGTTTTATCGTAGTAACGGATGCGAAATTTTGGCTTTTGCTATGAAACCATTATTTTTTATGTACGTGGCTTTTGTCATGATAACTCTCTGTTACGTAAGTGATGAGAAAATTTGGTCCGTTTGGATTTTAAGGTTCCGTACCTAAAGGGTAATGGGGTTTCATTACGAAGACTCCAATGGCCGTCCATCTGTCTGGCTGTTTATCTTTGACGACCTGTGTGGCGATATGGTTACCACGGAGGACTACCAATCGAGTCCTGGGTTCGATTCCCGGCGAAACAGAAATTTGAATGATGAGTTTAAATTTCTGTTCTAGGTGTTTGTGTTTCTTTCATTGTGCGTGTCTATGGTACTCACGACATAAGGTGTATCTAACCTACTGTGGGGCTGTGTGGGTGAAGCGTTATTTATTTATTTATTTATCTGTCCGTCTGTTTCCAGGCTCTATCTCATGAATTTTAATATTAAGACAGTTATAATTTTCACAGATGATATATTTTTGTTGCTGCTATAACAACAATTAATACTAAAAAATATAATAGAATAATAATAATATGGAGGTGATAAATATTTATTCTATTCTTTTTATTGACGCTTTTTATTTATAGCCCATGGTCGTTTTTTGGATTTATGTTTATTATGACTAACCAGCATCTCCACCCATCCATATCTCTAATAGCTCCAGGCCTCCTAAGTACTGAGGAGAGACCTGTGCCCAGTAGTGGGATGCAAAAAAGAGTTGTAGCCAATCAATCAATCAAGTCAATAAAGGGATAGGTACAGCTTTATAACATAATTTATTTCTTTATTTATGTATCCACAGGTGACAGGAAAGAAATACCTAGATACGTATGTACACACAAATAAACAAACACACACATATATACGTTATTTAACTAACATCGAATAGGGTAAAAATCAGATTAAAAATAATTTAAAATGTTGTGATGTCTAATTTTTTTAAGTGAGAGTTACTCCAGAATCCTGTAAACTAATTATTTAAAGCTCGAAGATTTTTTGTTAGCTTTTTCAATGACTCGTTTTATTATATAGGGAGCAGTACATATACAGTGACTTCATAAAAAAACGACGGTGACCCTATAAAAATATTAATATAAAGAATGGACCCATAATAAAATTCACTTTACTATACACATAGTTAAACTTCGCTTCAATTTTCGTTTGAACGATTCAATTTTATTAAAAATTCAAAAGTATTCGTAGAATTGCCTTTGAAGTCAAAGTTCCTTTGTTGAGTATTCTCAATTTAAAATGTAGTACTCCTTTAGAATAATTACAAATACATTATAGAAACCAAGTTCGCGCGCCCGAATTGAAGCATGTTGATTGGTGCCATTAATGGCACCAAACGCCCGGGCCGCTCCGTAAGACGCGGAGCGGCCCGGGTACTGGTTGTACTATTATTTATTCTGTGCTTAGGGTTAAATTTTATCACAGCACTTATTAAAAACAAAAGAATGTAATAAAATAAGTTTTCACAGTGTTTTCAATATTTTGTAGTATTTTATAATTTTGGTCAAAATAAAAATATTTTGTTTGTCAGATGTGACAGCTGTAGGAATCTATTTAGTGCTTCAATTTTGACAGCGCGCTTGTATGAAGACTGACATTCTTAAGGTTATTATTCTAAGAGTACTCCTAAATCTCTAATGATATCAACAAAGTTCAAGTCTATATAAACAATAAACAGATTTCAAAGACTTTCTAAATAGTTCGTGTACAACTAAGCTGATATCGGGATATCTCAAGTTACTGGTGTCTGACCACCGAAGAGTTAGAAAGGAGATACTCGCGTAAGCATTTAGTGATGTCCTCATATATTCGAATGTATAAAAAAACAGCAGTGCTCAAAACCTGTTTATTTGAATGGGGAGATAGTTTATTTTGTTAAAAAAATCTCTTTATTTTCTCCTTCCATTATTATTTATAGAAAGAAATTAATACACAGTAAATTCATTAGCAATTCTCTACGGATTTATCTGCGTTAAAAAGGTGTGCTAAGACATCAATTAAATATACATATGTATAATTTAATTGGCAATCATAACAAATGTATTAATTTAGAATGCTCTGATCATAATTATAATAATAATGACATATTTAATTTGATTGACATCAATAAAATATTTAATAATAATTTGATTTTGACATTGAATAGATTTCATCTATCAAATTTTATTTATAAACAGATAGCTGCCCTGCTATCATATTATTTAAACCTAGACTCGGCTATAAACTTAGCTATAAAAACTTCTGCTTCTATTGAGCAGATTAATGTATCGACATGTAGTAATACTTGTAGTAATACTGCATTGAAATGTTTAAATCATTTCCAAAATAATTTAAATTAAATGATGAGACAACAGAGACATCAATCTCTAGCAACTGTATAAATACGTGTATATGCCCTCTATCAAGTAATATAATAAGAAATAATAAATGTCTAAACTTGGTGCATCAAAATATCCAAGGTCTGCTATCCAAAGAACTAGAATTAGAATTATTTTTAAAGGAATACAATATTAATATTATGTGTATTACAGAACATTGGTTGAAAGATTACCAACTTGTTTTTAACTTTGATAAGCACCAAGTCGCAAGTTCGTTCAGTAGGCAGACAGCCTTACGTGGTGGCTCGTTAATTTTTGTAAGTAAGGACCTAAAGTTCAAGGTTCGTCAAGACATCGTGAGCCTTTCTATTGAACGAACTATAGAAATAGCCTGTGTGGAGTTATTAAATTGTATTATTGTTTGTATTTATAGACCTCCAAATTCTTTGTATGATACTTTTGAGTCAGTTTTAGAACAATTATTGGATAAATTGTGCAACAATACTAAAAAGAAGAAGGACATAGTTGTTTGTGGTGATTTTAATATAAATATATTGGAGGATTCAGCAATAAGCAAAAAGTTTTTGTCCGTCTTAAAATGCTGTAATCTTACTAACGTGTTTTCACAACCAACTAGGATTACACAATCCACAGCTACTTGTATAGATAATATTTTTACAGAAGGGTCACCAGCGCAATCTATGATAATAAACAACTTAAGCTCTGATCATTGTGGCCAATTAGTTTGCTTTAATTACAGGATGGACAGACAGGTTAGTAAGAGCAAGGTGGTCGTTCCAGTGACTAAAAAACGCATGGAGAGATTTAGATGTGCAATTGAAAATGGGTTTCCTATTCCAGCCCATAAAAATGTAAATAAACATTATGGGACATTATGTTCTAATATACACAAAATTTATAATACTGTTTTTACATCAAAAACAATCTCTCCTAAAAACTGTAAATCATTCAGTGATTGGGCGACTTTAGGGATACATAAAAGTAGACAAAAATTATATGATCTCTATGAAGAGAGATCGTATAATCGAGACGAGTCCTTTTGTGCACACGTTAGAAATTATTCAAAATTGTTTAAGCAAGTATGTATCGCGGCCAAGTCATTGCATATTGGTAACCAAATTAAATCTAGTAAGAATAAAATTAAAACGACTTGGAACATTATTAACGCCGAGACTGGAAGAGTCAATGACCGTTGTCGTGTCTATAAACTTATTATGGACGGTACCGTCATTGAATCAGACGAACTTGTAGCAAAAACATTTGAAAAATACTTTGCTGACATTCCAGTATCGACGACTAAATCACTTAGGTCTTCCCCTGAAGCCGCCGAATCATTGCTTAAGAAAAATGTAAGCGAATGCAAATGTAAGTTTATATTCAGGCCCGTAGACGCTAAACACATTGTAAAGATATTTAAGACTTTAGAAATTAAGAACACTACTGATCTTTGGGGTATCTCTGTAAAAATAGTTAGTTCAATAATTGACTTAATAGCACCCCACTTAGCTATAATATTCAATAACTGTATTAAGAGTGGTGACTTTCCTGATCTAATGAAACATAGTAAAGTGATACCTTTATTTAAGTCAGGCAATACTTCAGATCCCTCCAACTTTAGACCAATTTCAATTCTGCCCTCCATCAGTAAAATCTTTGAGAAAATAATTTTAGAACAACTTCTAAAACACTTTACAAATAATAGACTTATTCATAAAAATCAATTCGGTTTTACGAGGGGTCGCTCAACCACAGATGCCGGAGTAGAGCTTTTTAAGACCATAGTAGATGCTTGGGAGGGGTCACGGGATGCTTTAGGTGTCTTTTGTGACCTATCTAAGGCATTTGACTGTGTGCACCATGAAACATTAATCAGGAAACTCAATCACTATGGCATCAAAGAAACCGCGCTCAAGCTTCTGGAGTCTTATTTGAGTGATAGGATCCAGAGGGTTGAAGTGAACGGTAAAATGTCAAACGGGTCTGTAGTTCATTTGGGGGTCCCACAGGGCTCAGTACTCGGCCCGTTCCTATTTTTAATATATATTAACGATCTGCCATATATGGTGGAGAATAATCACGAGATAGTATTGTTTGCAGATGATACTTCCTTAATTTTCAAAACTAATAGACAAACTGATGATTATGACGATGTGAACAATGCTCTCTCTGAGGTGGTAAATTGGTTTAATGTAAATAACTTAGTACTCAATAACAAAAAGACCAATTGTATTAAGTTTTCACCACCTAATGTTAAAGAAAATGTTGTAAAACCTCAATTGAATGGCGAGGAAATGAGCTTTGTTGATGAAGCTGTATTTCTTGGATTAACTGTTGATTCTAGGCTTCAATGGGGACCCCATATCTCTCGGTTAGCGAATAGACTAAGTTCTGCCGTCTTTGCGATTAAAAAAATAAGATCACTTACAGATGTCGATACAGCCAGATTGGTCTATTTTAGTTATTTCCATAGTATAATGTCGTATGGTATTTTACTGTGGGGAAATGCAGCTAATGTCGACACAATATTTATTTTGCAGAAGAGGGCTATTCGCGCAATATATAAATTAAATTCTAGAGAATCACTGAGAGAAAAATTTAAGGAGACTAATATACTAACATTTGCATCGCAATATATTTATGAAAATATAATGTATGTTCGTAAAAACAAACACGAATTTATGACCTTTTTGGATCTACATAGTTCGAACTGTGTTTCGACAAGGAATGGCCACAAACTTGCATTCCCCAAGTGTAGGCTCCGCAAAAAGAGCCACTCTTTTATCGGGATGTCGATCAGAATATACAATACAATCCCGGAAAATGTTCAATCCCTTCCTTTTCACAGATTTAAAAAAAAAGTCAAACAAGTCCTGTGCCGCAAGGCTTTTTACGATCTTAAAGGACAATTTAATTGATAAAAAAGCTTGGGATTGAGGTGTAGTCCCACAAGGCTGTTTCTATAACTGATGTAATAGACTTAAATGAATTAAATTGCCATGTTAGCAGATGGCTGTGGGACGACATTGACACATGCGGTAGCTGTCACGTATGTTCCTTATCGGCCCATAGCTACTAGCATACCAGAAATTTGTAAAATATAATCTTTTTACGTTGGTGGTTGTAAGTAAGACTTATGTAGTATACGAAAATACTTAACAGTACATTTTCAGTATAAAGTCATCTGAAGGTGGTTAGACTAATTTATTTCAAAACCATTTTGATGTTTAATGAATTAATATTTAGTTCTGAGAATGAGTACGACCCCTCCCCTTACTCATTAATTGATTAGTCATCAAAATGGTTTTGAAATAAATAGTCTAACCACTTTAAGATAACTTAATCCTGATAACGACTTTAAGAACAATAATGATTTCAATTTATTTATTTGATATAATTTGATACACTAATACAATCATTTTATAAAGTATGCATTAAAAGAAAATGTGCCAACATGGATGTGCCTTATATTACGCCACGGGCTACAAGTTTTCAAGTAGTTAAAAAGTTTTAAATTTAATTATTATTCACATCCATTCTTATATTATAAGTTTCCTTTTTTATATAAAGTAATTATTTAAGTTGCGTACTGGCTTATAAAAACGGCTAAGTGAGGTTCGGCCAAGTCGTTGGACGTTACATCCAACGGCTTGGCTAATTGTCATTTAGTCACTTCATTAAATGCTGGGCTAGCCTTCTAATTGTGGCTGATTTATCCAGATGGCTGCGACATATACAAACCCAAAAAATTAAAAACACTTTGGTAATGGCCCAGATAGTAAAACAAAAAAAAATAACATACTTGTAAACCCCGAAATTTCTGATCAAATCAATATTAATGTAGAAAAATGGCTATTCCATCAACACGATGGCTTCTGTTCGGCAATCTGTTTATGAAAATGGTGAAAATGAACTGTAAAACCTCGCTTTCATCAATTTATCGTAGCGAAACTAATTAATTATCGCGATAAATTGAAAGCGCCGCCGATAATTGGTCGTAATGCGGTTGTTTTAATTGGTTTATTTTATTATTTGAGTGACTGCATATGAAGCTGTTTAAGCGTGCTTATTCCGAAAAACTGTCAGCGATCTACGCCGTACGTACTGTTATAACCTTATTAATTTTAAAGATCAGATTTTATTTTTAATCATTTTATCTAATTCAAAGAGCAGCGATGGCCGAGTGTTAAAAAACCGCGGTCTTCGACGCGACCGATCCCGGGTTCAAATCCTCGGCGCGCACCTCTGACAAAGAAATTTGTAATGTGCGCATTTATCGGTGCTCTGCGGTGATGGAAAATATCGTGATATTTAAATGATTACGATGGTCTCCATCGCCGTGCAAGCCTGAGAGAAGTTGATAATTACTCGAAAGGCATGACGTCCACCAATCCGCACCTGGCCAGCGTGGTGGACTAGGGCCTAAATCCCTCTCTCTTGTGAGGAGACCTGTGCCCAGCGGTGGGATATAAAAACAAGATCAGCATATACAATAAAAATAGCTATGTACATATTACAACTATGCATTTTCGCGTCTTTCGTTTTATTATAAATTCGCTGTTTTAATATAATAAACTAGTTAGCACCTAAACCTCGTAGTATTTAGACGACGACATTATAAAACTTGGACTTGAGAACAGTGTGCCTGTACAGTTGGGTGTGTGAATAAAAGTAATATATTTTGTCTCTTAAAAATCAACTTCTTATTTATCGACACCCGGGGAATCCTGACTGCCTCGCAGCGTAACAGTACACTACACAATATTTTCTTTTCATATGTCAGTGCAGAAAACAACAAGCCTTCAATGCGGACATCATTAGCCTCCGGAGTAAATAACAGACTTCAGTAAAAGATGACTTACGTCTGAGAACATACGAGTATTATGCAGTTTATATTATAGTCCTTTTTTTGTACCGGGGTTGAAACCTTCAAAAGATACCCGGCGCCTTGGGAGAGGGTAACGGGTTATGTGGGATTTGACCGCACTAAAAACCCCTCGGTGGCTGCCTCTGCGCTTGGGGAGGACTCTGGGATCTGCAGTGGAACGCACCGGTGTCCTCCACGCGCGATGCCCCAGAACGGGCCCATCTTCGGGAGAGCAGATGTGCCCACAACCCCGGAAACCCCCTTTTAGTCATCTCTTACGATCAGGCAGGGGATACCGTAGCTCTATTCTTAATCCCGAAGTTACGGGGACTTTATATGATAGTCCTAACAAATTACTTTAACAAATTATTATTGTAACTAATGTGTAGTTTAGCAAATATCAGATAATAGATAAATGTACTTAAGTTTTAAAATGTATAAGTGTTATTATCAACATTTGTATGCCATTGTATGGCTAAGTGTATTGGAACTTGAAGGTATATTTTTACCATAAATATGTTAACCTACACTTAATGACAAATAAATAAATAAAGCAAATGAGCAGAAATACTTAAAAAAGTTGAGGTAATCGTAATTTATATACATTGACAGCCTCCGTGGCGTAGTGGGTGATGAGCCGACTGCAAAACGTGAGGTCGTGGGTTCGATTCCTACCCAGGACAAATATCTGTGTGATGAACATGACTATTTGTTCTGTGTCTGGGTGTTAATTATCTATTTAAATATGTATTGAGAATTATATAAGTATGTTTATCAGCTTTCTGATTACCATAGTACAAGCTCTGCTTAGTTTGGAATCAGATGGTGTTGTGTGAATTGTCCAAAAATATAAAAAAAAATTAATCATGCGTCCAACGTCATAATTTCAATCACATTCTTAGAAACTTTAAATGGAAGCTACTGGCAAAGGTCAGTCAGTATTACCCCTTGTAAATTTCATTAAACGTGTTATAAATTTACCAGTATGCCTTTTGGTCTTTTTGTTATTTATTAACTTTCTCCAGAGGCCTTGTACTTTCCGTTCAAAAATGATGAAAAGAGGATTTTTTGCTGCTGTTAGTTTGAGAACAAATTAAAGCTCTTACAAACTTATATTTAGCATTCCCTGTTTGTTGGCTGCAACCCTTTTTGCGTCCCACTGCTGGGCACGGGTCTCTCCCCTTTATTGGGGAGGTCTGGAGCTTACTTCACCACGCTGCTCCAATGCGGATTAGTGAAGATCCGGGTTGGTGGTCAACCCGCTGTCGGATGTTTTCAAACCGCCCATAAGGCTTCCGACAAGGTTTAACGACTGTTATCTATCGACAACAACCGGGACCGACGGCTTAACGTGCCCTCCGACGCACGGAAACGCGCATGATTTTTTTTTGCCACTAGCGGTCACCCGTCTCACACCCAACCGCGCTCGTTTGGCTTAGTTGCATAGATCGCTTGCGGTCTACGCTAACCGTCGGACCATGCGCGCTTCACTGCGATTTATAGGTTAGTCGGAACAGACAGACAGTCAAAAATTGTAAAATATGTTATTTCGGTTCTCGCATATTATAATCTATACATCTATACATATAATAAAACTGTAAGCAGGGTCAATTCTGTACATTGCATATAAATTTAAAAAAATACTTTTAGGGGTCTTTTTATAAGTAACAGAAGCTAAAAATATAAGTTTTGAAATTATTGTCTGTCTGTCTGTCTGTCTGTCTGTCTGTCTGTTGTTAGCTTTTCACGCAAAAACTACTGGACGGATTTTGATGAAACATTTTTTGTTTTATATATATTGGTCCTCGCTAACATTTAGGCTATAGATAATTTTAAAAATCACTCTTTAAGGGTGTGAAATGAGCGATGAAAATTTGTAAGGAAAACTTGGATTTTTTCAATAGATTTTCTTGAAATTTGGTATAAATATTTTCTAACCAAAATAAAAGAATACATGTTTCAGCATTTCCCGAAATTCGCCCTTTAAATGTCAATTTTCTTTAAAACTCTTTGAAAATTGAGTGTCGAAACTTGATGTACAGAATATTTTTGTGCAGAGTAATATACTTATAATTTTGTATTTGTAATCTTTACTAACATAGTAAGAATTCTATTTAAGCTTTTTTCAAAACTACTCCTCAATAGCAAATAAAATGGATTCGAAAGTTGGTATCTCAAACGTACAATAATTAACCTTAACTTAATATTTCATTCTCAAATTCTTTTCCCTTCTTTGAATGATGTGTTTACTGATATATTGTTGAATGAATTTCCGTAACATTAGTGTGTATTTCATATCAATCGGGTGATAAACAAAAAAGTTATGTTCATTTACACAATACGCGACATAAACTTAAAAGGCACTTTGGGGAATTTGTATGAAAGTTTCGGTAACAGCCCATTCAAAACCATAAATAAAAGTTTAAATTTAAGTAAAATTATTTTGAACTCTCACTAATATTGTCGACTATATTAAATATACTTAGATCAGCTTACTGTATTTTCTTTCGTTGGCCGAGAATGGCTAGACTATAGGTACCTAATAAGTGCATCGCGAGCCTTACCGCCGCCGAACCTTACATCACAGGCTACATTGAGTTAGTCTTATTAGTCTTCTTTTGGGGTGGAAGATTATGAACAGGCTGCAGCTGAAACGATTATTATCGCTACATTATATCAAGCTGCAACCTTTTTAGCATTCCACTGCTGAGCATGGAGCTCTCCCAATATTGAGGAGGCCTCTAGCTCCGATGAACCGAAATCCAAATCTTACAATCTCAATGCATCCAGCATTAAGGTTGTAAGATACGGAATCTAAACCTTCATACAGAATGTACAAAGCCTTAACAAAACGAGACTACTGCAGACATCTAGGTGACGAATAGTTAAACTTTTAGTGAACCAACTGTTAATCTTAATATCTACCTATTTGGTAATTTGACATTCGATTTATCAACCACAAAGTTTACATGTCACACGGTAGATGGCGTTATTGAGCAATATTCATTTGTTCTCCAAAGTGATTCGATGGAGATAATTTCAAATAAAAGCCTAAGTCTAATAAAAGTAAGTACATAGTGTAAAAAAAAATATAAAATAACATTTCACACGTATAGCCTCACATTAGGGTAGATATACCCTGTGTCGTGGGTGCCATGAACACACAATAGAGACAGAAACACAACCACCCAGACCGAGAACAGTTTAAACTCATCATTGAAATTTCTGCTTCGCCCGGATTCTCACCCGGGACAGTTCGATTAGCAGTCCGGCATGGTAAACATTGCGCCACGCGGGTTGTTTACTATAATACGTCCATGGTTGTCCCATCGTTGGGTAGGTATACGTATGATGCTGAACATTTTTAATTGGACCAATGATAACTTAACTCATTTTTTGCGTCTCTTTATTGCGTACGGGCTGAGGGCTCATCCACACACGTTGATTGATGGAGATATTGAGGATTCTTTAAAGATTCTTTATAATAATATTCTTTATTTCCAAATACAGATAGCACACTGTGTAGAGACCCTGCCTTCTGCTTTAGTTTTAACAATGTTATATTATGAGTTATGACTTATGACCAAACTACTGTCCGCAAGTTTTAAACCTATAGTTTATTAATTGACCTTACAATTATTTTTCCGATTGTTTAATCCTAAGCACGTGTATGTTTAGAAATTTTATCTCCCAACTAAAAGTAGTTGTTATAGTGCACCTCTTTTCTGCAGTAGGTTAAAGCTATGTATATAGAATGAGTCTATACATTCTTTGCAGTATAAATTCACCCAATTTACTAAAGATACTATTTTTAACATAGATGAAGCCACGGGCACAGCAGTATCTCTTAACTTTAATAAACGAGGTACATATTTGTAAAGAGAATCTGATTGCGCGAGAAAAATGAAACGTGAGAAAAGTGGATAGTAAGATCAGTACAGTAAGCATTCCTTACTGTTTTAGGTTTGAAGGATTTAGAAAAAATACATTAGGTTTCTTCTGAACATAATATGAACATTGTATTATAAGTGATTTCACTATATGTAAGAATAATCTACCTACTACTTATTCAATGCGAATAAATAATCTTTAATTTTTAATCAATCCATTTTATAAAAGTCTTTATACACGCGGACGACGTCGCGGGCACAGCTAGTGTATCATATACACATTCATATGCATGTAGAAAAATCGGTTATTTGGGGAAGTCTGAAGGGACAAGTTGTGCTCTTGTTTTATTTTCATTTTCTTGGTGTATTTTTGAGTTATATCGGATAAAGTTGATGGCATTTTGCTCGATATAGGTTAATGACAGTGCACGAGTGTTGTGAAATAAAATAACAGTGCGAAAACATGTTTTTTCGGCTTGCCTCCAAAATTCCATCGGACATGTTCTGGTAAAGTAGCCATCACTTTACTTGAACATTCGACTGACTAGACTGACTGATACCTGACGACTAACTGACTGTTTTCTACGACTACAGTGATGCAAAAAATTTACTTGACGCTGGCAATATGCATAGAGTTTGCGACGCCATTATTAAAATTGAAAAAAAAAACTACTTACTTAAATTTTATTTATTTGTGAAAATTTGTACTCATATTCAAATTATATAATAGGTATACGTAACACACGTGTTTCGCCCCAAAACAGAGCATAATCAAGGTTATAGACTCTACGATGGTTACTCGTATAATTCGGACAACGACATGGCGTAGTACTACTAAAGCTGTTTACATTTTGTGTCCATAAACATAGCGTGGACCCTTCTAATCTTTGATAAGAGTTACAAATAAGGGTTACCATAATCCCCGGGTATTTACTTCGTTAAACTTACACAGACCGGTCACAGTGTAAACTGGCCAAAGCAGGCTGATTCAAACTAGCCCTTATGTAATTTCCATCTCTCCAAATCTTGTAAAACAGTCTTAAAGCATATTATCCTTAATAAATTCAAACTTATACGTATATGCGTGTATATATATAGCCATTTTTTTACGTACTTGATACATGTTCACGTTTACTTAAGATATGTTCTTTTCATTTTTTCTAAAAGGTGTTTATAGTTGTTGCGGTCTTAATATTGTTAGGTAGTTGATTGTAGAGCCTGACCCCTTCAAATTCATTTTTTTTCCGTAGTTTGTTCTAGGTCTACGTGTTATGGCGTAATTCGCATTACGCAGTTTCTTTTTATGCACTTGTTTTTTCCTAAAAGATAAACTTGTATGTATTACTTTGTTCAAAATTTTACGTACTAGTAAACATGTATAGGTATAATACGTGTAGGTTTCCGTTTGTATCAATATATAATTTATTTGTTGGAGTTCTGTATTTATAGTGGAAAATAGTTTTATTACTTTATTTTGCGCTCTTTGCGCTGAGATTAGATTAGATTTTGCTGCCTGACTTGAATACCTTTTTTATTCTTTAAACGCATGAAATTTTGCCTCTAGTGGTCATTAGAATAGATCGCGCTCGTTTCACTTAAATGCGTAAATAGCTTGCATTGTACGCCAGCCGCGGGGCCATAAGTGCTTCATTCTTGTATCTTTAAAAAATGTAAATATTTCATTAAAATTGGATTTTTAATATAAAATATTCCTTTACTACTTTCTATTACGGAACAAAATTAAAATCCTTAATTAATTAGTTCATTAGCTGGTGTAAGCATGTAGCTGATTCTAGCGTATTCGTAATTGTATGGAAATTAGCACATTGTTGGCTCTACTTAACAGAAACATGCTGTTATTATAAAGTTTTTGTTATCGCCTCATATGCAGTAAAGAAGTTATGAATAATCATGTTATTTTTGTAAGTTTTCTATGCTATATCTTACGTTCCAATTCTCAAATTTGATAAATTAATTTGAAACGTTTTCTCCTAACCAAATATACAGGTAAAATTTTACTTAATCTTGTCGTTGTGTTAATTTTGTTTAAGTTTTCTATTATTTCTCTGATTATCATAAATTTTTGTTTATATATTTTCTTATTTGAGAAATATATTTAAAAAAGATGTGCAAAAGACGAACAGAAAACGGCCCCTAGAAGTAATGTTTCACACTCATAGCCACACAGTAGGATAGACATACCCTGTGTCTTGGGTCTTGGGTACCATGAACATACAAAGACAGGAACACAAAAGATCTAGAATAGAAATTTAAACTCATCATTCAAATTTCTGCCTCGCTGGGAGTCGAACCCAGGACCCTCCGATTGGCAGTCCGGCAAGGTAACCATTGCGCCACATGAGTCGTTAAAATTATATATTTGACAATCTATTATATTAATATAACAATTTAGAAAAGGAGATGTTTCAATCTTGGCTAGGTATTGTACACCATCTAAAAAAATTCGCGAAAAAATTCATGAATCCGAAAAAAATACTTAAAATTAGTTAAAACATATACTTTTTCGGTACAAAACCAATTTAAATCAACTATTGTTAACATTTTTCAATATGGCGGAACAACTAATTTCACTGTCAACTGATTGTCACAGATTATTAATTGCAATTGTCAAAATTACATATTACCGCCTGTTCGCGCCAATTCATTCATGTGAACCACCTTCATCCTCCCTCTCTTTCCCGCAAGCGCACTATTGTATTATATCGGCATCATTCGCACCTGAGCAAATGTATATGGATCAGGAAGGCCTATTAATCAGTCTGCCTTCGTCCCGCCGCCGACGCGCACGCAAGTCCTCTCGTGACAACCGCACCGCAAGCCACCATGCGTGGTTAGACTCGTCGCATCGCCGCCATCACCGCTGTCAATAGTTTGTGATTTAACGACTCAAAGTGATGAATAGGTACTTATAGTGTAGTGTGAAGGACAACACCAGTTCCCGGGCAAGAGAAGATTGATCGAGGCTTCATCAGTACACGAGCATACCATCTGCTCCAGCCCCTGTGATAATCCAGGTTAGTGCGCTTGCTCCCTTTATCAATCCTTCTCGTTTCCACCCTTTATTCCACCATTTTTTATCATATCGAACCGGAGGTCGAACCGCAACTTACAGTCCACAATTCCTGCACCCGCAGCGGGGGATCATCTTCAGATCCACCACCGCCATTATGTTTTTCTTGTATAGGTATTGTGTTGCAATTCTAACTTAAAATTCTTGTTTTGTACCAATAACCCCAGTCGATTATAACTAAACACTTAGCAAAAACGGCTCTATACTATATTTGCTATTTCTTTATACGGTGTACAAATACCTGGCCAAAGGTCCATACATTTTGAAACATCTCCTTTGGCTCATAAACTTCTCAGCGCTCTCGCTGTCTGTAGCTACCATATTCAAGCATTCGAGGGGCAATAATTAAGTTAAGTATCATACTGGTAACAAGTCTAAATATTTTTTAAATATATAAAGTCATTGGTCTATAGATAAAAAGACGTTTAAAACGGCGGGGTATAATTCTATCTTTATAACGCCTAAATAACAATAGAGCTCTTTGTATTGTGCCTAAAGAGTGACGCTTGTCTCGATTATACAAAAGACTAGAATAGAATTTAATTCTCGAAAAATAATCATATTTTTATGTACGTTAAAGATATTCATAATTAATAAAGATAATCGTACGTTAAAGATCGATCGAGATGTTTTCATTATATCGATTTAAATGTACGTTATTATATGTTTAAATACATTAGTTAATTATAACAACCACATACTATTTATTTATATTTATTTATTTTTATAAAAAAATCTAAACTTAAATCTCTTCTACAAACTACAAAAACTTGAAAACGTTAGTTTCTTCATCATAAAACAATTTCTTGACGGATACATTAATTTTTTATTATTATTTATTAAGAAAAAGATATTTATATTAATAAACAATAATATATTAGGAACATAAAAATTACATGAATACAGTCAAGAACAGCTTTGATAAACATCTTTATAACGCTCTCAACAAATTACTTTTTTGTATGAAGCATTCGCCTTATTCTTGAAGGATAAGTACAGTAAGTATGTTTATTGGCAACTGGCCTCTGTTATTGACTTCTGATTGACTAGTTATTTCCTTTGACAATATTTATAAAATAAATATTTCTTTAAAGCAGAAGCTTCTAAATGCTTATGCATAAAAGTGACGAGATTCTCATGCTAGGGTTCTTTTTTTTCTACTTTTTTGTCATTCCTACAAATTTTGTGATTGTAAATAAAGTATTTTTACAGGCAATGTTTGACATCCCATAAAATAAACTAATTACCATCTATTTGTCTTGCTGCTACAGGACATCTACAAACATACTAGGTCTAGTATGTTCATTCTGACCTTAGTTTGATAATCATACTCATATACGGTTTGCCGGTAGCTTTGTTGATAGTACCGTCCTCATTGCAAGATGAAAATAAGGGTACCGACCATCTTAGATGATTTTAGTTTATAGGTGACAAGAATAAGTTTCCGTCAAGACAAATTACCCACGTCTCTACTGCCTATATTAGTATCTAGTAACTAGCAAAGTAAAACAACAATATAAAATATCGAGTGTAAGAAGAGGAGAATCCAAAAAGCGTTCATATAAATATAAATCTTAAAAAACACTTAAAATATAATCATGAGTCATTTTGAGTCCCGCGTCATATTTTAAAATCAGTGAAACTTACGTCAAGGACTCATATATACGGTAGGTCCTAGCGTTAAATGAAATTTCCTAAACGCTCAGCGATGGTTTTGCGCTATTGAAGAAAAGAGAGCAATATTTCTAAAACACGTGCATAAATTTTACGCAGACTATCTTTCTAGGGTTGAAGATAATTTTACAACAATCACATCGTATGCAAATTCTTTAAAAATCACTCCAGAAAGGAAGATCGACATTTTTTTAAATTACGTACCTTATGAAAAAGACTTCAGAACTTTTGCTGGTACGGCAATCGATAAAAACTTTACCAATCTAGACACAGACAAGAAAACTAATAAAGCCGTTTGAGCAAATCACAATCTGAATGAACCGAAGTTATTGAAGAATGAATGCAGTGGAATGACTTAAAAATGAAAATTTCCTGAAGAATGTTTTGTTCGACTCTGAAGCCTTTGTACCAGAGAGACATGAAATTGCAGTATTATTTGGAAATATCACGACAAAAGAATGCTCAAAGCAAATGTCCTCGCTAAGAATGGTACAAGGAAATCTTATAAATTCGGATTGCCCTACGGAACTGGGGCTATTCGATGTTATTTTTATGGTAATCGTCTGTTTTATATCGAAACAGGGAAGTTTTAAGTTGAGTAGGAACATTTATTTCGATAACTTCTGAACGGGCCTGCTTTCCTGTCCCGAATTTATAGGCAGGCAAAATGAATACTTAATAGTTACGACTTTCCTGGTACTTTTTGTTTGTATGGACTAAACTAGGAGACTCAAACGGTCAAAACCACATGAATTAGTGACAATATAGAACAGTGTGTCAAAAGAATAACGTGTGTGGACGTAAGTTAATGCGAAATTACTCATAAGTCATACACATTACGCTTGATTGTAATATACATAAAGTGCTAACCATGTACTTTATACTAATAAAAAAAACTTTATATGTATTTGAATTGACTTTGATTTCAGGGGATTAAGACATTTTAGTAAAATGAATGTTTTTTTTTTAAATTTAGTTTCTGCTGAATAATAAAAAGTTAGAAAATACGTCTTCTCAACCCAAACTTTTCAGACTCTTAAACGTCTAATGCTGGTGTAATAAAAAAAAATACAGTTTTATCACCGCCCGATCCGCGTGGCGCAATGGTTACCATGCCGGACTACCAATCAAGGGGTCCAGGGTTCGATTCCCGGCGAAACAGAAATTTGAATGATGAGTTTAAATTTCTGTTCTCGGTCTGGGTGTTTGTGTTCCTGTCCTTGTATGTGTCCATGGTACCCACGACACAGGGTATTAATTACCCTACTGTGGGGCTGTGAGTGTGTGACGTTTATTATTATTATTATTTATTATTATCATAGAGTTCTTGTATTTATTTGAAAATGTAAGAATTATCCCTATATTTCTCAAAAGTTTAGGGTTCGTAATTTTGAAGAGAAATTGATTGATTCCTGAAAACGAGTAATTCATATAAAGTCATTGTTCGACAAAATTTCCTATAAACTGTTCCTGTACGACCGTATATATGAATCTTTGTATGTAATGACATTTCTGCGATGCATTATTAACTTAAATCAAATAACGCTGGCTGCAGCCCTTTTTTTGCGTTCTATTGTTGGGCACGGGTCTCTCCCCATTTTTAGGGAGGCCTGGGACTACAACCAGGACCGACGGCTTAACGTGCCCTCCAAAGCACGGAAACGCGCATGAATTTTTTTGCCACTAGCGGTCACCCATCTCACACCCGACCGTGCCCGTTTATCTTAGTTGCATACATCGTTTGCGTTCTACGCTAACCGCTGGGTCATGCGCGCTTCCAAATAATGCTAGTTACTAAAAACACCCAACATGAACACTTTGATCCAAACGGACAGCCTAACTATGAATAAACAAAATTAACAAAAGGCTCGCTAAACCCTTAAAGACACGCTAAGCATTAATCACAGACGGATTAGGAAGGGACATCTGCCAAATTGGTCTTATTATGTGTTTCTATGCAAGGATAGCCCTTTTGGGTTTTGATGGGAAGCTCTTCTAAAAAACAGCCGAAAAACTCTGAAGGATAGTTTATGACTTGAATAAATATCTAGAGACACAAACTAATCCAACTTGAATGTATGAGTAACAGCTCAAAAGGCTGAACATATAATTTTTTTAATAGATTTGTACCACTGAATTCTAATATTTAGCTAAACCTTATGAATTGTTTGTACACATTTCTAAAGTTTAAGATTCAATAATAATATATTCGTCACATGACAAGCGAATAAAATCTCGTCACAATTAGTTTCAATATCAGCCTTTTTGTAGTATTTAAGTTACTAAAACCGTCAAACATGGAACTTTTGATCCAAACGGCCAGCTTAACTATGAATCAACAAAATTAACAAAAGGCTCGCTAAACCCGGAAAGACACGCTAAGCATTAATCACAGACGGATTAGGAAATGACATCTGCCAAATTGGTCTTATTATGTGTTTCTATGTCAGGATAGCCCTTTTGGGTTTTGATGGGAAGCTCTTCTAAAAAACAGCCGAAAAACTCTGAAGGATAGTTTATGACTTCAATAAATATCTAGAGACAACAACTAATCAAACTTGAATGTAACAGCTCAAAAGGCTGAACAAATAAAATTTTTTGATAGATTTGTACCATTCACTTCTAATAATATTTAGTTAAAAACTTACGAATTGTTTCTACATATTTCTAAAGTTTAAGATTCGATATATTGAAGAGAGTTTCTGTATACGTACGGCACATGACAAGCGAATAAAATCTCATCACAATTTGTTTCCATATCAGCCTTTTTTTTTAAACCGTCAAACATGGACCTTTTGATCCAAACGGACAGCCTAACTATAAATCAACAAAATTAACAAAAGCCTCGCTAAACCCGGAAAGGAACGCTAAGCATTAATCACAGACGGAATAGGAAGGGACATCTGCCAAATTGGTCTTATCATCTGTTTCTTCGCAAGGACAGCCTTTTTTGGTTTTGATGGGAAGATCTTCTAAAAGATAGCTCCAAAACTCTCAAGGGCAGACATTAGGTTAGTTTTCGATTTGAATAAAAATCTAGAAAGACAAAATTGCTTGACGGTAGAAACGGATGCAGCAGTGGTACATACATGCCTTCTTGAAAAATTGAAGTTCTACCAAGTGGACTTTTGCCGGATAGCAGCTCATTGCGTGATCAATTTTTGATCATAACAAAGAAAAGTGTTGTATAGAAAAACTGAACCGTTCTTTTCATTTCCTTATAATGTACCGTGTGCGTTATTATTGATTCCTTTCCGAAACTTTTATTCTTGCGATGTTAATCAGCGTGATGAAATGAGAAATCTTTTGTTACATTTTTCCATGTGGTCTCATATAATACTTTTATACTGTAAGCAAATCGTTGACAAAAATAATTGAATTGAATTTAATATTGCATCAAGCATCTGAATCCGTCCAAGCGGTCAACCTATTGAGTGTATTTCGACATCAACACAAGGCGCCAAACCCTAAAAAGATTCCAAGAGCATTCGTACCATTAATCATTGTGGGATTAGAAGAGGACGTCTGCCAAAATCTTATAATCTTATTATGTCTCTACATAAAGCGGACATAGTTTTGATGCTGGAGAACGCGAAAAATTATTAAGTTGATGTAAAAGTACAAAAAAGTTCGTATAAAATCGGTTTACGGACGATAGTTTAAAATCAGTATTATTTTTCATCTAGTATTTTCAGTAGGTTTTCATCCAGTATTTTTATAAAGTACTCACTCATTTTATTTTACTACTTCTTTATCATTTTTTTCATTAATAGATGCACTTTGTTCAATATCCATATTTTAAATACTTGATATAAACGAATTTTACAAGTATAGACAGTCGAGCCGTCATCAGCTGTCACCCCTCCGTCTTACGAATATGCGAATTAAACATTTTTTAACCATCCCAAAAAAAGTGCACAACGCCGCTAAAGAAGTTTTCACAACAAAAAAAAAAAAATACAACACCCATAAAATACAAATTTCGGGCGTTGACAGCAGACTACTTGACGCGATAGTGAGCTTTGCTATCCATCTCCCCGTGAATAAGAGCCACTGAATTAGACGTAAACGCACCTTAATTTTGGCTCTGTATGTAATTATGCTGTTGTGCTATATTTTTCATTTTATTCTAATACTAAAATTGTGACCACGATTAGCCGTTGGTTCCAGTTGCTTCGATAGATACCAGTCATTAAACTATGGCGGATGTCTTATGGGCGGTTTGAAAACATCCGACAGCGAGTTGGCCCTTAACCCACGTCTTCATCAACCCGCTCTGTGGTATAAGCCTATAAGTAAAAGGGAGGCCGGTGCCATACAGTAAGATGCAAAAAGGAAAGTAAAGAAGATAAATGTTGGAGTTTTGGCGGGAAGTCGAAAAAGACATATTGTGCTCTTGTTTTATTTTCATTTTCTTGGAGTATTTTTGAATTATATCGGATAAAGTTGATGGCATTTTGTTTGATATAGGTTCATTACAGTACACGAGTGTTTGTGAAATAGAATAACAGTGCTAAAATGTGTTTTTTCTACTTGCCTCCAAAATTCCATCGGACACGTTCTAGTAAAGTAGCCATCGCTTTACTTGAATGTTGGACTGACTAGATTGACTGATTACTGACGACTTACTTCCTGACTTTCTTATTACTTCGTCCATTTTCATTGAAACTGGCAAAAAGTTGATGCAAAAATTATACTTGACGCTGGCAGTATGCACAGAGTTTGCGATGCCATAATTGAAAAAAAAAGAGATAAATGTCAAAATCAAAAATGTAAATTACAGACAGATATAAATAAAATAAGGGTTGCTTAAAAAATACCTGCATCGTGATGACCGACGTGGCGCAATGGTTACCATGCCGGACTGCTTATCGAAAGGTCCCGAGTTCGATACCCGGCAAAACTGAAATTTGAATGATGACTTTAAATTTCTATTGTCGGTCTGGGTGTTTATTTTTCTGTCATTCTGTGTATCCATGGTTTCCACGACACAGGAATAACTAACCGTCTGTGGGAATATGAGTGTGAAACGAGTATGAAATGTGTGAAGCGTTATATCGAACTGAATATCCCCTTTATTAGTATGACCTAGTTTTTCAAATATTTTTACTCTTTTATTGGATGCGTACTGCAGTCTCTATAAATTTTATACAAGTGATGATGTTATATAACATATTATTATAGACGTCGAGTAGGAATAAAGTTTTACGTAACGTATGAAAAATTATTTATTTTGTTTTTTATTAATTGCTGAAAATATCAATGATTTCTACATAGCAGTTTTAAAAATGTTCGATTTAAATAGTTCGTTTGTATTTCTGCAATGTTGTGGTATGAAGTTGCAAAATATCTTTACTTATATAAAAACAAAAATGAAAACAGCCAAGTGCGTCAAGATTAAACGAATGTTATCTATCGATTAAAATCTGGAACAAACTTAACATTCCTTCCGAAGCACTGAAAGACTAAAAGGCATATGAAATTTGCCACCAGACTGTAGTCAAAGTAACAATTGGTTTACGATAACGAAGTTAGATATGAATAAAATGCTTGGGATGTTAAACCGTCAATCAAAGTCAAATCAATCGTCATCGTTATAGCAAAAATGGTCGACAAGGTAAAATTCGAACGAAACCATAAACTATCGAATTGTCGACCGCTTTACCATACAAATGCGTAGACAAGCTGCACATTTAGTTAGCACCTTCGTTGCGATTGCAAACTTCAAAAAAGATAGCGAAACGCTATCTCAGAGAAGATGACGAATTTAGGATATCGTTTCGCTGCGAAGCGATGTTACTTTGGCTAATAATCCCCAGAGCGGACATTCACAGATCCATCTCACATCCACGCCCGTGTCGCTTAGCTACGTAGATTGTTTCGATCGTTTGCGTTCTACGCTTAAATATGGCCCAGCTTTAGGGTGCTTCATAAGATTACTATTCAGATTTTTAGTAGATTTGCACTTTAATTATTTTTTGACTTCTGTTTCTATTCTCGATCTATGTGTTGTAGGCTCGTTTACTGAAAAACGTTATTTATTCATAAATTTGTGAGGGAAAATGAAAAATTAAAATGCAAATGAAATATTTTTTATTCACTGTACGGTTCCTTTACAAACTCTTAGTGAACGTAATTTTTTTTGTTCTGACTACTCTAGGTGCGCTTAGGCAATGCTGAGCTGAAGAAAGGAGCAGACGGAGAAAAACTTCAGCCCTGTTTTAAAATATGGGGTATACAATAATTAGCGAAAGCTAATTTTATTAAGAAATTACAGAGTAGCTATGGGCAGATAAGGAACAAATGTACGTGACAACTACTGCATGTGTCAATGTCGTCCCACAGCCATCTGCTAACATTGGCAGTTTGATTAATTTAAGTCTACGAGTAAATAAATACACTAACTTAATAGGCACTATTCCTCCAGAGTGACGCTAATTCGCGGGGTGATGGATAGTGCGCATCGCGACCGTGTCTATCCTGCAGTCATCGTACTTTCTCACAAGTTGTCCCTTTTATAGTTGCATAATACTTGCTTCTGTTACGTATCCTGTGAAGGGTATTTGACTCTATAAAAATTCTCTAAATAGCTGCAACCTTTCTTGCGTCCCACTGCTGGGCACGGGTCTCTCCCCATTATTGGGGAAACATTCTTACTCCATCACGCTGCTCCAATGCGGGTTGGTGGAGATGCGGGTTAGTGGCCACCCCGCTGTCGGATGTTTTCAAACCGCCCATAAGGCCTCGACAAGGTTTAACGACTGTTATCTATCGACAACAACCGGGACTGACGGCTTAACTGCCCTCCGAAGCACGGAAACGCGCATGAAATTTTTTGCCACTAGCGGTCACCCATCTCACACCCGACGGCGCCCGTTTGGCTTAGTTGCATAGATCGTTTGCATTCTACGCTAACCGCCGGGCCATGCGCACTTGCCTCTAATTCTCATAGTCATTTTTTATCCTTCGCGATGACTAATGTAGGACCACGCGTCATCCTGTCCGAAATTATCAAAGCGGTCAGCTGCGATACGTGCCGAAACCTTCTCCTTTTAAAAGTTTATGTTGTTGTTTCACTAAAGACACCTTTTTTCATCTATCTATAATTCTTGGGCTATTTCGAATTCACGGCACGTATGGTTTGACTTCTCTTTGTCCTGTCTGAAATTGTTATTCCATGCAGTTTACATATTTGCTTAAATATGTATACAGTACACTTTAAAACCGAATATTGCTTGAATCATTGTAATCTTGTAAGCACTTTACTATGCGAGTCTAAAAGTAAATAAACATAGTAACCTAATAGGCACTATTCCTCAGCGTCCACCCCTTATTCTCGTAGTGGCCCTAATTCGCGGGATGATGGATAGTGCAGATCGTGATTACGTCCTACTATCTTGTCTGATGTCATCGTACTTGCCCCCAACCTGGCTCTTTTAAAGTTGTATAGTACTTGAACGTATTGAGGACTCTTTCTAGTCTTTAATGTGTGAAGTCTGCCTCTAAGGCGTGACTAAGCGTCTTGTTCTATCCGGACTCGTTATCGAGCCAACGTTTTAATGTTTATCATATAATATATAAAAGAGAAAGTGTGTATGTATGTTCCTTATAAACTCCGAAACGGCTGGACCGATTTCAATGAAATTCTCGGAGAATCTTCAGATTGGTCCAACGAGTAATCCTGTAAAGTTTGGTTCACTTCATGCTAATGATTCTTTCTAACGCGGGTGAAACCGCGGGGCACAGCTAGTGTTTAATAATTTTCAACTTGCTAAAAATGCTGTTTTTTAGACTGTCCTTAAATCACGGTGTGGTGGGCAGAGTGGCTCACAACCATGGGATGTATGGAATTCTCCTGGGGTACAGCTATACAGTTTTGCTCGAATCTGTCTCTTTAAAAGGCGTATAACGCACAATCATTGTACCCAAATCAGTCCGTTTTATAATACTTGGATTTATGTTTTTTTTACTGTTTATTAAAACTTTATTATGCAAGTTACGTGAGTTAATAAACATACAAACTTAATAGGCACTATTCCTCACCATCCAACCCTTATTATCGTAGTAACCCTAATTTGCGGGGTGATGGATAGCGCATATCGCGACCGCGTCCTACTATCTTGTCTGCTGTCATCGTTCTTGCCCATAACCTGGTCCTGGTTAGTTGTGTAGTACTTGAATTTATTAAGGCACTCTTTTCTAGACTATTTCTTTTCTTAATTCAAAATCGTGACAACGTTTTCTACTATCTGGAGTCGTCCTCGCTACGAAAGAAGCTCTTTGTATTGTGCTACAGCTATGAGAATTTTGCCGGATAATCTGCTTTTTAACGTTTTATGTTTCTCAGTTCTCTAAAAATACTTTATTGAGTCTGACTTTACTTTTTGGACTGTTCGTCATACACAATGCGATGGACAGCGCGGCTCGCAATCAAATCTTGTCGGGAATTGTCAAGACGTATAGTTTTACAGTGTTGCCCAAGTGTGACACTTTAAAAGTTGTATAATGCTTTATTCACTATGAGTATTGTTAATTAGCACGTCATTATTTAATGGCTCTTAGCTGGCCTCAGGTCGCCTCTCGGAAGTATGAGGGATTAAGGCCACTATAGCGTTAATGCAGGCCCATCGTGCTGGCCAAGTGGTCGACATCATGCCCTCAAGATTTTGTGAATTACTCTGAGACATGTACGATGCTGGAAAACATCGTTATCAATTGCATATCATAATATTTTCCCTTACCGTGGAGCAACAGTATATACGCACTTAACAATTTTTGTTAGTGCCAAGCACCGGGTAATGAGCCCAGTATCTCTGTGTCGGAGTCCACGGGTTAAGCCTCTCGGCCATCGCGGCTACAGCACTTCATTCGTGCGTCTAAAAGTTACGTGAGTAAATAAACATGCAACTATACATACATAAAATATAATAGGCAACATTCCTCAACGTCCACCCCTAATTCTCGGAGTGACCTTAATTCGCGGTTTGATCGATGGCACGACTCGCGACAGTGTCTTGGGCTGTAGCAGCGTATAACAAAGCAGTCTGCCGAAAATCTACCAGTTTTTAGATCAGGATCTTGAGGGAAGGCTAGCTGGGGTGCTTATCCCGGGCAGCAGTTTTAGATGAAAATGTCATCTTCTTGGTAGTCAGCACGAACTCCAGAAAAGAGGCAGTAAAAGCTACCTTCTGCCTCCTGTGACAACTCATTGGATAACCCGGCTCCGCTTATTTTAGTTTCTATTTAACTTCTACCCAAAAAATCTATCACATACATATATACACCATAACATATTAACGTAGGTGGGGTGAGTAATAGTGGAGTTTTGATCTCGTTCAGAAAAAGGCTTCTTTGAGCAGCATATCTGTTTTAGTTGCACAATATGAACAATGCCTAATGCACAATAGACATAGCGTTCACCATTAATTGTAGAAGTGGCCCTTAATCGTGGAGAGATGGATGGGGCATGCTTGCGTCGAAAATTTAATAGGTGTCGTATTTGTGTTTTGTCCAAAATTATAAGATTATGAAAGTTGAACGGTTTTCAATATTGTTTTTTTTTTGTTTAAAACAAAGAAGTTTCCCATTTGTGCTCATAATACCCGACCCGTTTGGCGTAATGATTGCAATACCGGACAGCCGATCGGAGGGTCCCGGTTTCGATTCCCTGCGAAGCAGAAATTTGAATGAAGAGTTTTTTGTTCTCGGTCTGGGTGTTTGTGTTTCTGTCTTTGCGTGTGTCCATGGTACTCACGACACAGAGTTTATCTACACTACTGTGGGGCTATGAGTGTAAATCGTTATTATTTATTTATTTACTTTATTTAATACGTGAGTAAGAACATAATACAGTTATTCATTCGTAAATTTATTTTAAAATTTATATTAAATTCAGTCAAATCAGTGACCACTTTAATGAAATTATTATTCAGATTAATCGTAATATATAAATTGTATATTGTTACCATTGTTTCAGTAATATCATCTAGAAATAAGACCTTCAAGGCCAGGCTTACCAAAACGTGCTGAGATTACCAAGCACATTAATATCTTGGGTTTCGATAGCTTACAAACTCGTAGAGGTTGTTCTTAGTAAGTATGAGATTGTTATATTTCATACGTTGAACATATAATAATGCTACTTTGTCTAACGAACTTTGTATGATATTGATAATGTATCTGAACCCTGAGTAGCTATGGCCGAGCAGTACAGGTCGCGGTTTCCAACACGGAAATAGCGAGTTAAAACCCCGGCGCGCACCTCTGACAAAGATATTTGTTATGTGCGTATTTGTACCAACAAGTTCCACTGTTGGGCACAGGTCTCCTTTCCGAAATAAGGATTGATTTTTTTTAAACTGGGAAAAGTAAGAATTCACGTGGTTTTAGTCGGGCATCTCCGAACAAAATCATGTGAGTACAGTCGTGATGTTTATATTGGCTGCAACCTTTTTTTGCGTCCCACTGCTGGGCACAGGTCTCTTTATTATTGGGGAGGCCTGGAGTTTACTCCACCACGTTTCCGTTAGTGGCCAACCCGATGTCGGATGTTTTCAAACCGCCCATAAGGCCTCCTACAAGGTTTAACGACAGTTGTCTATCGATAACAACCGGGACCGACGACATAACGTGCCCTCCGAAGGACGGAAACACGCATGAAATTTATATACAAAAATACTTTTTTGAGTCTGACTTTACTTTTTGGACTGTTCGTCATTCACAATGCGATGCGCAGCGCGGCTCGCAATCACATCTTGTCGGGAATTGCCAAGACGTATAGCTTTACAGTGTTGCCCAAATGTGACCCTTTAAAAGTTGTATAATGTTATTCACTATGAGTATTGTTAATTAGCACGTGTTTATTTAATGGCCCTTAGCTGGCCTCAGGTCGCCTCTCGGAAGTATGAGGGATTAAGGCCACTATAGCGTTAATGCAGGCCCACCGTGCTGGCCAAGTGGTCTCATCATGCCCTCAAGATTTTGCGAATTACTCTGAGACATGCACGATGATGGAAAACATCGTAATCAATTGCATATCATAATATTTTCCCTCACCGTGGAGCAACGGTATATACGCACTTAACAATTTTTTTAGAGCCAAGCACCTGGGATTTCAGCCCAGTATCTCTGTGTCGGAATCCACGGGTTTTTCCTCTCGGCCATCGCGGCTACAGCACTTCATTCGTGAGTCTAAAAGTTACGTGAGTAAATAAACATGCTAACATAATAGGCAACATTCCTTAACGTCCACGCCTAATTCTCGGAGTGACCTTCGCGGGTTGATTGATGGCACGACTCGCGACAGTCTCTTGGGCTGTAGCAGCGTATAACAAAGCAGTCTTCTGAAAATCTACCAGTTTTTAGATCAGGATCTTGAGGGAAGGCTAGCTGGGGTGCTTATCCCGGGCAGTTTTAGATGAAAATGTCATCTTCTTGGTAGTCAGCACGAACTCCAGAAAAGAGGCAGTAAAAGCTGGTACCTCCTGCGACAACTCATTGGATAACCCGGCTCCGCTAATTTTAGTTTCTATTTAACTCCTACCCAAAAAATCTATCCCATACATATATACACCATAACATATTAACGTAGGTGGGGTGAGTAATAGTGGAGTTTTGATCTCGTTCAGAAAAAGGCTTCTTTGAGCAGCATATCTGTTTTAGTTGTACAATATGAACAATGCCTAATGCACAATAGACATAGCGTTCACCATTAATTGTAGAAGTGGCCCTCAATCGTGGAGAGATGGATGGGGCATGCTTGCGTCGAAAATTTAATAGGTGTCATATTTGTGTTTTGTCCAAAATTATAAGATTATGAAAGTTGAACGGTTTTCAATATTGTTTTTTTTTTGTTTAAAACAAAGAAGTTTCCCATTTGTGCTCATAATACCCGACCCGTTTGGCGTAATGATTGCAATACCGGACAGCCGATCGGAGAGTCCCGGGTTCGATTCCCGGCGAAGCAGAAATTTGAATGAAGAGATTTTTGTTCTCGGTCTGGGTGTTTGTGTTTCTGTCTTTGCGTGTGTCCATGGTACTCACGACACAGAGTTTATCTACACTACTGTGGGGCTATGAGTGTAAATCGTTATTATTTATTTATTTACTTTATTTAATACGTGAGTAAGAACATAATACATTTATTCATTCGTAAATTTATTTTAAAATTTATATTAAATTCAGTCAAATAAGTGACCACTTTAATGAAATTATTATTCAGATTAATCGTAATATATAAATTGTATATTGTTACCATTGTTTCAGTAATATCATCTAGAAATAAGACCTTCAAGGCCAGGCTTACCAAAACGTGCTGAGATTACCAAGCACATTAATATCTTGGGTTTCGATACGTTACAAACTCGTAGAGGTTGTTCTTAGTAAGTATGAGATTGTGAAGTTTCATACGTTGAACATATAATATGCTGCTTTGTCTATTGAACTTTGTGTGAAAATGTATCTGAACCCTGAGTAGCTATGGCCGAGCAGTACAGGTCGCGGTTTCCAACACGGAGATAGCGAGTTAAAACCCCGGCGCGCACCTCTGACAAAGATATTTGTTATGTGCGTATTTGTACCAACAAGTTCCACTGTTGGGCACAGGTCTCCTTTCCGAAATAAGGATTGATTTTTTTTTAAACTGGGAAAAGTGAGCATTCACGTGGTTTTACTCGGACATCCCCGAATAAAATCACGTGAGTACAGTCGTGATGTTTATATTGGCTGCAACCTTTTTTTGCGTCCCACTGCTGGGCACAGGTCTCTTTATTATTGGGGAGGCCTGGAGCTTACTTCACCACGTTTCTCCAATGTGGGTTGGTGGAGTTGCAGGTTAGTGGCCAACCCGCTGTCGGATGTTTTCAAACCGCCCATAAGGCCTCCTACAAGGTTTAACGACTGTTATCTATCGATTAAAACCGGGACCGACGACATAACGTGCCCTCCGAAGCACGGAAACACGCATTAAATTTATATAATTATATAAAATACTAGCTGTGCCCGCGAACTCCGTACCGCGTTCAAATGTTTAGGGTGGGCCACCTTTATCAGTTGGGGGGGGGGGGGATCAAAAATAGATGTTGGCCGATTCTCAGACCTACTCAATATGCTCACAAAATTTCATGAGAATCGGTCAAGCCGTTTCGGAGGAGTATGGCAACGAAAACTGTGACACGAGAATTTTATATATTAGATATATATACAATATAAGTATTTATATTAACAAAGTAAGAATTCTCTACAGTATCACTAAAACATTTCCAACGTTACATAATATTGCACAACCTCTCCGTAACTCTAGAAACTGTAGAAAACTGATCTAAAATTAAAAATGCAGAATTGCAGTCGCTGCTCAGATATTTATAACCTAGCCTTGGCTTTCTTCTGTTCCTAAATTTGGGAGAACAAAAACTATTTCGTTGTTTCAGCTCACTTGATAGACAAAGGCGTACGGTACCCTAGTTTTCGAGTTTCTACAAAAAATAAAGCTTTAGCAGTCGCAGCTTCGTTTGTCGATGACCCTCTATCTACGAGACAAGTGTTTTAACACGCTTATATTAGCTTCACTTGTAACTATGTATGTATGTATGTAAGAAAATCTTGGAATCTTAATTTGACCCACTTCCTGGTCTTCGATTAGGATGAAATTTTGCACACGCTCTGAGTTCTGATGACAATACATGATTAGCTAAGAATCGTCATTAAAAAATACAATATGGCGGCCACCCCAAGATGGCGGACAGGCTATTTGAAATGCACCTCTATGATATGGGTATTAAATAAAAGGGTTTGCTGAATGGGATACGAAATTATTGAAAAAAAAATACAACTAAAAATTAAAAACAAATAATGTAGTTTAAAAAACTAAAAACACGCTTTTGTGAAAATACGAACTAAAAAGTAAAAAATAAGAAGAAAATGTATTATACTGTAAAAAAAGCGTAGGGTGCTTTTTAAGATACCATTGACACCATGCACCTCACGCTTTTTTTTACAGTAAAATACATTTTCTTCTTATTTTTACTTTTTAGTTCGTATTTTCACAAAAGCGTGTTTTTAGTTTTTTAAACTACATTATTTATTTTTATTTCTTTTAGTAATGGCATCGCATCTGTGCATATTGCCAATGTCAATTGAAAAAACCTGACCGTTTCGTTCAATAAGGAGATTTAATAATAGTCAAAGTCAAATCAGTCTCCTTAAGTCAAGTTAAGTAAGTTAGATACTTTACCAGAAGATGCCCGATGGAGTATTGAGGAGTAAAAAATTAAGTTTTCGCACTGTTGTTTTGTTTCACAACACTCACGCACTGTAATTACTTTATTGTACAGAACGGTACCAAGTTTTACCCAATATAATTAAAAAAATAAAACCAAAAAATATAATGAAACAAAAGCAATTATGACTTCTCGCCAAATCTCCACAAATATTTTAGTGTTGTATCAATTTCTTCTGTGTCCCAATTTTGTTTGTTGAAAAGTACCACTTCGACACGTGTCATTATCCAGTATACCGTTTACAATTGAGGTCTACTAGATTTTTATTATTACATAATTTAAATAGTGTAAAAAAATAGAGTAGCATACGATATGGCAGCTCACGTCATGTTCAATTGACGCTGTAACCAATTAACTCGGTAAAAGGAGTACAGGCCGCCCTCCAACCAGGTGGACTGATAACCTGATTAAGACAGCGGGTAGTCGATGAATTCAGAAGGCCCAGGACCGGGAGGAGTGGTGAACGTTAGGGGAGGCCTATGTCCAGCAGTGGACTGTAAAAGGCTGATGGATGGATGGATGGATACCATATTGGCTAATTAATTCTTACAGGCGCCTTATTTTTATATCGGGTATCTGCTGCTCAACATTTATTGTAATTATTATTGTCAAGATCTTACTAGAATACCCAGAATTTTATAAAATAATACTATTGGAATTATTGGAGGAATTAAAAACAGTCTTCAAGATCTATAGGTACCGTCTTTTATAGAACATCCAGAGCTCCAGTGTCACATAAGTGACACTCAGGATATATTGGTCAGATTATACGAGAATTATTATTATACCTTCTATATATATCCTGATATATAATTATTGTCTAACGTTGATTAGAATGAATTTTTATTATAATAAAACTATTCTAGTCCGCTAAATATCATTACAATAAATTAAGTTTTTAACAAAAAAATAGAACCGACTTCAAACGGTAAAAAATAAAATTGTTCAGTACCTACTTCTTCTTGCTAATGGTAATGACTCTTAAAACTCTTTCTGGAGTCGGGCCCTTAGTAAATGTCGTACCATTCGTTCTAAATTGGCACCGACAGTACAGACAGTGGGACAGTACCTACTTCTTCTTGCTTATGGTAATGACTGTTAAAACTATATTGGAGTCGGTGCCCATTCAGAACGAAAGGTACACTATATTTACTAAGACAGGACATTTCACTAAGGGCCCGACTTCAAAAATAGTTTTAAGAGTCATTACCATTAGCAAGAAGAAGTAGGTACTGAACAATTTTATTTTTTACCGTTTGAAGTCGGTTCTATTTTTTTGTTAAAAACTTAATTTATTTCACTCTTTTTAGTATTTTTAATAATTCTGTATGTATTGGCATAATTGGAAAATTTTTCACTTAACTTCTAAACTTTAAACAGATTTACCTTTTATAATCATGTTTATCTAATAGCCATCTAAAAGTCTGAAAGACATACTATCAGTCCACCTGAACGTATAAATTAAAGAAAGAATTTGCTCTCAGCTCCTAAACGTCGAGGAGTTGTACCTTCAATCATCAGTTAAGCAACAGCAGGTGATAATTACCAGACATAAATATTTGTATTATGTTAAAAATATGACTAAAAGCATGTGTGTGCCTATTAAGTTTCAGTGTTTCCCTCGATTTCCCTAATATCACATCATCAGATTTTGACATGGTGACAGTTGGACCACCTGAGGAATGTAAGATTTCGAACAAAAAACCATTTATTGAAAGAATTTGCTCTCAACTCCTAACCGTCGTAGTACCTTCCATCATCAGTTCAGCAACATGATATGACGATAATGATACACAAATGTCTGTTTTGCTTTGTAAAAATATGAAAATCATTTGTTGTGCTATAAAATTTGAATGTTCCCTTCGATTTCTCTGGGATCCCCTCATCAGACTTTGACTTGGTGACAGTTGGACCACCTCGGGAATGTAAGATTTCGAATAAAAAACTATTTATTGAAAGAATTTGCTCTCAACTCCTCACTGTCGCAGTACCTTCCATCATCAGCTCAGCAACATTAGATGATGATTTCTATGCGTAAATATCTCTTATGCTTCAGAAACTATAAGAAAATCAATGTGTGTGCCTATAAAATTTGAGAGTTCCCCTCGATTTCCCTGGGATCCCATCATCAGATCCTGATTTGGTGACAATGGGACCACCTCGGGAGTATAAGCATACGAACAAAAAAAGAATTTTGAAAATCGGTCCACAAACGGCGGAGTAATCGGTGAACATATATAAAAAAAAAAAAAAAACATACAGCCGAATACAGTACCTCCTTCTTTTGGAAGTCGGTAAAAATTCGAAAAAGTTTCAATTTGTCAAGTAATGCAAAGTTCTATTATACATTATTCTATTATACATATTATTCTTAGATTAAACCCCAATATCTGCTAACGCACCCAAAGATTTTAAAACTGGCTCAAGTTAATTCTAAATAAGTATTTAGAATTCTTGCACTTTCTACATAATCTTTCAATTTCTACAAGCAATCCCTTAAATTTCACTGTCAAAGCCCCACACTTCTTTTCATTTTTGAAGTGTTGTAGCCGCTTAAGTATTTTTACTTTTACTTTGTTATTTACCTTTGAGCTAAAACATTCACTATTGCAACAGTTTTTTACGAAAACCTTATTGAATCAGCTTTGAAATAAAGAAAATATTCAAAATCGATTCATCCCATAAAAATCTGAGGTAGCTATCACACTTGAAAAATACAGTGAAAAACCGAAAGTCCTGGTATTCGTTGTAGTCGGCAAAAATAAATTATTTCTTCATTATATCAAATGGACATTTTGGTCAAAAAATCAGGGTAAAGCACTGGGAGCATTCCCCTGGCTATGACAGGAATGTATGAGAGAAACGGATGAAACTGCGATGTGTAATGTATATCCACTAGCACCTGTCAATATAATTGACAAGCTCAATGCGACGTGCGGGCTGCGGCGAATAAATTTAATATTAAATACATTTCCACACGAATTTTGGATCATTTCTGTTTGAGTTAAAATATTTCGAACGAAAATATGACTTAATATTTGTGTCACACAATCTCCCTATTTGAATATTAAATATTTCGTTCTTTCTGTTTTCTTTTGTTATTTTCTGCAATTTAAATTATTTTGCTATTGCTTGACTGAATTTTAATACCTTAATAGGACTGTTTTTGAAACAGAACTGTTTATAACAACTTCTTTTTCTAAATATTTCAGTTTTATGAATATTTAAGCCTCCGAGCTCGTGTGCTAAATTTTGTATGTGTATGCTTATATGTGTGTATGTCTGTATATCTATAGTTTGTGTATTTGTTTGTTGGCCCACATTGTATCAGAAACCTTACGTTATATCGAGATTATTCTCTTTGATTAAAATTTTTAAAAATTATATTTGAACTTAGAGAAGAGAATAAGTTTCATATGTTTAATAGAGATAGAGATATAATAATAGACACGCCGACAATTTTGGAGTCGCGCAGTTAGTAAAATGGCGTAACTTTCGTTCTAAACCGCCTACTACCGCTACTTACCGCTAAAAAAACCAGTTTGTTATAGCGCCTAAGTTCCAGGGTACCGCGCTCACCGTCGGTGTAAGTGTCGGTATCTTGGGAGTTGACATTACGAGTAAAGTGCAGTGCCGGAGTCATTTGGAGCACAAAGCCAAATTGGCGTCCAAAAAGCTTGGTGTCCTCAATAGGGCGAGGCAGTACTTCACTGCGGGGCAACTCCTGACGCTGTACAAGGCCCAGGTCAGACCCCACATGGAGTACTGCTCTCATCTCTGGGCAGGAGCTCCAAAATACCAGCTAAACCCATTTGACTCCGTTGAAAAGCGCGCAGTCCAAATCGTCAACGGCCCAAGATTGACTGACAGGCTAGAACCGCTCAGCTTGCGAAGAGACATAGGCTCGCTCTTACTGACTCTTACCGACTTTACTATAGTGAGTGCTCCGAGGAACTTTTCAAACTCATATCTACATCACCATTCCATGATTATACCACCAGACGAAGGTTAAAGTTCCACCGGCATCATCTGGACTCGTGGCGGTCCTCCACGGTCCGCTTTGCACGCTCCTTTTTGCCACGGACGTGTAGATTATGGGACAACCTTCCAGCTAAGGAATTCCCAGTGGACTATAACATGGGGTTCTTCAAGAAAGCTGTAAAAAGAGCTCTCCTCTAAAGCCGGCAATGCTCGGGTGGCTCCCCTGGGGTTGCCCGTGTCCATAGGCAACGGTGATCGCTTAACACCACGCGGCCCGTCTGCCTTTTTGTTCGGTTTACATCTAAAAAAAAATAAACTACAATAAAACTGTGATGTTTTTAACAAGATATTTCTCCGTTCGACTGACGTCTCTATCCGTAGATTTTTTATATATACTACATATAGTAGTCAAAATAAAATACATATGTCTCTATCAGTGGAAGAAATGAGGAAAACCAGCCCGGGGCGTTTCCCTGGAAGTGACAGGGTAATACTCGTAGATAAAAGTACGCGGTACTTACGAGAGCACCTGTCAATATTGTTTTCAAACGCTTCGAATCTTGTTTCGTAAACGGTCCTCCACGTAAAAGTTTTTCCGGCAACTTGCCTCACGATCTTGCTCTATCTCATCCTATCCCTCTCTCTATCCCTCTCATCTATCTTTACCTGTAGTTACATCAGAATTGTGATCTATTTTTATATTTATTGTTTACATTAATTTGTAAAATTAGTGAGTGGAAGTAAGTGGATGACCGAGCGTTGCTCGGATAAAAAAAAATTATTTTCTTTTCAAATGAAATACTCATTTGCTTAGTGTTACTTAATAACGCCATCTGAAATAGCTCCCACTAAAAAAACACAAAAATAAAAAATAAAAGCAATATGGTTTTGATTGAGGTTTGAACCCGGAACTCTAGTTCCGCAGTCAGATCACGTAACTATTCGGCCAATGAAGCTTAATTCAATGAACGAAATGTTTAGAGCTCTTTCTAATCGACATTGACATCTCTTTGAGCGTCAGATTGACGAATGGTGTTTGACGGCGTTCTACGCACAATATTATTATTACTCACCAATAGATGTCAGGAAGAGTCGTTTATATTTAAGTTGAATATCGTTGAAAAGATTTTGATGTACTTTTTTTCCCTAGCATAGATTAATTTATTCATATAATCTCAAATTGGCCGAACGAATCGGGGCCGAATCATTAGTTTGTTCATGAAAGTTCATTCCACCTTGACAAATTGATAGTCTGACGTCTTGATTTGTATACCCTAAGGGTGGAAAAACCTTCTTTCACCCATATTTGTGCAAATAAAATACCCATAAAAACAAAACACACAAACTTCTAACAGTTGCGTTTAATAATAGGTGGATAGTATGTTTACAGGGTGACAGACGGACGGAAATTAAACGGTGACTGGACAATATGCGAGTCTGGATATACGGCCTCCGAGCGAGAATAAATCTTGTCAGATCTTGTATAAGATATCTTGTTCATATCCTTCTTATTATACTGTTTAAATACACCTGCTTCTATATATAAATATAGTTGTATAATTTTGAACGAATTAACGTTTCGAGACAAATATAAATCGTGGGATCACATGTTATACATAAGCGTTGAAAATTTAAACTAATTATTAAAAAACTAAAATTTGATCAGATTTATAAATATATCCGCATATTTCGCTAGCGATGCAATGCTAAAATCTTTCTCTTTTTTTACTCCTTACAAATTAAATTATACTTAGCTAACTTAGCCACCCGCTCTAGCTTAGCCGTTCGCTCTTACAAAGCTGCTTACTATAATTTATTTGCCCGCTCTTACTTATCTAAATGCTTCAATGATGACCGCGCTTAACAGCTCGCCCTGACTAAGCCGGCCACTCCAACGTAGCCATCCACTATAAGTGTATAGTACTTATCAGCCCAATCTAATTTAGCCCCTTGCCATTACATAGCTAACCACCCTAAGTTGTTGCCCGCACTAACTTATCTGCCCGCCCTTATTTAGCTGCTTGCCGTAACATAGCCACCTACTTTAACTTGCCGCCCGCACTAACTTATCTGCCCGCCCTAATTTAGCCGCTTGTCGTAGCATATCTAAGTACCCTTAGTTAGCTGCCTTATTGATTGATATATTAATGATAGTACACTGGAATATCTAGTGCAACTATCGCGCATCATAGATCCGCATAAGAGCAGCGTGGGGGCATTTTTCCTACCGAAATAAAGGTTCAGGAGTCCTAGATTTGGGCCCTAAAATCAATTATAGCCCTTGAAAATTTAACGGTACGAAAACTTCATCGTGCGTGACTGATTGAAAGGAAAAAGCTAATCGATGTAAACTTCTTAGCGATCCTTAGCCGCAGCTTAAATTGGTATCGTCTTGAAAATTAGGTTGAGTTAAGTTAGAGCTTTCTACAAGACCTTCAACTTGGCGAGATGTTCGAAGTGGCTTACTAGACACATGTTCAAAGATTTTTATAGTACTTGTATTTCAAAAAATTAACATAATATTTTTTTTCCAACCTTTTTATGTCCCACTGCTGGGCACAGGTCTCCTCTAACAACTGAGAAGAATTTAGGCCATAGTCCACCATGCTGGCCTAGTGCGGATTGGTGGACACTCAGGCATGCACGGCGATGGAAAACATCGAAATTAATTAAATATCACAATAGTTTCCATCACCGTGGAGCAGCGATGAAATGCGCACATCACAAATTTCTTTTGTCAGACGTGCTTGCCGAGGATTTGATCCCGCGTCGGAGACTGCGGTCCTTACCACTCGGCCATCGCTGCTCACACAACCAAAGTATTTATTTATTTAAAATACTTAACTACACTAGTCTGCATCTACAATATAATATGATGGATAAAGCTTTTTTATTCAGTCTTCATTAAGATGCTGAATCTTAATCAGTCTTAACAATTTCAATAAAGTTTTTTAACCTCAGTAAGTAGTTAAACTTCAAAAGGTTCCCGGCGCCTTAGGAGAGGATACGATTTGTACCGCACTAAAACCCCCTCGGTGACCTGCCTCTGCTGCTTGGCCTCCCCAACTCCGGAATTTCCAGTGGAACGCATGCATTCTCGGGAGAGCAGATGTGCTCTCCTGCACCTTCTGATGCTTACGGTGGCACGCGGTCCTTCCCGGGGCTGCTGGCTGGACGGTGCGTGCTCCCACCCTCACCGCCCTCACAACCCAAGAAGCCCCCCTTTAGTCACCTCTTACAACCTCTTATATGCCTGCCCAATGCCACTTCAGCTTGCAGATATTAAGAGGTACGTCGGTAACTTTTGTACGTCTACGGATTTCGTCAATACTGATGTTCAAATTAAAATATATATTTGACGGAGGGTAGCCTGAGCGTTCTTCACGAGTCAGGTCGTCGTCCATGATGAATCACCGAAATAAGACACGGAATATGTTCTATGGGCTTTATTCACCACGTTCGTTACAAGATCAACTCAAAATATACGCGCGCACGTCGGATGAAACCGGATTGTTATTAGAACGCGGCGCGGTCAGCACGGGGATGGCAGCACGTCCGCTCAGTTCGGTGCCTCGATCAAAAGTGCCCAACGTTTAGTAACCACTTGCTAACTGACATCTGACATCTGTCATCTGTCATCGTTATTTTACCGCGCAAAGTCAAATGTCATTCTAGTTAGCTCAGTGCTGCCATTTCCGTTTGTGAACGCGCCCAAGTCCGTTCTGACTTGACGTTCCGTTTGACAATCCACGACACGGCCATCTTGACATGTCACACGTCCCTGTGTGACGTACCTGAAAAGAAAGAAACTCAACGCCAGTATCAGATACTCTCGTCTCGGCCTATCCTGTAACATTGGGGGAACTCTTTATTCCAAACTACAATACTCATGTTGGACAACAAGTTTATTCTTAATTATTACTACAAACTCAATCTCAAATGAAAATACAATTCAATTAAGAACAATTTGAACCATTGACCAGTATTCGCGTTCTTTACAATCTTATGTTCACGGATTCTATTACTTTAATCAAAATCACAACTAATCAACTATGCCTCTCTCGAGCATAAAGGGTCGCTACTATCACCTAAATCGAGTGATAATAGCTCATGCCGCCCCCATCGGGCGACGATAACCATGCCACCTCCATCGAGTGACGATAACCTTGCCACCTCCATCGAGTGACGATAACCTTGCCACCTCCATCGAGTGACGATAACCTTGCCACCTCCATCGAGTGACGATAACCTTGCCACCTCCATCAGGTGACGATAATCTCGAACTCTCTACATGTTGCCTCCATCAAGCAACACCACGAAATACATTGCCTAAATCGAGCAACATATCGGTCCACAGTATTAGCAGAGATGCAAATCAACAAAAAAATAACACGCAATCGAATAGTGGTCAATGGATTATACACTCTCTATATCACAAGTCTCTGTAGGGATATCATTATTAGGCATTTTCCGTAATCGATCGTGCGCATACTTGTATGTGCGTCTAGAGTTTAGGGCCTTCAGGGTATAGCGATCATTTTCTAAGACTTCAATAACCCTAAACGGGCCCTTATATTTAGGATCGAGCTTCGTTTGGTTACGCTCTTCGTTCTGTAATAGGACAAAATCACCTACTGAAAACGGTTCAATCTTGGCCTTTGATTTATCAAATCGTGTCTTGTCGTAGTTGGCGTTTCTCTCCATGTTATTCACCGCATCCGACCTAACCTGCTCTATATCAACCTCTAGCTCTACATCATCAGCTAACATAACTTCCAACGGTCGACCTACTTTACCAATCAGCAGCTCTAGCGGACTCGCTTTAGTCACGCGGTTCATCGAACAATTAAGTGCAAGCTGCACGTCGGGCAAAGCATCCTGCCAGGACTTATTAGAGGTTTCAGTTGCAGTAAGCATGTTTTTAAGAGTCGACATTACCCGCTCTACCTGGCCGTTAGCTCGTGAGCTTCCCGTAGCGATCAAGTGCAACTTGATATTAACCGAGTCACAGAAGTCACGAAACTCCTGGCTGGCAAAGCAACGGCCCTGATCTGCTATTATTCGCGTTGGGGCGCCGAACAACGCAACACTTTGTTTCACGGCCCTAATACTACTGGCAGTGTCGATATTATGAGTGTGATGCAAAAGAACGTATTTCGTAAAGGCGTCTATTAATACGAAAACGTATTCCTTTGCATCTCGCTTGCCGCTAAGTTTTCCGGTTGCAAAACTTTGCAAGAAAGCCCACCATCTATGGACTCGCGGGGTGAGATCTAGCTTTTTGCGAGCTGATTTCAGTGAGCTGCAGTCAGTGACGACAGTAAACCTACGACCGTGCAAAAAGTGCCTAAAATGTTTCACTGCGTTCACAACCGCGAGAGTTTCCAATTCATAAGAGTGGTATTTCGACTCCGCGGGTGTGGTGCGTCGACTGAAATAGGCAACGACATGTGGCTTATCGTCAAATTTTTGGATCAGAATACCACCGTAACCCACCGCGCTTGCGTCCGTGTGGAGTTCCGTTTCGCGATCGGGGTCATAAATTGTCAGAACGGGTTCCGTTGTCAAAAGAGATACTATCTGACGCCTAATTTCCTCATACTCTGGTTTCCAATCAAGATTACCGTTCCCAGAAGTCAAAGCGTACAGTGGGGCCATAGTTTGAGAAAATTTAGGTACAAACTGTCTGAAGTACGATGCCAAGCCAATAAATTGGCGTAACTGAGTGACGGTTTCTGGGGGAGGTAGGGCAATGAGTGCTTCAATTTTCTTTGGGTTGGGCCTAATCTCACCTTGGCACACTTCATATCCAAGGTATTCAACTTTTTGCTTCAAAAAGGAACACTTTTTAGCGTTAAGTGAAAAACCTTTGTCGGTCAGAGTATTAAGAACCACCTGCAGTCGTTCAAGCGCTTCTTTTGGGTCCCTTGCCACCACAAGCACGTCATCCATGTAAACGATGACGTACGTGCGTGTCAAGTCACCAAGAGCTTTTATAACGGCACGCTGAAAAACTGAAGGCGCGTTTCGAAGGCCAAACGGCATGGCCAAATATTCGTACTGGCCATCGGGGGTAATAAAGGCAGTGCATTCAATTGAATCGGGGTGAATAGGGATTTGATTGAAACCGGATGTCATGTCTAAAATGGAGAAGAAGCGCGCATCATGTAACCTTGATATCTGGTCCGAGATCAAAGGAAGCGGGAACCTATCAGGTACCGTGTTATCATTGAGTTCCCGGTAATCGACACACATTCGGTCGCTACCATCTTTCTTTTTTACGAGAAGGATGGGGCTGGCGAATGGTGACGAGCTGGGCCGAATAATATTCGCGGCAAGTAATTCATCTACTTTCTCACGCACTACGCTACGTTCGACTGGACTTAGTCGGTAAGGGCGTCGATACACGGTCTTGTTAGGGTCTTTTAGCCGTATAATCATTGGGTCAGTATCGGCGCGAGTAGTAGGCACACCGGATGTAAAAGAACTTTCGAATGTTTTCAAAAGCTCTATTAACTCGTTCCTATATTCAGGGGGTACGTCAGTATCGAGAGAATCGAAATTAAGACCAGAATTAAAAACGCAGCAAGAATTTACTATGTTGATCCGAGAAAATGTCACGTTACTTGAGGTCATGTTAACAGCTATACCGGGAGCTAATACCTCGCGTCCGATCATAATATCATAATGTAAACAGCGGTCCGGCAAAACATGGAAAGTAACCTCAACTGGGATGTCATTAACTTCAATTTGTGATAAGATTTGAACTGTACTAAAAATAGCAGTCTGTCCTATGCCCGTTAATGAAACTACATTATTGGAACGTTTTCCCCTAAATCTACAAGCTATGGACTCTCTAATTAATGAACATTCTGCCCCTGAATCGAATATAAAAGGAAACTGCTCACCGGCATGTCGCAGCGTACCGGCAGGCGTGTTGATGACGCATACGTTGACACGCTTCTCCTGCGACGGCCCGGCCGCGCTGCTAGCACTGCTCTCCCGGCTGCTCCTTCGTGGACAATTCTTCGCGAAGTGGCCGGCAGCACCGCAGCTGAAGCAGGTGACAGGCGGTGTTGATGAAGTCTTCTTGGGTGTCATGTCGCTAACAGGGGTCTTCGCTCTTGAATCTTGATTAGGAGGTCCTTTTCTTAAGCGGCATTGTATTGCTTTGTGGCCCGCTTTACCGCAGATGTAACACTTGACGGACGAGGCTTCACTAGTTAAACGGGATCTCTTCGCATCAAGGTGGTGTTCAATCGGGTATGACGATTTCCGCTTCATAAAAGAGATAGCCTTAAGCTCTTGTTGTAGGCGGTTTCTTGTGGTTATATCGTGAGTGAAAGATAACTGCTGTACACGGTGATCGAACTGAGAAATATGGTTCAAGATAGTCGACACAGCAATTTGTTCGAGTGACAGATTTTTCCACTTAGACATTATGGATGACATCAATATGGCTGCTTATGAGGCTAGACTCTCATTATCTTTCGGTCTACTGTTGTGCAGGTTAATCAAAAACGCAGCGGCAGTTTCAGCACTCTCATACCTGGCAGTAAACAGATCCTTGAAGCTGGTCCATGTCATCCCTTGGAATGGCACTTGAGATAGCCACGCCGAAGCTTGACCTTTGAGTGCGCGACTCAATGCCATCATGAGTGGGGCTCCTTGCAGATCTGGATCCGTGATGCACATGTCCGCAGTCGTAATCCATGCACGCGCATCCGCATTGTCCTTCTCTGGGTCGAACTCGGGCAGTTGAACATCTTTTGTTACCGCCGGGGTTTTCATTGCTTCGATTAACGCCATAAAGTTTCGGTTCTGTTGCTCGATGAGTAATCGCCATTTTTCGTCGTCGTTATTGGTCGTTGCACGCTGATCTTCATCTCGGTTGCATCCCACTTCTGATGACGGAGGGTAGCCTGAGCGTTCTTCACGAGTCAGGTCGTCGTCCATGATGAATCACCGAAATAAGACACGGAATATGTTCTATGGGCTTTATTCACCACGTTCGTTACAAGATCAACTCAAAATATACGCGCGCACGTCGGATGAAACCGGATTGTTATTAGAACGCGGCGCGGTCAGCACGGGGATGGCAGCACGTCCGCTCAGTTCGGTGCCTCGTACAAAAGTGCCCAACGTTTAGTAACCACTTGCTAACTGACATCTGACATCTGTCATCTGTCATCGTTATTTTACCGCGCAAAGTCAAATGTCATTCTAGTTAGCTCAGTGCTGCCATTTCCGTTTGTGAACGCGCCCAAGTCCGTTCTGACTTGACGTTCCGTTTGACAATCCACGACATATTGATAAGTATATTAACGCATACGATAGTAATAAAGTATGATTTACTGAAGACATCAAAAGTTACGATTGCTTTTATTGATTATGTTTTTCGTAAGTGACGTAATGGCCTTAAGAACTTGTGATTCTAGCACAAAAGTTTTGTTGGAAACTAATTGTTGTTGTCTTTCTTTATATTATGTAAGTAGATAATAAGGACAATGTCTCACAAGTTTTATTAGGGTATTCGAATACGAAATCTTGGAAATATCTAATTGGGAGGAGAGCCATATAGCCCTCGTTACCACACAAAATATTTCGTTGTAAGAAGCAACAGGCTGCGTTGTGGGTATAAGGCTTTTGTGTAATAGTTGGCATACAGCTGACGAGCCAGGCGCCTTCCATTCTATGCCTTCTAGAAAGGCGGCATCATAAGTTTTGAGAAATATGATTATACTTTTCTGAATTAAGTATCTAGTTGGAATATTCTTCAATAAAGCTATTCTTGGAATCTATACATATAATAAAACTGTAAGCAGGGTCAATTCTGTACATTGCATATAAATTTAAAAAAATACTTCTAGGGGTCTTTTTATAAGTAACAGAAGCTAAAAATATAAGTTTTGAAATTATTGTCTGTCTGTCTGTCTGTCTGTCTGTCTGTCTGTCTGTCTGTTGTTAGCTTTTCACGCAAAAACTACTGGACGGATTTTGATGAAACTTTTTTTGTTTTATATATATTGGTCCTCGCTAACATTTAGGCTATAGATAATTTTAAAAATCACCCTTTAAAGGTGTGAAATGAGCGATGAAAATTTGTATGGAAAACTTGGATTTATTCAATAGATTTTCTTGAAATTTGGTATAAATATTTTCTAACCAAAATAAAAGAATACATGTTTCAGCATTTCCCGAAATTCACCCTTTAAATGTCAATTTTCTTTGAAACTCTTTGAAAATTGAGTGTCGAAACTTGATGTACAGAATATTTTTGTGCAGAGTAATATACTTATATACTTTGTATTTGTAATCTTTACTAACATAGTAAGAATTCTATTTAAGCTTTTTTCAAAACTACCCCTCAATAGCAAATAAAATGGATTCGAAAGTTGGTATCTCAAGCGTACAATAATTAACTTTAACTTAATATTTCATTCTCAAATTCTTTTCCCTTCTTTGAATGATGTGTTTACTGATATATTGTTGAATGAATTTCCGTAACATTAGTGCACAGAACATTATTGTATTTCATATCAATCGGGTGATAAACAAAAAAGTTATGTTCATTTACACAATACGCGACATAAACTTAAAAGGCACTTTGGGGAATTTGTATGAAAGTTTCGGTAACAGCCCATTCAAAACCATAAATAAAAGTTTAAATTTAAGTAAAATTATTTTGAACTCTTACTAATATTGTCGACTATATTAAATATACTTAGATCAGCTTACTGTATTTTCTTTCGTTGGCCGAGAATAGCTAGACTATAGGTACCTAATAAGTGCATCGCGAGCCTTACCGCCGCCGAACCTTACATCAAAGGCTCCATTGAGTTAGTTGCTCAGCTTATTAGTCTTCTTTTGGGGTGGAAGATTATGAACAGGCTGCAGCTGAAACGATTATTATCGCTACATTATATCAAGCTGCAACCTTTTTAGCATTCCACTGCTGAGCATGGAGCTCTCCCAACATTGAGGAGGCCTCTAGCTCCGATGAACCGAAATCCAAATCTTACAATCTCAATGCATCCAGCATTAAGGTTGTAAGATACGGAATCTAAACCTTCATACAGAATGTACAAAGCCTTAACAAAACGAGACTACTGCAGACATCTAGGTGACGAATAGTTAAACTTTTAGTGAACCAACTAACAATCTCAATATCTACCTATTTGTAATTTGACATTCGATTTATCAACCACAAAGTTTACATGGCATACGGTAGATGGCGTTATTGAGCAATATTCATTTCTTCTCCAAAGTGATTCGATGGAGATAATTTCAAATAAAAGCCTTAAGTCTAATAAAAGTAAGTACATAGTGTAAAAAAAATAAAAAATAACATTTCACACATATAGCCTCACATTAGAGTAGATATACCCTGTGTCGTGGGTGCCATGAACACACATAGAGACAGAAACACAACCACCCAGACCGAAAACAGTTTAAACTCATCATTGAAATTTCTGCTTCGCCCGGATTCTAACCCGGGACAGTTCGATTAGCAGTCCGGCATGGTAAACATTGCGCCACGCGGGTTGTCCAATCGTTGGGTAGGTATACGTATGATGCTGAACATTGTTAATTGGACCAATGATAACTTAACTCATTTTTTGCGTCTCTTTATTGCGTACGGGCTGAGGGCTCATCCACACACGTTGATTGATGGAGATATTAAGGATTCTTTAAAGATTCTTTATAAAAATATTCTTTATTTCCAAATACAGATAGCACACTGTGTAGAGACCCTGCCTTCTGCTTTAGTTTTCACAATGTTATATGAGTTATGACTTATAACCAAACTGCTGTCCGCAAGTTTTAAACCTATAGTTTATTAATTGACCTTACAATTATTTTTCCGATTGTTTAATCCTAAGCACGTGTATGTTTAGAAATTTTATCTCCCAACTACAAGTAGTTGTATAGTGCACCTCTTTTCTGCAGTAGGTTAAAGCTATGTATATAGAATGAGTCTATACATTATTTGCAGTATAAATTCACCCAATTTACTAAAGATACTATTTTTAACATAGATGAAGCCACGGGCACAGCACTTTAATAAACGAGGTACATATTTGTAAAGAGAATCTGATTGCGCGAGAAAAGCGAAACGTGAGAAAAGTGGATAGTAAGATCAGTACAGTAAGCATTCCTTACTGTTTTAGGTTTGAAGGATTTAGAAAAAATACATTAGGTTTCTTCTGAACATATGAACATTGTATTATAAGTGATTTCACTATGTAAGAATAATCTACCTACTACTTATTCAATGCAAATAAATAATCTTTAATTTTTAATCAATCCATTTTATAAAAGTCTTTATACACGCGGACGACGTCGCGGGCACAGCTAGTTTTATAATATGTTTCGCTGGAAAGGTGCAAGTTTATGTTAGAATTGTATACGGTGAACATTGCTCCAAATTGGATTGAACAAAGTGCAACGTATAAACTAAATCCCTCTATTTCCAAGAAGAAACTCTTACCTGACAGTGTGGTTATTAAAAGGGTTGTAGTTTTTAATGGTACGGCTTGTATTTCTGACGGTAAGCCTTGTATTTCAGGAAAAGGATAGGACAGAAGAAAAAAAGCAACTTAGTCAATCTCTCACACTGGATAGACGTAATAAAATTTACTGAACACACAATGTGAAATCAAAACGATCTATGCAACTAAGCCAAACTGGCGCGGTTGGGTGTGAGCAAAATATTTTTCATGGGCATGTGTAGTCCAGCAACCTGCCCTAAACTATTATGATCGTTAAAGCTACAACTGGAGTGGGGCTTGCTGAATAGTTATCATTGCGTCCCGTGATGGAATAGGTATTGCCTTGTTTCTTCTTATTTTGCAAAGAGACACAAACACGCTTTAGTTGTTTAAACGTAATTTGAATATATAGGTGTTGGTGATGATGATAATGATTATTTTTTGATTTGAAAGCATTTCCTACAACAGATATAGTATAATTGCCATTATCACAGGACGCGGTGCTGCGTCGTTGATGTAGGACGCAGAGTTCAATCAGAGATTATTGTGCAATCTGGCGCTTTGTGTGCCAGTTCAGCTACGGGCGATTTTGTGTTGAACACTTTAGTTGTTTAAACGTATTTTAAATATATAGATGTTGGTGATGATGATAATGATTATTTTCTGATTTGAAAGCACTTCCTACAACAGATATAGCATAATTGCCATTATCAAAGCACACGGTGCTGCGTCGTCGAAGTACGCAGAGTTCAATCAGACATTATTGTGCAATCTGGCGCTTTGTGTGCCAGTTTATCTACTGACAATTTTGTGTTGAACTAGATACCACTATAATACCACCTTTCATTGAATTTCCCTATACTTAACCTTTTTTAATTAAAATCAAAAGGTACCCGAGCATTTTGAGAGACACCGCGTATTAATTAAACAAAAAAATGCAATAGAACTTGGAATCCTCTCTTTCGTGTGAATAGGCAAACTTATTAAAATTAAAATCATAATCATAATCATTTATTTATTTGTTAAATAAGGTACAGTCATAAGATCTTAAAAAATTGTTTAGTCCACTTATTCTGTCACTATGAGCGTACAAATATTATAGTAACAAATAAGTTCGACAGAATCTCACATTAAAAGCTAATTATTTTAAACAAACATGACCATAATAAATACATTCAAATTAAAAAAATAATCAAACAATATTGGTCACTGTTATATAAAGATTAAAATTAACAAATGATTATGTTCAATTAAATAATGATGTTCAATGTCAAATTATTGTTACCTAAAAATAATTAATTATTAACGAATATTACCATTTCAATTTTAATATTATAATTAACTATTTGTAATAACTTTATAATTAACACAATTCCATTCAAATCAATTTCTGATGTCCGATAGGTACTACAATGTATGTATATGTATGGTCCAGTTCAAAACATTGACAAATTACAAAAATCAGGTCGTCAAAGTGTGAATCTCAGCCACTATCTAATACTATATATCCATCATCACTGAAAAACTCGTTAATAGTATGTAATTACGAAGTTTTTCTTTAAATGCATTGATATCTACTATGGAGCGTATTCCTTTTGGGATTTTATTATAATATATAACGGGTGCATTGCCTAGAAAGCTTTGTATTTTGTAAATTGTATGTTAGTATATTGAAGCAGTTTAGGATATATAGTTGTTAAGGAAGCGATCAATTTCCTCCAGAAGTATTTCATTAAAAGGTCGGGATATAACACATCACCATAATCAATAATCGGTAAAATAAGGCTATGCATAAGCATCAGCTTTGTTTTGAACGGTAAAAAGTTCTTTAGTCGATATAAGGACTTGGCACCCGCGACACAGTATATACACCTACTCTCTGAGTGTGAAGGGTTTTTTTAATGGATGAAAAAAATAAATAATGTAAAAAAGCGTAGGGTGCATGGTGTCAATAGTATCTTTAAAAGCACGCTACGCTTTTTTTACAGTAAAATACATTTTATTTTTCTTTTTTAGTTGGATTTTTTTCATATAATTACATTGTCATCGGCTCCTGACCCCTGTGCAAATTTTCAAGATAATCAGATGCTTAGAAGTAGGTGAAAATTAAGTTAAAAGATTCCGTTACATACATACAGGTCAAGCTAATATAAGCGTGTTTAAAAGTTATAGTCGGAGACGTTGGTGTTGGTAATGATAATGATGATTACTTACTCTACTGGAAGCTATTCCCACATCGGATATGGAATAATTACCATTATCAAAGCGATGCAACAGTGCGTCGTCGATGTAGGACGCACAGTTCAATCAGATATTATTGTGCAATTTGGCGCTTTGTGTGCCAGTTTATCTACTTAAGTACGCCATATACTTCAAGCGCGTATGACCCGGCGGTTAGCGTAGAACACACACAGAAACACACTTCCGTGCTTCGGAGGGCACGTTAAGCCGTCTCAGTTGTTGTCGATAGATAACAGTCGTAAAATCTTGTCGGAGGCCTTATGGGCGGTTTGAAAACATCCGACAGCGGGTTGGCTTGGCCACTAACCCGCAACTCCACCAACCCGCACTGGAGCAGCGTGGTGGAGTAAGCTCCAGACCTCCCTAATAATGAGGAGAGACCCGTGCTCAGCAGTGGGACGCAAAAAGTGTTGCAGCCATGTACGTCACTATAATATTGCTTTTTCTCGATGATCCATTCATTAGTATTTTTTTGACATTCATTATGTACCACTGCCGGGAACAGGACTCCACTTGGAATTGAGAGGGATATAGCCTGTGCATATAGCCTATAGTGTAGACCACTTAGTCATCAGTGCGGATTTGTGGACAACATTCGAGAAATTTTGAGTTACTCTAAGACATTCACGATAATGGAAAATATCAATATTACAATATTTTTATTCTGCAATATCAAGTAGTAAACGACGCAAACTTCCGATGATTTAATAAAATAACGTTCAATAAATTAAATCGTTTATTCAGAATCATGGGTTATGGCTATGTTCGTGGTCTTGATCAGTAGGTAATAATGTTATTAATGTCATACCATGTCTATTATTATAACGGTTTACGACTGTTACCGTTGTTCTGTTACTGTTAACGCTGAAACATTAACAACAGGTTATAAATAAAGTTTTTAACAAAAAAATAGAACCGACTTCAAACGGTAAAAAATAAAATTGTTCAGTACCTACTTCTTCTTGCTTATGGTAATGACTCTTAAAACTATCTTTGGAGTCATACAGCCGAATACAGTACCTCCTCCTTTTGGAAGTCGGTAAAAATGAGTGATCATAATAAGTTACGGTCCATAAGTCGTCAGTGCTAGTTGTTATCAATAACGTTGTTAAACCTTGTCAAAGGCCTTAAAGGCGTTTGAAAACATTCGACATCGTGTTGGCCACTAACCCGCATCACCGCAAACCCACATTAGAGCAACATGGTGAATTAAGCTCCAGGCCTCCCTAATAATGGGGAAAGACCCATACCGAGAGATGATAGAAGAGAGAATATAAGAGAATGTAGGAGAACATAAAATAAGAGAAAGAGAGAAGACACGTTGACAGCAACGAGCTATTCATAGAGGCAAATCGCACATGATGAAAAGCGATAAAAGCACTTTCCAGAATATTTTGTTCACTATAAGGATTTTCGGTTTGTTGCATTCTTATCCTACAAGATTGACAGTTCCTTAGTTATTATCGCTCCTTTATATAGATAACCGTAGAAATACACATTAGTATGACTATTAGAGTAATAAGCTACTCATGGTTGCCTGATGCGTACAATACAGTATTCAATCAAGGCCATTGTGCAATCAGAAGCGTTTGTAACCTATGCTAGTTTCTGCAAGCCTGGTACTCATGTATAGTGAACGCTCTAGTAATTACTATATTAATTGGTTTAACGTAATTGGAATGGGTATTATTATTCTGTACATAATAATATAATTCTGGTTTAATTATTTAAACATATATGTATATTATCACCTACTGACAAATATTTACATTACAATATTTTATCAGATGTTGGGAAATAAATTGCATTCCAAACGTAAAGATGAGTAGAGAAGATTAAGAGAAAGAGTAGTTTACAGCGAGGTTCACCTCATACTCGTATTTGCGGGTGATTTCAGGAGGTTTCGGCGGGAAGTTGAAAGATTCATACTGTGATTTTATTTTATTTTCATAATAATCTCGATTACGATGAATTTTTGTGTTATTACAGTGTGAAAGTGTTGTGAAATAAAATAACACTGCAGAAATGTTTTCCTCTTTGCTACCAAAATTACATAGACAAATTCAGAAAAGTAGCCATCACTAGGAAATCTGACTGATTTGACTGACTGATGGATTACTGATGGCTTACTGATTTTATCTACGATATTACAACTTCGTCCCCTTTAACGAACTAACAAAAAAATGACGCAAAAATCTGCGAATACACACAGAGTTTGCTATACTACGAGTATTATTAAAAGAAAGGGGTGATTTTAACAGACATTGAAACCTCAAATCTTATACAACTAGAGTTGCAGAGTCTCACAAATGAATCTTACAACAAAGTGACTTTTACACACATTTGATTTAGGTATCAGAAAGTCACTTAAAAATATTCAGTATATTTAATTTAGATCACAAATCCTTCTATTTGTACTTCACTGGTTTGAACAAAAGGCGAGCTTACTGCCAAATGTCATGAATAATAGGTCTTTACCTATAAAATTGCCGTTCTTCAGTACTGGTTATTTCAAATAGAAAAAAAAGTTTGGAATGGCTTTGCATTCTAAGTTCAAATTAATTTTGTTTTAAAAACATGACATTCTTTTCGCAAACTCAGTCTTTTGTTTATTGATTAGCGTTATATTTTCATTACATTTGAACAGTTTTCTTAATGGATGAATGGATACTTTAAAATTTGGTGTAATTATGGAATGTGAGTTCCGTCGTGGCACCAACGTGACACAAACGGCACGTAACATAAAAAACGTTTACGGAGAGAACTGTACAAACGAACGCAAAGCCCGTTCTTGGTTTTCCCGGTTCCGTTCTGGAAATGTTGACTTGAAAAATGAAGCTCGTGGTCGTCCGGAGACTTTGGTTAACAATGATGAATTAAAGGCGATTATGGAAGCTGACGAAACCCAATCTACAGCTGAGCTAGCAGCAGCTTTTGATGTTAGCATCAAAACAATTTTGATCCATTTGCAACAAATAGGCAAGGTAAAAAAACTTGATAGATGGGTGAACTAATTGAACCATCGCCAGCGCAACGTACGCGTCGAGACCTACCACGCGCTGCTCAATAGGCAAAGAAATGAAGGAATTATTTTGAACCGAATTGTTACGTGCGATGAAAATTGGATTCTGTTTGACAATCGAAAGTGCTCAGAAAGTTGGTTAGATCCTGGTTCAGCACCAAAGCAATGCCCTAAACCAAAAAAACGGCAAATTGTTTGTAAAGTAGGTTTACGATCGAGATGTTTACGTGATAACGTCCGCACGAGAAAATCTCCATTCGTTTGTATGCCGCTAGAGTGAGAGAGACGGAAGATCGGTCCACTCACTCGAACGCTATGCCAGCCTCCGCTCGTGAGGATTCCGCGTGACAAGTTTCACGGAATGACTGGCAGCGCTCGAGATGAGACGGGAGATCGGTCCGTCTCTCTCTCGTTATACCTGCGATCGCGCTCGTGAGGTTTTGGTGTGACACAAGTTTCTGAACATGTCACCCGACTAAAACGATTTTAAAGACGTTATCACGTCAAAATGACCCCTAAAAAGGTGATGGTTACTGTTTGGTGGTCTAGTGCGGTTGTGATTCACCACAGCTTTTTATAAAACGGCATGAGCATACTGCAGGTGTGTACTGTGAAGAACTGGAGACAATGATGGAGAAACTTGCACATCGGCAACCAGCTTTGGTCAATCGGTCGTCCCCATTGCTCCTTCACGACAACGCGCGACCCCATACTGCACAACAAATAGTCACCAAGCTGCAAGAGCTGGGGTTGTAAGCTCTCCCTAATCCGCCATACTCACCAGATCTTGCACCTACCGACTATTACTTTTTCAATTCCCGCGAGGCAGAAAAAAAATCCTTTGAAGAGTTTGTTGCCTCCCGTCCAGCTGATTATTACAAGAAAGGCATCAATAAATTGCCAATGCGTTGGCAAAGGTGAGTCGATTGCATGGGTGATTACTTTGAATAACAGAAATAAAAAAGTTTTAAAAGTAAGTACTTTCACTTATTCCATACAAAACGGCAATTTCATAGGTAAAGACCTAATATTATAATTTGGTCTTAAGAATAAATAAATCACTCACGTGGTTAATTCGAATGCTAAAACTACCAAGAAATCAGAATCGCACAGAATCACGTCAGCACATATAATACATAGTTAAATGTTTTGAATAGTGGGAGTGTCATACACCAGGAAGCCATATGTAAAACATCCGGCACGTTTAATTGCGCCATATCGAGCTGCTTGTATAATTAATGGTCGCAGATAGCAGGAGCCGGCGCGCGCGAAATTTGAAATATGGACGACACAAAGCCAAGAAAATGTTAGATGCGTGTACTTCTTCGAAACTTTTTGATTGAAACATCATTTACGATGGATTACCCAAATATTTGATACGGAAACGCTTTTAACTATCACTATCGATCGATAAGTAACGATTGTCGTGAATACCTGTGTAGATGTCTCCAGTCCGATTATTTTTTTTCCTGCTTTTCATGTACTTTACTGAGATTACAGCAATGCTGATATATAGCCTATATCCTTCCCTAATAAATGGACTATTCAACACAAAAATAATGTTTTAATTAGAACTAGTAGTTCCCGAGATTAGCGCGTTCAAACAAACAAACAAAGCATTAGCAGCTTTATATACGAGTATGTATTTTTTTTCAACCTCTTTTATGTCCCACTGCTGGGCACAGGTCTCCTCTCACAAGTGAAAGGGATTTAGGCCATAGTCCACCACGCTGGCCATGTGCGGATTGGTGGGCGTCATGCTTTCGAGAAATTATGAATTTCTCTCAGGCATGCACGGCGATGGAAAACATCGTAATTAATTAAATATCACGATATTTTCCATCACCGTGGAGCAGCGATAAATGCGCACATTACAAATTTCTTTGTCAGAGGTGCGCGCCGAGGATTTGAACCCGGGATCGGTCGCGTAGAAGACCGCGGCTTTTACCACTCGGCCATCGCTGCTCGAGTATGTATTAGTAAATATTATCCACGCGAGTTTAACATGCAGGTGTCAGGTTTTAGGTCGTATACGATACAAGACTAAAAGGGATAGCAATTACAGTGGAATTAGATATTGTGACATAGCTGGTAAAGTACTACCAATAGTTTTAGTTATCTGGTGGATTTAAAACCACCACATCCATATTTCGTTGTTTCTAAAACAGCACATGGTAGCCAGGAGAGCTATTGTGAGTAGAGTTATCATTTTTGGCTCAGTTTGGCTACGGTTTGTTAGCGCTGAAGGTTTCAGTTTTGTAACTAACGTTTAGTTTATTGTTCTGTTGCAACTATATGTCGCAATAACTAGTTATCTTGTTTCATTATTCTGTGTTAGTTTAGGCAAAATTTGTGTTAATAATATGCCTTTAAAAGATTTATTTCAATAAAAACCACGAAGTCTTTACGAAGAATTTACTAATTCATCTCTTCTGTAGTGTCTAAGAGATATGAAAAATCTCAGAAGTGAGAGATAAAAAATGTTGGAAGATATTCTGGAGCCACTGTTCATTCAGAAAGATAGGTACACTAACCTAGGCATAAGGAAACCACTGAAATAATAGTAAGAATCGTTAAGATTCGCGAAAAAGGTATAATTAATATAACGCCAATTAACTATCTGTCACTATATTATATAGTAGAAAGATTTGTTTATTTGTATTTTAGATGATTGTGCTAAAAATTTCACCATTACAATTCTATTTAGATAATTTCTAGGCTAGGCTAAACCACGCTACGTTCAGTAGGAGCAGAACATAAAAATGTTTAAAAAACGGGTGAAATTACTTTCCTGAGCTTACGTCCACCATTCTCTATATATCTATAAATTATGAACTAATTCCATATAAAAATTCGTACAATATTCTCAAATGATAATATTATGTATAATGTTATGCATTTTGGACTAATTGGAATATACAAAATTGTCATGTCTCCTAATGAGAACGGGGTTTACGCTTCCGCTCAGATAGCAGCCACGGCATACAGTAATGCATACATTTATTAGCCCGTGAATATTGTAGCACTTTTAATAAAGTTTATCATGTATTCAAATAATTTCTACATGTATACAAACAAATAAAAATGACCATGGAATTGTTCTGTACAAATTCTTAAGTTTAGGCCCTTCAAAACCTTTTTTTGTTCACGTCAATAAAAATGGTTAGGTTAATATCTGATCCTCCACCAACCCGCATTGGAGCAGCGTGGTGGAGTAAGCTCCAGGCCTCCCCTATAAGAGGGAGAGACTCGTGCCAAGCAGTGGGATGCAAAAAGGGTTGCAGCCAATATCTGATCACACACTATTTGGTCACAAACTAACTAGATGCGTACCCCGCCTCACCCGTCGATACATAATTTTTGTGCCAAATCTGGTGCGGGGAGAAGAACGCACACATTTTAATTTAACGCACACATTCACAAATATTGTTTCATCGCTACAGCTATACTATAACTTTCTAGTTATACAACTAGTGCCTTCTGGCACATTCTGTATAGACGTTGGGAGGAGGGGTTCGCCCGTAAAGGCCACTCCTCTGACGGGTGTCATACCTGTCAGTACCTGTGATGCTCTAAGGTGTGACCTATGAGGTAAAGTGACCAAATAGCTAGTGTGACCAGTGATCAACCTAACCATATATATAAAATATTAATCTCAGAATTGAGAAGGATTTACATTACAAGGAATCCACCTACATATACAATAAATTAATGATAACAGGCCGCTAATAGTTTTTGCAATTAGCCTAATTAGACTAAAAAGGTGTACATTGAGTTTCTATAAAACATTTTTGACGTGATAACGTCTTTAAAATCGTTTTAGTCGGGTGACGTGATGTGAAGGGATGTTAATCTGAAGCACTCGTTAACTGGACCTCCTACTACCAACTTAATTTGATCGGTCCACCTCATTGGTGACCTACCACGAGGTCTGTTCCTCTTCACTCTACCCTGGACGACAAAACGCTCAATGGAGTTGTTATTTCGCCTTGATACGTGACCGAACAACCCAAGTATACGGTACTGTCTTTTTATTTAATTTATTTCGGTGACGCTGCTATTTATTAAATATAATAGTATAATAATAATTAGTAGCGTCACCGAAATAAATTCAATGTTTCATCCATAATTTAATTCCTATCCGAAAACATTACCTATTGATGACTCGTTTGACAAACTGGAAATTCAGCTTATGTTGGTTTTAGCTAAGTAATTAGTTTGTTCGTGTAATTGGCAGGTTTCATAGCGATACATTGAGCATTAATGTCCGGGTATAATGTGGCTTTACGGTATAATTGACATGTCTCATTATCAGCGAAAGAAGATTTATTTACGAGTACAACCAGCCTTAGGGTGCGTTTCCACTTTCGTGGAGCTGGGCGGAGTGGTGATTAGCGGTGCATGAATTGACCAATCACTATGCTTGAAATCTTCACTCCGCTTCAATGGAAACAGCACGAGCGGAATGGAGCAGAGCGAAACAGATATTCATTAAAATACAGCGAGGCGATGCGGAGCGGAGGACAGCGGGCATTTGAGGTGCGGATATCTCCGCTTCACTACTCCGCTCTGCTCCACTTCAGTGGAAATACTCACCACTTTTCACTGCTCTTCTCCGCTCCTCTCCGTCCAGCTCCGCGTCAGTGGAAACGCACCCTAAGGCTGGTTGTACTCGCTACCGGCGTATTCCCATTCAAATATATTCTCCTATTTTCTCCCTGGATAATGCTACTAGAGGAATGTTTTTTTGTGACAATATCAAAGTCTGCTATGTTTGTTTCCCTATTTTTTGTTTTTTTCAATCAACTAATTAGATCAGAAAATATGACTCTTCAAAAATCTTCAAAGCCCTAATCCAACAACTGTAAAACAAAATTGAAATGTTTTTACAACCAAATAAAAATTTTATAAACTCAATTTTGGAGGATAGATATAGGTAGATATAATCGGTCTGCATCTGTCCCTATCGCACACGGCGGATAGCGCAGGGCGCAGCGCGATAGCAATAGTTACTCCAAAATACCTATTTTTCTAATTCGGCTGAAGCCGCGTTTCCTCTTAACAACATTACGGTTTCGAGGAACCCTGACTAGTTTCAGAGAGTTTAAGATCGTTTTGATAAACGCGCTTATAGTGGCTCTCCTATTTTGAACTTCAAAAAACATACTATACGATAGTTGTGATCTTTGTCCCTCTGAAATAAGGTACAACAGTCGTAGGATACGTTGGTCTAGTCACTGTAGCTTCGGGATTAAGAATAGAGCTACGGTATCCCCTGCCTGATCGTAAGAGGCGACTAAAAGGGGGCTTCCGTGGTTGTGAGCGGTGAGAGTGGGAGCTCGATCCATTCAGCCAATGGCCCCATTGGCACGCTAAACTTTTTAAGAGACAAAATAATAATAAAATGCTAACTTCTTTGGTACAAAATACATATAATGGCTTCATCATTTCTCTCGCACGCTCGCTTATTGTAGAAAACGCATTGGCGTTGCTAATTTATCTGTTACCACATATAACAGCGAGCGTATGAACGTTTACAATTTATATTCTCTTAACATTTCCTTTATTATATTAACTAGCCTTGCGCCAGCGGCTTCGCCCGCAAGGACCCGTTTTATTGGTTAAAGGATAAAAACCATTCTATGTCCTTTCCCAATGACTGTTCTAATTTTTATTTCAATTGCGCTGCTTTGCAATTGCAATTGTTGTAATTTAAACGTCTGGTCGGTAATTGCACCGAAGGACAATAGAACTTCACGGCACAAGTGGGTGAAGCGGTGGCACTTACCCAATGTAACCATTAATGCCTTACCACCTTTTTTTGGTTTCGAGGGGAAACCTTCAAAATGTACCCGGCACCTTGGGAGAGAATACCGGGTTAATTGTACCGCACTAAAGCCCCCTCAGTGGCCTGCCTCTGCACTTGGGGGACTCCGGGATCTCCATTAAATGCACCGGCGTTCTTCAAGCGTGGCGCTCTAGAACGGGCTCATTTTCGGGAGAGCAGATGTACACTCCTGAACCTTCCAATGCTCACGTCGGCATGCGGCCACGCACACACCGCCATTCTTTCCGGGGCTGCCGGCTAGACGTTTCGAGCTTCCACTCTCATCGCCCGCAACCCCGGAAGCCCTCTTTTAGTCGCCTCCTATCAGGCAGGGGATGCCGTAGCTCAATCATTAATCCCGAAGCTACAGGAACTAATGTCTTACCAACTATTTTAATTATTTTAATTTTGTTCTTGTGCTGTATAACCTATCTTTATGCTACAATTCATGATAAAAAAAAATCGCGAGGTACACTTGTCTGCCATATTCGATATAGACGGCCATATCTTTTTTAATTGTGTAGTCTTTCGAATTTGTTAACGGCCATATCTTTTTTAATTGTGTGGTCTTTCGAATTTGTTAATAACACGACGTTAAAACACAATATTTTTTTCAACCCTTTTTTGTCCCACTGCTGGGCACAGGTCTCCTACTCACAAGTGAGAGGGATTTAGGCCATAGTCCACCACGCTGGCCAAGTGCGGATTGGTGGACGTCATGCTTTCGAGAAATTATGAATTTATCTCAGGCATGCACGGCGATGGAGAACATCGTAATCATTTAAATATTACTATATTTTCCGTCACCGTGGAGCAGCGATAAATGCGCACATTACAATTTTTTTTGTCAGAGGTGCGCGCCGAGGATTTGAACCCGGGATCGGTCGCGTCGATGACCGCGGTTTCTTACCACTCGGCCATCGCTGCTCGGGTGATTTAGAATTTAGAATTAGAAATTTATTAAAGACAATATTAATAAATTTCAACTTGGTACCTCAACGCCTTTTTGAAAAAGTCTTTACAGACAAACAGACTATATAATGGACAGTGAAGTCACTTTTGTCTTTTTAGGTATAATTATTGATATTAAGGGCCTCGTTCATCATCTCCAAGTAAAGTATTGATTAGTTACGTCCCAAGTAAAGTTAATTGGCAAGTAAAAGTCTATGAGTACGGGTCAGTTTATCATATGATTAGTGCTACTCGAAAGTCGTGAAATTAAAATTGAAGTTACGGGTGACTTTAACAGACAATTAGCGTACTTTACTTGAAGATGGTGAAAGAGGCCCTAAGAAGGATAGGACATAATTTTAAATTAAGACCAGTCTCAAGGTATCAAAATCATTTAATCTGCAAGCTCCAGCTCCAGCTTTAATTTGTAACAACAATAATTATTCAGTAGAAAGTAGGATTTGTGTAGTAAATTTGATTATTGGATAACTGTTATTTAATTCATACAACAAAATTAAGCTCAGACAGTAAAGCTCGTAAATAATTTATTATTCCCAATTGACAGGAATTAATATTTGATGGCCATAATTTATGCAACGACGGAGATAAAACCTGGAATTTGGAGAATTTGGAGTTTATAATTATTTCGGGATTACCAAGGTAAACAAATTAACAATGAAAGCACGGAACAGATGTTACATCAGTCACATGCTACGTTTTATTTAATTATTTATTTAATTATTTATTTATTTATTTATATTATACAAGTAAAAATAACAGATAACATAATCCAATTCGTTTACTTACTTATTACATAATTTTTCTACGTAACCTTTTGCACTTTCCAGAAATACAGCAGGTGCGGAATAAAAAATGTCCAAACTAGGATTTTCAGCCAGTACATCATTTAGAATTGTTAAGGCGCGAACGAGCGGCGATTCGCGGACCGACACCAACCTGCACCGCGACAGTGCAAAAAGTGGATGCCGGCGCGCTCGCACGTAGTTGTCCGGAACAAACAATGATATTTGCTCAAGCACTGAGGGGTTGGAGATGGTACCTCTCACTAATTTATAAAAATATTCAAGTAATTGAACATCACGCCTAACTTGTAGGGAGTCATAACCTAGCATACCATTAATGAATAAGCTAGGGTAAATGTTCGGAAATCCCACGAAATAATTATACTGTTTATAATTATGGGCCCGCTGCCTCTAAAATAGTTTACGGAGCCCGATAGCATTTATTTATCGGTTGTTTAGACAAATTGCGGCGAGATTCATTATTTAATTTAATTTTATAATGCCATGTATTAGTTTAGTTTTACATACCTATTATAATGTTGTAATGAGTTTCAAAATATTTAAACTTTTTAGTACACTATAATTGTGTTAACACTAAATATGATTAATTTTCCTTTCTGCAAGAGTTGGTTTATTTTGTAAAAAAATAAACAATGTATAATATAATAATAAAATACAAGTACAGAAAATTTCACAGTTGCTATTCCGTTCATATGAAAAATTGAAGGTGATATAGTAAAGCTCTTAATTAATATTATTAATTAATCGGCAGGAATTAATATTAGATGACCATAATTTATAAATCGATGGAGTCAAAACGTGGAATTTGGAGCTAATTATAATTTCAGGATCGCGAAACTAAACTAATTAACAATTAACGTGTGGAACAGATGTCACATGCTACATTTTATAGCCCCGCCACCACTAAAATGTTTTATGAGAGTACGATAACTATTTATTGGTCGTTTAGACAAATTGCGGTAGGAATTTATAAAGTCCATGAATATTTGAACCTAAATTTGTGAAGCTAAATTGTGTTACGTAGTATTATATAATGAATTGTATTATTTGTTAAATAATGCAAAATATTTGGTCATTTCTGTATACTAGCGGCCGCCCGAGACTTCGTCCGCGTAGACTTTATTTTAAGAACTTTTTGACGTGATAACGTCTTTAAAATCGTTTTAGTCGGGTGACATGTTCAGAAACTTGTGTCACACCAAAACCTCACGAGCGCGATCGCAGGTATAACGAGAGAGAGACGGACCGATCTCCCGTCTCATCTCGAGCGCTGCCAGTCATTCCGTGAAACTTGTCACGCGGAATCCTCAGCGGAGGCTGGCATAGCGTTCGAGTGAGTGGACCGATCTTCCGTCTCTCTCACTCTAGCGGCATACACACGAATGGAGATTTTCTCGTGCGGACGTTATCACGTAAACATCTCGATCGTAAACCTACTTTACAAACAATTTGCCGTTTTTTTTAAAATAAAATCAGCCTGTTACTTTTTATTACATCCGCTACCTGCCAGTGAAAGACCCGTCAAAATCAGTCCAGCCATTTCTGAGATTGGTCGGAACAAACAAACAGACAGATACACAGATAGACAGACAGACATATAGACAAAAACTGTAAAAAAACATTGTTTTAGTATATGTACCGTACATTTAAATGCATGTAGTAAAAAGCGGTTATTTTAATATTACAAACAGACAATCCAATTTTATTTATTTGTATAGATGTACTGATTGTGTTATAAGTGTTATAACCGGTAGTAGAGTAATTTTATTTTGAATAGGATTAAGCATACGAATAAACTTTGATAAGTACAGACAGCCCAAGTTTCAGAAATCTGAAAGGCGTTCATGTAATATTTCAGTTTTTAATATTTAATTAACATTACTGTATAAGCGGTCATAACAACGGTATATAAATAGAGTAGGTTAAAAAAACTTCGTTGCAAATAGCATGCTGACACATCCAAATTTTCTTAACAGCATGTCAAATACGACAAACACTAATTAGTCAGTGTGGCGTACTCCGGCCTAATTTTATAATCTTGTTTATGAATATGATTAAACACAAAAGTCTGACTAGTTGTAAAAGATTATCTTAGATAAAACGCATAAAAAGCATACAAGTATACTACACTGACCCTATATCGATTGAATGTCTCTTGGCTCTATTTTCAATCAAGGGCTACAACCCTTTTTGCGTCCCACTGCTGGGCACGGGTCTCTCCCATTATTGGCGAGGCCTGGAGCTCACTCCACCACGCTGCTGGATTTGCAATGCGGGTTGGTGGAGATGCGAATTAGTGGCCAACCCGCTGTCGGATGTTTTCAAACCGTCTATAAGGCCTCTGACAAGGCTTAAGGACTATTGTTTATCAACAACAACCGGGACCGACGGCTTAGCGTGCCATCCGAAGCACGGAAACGCGCATGAATTTTTTGCCACTAGCGGTCACCCATCTCAAACCCGACCGCGCCGGTTTGGCTTAGCAATCAATATTGAGAGTCAATATAGCAAGTTTGTATGCAGCTACATGTTACGGCATCTCTATAGAATCTTTTTAAATTGTATCATTAAGATAGGTCTGTAGCCATAACTTGACTTTGAGAAATTTCGTTTAACTTTCTGGTGTACACGGTTAAGAAAAACACCGTAAGAAAACATCACTTGATGTATTAGTTTATAACAGTTTTCTTGGTCAGAAGTTCGCGGTGGGATTTTCTTACCCCGACCTATTGTACGAATCATCTGTCGTAGCCACTTTTACTACAAATTATTTGTTTGTTTCTTTCTTTCGTTCTCATCTTTAAATCGTTTTCAACATCTCACTAATGGGCTTAGCTTGTCCAGTGAAATGATGAAATTTTTAATCTCTCGCATTGGAAAAAATATTCGTGGAATTCTTCGGAAACATGATGCTTAAAACTCCGGAGGCTGATTAGAGATACCTTTAGGTATGTATGTTCATCAACTGCAACTTTTCACCAAAACATAACAGAATAACTTCACGGTAGAAATGTTTGCAGAGGTGGTACTATCCCGGTCGAACCATGAAAGTTTTACTTCCCGCCCTTATTTTTGTAATGGGGGAAACCTTCAAAAGGTACCCGGCACCTTGAGAGAGGATCTCGGGTTGTGTGGGATTTGTACCGCACTTACGATTACGGATACCCCTTTGGTGGCCTGCCTCTGCGATTGGAGAGGACTCCGGGATCTCTAGTCGAACAAGGGGGCGTCCACGCGCGACGTCTCAGAACTTACCCATTTTCGTAGAGCAGATGTGCTCTGCTGCACCTTCCAATGTTTACGGCGGCGTGCGGTCATGCACACATCGCCGTCCTTCTTGAAGCTGCTGGCTGGATGCAGAGATTGCTAGTGATTAGCTCCCACTCTCACTGCCCACAACCCCGGAAGCCCCCTTTTAGTCGTCTCTTACGATCAGGCAGGGCATATCGTTGCTCTATTCTGAATCCCAGACACAGGAACTACCATCTGCCAAACCTAATGCCATCATTTGCTTAGTGGTGAAGGTCAATATCGTGTTGTAATAATGACCCAGTGGTACACTTTTTAGAGGACAACACTTTCTTTTTCTTTTCCGTTATTGGTTGTATTTATTTAAATCTTACACATTAGCTATCCATACTTTTTATTTTAAATATGACGTGTTTGTTGGCTTGTTTGTTTGTCTTCCTTTCGCATCGCAACGGTCCTACAGATTGACCCAATTTTTGGTATGGAGGGAGTTGGAGGGCTGCATAATGACATATGCTTCTTTTTACCCGGGGGTTTCTTATGTGAAAAACTTGTACATATATATCAAAACATAATCTTAAGATATAAGAATCACTACGAATGACCCCAACTTTAAATGAAGTCCAGAAATGTGATTAAGAATAAAATCAAAAACTTATAAACCATTCATTAATCAAATGCGTGACGTAAGCATTTTTAGGACGTATGATTTCTGGATTAAGTCATTTTTATTACTAACGGTATCTTGATGTAGAAGTAAGTAATCAAATCAAAAGAAAGAAGGTGGTAATAACATTCTATTGACAAAATCGTTTCCTAACCACCAGCGGGCGACAAACGAGGAAAATGGATGAAAAAGCTCATAAAGTGAGAATGTACGACATATTCTCACGAAAAAAACAGACAACACAAATAACCTCCTACAAATGAGTCGTACAACGGAGTCTGTTACGACGAACACAATTCGTAGGGGAAGGCAAAAAACTCAGACAACAGCAATGACATTTATCTAATTACGGAATCGCGATAAGGGGCTGGAGAGGCTCGGAGGGGGGATGTTCGGATGCTGGGCCGCAGTCGCTCGCGAGACGCCGCGGAGGACGCATGTCTGTATCTCGCGCGACGAACGGTCATTGACAGATTACGAACTTTTTTTCGATTTTTCAAATTTTGATTTTCGAAGCGATGTGATCGGTGTGGTATTTGGTGTTGGAAATTGTGATATGGATGAAGTTTGGTAAAGGATGTGAAATGAAAAGTGGGTGATCCGTTTTTACAGTGACATGAATATTTAGTTCTTTCAACATGACAGTACTCCTCGTTTTTGGACTTTTTGTTGGTGAGTTCACTGAATTGATAACGCCCTGCTTTTTAGCGAATGATACTGTTCAGTTGTAAGGATATGGATTATTTGTTTTTGTCATTATCTTAAGTGTGTTTGTGAATTTCTTTCAAATTTCTCTTTACTTTTCAATGAATTAAGAGAAAATCTACCTCAAAGGTGCCGTTAATGATTGTTATAATGTACACTCTACAAATTAGTTTTACAGAGTTATTTAGTATGAGGCGGCAATTCATTTTGCGTCCCACTGCAGGGCACGGGTATCTCCCCATTATTGGGGAGGCCTGGAGCTTACTCCACCCGCCGCTCCAATACTGTTAGTGGCTAATCCGCTGTCGGATGTTTTCAAACCACCCATAAGGCCTCCAAATAGGTTTAACGACTGTTGCACTATCGATAACAATCGAGACCGACGGCTTAACTTATCCTCCGAAGCACGAAAACGCGTATAAGATTTTTGACACTAGCGGTCACCCATCTCACACCCGATCGCGCCCATTTGGGCGTGAACTCGTTTTATGAGTCCCCATAAGATAAAAAATAGCCAATGTGCTATTCCAGGCATGGTACATATATATGGGTATGTTATATCTAACTTTCTTCCATCCATTTGAAATACGACGTTGACATATCAATATGTGTTCAGCCAGCGTCTTCGACTATCTGGATCCGTTTTATTAGCTAGGTTCCTATAGGATAAAAACCATCATATGCCCTTTTCCAAGGTCCACTCTATCTGTGTTCCAAATTTTATAAAAATTGGTTCAGTAGTTTAATTATTATTTATATTAGACTATTCTATATAAAACTATTATGAATATAAAATAACTAGGTATGAAGAATAATCCGCTGTTTTATATTGCCGAGTCTCAAGTGGCTATAAAAACTTGTGTGTTACTCGTATTATTTATTTTATACGATTTCTTCCGAGGAAGATACCTAAGTAGAGTCAATGCTTCTGATTTTAGACATACATATTTATGAAGGCTTATGAGTAGACGATCGTCTACGTAGCTACGGTACAGATATTAAAACGACGACGCGTAGTCGTAGACTGTCGTAGACGTCTACGTTTCGTAGACGTTGAGTTGGATGGGTGATCTATTTGCATTATCATGCTTCTATACATTACATTACATATAAATTTGTGAGTGAGTTAGACCACGTGATTATTGTAGTCGATAGTATGATAAATAAATAAATAAAGCAAAAATAAAAATCTCGTCGTAGTATAGTCATATTTATTTAACGGAATGGAGTACGAGCAGGTGAGGTGGTTTTATGTAGTCGCTGCAACCTATGATCATTTACACACAGTCTTAAGCAAACCTAAGTCTTGCCTATGGTTGGATGCAGTTGTGCTGCAACTCCGAAGGCTGATGGTCGCCTCAATTAGTCTCTAACGTTTCACACTCATAGTCCCAGAGTAAGGTAGATATACCCTATGTCGTGGATACCATGAACACACACAAAGAGAGAAACACAAACACCCAGACAGAGAACAGAAATTTAAACTCACCATTCAAATTTCTGTTTCTTTGGGAATCGACCCTTCGATTGGCAGTCCGGCGTGGTAATCATTGCGCCACATGGGTCGTCAAACTGACAGACAAATTGACTGAACACACAAACTGACTGACAGTTACACCAGCAACTGCATCTTTCCACTGAAACATAATGGAATTTATTTCGACTTCCTACGAAATAGTCGTTAAATAGTCGTCAAAGCAGTTTAAAATCAATCGACCGCGTGCTGGCCACTAGCCCATTAATTAGCAGTTCAGTAAAGTATTCGACTAGCGTTGGCGAGTTGAGTTGTTTCAGATTTGTGTTCAACATTAGGACTGTTGGGAACGATCAAACTGTTACGCTATAGGGCTGCAACCCTTTTTGCGTCCCACTGCTGGGCACGGGTCTCTCCCCATTGAGGCCTGGAACTTACTCCATCACGTTGCTCCAATGCGGGTTGGTGGAGATGCGGGGTAGTGGCCAACCCGCTGTCGGATGTTTTCAAACCGCCCATAAGGCCTCTGACAAGGTTTAACGACTGTTATGTATCAACAACAACAGGGACGGACGGCTTGTCGTGAAATTTGGCGAAAACGCATGTGAATTTTTTCGCTACCAGCGGTTACCCATCTCACACCCGACCGCGCCCTGGCTTAGTCGCATAGATCGCTTGCGTTCTACGCTAACCGCCGGACCATACGAGCTTCATGCTATATAATATGGCTCAAAATAGGACTAAATACGAAGCTCGTTCACGTATAGCTCAATTATAGTTTTCTACTACTCGCTAAAGGTTTTCTTTTAGAATCCAGAAGGATTTACTTTAGGCCATGGTCCGACATGCACGCCAAGTACAGTTCGTTAAAATATTCGTTCTGCTGAGTATATAATATTTCTCTATAATATTCTCTAAGATAAATTTTATAGATGGTTTTATCCCTGCGCTTGTATAACTCTAAGGTTTTTTCCAGTTTTGTCGCGACGTTCCTTTGATCATAATAAAGGAACGTCGTAACAAAACTGGAAAAAACCTTATAGTTATACAATTTTTCCTCAGTGGTGTAATTGTTACCATGTCGGACTGCCAATCATGGGTCCTGGGTTCGATAGCCGGCGAGGTATAAATTGTAATAATTAATTTATTATACTTTCTGTTTGGGTGTTTGTGTTCATGTCTTTGTGTGTGTCCATGGTACCCACGACACAAGGAATTCTAGTGTGGGGATATGCGTATGAAGCGATATTCTGCTGAGAATATAAATCACTCTGCATTTAGCAGTTGAACCCATTCATTATTCATTAATGGCATCGCAAACTCTGTGCATTTTGCCAGAGTCAAGTATAATTTTTGCATCACTTAGTAACCTAGTCTAGTCAGTTAGATGTACAAGTAAAGCGATGGCTACTTTTCCAGAACGTGTCCCATGGAGTTTTAGAGGCAAGCCGAAAAAACCTGTTTTCACACTTTTATTTTATTTCACAACACTCATGCACTGTTGTTAACCTATATCGAACAAAATGCCATCCTTTTTATCAGATGCTAACTGTACCCCGCGGTTTCACCCGCGTTAATTTTTTGTAAAGTATCCTATTTTACTTCTGATAACTCCAAGAATATATGTACAAAGTTTCATGATGATCGGTTAAGTAGATTTCGCGTGAAAGAGTAACAAGCAAACTTACTTTCGCTTTTATAATATTAAGTAAAATAAAACATGGGCACAACATGTCCCTTCAGACTTCCCACCAAAACTCCCAGCTGAACCTTTCTTTCTGCCAAAATTCTGTTCGTCAGTACTGTCACAAAGAATTAAATTGTTTGTTGTTGGTAATAATGACGATGAAAACTCGTAATGCAGTGTGCCTGTGCATCAACTAGAAAAGTGATTAAAGTGGGTTCAATTTTCAGCCGCTGTTTCATGAGCGGTTACTGTAACTAGATTACTTGCAAAAGGCTTTTAGTTTGCGCTTTGAAGATGACATCGGGCTCTAGAAGTTCCTTAACATAATTAGTTGTGATAGGGCTGGCTGGCCGAACAGAATGCGTTAATGTTGAATACAAAATGGTTGAAAACATAGTTGTACACATATTTTGATAGGATAATTTGCAAATTTCAAGTGTATGCTTTAGCATTTTGTATAAACTTGTAGCTGTTCGGCGTATCGTATATTCTGGTGTATTCCCAAACTTCCCAAAATGCCAGCAGAAGGATACAATGCAGTATTACTGGCCACAACCATTTTTAGCGGATTTCAACTATTTTCTACTTCATCTACGTTGTTTTTTGTATGTATGATCTGATTAGTTATTTTTTTTTATTTATTGCAAAGGTAGTGAGTCCGATATTTATTTGAGTGGTGATCATTGGGACGTAGTTAAGCTAAAATGTTCCAACCCACAAGTCATGCAAAATTGAGTTAAATAGACTAATCTACGTAGTTTGACATCTTCTTTCATTTTAGCAAAACAGTCTCAGGCCTCAAGTGATATTTTCTGTTATTTTTTATTGACCACATGTTCCAACCCACGTTTTTTATGAAGGTTTTTGTCTTAATATCTATATTAGCGGAAATAAATCCTTTTTCTTTCTTTCTTTCTTTCTTTCTTAAGAGCGTTCTGCGATATCAATATTTTTATAATCATATATTTTTTATAATTAGAAAGGTACTTCCAGATCCCATATTACTTTGATTGAGTTCTGATAATGGATCTATAAAAAAAGAAAAGAAAAGTAAAAAAAATAGAAAGAAGAACTTGGTATATCTTGAGAGTGTTCACCGATTTTAACGTGCAAACATTATGCGATTTCGATGTTTTTTTTTTCTATTAGAATATTGTCCTATAATTAACACGTCAATGGTAAAAAAGAACGTGCAAAGCACACCATGTAGGACGACCACGAACCCAAATGGTGCCGGTGAAACTTCAACCTTCTTCTGGCAATAACCTAAGTTGCCCACCAACTGTCGTGTGTTTATAAATCGCCCCTAAGATCTAAGGGAAGGTTAAGCAACTAATAATAAATGTTTTTAAGGTTAATTTATCAACAACGACCAAAACTGACGCTTTTTCGTTTCCTCCAAAGCACGTAACTGCAATTTAGATTTGACCCATCCAACTTCCTATCCCGCCCGAAATAACGTTTTACTCCAACAGCCGAACTTTGATCCCATTATTATTTATTATTACCAAAGAATAATTAATAATGTCGAAATTGCTTTTAGTAAGTTCAAACCCAGGTTTTTGCTTGATTTACACTGGGAACGGCCGTTATACGAGCAAGTTTTGGGGAATGGCGCCGTGAAATATAAATCAAGTTCACAACTTAATACGATAAAAGTTACCGTTTTATAAATTTCCGATGAATTAAGGGAAATCCACACGCGATGCTTAAAAAATAGCAAAAAAGGGCAAGCGCTTCGGTTAGGGATGCCTGGAGCATACTCCATCATTTCTTCCTACCTGGGAATCCAACCCGGGACTCTCTATCTCCAGTCTTGCATGACAGCTAGTGTGCTATATGGCTCGTCCAATGATGGAAGTGTTTTTGGCTAGTAGAAAACTTTCCTAACATGGTCGTAATGTATATTTCATGAAGTGAGTCCGTATATGGACAAGATGTTGTTTGTAGACTGTGAGGTTGTGACTAGGAAACTAAGAGTAGTTACGCATTTCTTTCGTAAGGCAATTCTTTCGAGAGTTTAGCCAAAAGATGTAGTAGTGGTCACTCTTAATATGAGACTTAAATTAACCACAAAATTTAGCAGCGCACATACAGCCTTGCTTGAAGTTAATTGTCTCTAAATGGTGGTGACCGAATTTTACGCGAATCGACTTGCATGAACGTCTGCTACTTCAAAGACAAAGACAAAGAACTTTATTTGCAAAAATATGGGTGTTTACAAAAGTTGTTAATACATATTTAGTACGCCATATTTACCTTCATGAGGTATGCAAATATTACAAAGATAAAAGAAAAAAAACTTAATAATAACACAATTTATAAAAATGTACATTATTATCAATTTTATTTTTATTTTTATTTGATCCCATATTGCGCATTTTGAAAATTAAAATTTTTAAATTTTATTTCTTCAAGTATGTATTTATTTAGTTGTTTGTTTATTTAATTATTTATTCATATTTATTTGTACTTCGGATCGAATCCGATCGTCGGCTTTGGGTACCCATATTGCAGGGTTTTTGTACACTAAGAGGAAAAAAAGCCGGCGGAAAAAAAACCTCCCAGGTTTTTATGGAATTCCTTTATGCCGTTTTGTCGTTTAAGAAATCAGTGACTATCAGTGATATCAACTTTCCTTTATAGTCAATATTGACTGTTTGCCCGTATGATACTCTGTTTTTAAATGACATTATATTTGTCTTATCGAGATTAATTTTAAGTTTATTACTGTCTAACCAATCTATTAGGGATTCAAGAGCATTATTTATACTTCTTTCGAAAGAGTCTGTGTTTTCTTTTGTAAATATTACTGTACTATCGTCAGCAAATAGTATCATCGGTTGTTTTATGACTTTAGGAAAATCATTTATATAAATTAAAAAGAGTAAAGGGCCTACTTCCCTGAGGCACGCTATACAGTACTTTCCTAGGGTTAGAAAGATGTTTCTCTTGAGTTTTTGTGATTTCATTAATTTTTGCTATTTCTGTAATGTGCTGTCTGTCAGTTAAATAGGAGTTGATTAAGTTTAATGCATTACCTCTGACTCCGTATTTCTCTAACTTAACAATCTTAATTTACTTTTTTTATCTAATAATTTATCTAATACTTAATTTTATTTTGAAAAAGTCATTTCATAAAAGTCCTGATGTATATTTCATGTAGTGGGGACACAATACAATTGAGATAAGATGTCGGTCGGATTATGTTCCGTCCGGTCCACCATTAACCGAGGCGTCAAATGTGGCTATTGAGTGGCGAACGGCGGAAAGACGTATCTATGTGCCTCTGCTTAAAAGATTAAAGGGATCAGAAATAAATTCTGGATTTTACTTTATTTTTCTTTACGTAGTTTACTAATATAAAAATATTAAGATCACTTTGTAGTTCGTCAGCCTGATGAGGTCCTTTTTATTAGAAACTCCCGAAAATTTCATGCATTTTATATCTACACACAGACTTCCCTTGCAAGATTGGACCACTAGGTCGTACCATGGGCAATAAACTACATGTCCAAGAACGTCCCACCACTGCAGAAACCTCTGTTGTGAAACAATTCTATTACTTGTTGGTGAAAAGGCATAATTGCTAGTCACATATAAGTTAAGCATCAAGCTATTAGCCAGTAGAAATCTATACTACTTACTTTAGACTCGATTTACTACTGTAAAGTGTAAACATGGGTTACAATGACTATATAATAAGTTTCCTGCACGCTCGTCTGCTTTTAAATTTTTTTCAGACAAAAATAGGCTTTAGAATTCCTGATGTATATTTCATATTTATTATATGTATAGATAGTGTGTCCCTTTACAATCCGGTCCATCCGGTCCGCCATTTACCGAGGCGTCAAATGTGGCTATTGAGTGGCGAATGGTGAAAAGATGTTTCTGTACGTGTGCTTTAGCTTGGAAGATTGAACGGATAAGAACGAAATATTATTTCAGAAGAACACTTTTTTCTAAGGAACATGAAAATATTTTTTGTATTTTAGAATAGGTATTAAAGTGAATGCTGCGCACTATTTGTCTGAAAGAAGCATCACCGCTACATAAAAATTTCTACATTGAAACAATCTTACTGCGTTTTAGTGAAAAATATGGTTGCTAACCAAATTTCGTCTCTCATTCCGCCATTTATCGATGCTGTAAATGTGACTATTGAGTGGCGAATGGCGGTAAGACGTTTCTATACGTGAGTCAGTTTAGTTGAGCGCAACGAAGGAGAATGGTTGTGCGATTTATGTTGGAGCTAGTAACAGCGTAGATTTATCTTTTTTTTATTATAAAAGCACGCGCGAAGCGCGCATTGTCCTGTGGCTATCCTATAGATATACTTTTTTACGAAGTCCTTTCGGCTCTGGCTGTAGTACTGATGTGTACTGTTGTTGATGTCTATAACCAAACAGAGAATTTAGTACTTAAATATATATGAACTTTCATTTTCATTTATTTAAATATTTGTATATATTTATAATAATACTAGTTGTCTTATGACGTCAAAAGCGTTACAAAAATATCGATTAAAACATTATTTGTCTTGTTTTTTGGTAAGAGTATCGGACTTGCTCATGCACTGAAGTAATGTTACAACACACTTACATACACCCATGCACACCACATCCACACGTACACATACACACATGTAAGGTTCAACATATACACACACATACTGACTATAGCCTATAAGGTAATCAAAATGTTCCGCTATTTTTATTGCTTGCAGGGAATCTTGGTGTGCCAAAATACATATACACACACATACTGACTATAGCCTATAAGGTAATCAAAATGTTCCGCTATTTTTATTGCTTGCCTTGGTGTGCCAAAATACAGGCTACGGCTTAGCTTGGGCACCAGGTCTCGCACCAGATATTAAATATTACGAAGGAATTAAATGTATGTCATATAATATCTGTGTTGATACATTAAACATTTTTGAGTTTGAGTTTGATAATGTGTACTGTGACATTAGAGCATCAAAGTTACTGACTCACCCTGACAGGTGTCATACCTGTCATACCTTGATGCTTTAAGATTGTGACTGATGTGTACTGATGTGTACGCGCTTGTGTGCGTAAGAATTTGAAGTTAGCAAAGAAATCCAAACATTATTCTCATGAACAAGAAAATTAATTAACTCACACAAGTCTTCTACGTTTTGGTGTCATGCTGACGTTACTCGACACTGGGTGCTCAAAAGGTTCTTTTATGTCCCGCTGCTGGGCACAGGTCTCACACAATTGAGAGGGATTTAGGCCATAGTCCACCACGCTGGCCAAGTGCGGATTTGTGGACGTCATGCTTTCGAGAAATTATAAATTTCTCTCAGGCATGCACGGCGATGGAGAACATCGTAATCAATGAAATATCACGATATTTTCCATCGCCGTGGAGCAGCGATAAATTCGTACATTACAAATTTCTTTGTCAGAGGTGCGAGCCGAGGATTTGAATCTGGGATCGGTCGCGTCGAAGACCGCGGTTTTTTACCACTCGGCCATCGCTGCTCTGAAAAGGTTACGCTATTATAATGTCCCGAATTTCTCTTCGTGAATACGGACTCCAAAATCACATTTTAGAACCAATAACAAAACCAGAACGCTCTGGTTAAAATTCAAAAGTAGTTCTGAATTGACGTCTGCTGGCAAAGCCAATTTGAATTTCCCTAAACAGATTTCTTTGGGCATTTGAATAAGACATCCGCATCGCTGCGGTTGGTTAGCTTGGATTTTGGAAATGGTGGTTTTAGAGCATATTCGTAGAAATCTTGATAAAAAAAATGCTGGTGACATTCCATAAGAAGTGAGTAAGTACATGTTACCTTTTCGGATGGTTATATGGCAACCCGGAGGCATTTATTCGCCATGACATTATCCACCCACTCAGCCATCGCCGCTCAACAGATATAATAATTTAATGAAATTATTGCAGATGGCTGCAACACTTTATGCTTCCCACTGGGGACTCTTCCCATTATTTCCTCCTGCTCCTCCAATGTAGGTTTGATGTTATCAAACCTCCCATATGGCTTAAAGGTTTAACTTCTGCTATCTATGGATAACAATCGAGATCGAATTTTCTCGCTTTGGAAGGCACGTTACTTCCGGAGCAAAAGCGAACCAAACTCTTCCACTAGCGGTCACCCATTTTACACCCGACGGCGCCCTTTTCGTATAGCTGCGTAGATCGTTTGCTTTTTACGCTAGCCCCGGGGCCACGCGCGCTTCATAGGTACACTCGTTAAAATCCAAAAAAGTACATTTAGTGGCAAAGATGTTCAAGTCTAAACCTTGTTCTACGAATATTTGCTTAAGACGCTCGTATTGCTGCGGCTTCGAAGGATATGGCAATGGCGGATGTTTCACAGATTATATAGCCTTTTTGTTAAAGAGAATTATTGTAATTGTATGCAAATTATATTAGATCTTTTTTATTGTAATAAAAATCACTTTTAATTAGTGCTCTACAGGAGCGGTCGAAATGGGCTTCTTTTTCCTTCCATTTATGCATGACTGATGGATTTGGGGGGGGGGGGGGGGGGGTCACGTGACCCTCCGCCCCCTGGGACCTTATTTTTAGGACCTTATAAGATACCTTATTTTTATTGTTTTTAAAGCACAGGAACAAGCATTTAATTTGTTTGAATTTGTGAAAAAAAGCAGTTGACTTTGTTAGTCCTATAAATTTGTTTGTATGTTTGTCCAACTACTTCTCTGAAACTAAAAAACATATCAAAATAACCTGTTCGGATTTTAGTCCGGTACATTCTAACTTAGGAATAAGTCGAAGAATCATCGAAATCGGTTCAGTAGTTTTTCAGATATTGGTAGCATCTATACGCTGTATGTAATATTTTCAGAAGGAAAATTTACTCTTTTCAATTTACAGGTATTTGAAGTCAGTATTTTTTTTAAATAATGTCTCCAATTAGGTATAATGACTGTTATCTATCCATGAAAACCGGAACTTACGGATATACCGCACCCGACCGCGCCCGTCTCCTGGATGAAATGATTACAAAATAGAAAAACGTCTTTAAGACCAATAAGAAGAACAGGTAAAAATTTAAAGTACATAGTTCGGATTTGACGTCTGTTGGCAAGGTGATTGCGCTCTGAATTTCCCTAAACCGGGTTCTTTTGAGATTTGCATAAGACGCCCGTATCGTTGCGGCTTTTACGGGTACCGGAAATGGCGGATTTTTAAAGAATCTTTACTACACTTTTCTTTAAAAGAACATTTTAAAAGACATTATTAGGATTATGAATATTATTAGGATAAAAGCCTTCCTATGTCCTTTCCTAAGGTCCACTCTATCTGTGTTCCAACTTTCATTAAAATTGGTTCATTAAGCGGGAAAGCGTAGCAGACAGACAGACATAGTTACTTTCGAATTTATAATATTAGTAGGGAAGTAGGGATTAGTATATCGTAACCTATGTACAATATTACGTTATTGAATTGTGTTTTTGTTTTTATGTTAAAATTGTTTAATAACTAATTAAATTTTAAACAAAAGAAATAGAACCGACTTCAAACGGTAAAAAATAAAATTGTCCAGTACCTACTTTTCTTGCTTATGGTAATGACTGTTAAAACTATTTTGGAGTAATCGGTGAACATATATTTAAAAAAATACATACAGCCAAATACAACAGCCCCTCCTTTTTGGTAAAAATAATTCTTTCGCGTTAGGTAAGAGGACTTATAAGGAGAGAAGTAACGATGTATAAATAAATAATAATTAAAAATATATTGGGCGATGACCTATATGGGACAATAGTTACCATGCTTGATGTCCCGGTAAGCACAATATTTTACCTGCATATTACAAACATTTTTTGAAAACACATATATTATAGATACAGTGTGGATACAATTTTTAATTTAATTTAACGAAGTTTTTAAGTGTTTTAACATTTATAGATAGAACACTAAATAGGTTACTTTTTTTTATTTTGACAGATTAATACTTATATCACTTAAAAAAAATATTACACTATTTCAATTTTATAAGGAATAGCCTTCCGCCAGCGGCTACGCCCGCGTGGACCCGTTTAATGGGTCCCCGTAGGATAAAAAATAGCCTATGTGCTATTCCAGACTTCATTGCTATATTAAAATCATAGGCGTTTAGCCAGTTGCTTCAACCGCGTTGACCCTATTACCCGTTTTGAAGTAGGAATGAAGCATTTTACCGCGGTAAAAAGTAGCCTATGTTACTCAGGGTGAATGTAGCTTTCTGGAGGCTCTAGCCACTTATTTAAGTAAAAATACTTTGTGAAATTAATAAAGAATTATTATTATTATTATTAATAGTGAGCTTTGAAATCGGAACAGTAAGTTTTGAGTTTATTCATTACAAACATACAAAAATACAAATCTTTCCTCTTTATAATATTAGTATAGATTTCTCGCTGCGCAAGAATTCGTTTGCATTTAACTAATATTAAGTCTATATTATAAGGACTCATTTCAATTCATATCAACCAATTTCCTATTAAAAGAAAGTACGGTTTCCTGGGAAAACCAACAGTTGATTTGAGTTCGAGGTTACGAGGTTAAGAAATTAATCTTTGAGTTTCCAGAAAACAAAGGCAGATTAAAATTCTTGTGATTTTCTTACATTTTCCGCATACGCAGATTTTTTTTAAAGCAGTGTAATGTAGTAATTAAAACTGTTATTGTTAATCTATCCAAATATATATCCTGGCTGCAACCTTTTTGCGTCCCACTGCTGGGTACGCGTCTCTCCCCAATATTGGGGACTTATTAAATGAAAGTACAGTTTTCTGGGAAAACCAACAGTTGATTTGAGTTCGAGGTTACGAGGTTAAGAAATTAATCTTTGAGTTTCCAGAAAACAAAGGCAGATTAAAATTCTTGTGATTTTCTTACATTTTCCGCATACGCAGATTTTGTTAAAAGCAGTGTAATTTAGTTTATAAAGCTGTTAATGATAATCTATCCAAATATATGTCCTGGCCGCAACCCTTTTTTGCGTCCCACTGCTGGGTACGCGCCTCTCCCCAATATTGGGGAGGCCTGAAGCTTACTCCGCCTCACTGCTCCAATGCGGGTTGGTGGTTTATATCCAATGGTATTCAATTTCCAGTAGCGAAGGACACAAACATCTAACAGAAATTGAAAGTCATCGTTCAAATTTCTGAACCATTGGGAATAATAAATAAATAAATAACGCTTCACACTCATAGCCTCACAGTAGGGTGGATATACCCTGTGTCGTGGGTACCTTTGACACACACAAAGACAGAAACACAAACACCCAGACCGAGAACAGAAATTTAAACTCATCATTCAAATTTGATTCGCCGGGAATCGAACCCGGGACCCTTCGATTGACAGTCCGGCATGGTAACCATTGTGCCACGCAATGCTACCGACGATCAATGATATCGATGATCTCATGATCATCGATAGTCCAGAAGAAAAATAGTAGGTAAGTTATCGATAGTTTATTCAACGCATTTACGAGTAAAATTGGAATATTTGTAGGTACACTATTTGAATAATAATAACAATATATTGGAACTTATGTGGAGAACACTACACGCTGATAAAAGATTTTATACGAGAGTTTAGTAGTTTATATGATTCTATTTTAAAATAAATCTTCTTTTTATAATATTCGTACTGATTCAAAAAAATAATTTTCATTTAAATAACAAAAACTGTGGCATTAACTTCTGTTGAGGGCAGGTTTATTTCAGCCAAGTTATTTTTGTTATAAATCAAAAAGTAAAAAAGAAGATTTATAAAGTCCGAGATATCAAAGTACTTTTGAATTAATGTTGGTCCTTGAATATTCGGACCTAACCTTTAAACGTAATAACATTGCGAAAAGAAATCATTGACCTTCTAATTTTAATTGCTGGTTTGAACCTAAAAGCCAAAGGTCAGAACGAACATGGGCTGTAAATTTGAGTGCTTACATCTTGTTTCCGAGTATAAAATGTTATTGTTTTTTTTTGGAGTTTTTCCTTTAATTTAAACTTTTACCTTTTTTGTTTTTTTTTTTCTTCAAATATGGCATCGCAAATTCTGCATATTGCCAGCGTCAAGTATAATTTTTGCATCACGTTTTTGCCAGTTTTGGTGAAACTGGACGAATAATAATAGGTAAAGTCAGTAAGTCGCTTGGTAAGTCGTTAGTAATCAGTCAGTCAAGTCAGTCAGACATTCAAGTAAAGCGATGGCTTCTTTACAAGAACGTGACCAATGGAATTTTGGAGGCAATCCGAAAAAACATATTTTCGCACTGTTATTTTAATTAACAACACTCGTGCACTTTAATTAACCTATATCAAACAAAATGCCATCTAATTTATCCGATATAACTCAAAAATACACCAAGAAAGTAAAAATAAAACAAGAGCACAATATGTCTTTTTCGACTTCCCGCCAAAATCTCTTCTAATTAGTTAGTAATAGAGAAGCAGTCAGAATATCTATATATATAAAAATGAATTGCTGTTCGTTAGTCCCGCTAAAACGCAAGAACGGCTGAACCGATGTGGCTTATTTTGGTTCTGAAATATTAGTAGAAGCTCAGGAAAGGTTTGAACGGTGAGAAAATATAGTAAAATTGCGAAATAATTATTAAAAGACTTATTTTATTTACCTATATAAACTGTTGCTAACTGTCAAACATTGGTTCTTCGCGCAATCGTCCAGAAGTTTGACACAGTCTGAATAACAATTCATCCGTCACTATGTATTTTTTATATTTTTTATTTGACAGTAACATAAAAACTCTTTGATGTGATAAAAAAACTAATCCTCTTTCAATACTTTTAAGGCAGGACAACGTTTGCGAGGTCCACTAGTTATTCAATAGATCTATATCCGTCCAGTGTACATAGAGGCCATAAATTATACAACAGATGGAACAAAAAGTTAGTACAACGGGTTCGTATTAATTCAAATGTAATTTATTGCCGATTCGTTGAGCAATATTGCGCCCGTCCTATATACATGTTATTATATAAGTTAATCAAAATCTTCGTTGAAATAGAATAGTAACAGGACGACCGAGCGTTGCTCGGATAAAATCAAATGATTTTTTTGTTTTAATTTCAAACAATTCACCCATTGGCTTAGTGTTACTTAATAACGCCAACTAAAATAGCTCCTATTAAAAAATATTGTCAAAAAAAAACGTAATATCTTGCATAAATTTAATGAAAATAGTTGGAACCGTTCCGAATTATATATTCAATAATTGCTCATTGGAGCAGCGATGGCCGAGTGGTAAAAAACCGCGGTCTTTGACGCGACCGATCCCAGGTTCAAATCCTCGGCTCGAACCTGTAGTGTTATTAATATCACTACATGTTACTTACTTACTTCATTCACTTCCATTATCATTTTTTATAACTTATATCCTTTTGTTCTATTATTATATTTACTTTTCCTTTCTTATTTCTTCATTACTTTAATACAATGTTTGTTTACCTATCAAAATTGTCTTGTCTGTCATTTATGTTTCTTATTTAATTTCATAGATAAACACATTTTAATATTGTCTTTGGCTGCTACATGTTTTTTATATTATAATTTTAAGTTGTTTAATTTTTCAATAATAAAATAATATAATGTTTGTCTAATTTAGTTATGTATTATTTATCATTTAAAATTAATTTACGACACTCGCTAAAATTATTGATACTGGAAACTCTTTGGATAGCCTGCTGGTCGAATGCAAGAATATGCATAAAGGAAATCCATGGAAGAAGTAAATTCAAATTTGAATGATTTTGATATATAAGGGCCGGATGGCCGAACACGAGGTTCTCTGTCTTTCTGGTGCTTTCTTGGAGTTCCTTCTATTGGTTCAACAACGTATCCTGCTAGTCTTTCTGGAAGTATTTACAAGTGAAAGTAATGTAAACCTACCTAACCTTATACTACCTATACCTATGCGAACGGATACTGGACTTTTGGTGATATCTACAATATTGCCTGGATTTGTCGAATGTGGAATTCTATTCTAATAAAGAACTGAAGATTCTGGACGTGCACTGGACCATCCACTAAAGGAGGTACCTTCTAATAATCTTACTATCGTTCCGCGAGTGTCTTAGGGACATTAAGTGTGCTAGTTTTAAAATTAGTTAAACGCTTAGTGTAGTATATTTTCTGTAACCACTAGGTTATTAAATAAACCCAATTTAACCCTAAACTCCCTTTTATTTCACTACAATTGGCGCCCAACGGAAATTATTACTCATTTTTTTCTAAATTCTAAAACTATACTTCCTCAAGTATATTGTGTACACGTAATTATCTTTGGTTCAACATTTTGGCAGATTTCTTTTAACTTCTTATTCTTTACACTATACAATACAAGTATTCTTATATATGTATATATTAATTCCTACTCAGTGGAATACGCTGACGTCCAGACTTCCTCGTGTAAGTTTGGGTCGGGAATTATATTTTATTATCATAGTTTATGTATATATTCCTACTCAGTGGAATACGCTGACGTCCAGATCTCTACTCATTCTTTGAGTCAGTTGATTTGGGTTGGGAATTTACGACATCTACTTTACATTACATATTCACACTGCACCTCTTACTTTCTCTCTTCTATCTTAATTTATTGTAGTGCTTTTACAACCCTGAGATCTACCTCGGAGGGTTTATTTTTTATCTTGTGGTTACAATTTTACTATGATTATTCTGCTGCTGTAACTACTAAAGAACTATTAACTATTTAACTTCTAACTAAAATGAAAGAGAACAATTTTATATTTTTTATTCTTCTATTTTTTATACTTATTGTGATTTTTTATTCCAATTTGTTTCATCATTCATTAACTTCAATCTTTTGGCTTTGCTGGGGTAACTAACTTTTTCTTCTTTCCTGAAATTAAAGTAACTAATTTTTATTATTGAACTAAATGAATAGATTTAGTTCCTACCTTTCTACTTTCTTGTGGGCATTTTTAGCCTCTCTTTTTTACTTTATGGGCGCTCTAAACGCTCTTAGTTCCTATATGGGCGCTCTAAACGCTCTTATTTCCTATATGGGCGCTCTAAACGCTTATACTTACTTTATGGGCGCTCTAAACGCTCCTACTTATCTTATGGGCGCTCTAAGCCTTTTGCCTTATGGGCTTCAGCTTCTTAACGCTGTTTGGGGATTTTCTTATGAGAGCGGCTGACAACTCTCTAATAATAAGCCTTTGTCGTGAGCGGCTAACAACTCACTAAAAATAAGCCTGTGTTGTGAGCGGTTGACAACTCACTAAAAATAAGCCTTTGTCGTGGGGTTTTTTATTAGAGCGGCCGACAACTCTTTAAGTAAGCCTTTGTCATTGGGTTTTCTACGTGAGCGGACGACAACTCACTAAAAATAAGCCTATGTCATGTATCTAGTGTTACCTTTGGAGTAGGCGTCATTGAATGTGAACCCTAGCCCCTTCTTTTGGATGGTAGATGTATGCTAGGGAAGTATGGTCATGATGTATGATTGTGTAAGGTATTCACTATCGTTTTCAACCTCAAAATTTTTTGACAGCCAAAAAATTTTAACTTGGGTGGGGGAAATATGTAGTGTTATTAATATCACTACATGTTACTTACTTACTTCATTCACTTCCATTATCATTTTTTATAACTTATATCCTTTTGTTCTATTATTATATTTACTTTTCCTTTCTTATTTCTTCATTACTTTAATACAATGTTTGTTTACCTATCAAAATTGTCTTGTCTGTCATTTATGTTTCTTATTTAATTTCATAGATAAACACATTTTAATATTGTCTTTGGCTGCTACATGTTTTTTATATTATAATTTTAAGTTGTTTAATTTTTCAATAATAAAATAATATAATGTTTGTCTAATTTAGTTATGTATTATTTATCATTTAAAATTAATTTACGACACTCGCTAAAATTATTGATACTGGAAACTCTTTGGATAGCCTGCTGGTCGAATGCAAGAATATGCATAAAGGAAATCCATGGAAGAAGTAAATTCAAATTTGAATGATTTTGATATATAAGGGCCGGATGGCCGAACACGAGGTTCTCTGTCTTTCTGGTGCTTTCTTGGAGTTCCTTCTATTGGTTCAACAACGTATCCTGCTAGTCTTTCTGGAAGTATTTACAAGTGAAAGTAATGTAAACCTACCTAACCTTATACTACCTATACCTATGCGAACGGATACTGGACTTTTGGTGATATCTACAATATTGCCTGGATTTGTCGAATGTGGAATTCTATTCTAATAAAGAACTGAAGATTCTGGACGTGCACTGGACCATCCACTAAAGGAGGTACCTTCTAATAATCTTACTATCGTTCCGCGAGTGTCTTAGGGACATTAAGTGTGCTAGTTTTATAATTAGTTATACGCTTAGTGTAGTATATTTCCTGTAAGGTTATTAAATAAACCCAATTTAACCCTAAACTCCCTTTTATTTCACTACAAACCTCTGACAAAGAAATTTGTAATGTGCGAATTTATCGCTGCTCCACGGTGATGGAAAATATCGTGATATTTCATTGATTACGATGTTCTCCATCGCCGTGTATGCCTGAGAGAAATTCATAATTTCTCGAAAGCATGACGTCCACCAATCCGCACTTGGCCAGCGTGGTGGACTATGGCCTAAATCCCTCAATTGTGTGAGAAGGAGACCTGTGCCCAGCAGTGGGACATAAAAAAGGTTGAAAAAAAATAATTGCTCATTAAAAAGGTATTCGATATCGTTTGAGAAGGTTAGTTGTTAAGGATTCCACTTGGTCAGAGTATGATCTAAATCCCTCTCACTTGTGAGAGGAGACTTCTCTGTGTGTGTGTGGACTTAAAAATCAACGGGTTGCACTTCGGTAGTGCCGGCAAAAGTGAAAACTTGAACATTAACGTTGTGCATTTATGATATTTTGGAATAGTTAGGGAATAATTTCGCATGAATTGCTTGAATTATCAGTATTATTTTCCTTCCATTATTTTCGGTAGGTTTGCATCAAGTATTTTTATAAATCTACTCCTATTATGTTACTATTTTTAGTTGAATTGCTTTAGGAGATTAAGGACCACGTGGTCTTCATGACCCGCGTGGCACAATAGTTATCATGCCGGACTGCCAATCGAGGGGTTGCGGGTTCGATTCCCGGCGAAACAGAAATTTGAATGATGAGTTTAAATTTCTGTTCTCGGTCTGTGTTCCTGACTTTGTATTTGTCCATGGTACCCACCACACAGTGTATTAATTACCTTACTGTGGGGCTTTGAGTGTGTAACGTTTATTTGCCTAAAGTAAATTTAGTTCAAGAAAATTAATTATAAAACGAAATAAAACAAATACTGAATATACACTACAAAAAACATGATTAATTTTAATTATTGCCACTTTATATTAAAAATTCGCACATAAACAAAGTTTTAACAAATCATGAAATTCCTTAGAAAATCTATAATAGGTGGCATAATTTTTTAACTTCAAAAAACAAATCAATTTTTTACAGGAATATCAAAATTCTGAATGTTAACGTTGATGACGACCCATGTGGCCTAGGGCCCCAAGTTCGATTCCTGGCAAGGTGGATATTGAAATTATGAGTATCTATTGTTCTTGTTCAGGGTGTTCATTAACAGGGTTTGTATTTATCCATGGTACCAACAAAACAAGGAATACTAGTATACTAGTGTGGGACTCTGAGGGGGCCTTAATTGCCCTCTTTACAACATGGCGACCCTCCAGTAACATGCTGGCAGTCCATCCAATTATTGGTGTAATTGTTAATCCGAATGTATGTGAGAGGTCCGTATTTTGTTTGCGAGGGTCAGTCGTTAGAAGGGTTCAGACCGCAGGGACATTGAAATAAAGGTGGTAGGTAATGATACTTATTTATTTATATTCAAAACAGATTTTAGGGTAAAGTAAGAATAATACGAAAAAAACGATGAACTGATAAGCGATTTAAACTTTTTCTGACTGTTTAAAAATTAAAGACAAACTTTAAAAGCAAAAGCAAAATATAAAACTATAAAATCAAATTATTTTATTATACTTTTATTATATGTTGTGATCGTATTGTGATGTCAAGCTTTATCCCTACAGATCTCTCTTCGGAGTCTATTGAATCAATTAACGTACAATCGTCTCCATTGTGTACTCTCTTTACTACGTGAAGTTGGCGGAATTGCAAAAACCCAGATAGCCATATAAAAAAATGACTGTGTGATGTCTTATCACAGAGTAAAAATGGTATCCAGTATTTTCCTCAAATTAGGCGCGAAATTCAAATTATTTGAAATGTAAAATTTAAATGCAGTTTGGGTAAGTTATGGGTGGTGCAATTTTGTATGCGGAGAGTTTCACGTCTTGCTTGCAAGGGCCAGCCGTTAGAAGGGTCAAGACCTCAGGGACCCTGAAATAAAAGTGATTAATGGGAAGTAGGTACTTATTTATATTCAAAGCAGATTTAAAGGTAATAATAAACTCAATCAAAAATAAAAGAATTGATAAGTGATTAATTTAATTTCTTTTTATTTAATTGATCTTTATCTTTTACACATCGCTTATATTTACGGTGTAAATATGCGGTTTAAAAATTGATAAATGGAATCGTGTTTTTAGACATTTATGTTCATAAGCTTAATCTCTACTACTGAAACATGTTCTAAAAAGTATAAAGCAAAAAAATATTCTTGTCAAATGGTTGGTTGCAACCCTTTTTACGTCTCACTGCTGGGCACGGGTCTCTCCCCATTATTGGGGAAGCCTGGAGCTTACTCCACCACGCTGCTCCAATGCGGGTTGGTGGAGGTGCGGGTTAGTGGCCAACCCGCTGTCGGATGTTTTCAAACCGCCCATAAGGCCTCCGACAAGGTTTAACGACTGCTATCTATGGACAACAACCGGGACCGACGGCTTAACGTGCCCTCCGAAGCACGGAAACGCGCATGAAATTTTTTGCCACTAGCGGTCATCCATCTCACACCCGACCGCGCCCGTTTGGCTTAACTGCATAGACCGCTTGCGTTCTACGCTAGCCGCCGAGCCATGCGCGCTTCTTGTCAAATATGGTTATTATAATGTAGTTGATATAAAATATTTGATTTAATAAATAAACAGATGACATGTAAAGTACATGTATGTATTTATTATTTTATGTTTCATAGTGAGGTTCAAAGTACAAAGTATCAATAATATTGTAAATAATACTTACAGGAGGGTGATAATAAATATGTTTTATAGCCTAAAACAGTCATCGATAAGTTAACGGATCACTACAATTCTATAGGTCCCGAGATTACAGTTTTAGCCAAACAAAATCTTCCATAGATCCCGGATTCATTTTTTGACCTACTAAAAGGAAATCAAACTTAGGGCCTCTTTCACTACATTTAAGTAAAGTGACAAGTACTCTAATTGTCAGTTAAAGACACCCGTAACTTCAATTTCAATTTCACGATGATCGAGTAGTACTAATCATATTATGATAAACTGACCCGTACTCATAGCTGTTACTTGCCAATTCTTTTTTTTAAATAAATATACCGAACAAAAAGGCAGACGGGCCGCGTGGTGTTAAGCGGTCACCGTCGCCTATGGACACGGGCAACCCTAGGGGAGCCGCCTGAGCATTGCCGGCTTTGGAGGAGAGCTTTATTTTACAGCTTTCTTGAAGAACCCCATGTTATAGTCCACTGGGAATGCCTCAGATGGAAGGTTGTCCCATAACCTACACGTCCCTGGTAAAAACGAGCGTGCAAAGCGGACTGTGGAGGACCACCACGAGTCCAGATGGTGCCGGTGGAACTTTAACTTTAAGTACTGCCTCGCCCTGTTGAGGATACCAAGCTATTTGGATGCCAATTTGGCTTTGTACTCCAAATGGCTCCGGTACTGCACTTTACTCGTAATGTCAACTCCCAAGAGTCCCAAGATACCAACACTTTCACTGTCGGTGAGCGCGGTGCCCTGGAACTGGGGCGCTATAACAAATGGGGTTTTTGTAGCGGTAAACGCGCAAACTTGTGTCTTCGTGGGGTTAAACTCGACAAGGTTATGTCACTGTACTTGGGACGTAACTAATCAACACTTTACTTGGAGATGGTGAACGAGGCCCTTAATCTATTAAGTTTATAGCATTAAATTATAATATTCCTTATAACGTTCAGAGAATAAATAATATTTTGCAAATATTACTTTCAGGAAGGTAACAATTATTATTATAAAGGGTAATGCCGTGTTTATTCTTTGAGCTACTCAAAGGAAATCAATTGAAAAGCCAATTCAAAAAAGTATAAAGAAAATTAAAAATCAATTTTCAATCTACTTTACAACGTGGTAAACGTCGTATAAAAAGCCGATCCCTCCAATTATTGTTGTAATTGGTAATCCAGATGTATGTCGACATGCTTACATCTTGTTTGCGAGGGTCTGTCGTTAGGAGGGTGCTGACCAAAGGGACTCTGAAATGAATGGTGATTAATGATCCGTATTTATATTGAAATCCGGCTTGTGGCTGTCATTAAATTTATTCAGATAATTTGAGAACTTGATCAAGGGTTGCAAGAGATTTTGAATGGAAAAATTAAGAAAAAGTTGGATCATCAATTAGAAGTTATCTAAAACTCAGTTCAAGTTGAAATGAAAATAGATTAAGGAAAATTTGGGAAAAAGTAATTTTTTTTTCAAATCAAATGTCATTTAATTGTGGAAAGGGGAACAATTACCGATGTTGTATAAGATTAAGTCATACATCTCTATCCTGCCATACATGGCATACAATATAATATGATAGCACAAATCAAAGTAATTTATTAATTGACAAGTAATTTACTCAGTCAAGATTGAAAATTACAGTCCAATTACTCCTGGATAGTGTAAAATGCTTTTTTTTACTAAAATATCTTTTAATTTCACTTGGAAGCTCAATAGATCATTTATTTGTGTTATACTTGTAATTATATAACTTTTACAATAAAATTTGTACACCTTAAAGGGTAAATATGGCGATCTAAATATTTTTGTAAAACCTTTTTTGCTACCCATATTTGTGCAAATAAAATATTTTCATTTTGACAGCCTCCGTGGCGTAGTGGGTGATGAGCCGACTGCGAAACGTGAGGTCGTGGGTTCGATTCCCACCCATGACAAATATTTGTGTGATGAACATGACTATTTGTTCTGTGTCTGGGTGTTAATTTATCTATCTAAGTATGTATTTAGAATTATATATGTATGTTTATCAGCTTTCTGATTACCATAGTACAAGCTCTGCTTAGTTTGGAATCAGATAGTGTTGTGTGAATTGTCCAAAGATATTTATTTATTTATTATTTATTTCATTTCATTTCATTTCATTTTAATTTCATTTTCATATACTGTTCGGTATCTTGTTATAGATTTTTTGGGCCATACCTAGAACATTTTTCCTAAACGATGCGGATTTTGAAGGGAATTTACTTCTTGTATTTTTTTGACGCCTTGATTTAAAAGTCTCGAATTGATGTTTATTTCTTTTAACAAATGTGCATTTTTCATAAATATACAAGTTACTGTGAGGACTTATAGTTTAATAAAGAAAAGCTTGAAACTATTGGATGTTCAAATTTTACAAATCGCTCGTGTGCACTTTTTTTGGCTTATAAATACTTTCTGTTTATTGGTAGAATTTCCTTCCCCAAAATATCCTACTTCCTAGTAATATTATAAATGCCAAAGTAAGTTTGTTTGTTACTCTTTCACGCGATAACTACTCAACCGATCATCATGAAACTTTGTACATATATTCTTGGAATTATCAGAAGTAAAATAGGATACTCTAAAAAAATTAACGCAGGTAAAACCGAGGGGCACAGCTTGTTATTACATATGTGAGTGTTGACGTAACTAATGCGTAATATGCTGTTAAAACTGTAGATTCATTGTCTACGCTTGTTAGTCTATGTATATGTATTTATGTATTTGTAACATGATTTATGATGTACCCGTATAGGTACTGGACCTGAATTTGACACATTGCGCGAAATTTTGTGTGATATGAGTTAATATCGAAAGACACATTAAAAATGTCTAGAACACTCCCGCCGAATTGATTGTAGGGCTTGATTGATTATAGGGCTACGTATACGCATCTATTCCTATAATTTCAATAATTTTCGGCGGTTTCTTTGGCTTATAATTATCAAATATTTACTTCACTTTATAAGATTATGGGAACCTATTCATCGATAAATAATTATATACCTAATGTTTGTAATCCGTAAGAATATCGACTTTGATGAGACAGACGGGACAGTCGCAACACCATTCTTCGAAATATTGTAGAGGATTTTACATAGCTCCTATCTGGCGGAGCTTTATGCGGAGAATAATCCGGTACGGGATTAAACCCGGTTCTGGAAGCCCCCTGCACATATTTCGAATAATAAATGATTTTTTTAATTTAATGTTTATGCAATTATTAATTTTAAGCTATTAAGTACTAATTAGGTAATAGTTTGAAAATTTTAATATTTGTTATTAGTTAAATTTTAATTATTGTAACATTTGCATACCTCATGGAGATAAATATGGTGAACCAAATGTATGAAAACACGTCTTGGAAACACCCATATTTGTGCAAATAAAGGTCTTTGTCTTTGTACTAACATGAGATATAAGTTTTCTTTCTACTAACAAAAAATGGATCTTTGTTATCCGATACATAAATAAAATAAAAAATAAAGTAAAGTAAAAAAATAAAATAAAAAAATAAATAAAAAAAAATGTTAAATAAATTTATCCAGAAATAAAACCCTATAATTCACAATGTTTCGGATGGATGCGCACCATTGGCCCTCAGAGGGGGTTATTCACATAAATACGCATATATAATTACCTGAAGTCGACTCTTTGGTAGTGTACATGCCAAGTGCGTTTGAGTGCGGAAGCTTTTGAAGCGGTAGCAAAGATCTGAAAAACCTCTAAAAAAATAAATAGTATATTTCATTACAAGTGCGGAAAGGCTGTCATTGCAAGGAGTTCCGACAAATGTCTACCCGAGCCGAGGCGCAGCCGAAGGTGAGGGTTGACAGTCGGAACTCCTTCCAATGACGGTTCCGCACGTGTACTGAACAATTATTTTTAATACAGTTGCGAAAAAATGAAGCAATTTAATAAAATAATAAAAACTCGCAAACAACATTTTTTTTAAAATGGCGCCAACCGTAAAAGAATACCTATACGCAGAGATTTTTGTTTTCTTCACCCATTCTGGGTAGGCAAAGGGAACTATGCCAATACAGCCAAGTCTTCAGTAGAATTTTTTTATTGATATGAAATGAAAATGTTAATGAGATGAAATGAAATGAAACCTAAACTAACTCATTGAATCAAATCATTCAATCTGATATTGAAACAAATTAGTAGCTGCTTTTTAGAAATATTTGCATGAATCATAAAAACTTCTAAAACTTCGTGGTTGGTTTTTTTTTCTTTAATAGACATTATTTTGACAGTTGGGAAAGAGAACGCACGAGTGCGGAAAAGGTAAAGAAAAAGCACGAGTGTGTAATAGCCCACTTCCCGCACGCTAAACATCCCTGCAATACGTCACTTTTTGAGCAACTGTATTAAAAAAAATATTACCTTACTCACTACTTTTCTACTCTTAGCTGTCATGCTGACGTTACTTAGCATTGGGCGTTCTCGAGTTTGCGCATAGGTACTAAAATAATTTGCATAACATACTCGTTTACACGACAATACATAGACGACATCTTTGTTGTTTCAAATGTCAATAATGAACCACTTATCATCAGGTACTTATGCCTGCTTGCCAGGGTTTTTAACAAAAAATAACCTAGTAAGTATTGTACTAAAAATAGAGAATCACTAAACTAAAAAAGTAATCAAAGTAATTGCGGTCTGACCGTCCCTAACAAGAATTACGCACCAGCGGTTCAGCATTGTTGGAGAGAGCTCATTGCGGTTTATACGCCGCTGTTCAACTTAGAAATGTTATTAATTCAGTATTTTAGGAAATATTTCTTGAAATAGATATGAGCTCCAATACACATTGTTACAGCGTGGTAAATAATCTAAATCAGATTATTGCCTGACTGAATTGAGAGGAATCAAGGTCATAATAACCATGCTAGTAAAATACCAAGTAGTTTTAGGTTAGACTAGCGGCCGCCCGCGACTTCGTCCACGTGGACTTTAGTTGTAGATTTTTTCTAAAATAAAAGTAGTTTAAGTTACTCTTCATTACATCAGCTACCTGCCAGTGAAAGTCCTGTCAAAATCAGTTCAGCCGTTTCAGAGATTAGCCGGAACAAACAGACAGACAGACAAAAATTGTAAAAAGTGTTATTTTCGTACATATACCAAAATAACATTTTTACAATGAATGTATATATATATATATATACGTTACATATGATGTATATACATTCATATGGATGTAATAAAAAGCTGTTCCTTTAATATCACAAACAGACACTCCATTAAATAAATAAATAAATATCTTAAGACAATTTACACAACACCAACTGATTCCAAACTAAGCAGAGCTTGTGCTATGGTAATCAGAAAGCTGATAAATATACTTATAGGTATAATTCTAAATACATACTTAAATAGATAAATTAACACCCAGACACAGAACAAATAGTCGTTCATGACACAAATGTTTATCCTGGGCGGGAATCGAACCCGCGACCTCACGCTTCGCAGTCGGCTCATCACCCACTACATCCCGGAGGCTGTCCAATTTTTTTTGTTTTTATAGATGTATAGATAATATGCCTTTGAGAAATCTTTCTCTTAATAAAAGTCAGGGATACAGAATACCTGTTCATTAGTATACCTACGAATATATTACTTATATCAATCAACCAGAAAATTGAGTGTGTAACTCCTACTCAAGCATCACTGCGACGTTTCCATCCCGCGTTAACGAGGGGTCATTTTGACCTGATGGAAATTCCGTGTACTGAAATGTTTCAGTAAGTTAAAATTATTGCCCATTACAAAGCTATTCTAGTGAAATTACTTTTGCTTAACGTTATATTATGGAGAGGTTTTTTGTGCAAAAAGTTTGGAAACAGTGAGAAATTGCTGGCATTATAAATATTCATATAAATTTCTTTGGGGTTTACTAACAGACTAAGTAGGCAATCTTGTGTTAAGTCGCGAGCACCTGCCGTTTAGGTTTCAAGGCAACTATGGTTTACCTGACAGGTTTGCATAATAATATGTGTGGACTGTATGTGTATCCATTCTCTAATACCCCAAGTCTTATTAAAGAAAAAAAAAGATATGTACTCAACGATGATGAACCTATAAGCGATCGGTGTGAAGGTTGAGTGAAGGAAGGAAAGTCATAAAGAGTGGGAACAAATAGAAAGAACAAACTCATAATCCCTGTAGATTTGGGATTAAGAATAGAGCTGCTGTAAGGCGGGCGGTGTGTGCATGGCCGCATGCCGACGTAAGCATCGGAAGGTGCAGGAGAGAACAACTGCTCTCCGGAAAATGGGCCCGTTCTGGTGTGTCGCGCGTGGAGGACACCGGTGCGTTCCACTGGAGATCCCGGAGTTCTTCCCAAGCGCAGGGGCAGGCCACCATGGAGGGTTTAGTGCAGTATAAATCCCACATAACCCGGTATCCTCTCCCAAAGTGCTGGGTACCTTTTGAAGGTTTCCCGCGATTCAAAAAAAGGCTACAAACCCATATTTAATTATAGACAATTTAAAAATGTGGCTGAGTTACATGCGATCAGTGAGGTGGATTATAATCTAATTGATCTCTTCTCATAAGAGAGAAAGAAGAACCTGGCGATGCACGCACAGATCTTTTAATAAATGCAACAATCATTTTCCCTTCCAGTTACTTTTAGCAACCAAAAATACAAAAAAAAATGGTATTGATGTACTAAAATTCATATCCTAAAACACGTTCCAAATTTCCGACAAGAATAAAGTTTGCAGAAGCTTCTACATTATGAATTTGCGGCTCATATTTTTATGAAAAACGCCCGGAATTTTCTTAAAAGCAGCGGCATTTTCCCGTGAAACACCTTCTGTTTAACATTGTGTAATATTTAATATGCTGTCTGCTTACACGTTTACTTAGAGGCGTATAAAGTATTCAGGAGGCATCAAAGGGGCTGAATTATATGGGCTTTGGACATTACTAGCTTTGAACAATTTTGTAAGGCACGATGTTTGCGTACGGTAAACAGGTTGATCAGGTAAGAGCAAAACTTAAAGGTGGGAATGCTACCTGCTCTTTTGCAAATGAAGCAACGGGTATAATGTAGGAGAAAATTTGAGGCGAAATATGAAAGAAAATTGAAAAGCCAGGCCTTTTGCACAAATTAGGTGAAGGCCCAAAGGAAGGTTATTTGTTTGTTTTGTGTATCATTCGTTAGCTAAACAAAACGCGGTCGGGTCTGAGATGGGTGACCGCTAGTGGTACAAATTTTATGCGCGTTTCCGTGCTTCGGAGTGCACGTTAAGCCGTCGGTCCCAGTTGTTGTCGTTAGATAACAGTCGTTAAACCTTGTCGAATGCCTTATGTGCGGTTTGAAAACACTACCAACCCGCATTGAAGCAGCGTGGTGGAGTAAGCTCCAGGCCTTCTCAATAGTGGGGAGAGACCTGTGTCCAGCAGTGGGACGTAATCATAATCATAATTTATTTATTACGTAAAATATGGTATTAAATGAGATGTACATTATAAGTATGTCAGTTCAATCCATAACCAACTTTCACTGGCTCAGTGTTGTGGAGTGAGCTCCAGGTTTCATCAATAATGGGAAGCTGGAGGATGCAGAGAGAGATGTAGCTACGTTTGTGTTAAAAAATAAATTGGTAAATTAATTTCGGTACAATTGGTAATAGATGCGATTGATATTTTTTTCTAGTAAATCCTCCAAATTGTACATGACGACACTTGTGGCGCAATGGTTTACATGCCGGACTGCCAATCGAAGAGTCCCGGATTCGATTCCCGGCGAAACAGAACAGATTTGAATGATGACTTTAAATGTCTGTTCTCGGTCTGGGTGTTTGTGTTTCTGTCTTTGTGTGTGTCCATGGTACTCACGACATGGGGTTATTACCTTACTGTGCGGATATGAGTGTAAAAGTATTAATTATTATTATTTATTAAACTGAAGATTTTTAGAGCAGAAATAACTTAAATACTGAATTATTGGCTACTGATATCCGATTCTTATTCTAATTTATTCGATACTAATTCTACCTTCTAAAATATAATATAAATAAACCTAAAAAAACTACTCAAAACATAAAAAATGATGTAATTTTGTGTAAACACATAGAAAATAGCTACTCTGTAAGAAAGTTAGCTATTGTATACTTACCCCAAATTTTAAAACAGGGCTGAAGTTTTTTCCGTCTGCTCTTTTCTTCAGCTCAGCATTGCCTAAGCGCACCCAGAGCAGACAGAACAAAAAAATAACGTTCACTAAGAGTTTGTAAAGGAACCGTACAGTGAATAAAGAATATTTCATTTCATTTCATTTCAAAAGAAAACAAACTATGCGTAAAAGCGAAACATAGTGGCAGTGATAACATAGCAACGTACTCGTATTTTCTAATCAATTTCCAAGACCAATTGGACCTATTTACGCAAACTGGAACCAATTCACACTCATACCGAAATTGAGTTAAGTACACAGAAAAGCTTAAAATTGCACCTTCTATCGACCCTGTAAAGATCAAAATGATCTGACAATTTTGACAGAACAAAACACTTTCATGACATGTTTACCAATCCACAAAACATCAGTTGTCTAAAACATTAAAAAGCTTTTTCTCAAAACTATCATCATCATGTGTGGGTTGGTTCCTGTTTGCATAAATAGGACCAATTACAGTGATGTAGATTCGTATTTCCTTTTTTTATTTTACAAACTTTGACTGGGTTTCTTGGTAAAATAATCGATAGCTCTCAATTAATCAGAGGAGACTGCTCTGCGAAGAATTTTCAACAAGCGATGCTGTTAATGGCTTCTCTATATAATAAGGTTCGCTGCAACTTTACTTAAAGGTATAATTAAAGCGAATGAATAGGCGGTCACGAGTTCAAAACCAGGCGTGCAAATCTGTAATTTTGTTTATTATTTACTAGCCTTTCGCCAGCGGCTTTGTCCGCGTGGACCCGTTTAATGGGACCCCGTAGGATAAAAAATAGTCTACGTGCTATCCCAGGCTTCATTGCTATATTAAAATCATAGGCGTTTAGCCAGTTGCTTCAACCGCATTGACCCTATTACCCGTTTTAACGCAGGAATGAAACATTTTCCCGCAGTAAAAAGTAGCCTATGTTACTCAGGGTAAATGTAGCTTTCTAATGGTGAAAGAATTTTTAAAATCGGAACAGTAGTTTTTGAGTTTATTCATTACAAATATACAAAAATACAAATATTTCCTCTTAATAATATTAGTATAGATGAAACCTTTTAATGTGGTTTTTAAACTTAGAGGGATTCAAGCCATAGTCCGCCACCGACTTATGTGGAATACGTCTACAACCCTTTCACTTCTGAGAAGAGGCCTGTACCCAGCAGTGGGATATAAAAAGGGTTAGGTAAAAAAATTTTTGGAGGATTTTAGTGTCTGTCACGTTATGAAATATCATGATGTTATTCTTCAACTTGAAACTAGGATCAATAAGAAGGTACGTAGGATTTTTTAGTAAGATTTTCGTGCCAAGTTTGGAACCTGGAGCTCCCGTATCGGAGACCGTTGTCTTAATCAGTCAGCTGTCGCAGCTTTTGCCGTTATGGTATATGACGCGGTGTCCTACAAAAGCAACCCGCAAAGCGAAGTTAAAATTGAAATTTCTAACAAGGATTCCAAATCTGAAATTTGAGGCGCAGCATAAAAGATGATCAAAATTGCTTCTGAAAAGGAAAATTTGCAATTTATGGCATTTTAATGTGAGACTTGCCAACTGAATTCTGGTGTAGGAGATCGCAAATGTGAAAAATGATAAGAATACGTGACATCGAAGTTTGTGAGCCATTGCTTAAAATGGGTTATGAATTATGAAGTATTAGTCTATGATCCAGTTTAATTAAAACGTACAATTACGTTTTATTTAAATTCGGAAGCTATTGTTTAAGAAAGGTTCTGTTTCTTTCTTTGAAATAAGTACGTGTACCTAACACAATATTTGAAGGATTTGGAAGAATTATTGAATACCTTAAAAAGTTATTCGAATACAAATTAGAAACAGTACGTTCAGATAAAGAATATGTACAGAACATAATTATGACGCTTGGCGTTTCTCATAGTTTGATTTCTTTTATGTTAATTTATAATTATTCACTAAATAGACATGTTATATTTTCAAATAGGCCCTTAACAATTACAATGGAAATAACAATATGTTACGAGTATAACAACCAGAAATAAAACGGAAAGATCTTTTGCATTTTTATTAACAAGCAGAACGACATAGAATAATGGCTGGCAGAGGCTTATATAGAGATGACTCCCTCCATATTGGCTAGGGCTAAGGGAGACGTCATAGCGACATGGCTTCCATTGGCCATTTGAGGACCCGCGTGGCGCAATGGTTAACATGCCGGACTGCCAATCGAGGGGTCCCGTTCGATTCCCGGTGAAACAGAAATTTGAATGATGAGTTTAAATTTCTGTTCTCGGTCGGGTGTTTGTGTTTCTGTATTTGTCCATGGTACCCACGACATAGGGTATATACCTACTGTGGGGCTATTAGTGTGAAGCGTTATTATTAATATTAGCTAGCTGGCTGATACGTTCGTTACAATAAAGACATGTTTTATTTATGGTATTATATCAGTTCGAACAATTTTCGTCTAACGTATGATACCCGCGCTTGTGAGTGTAAATGAACAATGTTGAACTTCAAGGAAACACTATTGAAGTGGAAATAGCATACAACAATAATTGTCGCAAATAATAGGCTACAACCCTTTTTGCGTCCCACTGCTGGGCACGGGTCTTTCCCCATTATTGGGGAGGCCTGGAGCTTACTCCACCATGCTGCTCTAATGCGGGTTGGTGGAGATGCGGTTTAGTGGCCAAACCGCTGTCGGATGTTTTCAAACCGCCCATAAAGCCTTCGACAAGGTTTAACGACTGTTATCTATCGACAACAACCGGGACAGACGGCTTAACGTGCTCTCCGAAGCACGGAAACGCGCATGAAATTTTTGACACTAGCGGTCACTCATCTCACACCCGACCGCGCCCGTTTGGCTTAGTTGCATAGATCGTTTGCGTTCTACGCTAACCGCCGGGCCATGCGCGCTTCACAAATAATAATCCATTAAAAATTGGATGAGTAAAGTAGCGAGGTATAGTTATGAAACAAAATCACTTTGCAAAGGTAATAAAGACACATAATCTGAAGTTCTGATCTTATGATCACAATGCTCGGATTTCCAGATGACACTATGGAAACTAGATTATGAAATTCCAGCTTGGCACCTAGATCATAATCTAGATTTTAGCACCGACTAGATATTCAAATTTTAGGTTTGGACCAAATTTGCAGTAATAAATTGTACGCTGGGGAAACTGAATGTTGCAGTTGCATAATTATTTTATTTAAGTTGCTTTAAAGGAGACTAGAATATTCTGGATATATTTTTTTATTAAGAAGACAACGTGGTTCAGTGATCTTATAATATAATATCGTTTCACACTCATTGTCCCACAATAAGATAGAGATAGTCTGTGTCGTAGAAACCATGGACACATACAAAGACAGGAGCACATACACCCACCGAGAATAGAACTTTAAACTCATCATTCAAATTTCTGCCTCGCCGGGAACGAACCCGGGGCCCTCCGATAGGCAGTCCGGCTTGGTAAACATTGCGCTACACGGTCCGTCAATCGTCAGGTTTTGCGCTACACGGGTGGTCAGTCGTCGGGTTTTGCGCTACACGGGTGGTCAGTCGTCGGGTTTTGCGCTACACGGGTGGTTAGTCGTCGGGTTTTGCGCTACACGGGTGGTCAGTCGTCAGGTTTTGCGCTACACGGGCCATCAATTGTCGGGTTTTGCTCTACACGGGTGGTCAATCGTCGGGTTTTACGCTACACGGGTGGCCAATCGTCAGGTTTTGCGCTACATGGGTTGTCATCGTCGGGTTTTGTCTACACGGGTCGTCAATTGTCGCGTTTTCAAAGGTCTTATCTACGTACGCTGGTGCTTCGGAGCCTGTTGGTTGCCTTTCAACGGTCTGACCAGCTGCACCTTTCTTACAGATATAGTTCGAGTAGTAGTACTTTATGGAAAAAACTATGTCATATTGTGTAAGTGTGGGCTGTCTGTAAACTTTGCAATATTTATGTCATCAAAACTAATAAAAAGGAGCATTCTACGTTACCTCAGTATTCATCCGTCATTGAATACGAAACGTGAACCGTTTAGACAAATAACAGGTTGCGACGTTAAATAGTTCGAAACAATTGATAGTAAACTTATTGAAACTCGTAAATTAGGATTACTTGTTGTTATAACAGAGATAATAGTGGTCAACAACAACAAAAAATTGCGCATGGGATTTACTGAGCATATTCTGATTATATGCGCAAATTATATATTATTTAATTCGATTTTTATACAAAAAATATTTACTTTATATTCGACCATTTTGGATTGTTGCGCTCAATGAACGTTCTTGGCGCGTTGTCGCTATCTAAAACGAAGTAAGAGGGTGGGGACTACCCCCGCTAACACTAGTTTAGCCTTGCTATCTGTGTAAAACAGTATGTGTACGGGAATTATTGTAATAAGCACAAAATATCTTCGAAAGGTTGTGACAGACGTGAGATTCCGACTCATTTTGCTATATTTGCGATTAATTTATAAAAATACTTATTAAGAGTTATGAATTAAGTAAAAAATTAAAGATTTACAAGGCCTTTAGCTTACATACTTTTATGTAAACTAAAGGCCTTGTTAATAAAAGTCTTTTACAAAATGAAAATGACTTCATTTTGTAAATGACCTATCAATTGAAGATGGTACATTTTTATTACAAAAATATTATACATACCGCGTTCAGAAATACGTGGATACCGATATCTCAAAAACTACTGAACCGATTTTGATGAAACTTTAACTATATCCTAAGATGGAATGTACCAGATTGAAATAAATAAGGATTATATTGATATGTTTCTGTTTCAGAAAAAGTGTTGGATAAACATACAAGCATATTATTATGTTTAGGGACTAATAAAGTTGTGTTTTTTTTCTTCTCACAAATTAAAAAAAAACTGTTTTTTGTCCTTATTCTTTCTTCTGGCTACAAAAAAACAAAAGGAGGTATGTATTTCCCATGCGCAAAAAAAACATTGACAAGTGTTATAGAGCTATAAATTAAACTTTTACACAACTTAGCCTCGGGCGCGGATGAAATCCTATTTCAGAACCACCACAAGTGTCAGGCAACTGAAGGCCATTTGCGGTGGAATTACTATATTCCCTTTGCGATATATATACACCATATATCAAGAGAATAGTCATACCGATTTCACAAGGTCCAATTTACATAAAGCGTTTTACTAACCGCGAATAAAACTAAACGAAATCAATAAAACTAAACGAAGTTTTTTGTTCGTTTGTTTGGCATAGATAAAATATATACCTGTGGCGGTTAGCTATAAATAATTAAATGTGTGTCCGTTTTCTTGTTTCATAACCTACCTACCTAAAATAAATAAATGTAAATAAACGTTACACACTTAGAGCCCCACAGTAAGGTAATTAATAACCTGTGTCGTGGGTACCATGGACACATACAAAGATAGGAACACAAACACCTAGACCGAGAATAGTTTAAACTCATCATTCATAATGTCTGTTTCGCGGGGAATCAAACCCAGGACCCCTCGATTGTCAGTCCGGCATGGTAACCATTTCGGCACGCGTGTTGTCGCATTTAAGAACCTATTTAAGAAGTTAAACGTTGGCCGTCGGTCCCGGTTTTTGTCGATAGATAACAGTCGTTAAACCTTGTCGGAGGCCTTTTATGGGCGGTTTAAAAATATCCGACAGCGGGTTGACCACTTACCCGCATCTCCACCAACCCGTATTGAATCAGCATGGTGGAGTAAGCTCCAGGCCTCTCCAATAATGGGAAGAGACCCGTGCATACTAGTGGGACGCAAAAAGACTTGCAGTCAACGGGTGCGGGTGACATTATATTTCGGAACTACCACAAGTATCAGCTACGCAAATGCCATTTCTGGTGAAATTAGTGTATTCCCTTTGCAATACACGCCATATATCAACAGAATGTGTACCGAATTGTACGAAGTCCAATTTACATAAAACAATTTACTAACCGTGCAAAGTAACAATACTAAGCAAAGCTGGGCTCATTATACATCGGCGGCAGATAGCTACAGAAATTCAAATTATTGTGCGTTTTTTTCTGTTTCGCATCAAAATCTAATTATTTGTCAAGTAAAATAATATTTGATAGGACTAATATATAACTCTGAACGCAAATAGACGGGTGTTATTAGTGTCTATGGCACGTTCTCTGTCTGTGGCATCATAGTTCCAATACGGTTGAAAAGATTTTGATCTATTTTTTGTTGGAAACTGGACGGATCAAGATGAGTTAGTGCTAAATTATATGAATACTTTACTATGAAACGTCTCGTGAGGATACGTAAACATGTTTATAAAGTCCCGGCTTACCTCGCGGATTACTCCGGGGGCGCCCGACATGTTTCGGACCAGCGAAGACGTCTTCGCCGAGGCCACCTAGCGACCGCACGCGATGGCTCATGATGGAGGACCTCGGTACGGTCCGAAACATGTCAGGCGCCCCCGAAGTAATCCGCGAGGTAAGCCGGGACTTTATAAACATATATGAAGATGTGTTTAAACTTTTCAAAATTATTAACTGTCGTGTTTACTCATGAGATGGGTGACCGCTAATCGAGTATTATATGGTCGTTCCCATCACTTGTCATTCTAGGGCCAACTATAGAAAGATGTCTTTAAAACTTATCGAGGCCTTATAGACTATGTGAAAAATATGTTTTTACGTTATCACATTTCAAATATTATTAGATAGTAGCTATAATCCTGCGGCTTCCCCCGCGTCAGCTCTCTATCTCCATAAACAAACGATTAGAATATTTTACCCGAATAAAAAGTAGCCTATGTCGTTTTCCAGCCTCCTGACTATCTCCATGCAAAAGAACCAGTCAAGTGCGAGTCGGTCTCACGCACCGAGGGTTCCATAAAATATATTTTGTAAATTTATGATTTAACTGTAAATTTACGGTTTTCGCAACTTTTCCTTCATATGTGCTCTAAGACGTTGGTTCGTACCAAATTTCAAGATTCTGACTTCACGGAAAGTACCCTGCAGGTTTTGATTACCCTGGCTTAGAAGTTTGATTTTTTCACAACTCCAAGGGACAGTAAACTTGAGTATTTGATATAAATTTCAGTTTCATACCTCCACGCGTTCCTAAGAAAAAGGGTCTTGAATTTAGAATAAGGGTTCCGTTTTTTCTTTTCGAGGTACGGGACCCTAATCATGACTGATCGTAGCTTCATTATAACTTGAAAGAAGGAAAAATAAACCCCTTTCACGTTCATAATATTAGTAAGGATTCTGGCCGTTTTCTCTACGATTATATAAACGTACAAACCTTTCTCACCAATAAATGTCTCTATTCCATCCATCCATCCATCAGCCTTTTATAGTCCACTGCTGGACATAGGCCTCCCCTAACGTTCGCCACTCCTCCCGGTCCTGGGCCTTCTGAATCCAGCGGCTACCCGCTGTCTTCTTCAGGTCATCAGTCCACCTGGTTGGAGGGCGGCCTGTACTCCTTTTGCCGATACGTGGTCGCCATTCGAGAACCTTTCTTCCCCATCGGTTGTCAGTTCTTCTAACTGTATGGCCTGCCCATTGCCACTTCAGCTTGCAAATTTTGAGAGCTATGTCGGTAACTTTCGTTCGTCTACGAAATATGAAATGAAATGTCTCTATTACTAAATATGAAATACAAAAACAATTAAATAATCCACAGCGAAATCTTTTATTTTATACATATGATGCATTACTCTGGACTTGTTGTGTTGAATGCAAATTTGTATTGTATCTAAACAGTGTTTCTATTACAGTGTTAATTTATATGGAAATGTATACTGTAACATTGCAATTATGGCTGAAAATCATAAATAAACGCAATTGAATTTGATGTTATAAACATTAACCGTTATTATTATCTGGCTATGATTATTCATTGTGTAAATAAATAAAAGAAGAAAATATTATTACCTGAAGCTGTTTTCTTAGATGCCCGTGGTCGTAGCTATTTCACCTAAAAGCCTTAAAAGTATGTGACACATGATCACGGCAGGTTTCCAACATAATAAGTTCAGAAGAGAATAAGAATCATTTTTCAGTCTTTATAGAGCCGTTTTTATAATATTTTATTATTTTTAAACGACTAATATCACCCATTATCAGGAGTATTCATTAACTGTAACTGTTCTGTTGCATTTTAAGAAATTACGTGAAAATTTATTCCGTAGTTACTAGACTTGTAGGAAATGTACATGATAGAATGAACTACGAATATATTACTTTAAAGTAATTTTGAAAAAAAAAACAAATTTTATTTTCTAAAATTAGTTTCCAAAAGCATTACTAAAAAACTAAAACTAAGAAATGCTAAAGTGTAAGGTATGCTTGTGTAAGGAGCAGCCGTATCTAAATTACTACTCGTACTATAGTCTGATATCAAACATTATATTGCTGTTGTAGTAAGCCTATTCTTTAAGCACTTTTGCCACCTATTTAAGAAAGATTACGCCTATTACAAGTACAGTTACAGGGCTTGGCTGGTAAAGAATGCCATTAGGCACTAAGCACGCCCTTGCGTTCCTTATTTTTAAGGTAAAACTATAAGATTTAAGTTTAAAATTTAAGGTTTAAAATTTATAAATACTATAAGGTTATTAATACTGTAAGGTTTGTAAAAAATACAACATAGACAAGAATAAGGAATGAAAGGTTGCAATTGAGTCCCATGAAATCTACATACAATGTTCACTTCATACCAAAGATGCTTTCTATCGCGGGTGAAACCGCGGGGAACAGATAGAACACTTATGATTAGTGTAGCTGAAGAAAAGAAATAATAATAAATATCTTTGGACAATTCACACAACACCATCTGATTCCAAACTAAGCAGAGCTTGTACTATGGTAATCAGAAAGCTGATAAACACACATATATAATTCTAAATACATACTTAAATAGATAAATTAACACCCAGACACAGAACAATTAGTCATGTTCATCACACAAATATTTGTCCTGGGTGGGAATCGAAGCCTCACGCTTCGTAGTCGGCTCATCACCCATTACGCCACAAGGCTGTCAAATTAAAAAAAATCATAGCAATTAAATCGAAACTACACCAGTTCTGTTTCGTTATAAACAATTCCGAGTCAATTGGTTCCGCAGTTTCCAAACTTGTAGGTTGTAGGAATGTATAAGATAGAAATGAACTACGAGAGCTACTCGTACAATCGCAGCCGCAGCAAACTTCTACGAACGTAGCGTACAAGCGACGCTACGTGTCGACTACGAGTTTAAGGACGCCTGCAAAACGATAATATTTTATTTTAAGACTTTGACGACCCGTTTGGCGTAATGGTTACCATGCCGGACTGTCGATCGGAGGGTCCCAGGTTCGATTCCCGGCGAAACAGAAATTTGAATGATGAGTTTATATTTCTGTTCTCGGTCTGGGTGTTTGTGTTTCTGTCTTTGTATGTGTCCATGGCACCCACGACACAGGGTACATCTACCTTACTGTGGGGCTATGAATGTGAAACGTTAATTATTATTATTATTTATTAAGACTTATAAAATGTATTGCCTTATTTTATATTTATTAATATTTAAGCGGTATTTCATGTTTTAAGATATAATAACAAAGTTATAATTTATAATAAATATTAAATATAAAAAACATTTTTAAATGCAAGCTTTTCTTTATAAGGCCAAAAATATAAAATATCTAATAAGTTAATCCCTTTTGACTCCCTTATCGGCCAAGCTGCACAAAAATTATATTCACCGTTATAATATTGTGTCGGCCATCTTGGTTTAAAATTATTTTTGGGGTGTATTTTATTCTACAAATTAAACCCTTTCATTTGATGCTCATAATGGGATTAATGGGTGAGTCAAGGGAGGAGTGCGGGTTATTTGGAATTCTGTGGTTAAATACATTGCAAAATAATAAATATCCTGTAAATTTTAATATTTTAATTACATGAAACATGTCAAGTAAGTAATGTCAATAAAGATTTATTATTATTTTAATAAATTACACTAAGTGATAGTATAAATCTTAGATATAGCATGTATTCTATTGTATTCCATTACTTATTTAATGCAAAGATGTATTATGCGAGTACAAAATACTAATGACCGACATTAGTTACTTGGTAAAAAAATGGTATAACCGAACTGTTGAACTTTATTACTGTTACACGCTATGGGTAATAAAAATATCGTTTGTAACGTAGGAGGCGTTTATTGTCAGCTTCCACGAAAATCCACTTAACAGAGTCCAAATCACGATGCACAATCACTTTAGTCCAATATCCTCGCTGTACAATACAATACAATAATTATTTATGGCACACCAAATCATATACAAAGAATTTTAATTTACAGTATTTGAGAGTATGCAATAGGCGGCCTTATCGCTCAGGCAGCGATCTCTTCCAGGCAACCTATGCTCGGTAAAATAGGATAAAGGAGAAGAAGAAAGAGAAAAAGGGTAGGGTGCGTGAACGTAACATAAAATAAATAAACAACGAAATTAACAAAAAAGAACAAAACACAAAACAATGTCACACAGTTAAACAAAGTGAAGTAGAGGTAGATCGTGGTGAGAAGGGACAGAAAACTCAGTGGTTTAAATAATAAGATTTTAATTGACTTTTGAAGTCAATGGATTTTGCACGTCTAATATCCACTGGAAGATTGTTCCACAGGCGAATAGCAGAGGCTGTGAGGGATTTGCTGTAGAAAGAAGTAGAGTGAGCAGGGGTTTTGAGTATTAGATTATCAATAGAACGAAGGTGAAAGTTATGAGTCAGGTGGAGAAACTGAAAGCGGTTTTAAAGATAAAGGGGCGTGACCGGGTTGAACAGCACACAGTACAGAGAAGAGAGAATATGCATATTCCGGCGAAGTCGGATTGGGAGCCACTTGAGCTTTTTACGGTATTCGGATATATGATCATATTTGCGAAGGCCAAATATGAATCTTATGCACAAATTTTGGAGGCGCTCGAGTTTATTGAATTGCTCCTCAGTTAGGTCAGGATAGCAAACATCGGCATAGTCGAGAATAGGAAGAATTAAAGACTGTGAAATCGCAATTTTAGTAGCAATTGGAAGAAAGTTACGGAGTCTCCTCAACGAGCCAATAACTGAAAACATCCTCCTACTCACCTCACTGATCTGAGTTATCCAAGAAAGATACCTGTCAATATAAATACCAAGATTCTTTACCTTATCACAGAATGGTAATAGCACACCATCAAAACTAACTGCAGGTAGGTATGAGAGACCAATTGATCTTAGCCATTAATCTTTGACTGCCAACTACAATAACCTGGGTTTTGGTCGGGTTAACTTTAAGACCATGAGATTCACCAGTCAAGAATTTTTTGGAGATCATTATTTATGGAGTTGATCGCGGCCGGTAACTCAGTTAAAGAGCATTGTTGATAAATTTGCAGATCATCTGCATAGAGGTGGTAGAGAGAAGGTAAATTAATGCTTATGGAGTTGATAAAAAGAGAAAAAAAGTAGTCGCTGTAGTCGTCGAAATAATTCTTCCTTGTCAAGATTTTGTTAGAGATCGCTTCGGTTTCACTTCCGGAACTAAACTGCCTAGTCGCGGCTCGGCGCGGGACTTATATACTGCTACCCATGGTTCTCTAGAAATTTCCCGAACCACCAAATACAATAGGCCCATCCCGAACCTTCCTTTATGTTACTACGTACTATGTACAGGCTTATGTACAGTCAAACAATAGACACGGGCCGCGATGTAAACAACCTATATATGTACGCTATATATAGGTACGTACTCACCGCGGATCCCGAATTTGTTTACTCGTAGAAATCGATGTTTTTCTTATGACTGATTTTTCGAGAACTTTCTTCACTGTTCGATAGCAGACCTAAAGCGGAAATGTATAAGATAAAACAACAGTTATACTGTAAACAGCTTCTACTTTTGTTTAAGATATTAAGCGCTAACATGGTCTTTATTTTGTAAAAAACTGTCCTGAACTAAAAGTGTACCTATACAAAAAATTTGCATAATCGGTTGAATATGCTTCAAAATTGAGTTGCAGGATTCCAACTGAACAGAAATAAGTTGCAAGTTATTAAAAGGTTTATAAAATTAAATATTAAGTTACAAACCGAACAGTTGAACTTTATCATAGCTCAGTAGCTTAATTTGTTTAAATTGGCTTTTCTTCCGAGTATCCAAACTGAAACTTGCATAGCAGAAATGTATAAGACAAAATAAACTTCGGAAGCTACAACGGCTACGCTTGTATCAACTTCTATGGCGCTACGGTGCCTACGAGGAGTGGAGTCTCACACGGACTACTTTTGTTTAAAATAGTATAAAGCGCTAAGATTGTCCTTATTTTTTTTAAATAATTTGTATTAACAGAATATTTTGTGTAGTTTATCATTTTCCCTTAAACTCTGGATATTTATATAATTTAAAATACGAATCATCAAATGTCTCTGAAACTACTGGAAATCGGACCGGGTGTCAGGTGAATGATTTTACAGCAAATTATCCATACTTTCATCCCTTTAATGGAATTACAACCATTGCAAGTCATCTTGTATACATGCGTTAAATTTATAATTTTATGTATAAACCTGTTCTTGAACTAGAAATGGATGATTTTTTATTTACAGTAATTTACTATATTATATTTGACGACCACAAAGCGATTTGAAGGTTCCATCGCTTCCATCAAAATTTAAAAACTACTGGGTAAAATTTGATTAGTTGGACCATTAGTTGCTATGTACGGATTTACGTTTTTTAACCAAAGGTAATGAATAATATTACAATGAATTGATACTGCATTATTCATTTTCAAAAGTAAACAATAAAAATTCTAAAAAAAAAGCTTTATGAAAAAAAAATTACTGTCAAAATTATAGCATTCACAAAAACTATTAAATAAAAGATAATATGAAATAGTTTGCGAGTTAATTAAAATGCATAAATTTATTGAAAGTAGCTAACCAAACCAAGGAGCTTAATTTGTGGAAATAGGTTTCGTAGTTTCAAACTCGCAGAAGTGGAAACGTAATAGCATAAGATCCGTTTCCTTAGTTTATTCTACTACGGGAGCTACAAAGATACACTTGTAGCAAATTCTACGTAGCTACGACTATTAATTATTTATTATATTTTATTATTTATATAAATATAATTTTAAGGTGCTACAAATTTTCGTTTCGATTGATATCCATACTTATATTTTATACGTGAAAACATGTTTGTTTCTTTGTCCTTCTTTCTTCTCGGGATGGAGTGTTATTATGATTTTTGTGCGTAAATACTTAGGTGGCTGGAGAGAGATGAAGGCCATTTTTGACCAAGATAAAACATCTCATTCCCATGGGAAGCTAGTACAGTACGGTAATACAGTGGCACAACTAGTGTCACAAGATTATGAACTTCCATTTAAAAAAATGTATAAGTTTTATCAAGCGTAATTTTAAGATTATTGTTATTTAGCCAATCGTTACTTATACTCCGTATTTAAAAAATAATATGATCAAGCTACAGATCAAATAAAAAAGATCAAATTCTAATTGTAAAGTATGTCATTTACAAAGAAATGATTATTATCATGTGTATCATTATTGTAATTTGTCTTAAAACTCAACGCCAAATTAATATATTTTGTGTTAAGTTGCTAAGAACTTAATTCATATCATTAGTTTTAATGAAATCGAGATATAGTAGCAGAACTATTTTATGATTTTTATATTAACCATAAAACAACTATATATCTACAATACTTGCATACTAATTAAAAAAATATTGTGTAGCCAACTCCATACTAACTTATCATTTATTAAAGTCAAACAAACAGCTCTGCGCTACACGCGTCGAGCGAGTTTTTTAGTATTGCCGAAGATAAGAACAAACTACGCTAGGAAAACAATTAACTGCGAAGGAGCACAGTTTTTTAACAAACTACCTTCAGATTTAAAAAAAATTTCTTTACTACAGTCATGTATTTATAACAAAACTTGCACAAAATGTCATGGAAAATAATAACAACTATATTTGTTTATTTATGTATTGTTTTCAAGTAACTGATGTATGTCTTTATTGAGAATTGTAGCGACCTTCCGCTACTCATCAAGAGATGGCCCCACGGGTATTCCTGAATCACGCTATCGAAGTTTTCGGAATATCCTACCATATATACAAGCTCCGAATTGAGTCAGTTGGAGCGCGGCCGCTCTCCGGGCATGACCACCTCGCCCGGCGGGAGATCTCCCTTTGCCAAAAGAATAAATGAATTAAACCTAAACGTATTAAGGTATAAATTAAGGCAGCAAGCTTTGTAGTATTAAGTGTATTCTACGAAAATTGGTAGTAGTTTTAAACTCGCGGAGAAATCGTAAGATAAAACAAAGTGCTGAAGCCACAATCGCTTCGCTCGTAGCAAACTTTACGTAGCGTTGACTATCACGGAGCTTCGTCTTTTAAAAACAAACACTTATATATTTTTGCAAATGAATTAGTGAGGATTGTATAAGTATATCGTTACTACATAAAACAAAAAACTGTGGATTCACAAACGTGAGATGGAATCAACGAAGCGAAAACGTACTTTTTGTTATGTTGCTTTGTTTGTTTTGTTAGAATGACATGTTATGATAAAATAACATACAAATAACAAAACCATGAAAGTGGTTAGTGCTAGTGAATAAATAGATATTTAACTCTAAATGCACAAGTTGTATGAACAGTAAATTTTGATAACGTTTATGCTGTAAGAGTCTAAAAAAGTAATATAAAAACTACATTAAGTTAGTTTAATTTTAAGTGAGGAAATTATAAGATAAATAAATAAATAAATTTATATCTTTGGACAATTCACACGCCGTCTGATTCCAAACTAAGCAGAGCTTGTACTATGGTACCTAATCAGAAAGCTGATAAACATACTTATATAATTCTAAATACATACATAAATAGAAAAATTAACACCCAGACACAGAACAAATAGTCATGTTCATCACACAAATATTTGTCCTGGGTGGGAATCGAACCCACGACCTCACGCTTCGCAGTCGTCTCATCACCCACTACGCCACGGAGGCTGTCAAAAAAAAGATATCCTGCTAATAAAAATATCCTAAGAAATCTCACAGCTTAATGAAGTCGCGCTTGACACTCGTGCTCTATAAAGCACAAGACTTCAAAGCAAATAAAGCAGGAGGGTGAAAAACATGGCGGCTTCGAGGAATGACAGCTGAGGAGCCCTTCTTGTTGCTTATGTCTTTAGACATTTCCCGAAAATGTTTATAAATTTTGTGAAAATGTAGTCTAAAAACTAGAATATATAGAGGCAATAATTTATCATTTTCAATTTCATTTCAATTTCATCATCAACAATTATGAGATAACAGCATAATAATGACACAAATAATAAAAATGTACTGGTTGCTGTTGTTAGAAATTTCTGTTAGTTCAGTGTGTGGTACATGTTACGATTATATTGTAACAATTTTGAGCGCGTCACAACATATGTATACGATTATTCTGAAGTCTAACTTCTTCTAACGATTATGTATAGGTACAATAATTGTTACAGGAGTTAATGCAACCATGTTTGACCTCACACTGAACTCGAGGTTGTTTCACAACCTTATCATAAACATAATTCATAACACATCTTAATATAAAATGTACTCTTATCATGAATATCAATTTATTTTATAACTAGTGGCCGCCCGCGACTTCGTCCGCGTGGACTTTGGTATTAGTCATACCATGATGTTATATAGCCTAAAGCCCTCGGGTGGCTCCCCTGGGGTTGCCCGTGTCCATAGACAACGGTGATCGCTTAACACCACGCGGTCCGTCTGCCTTTTAAAAAAAACCTTCGCCGATAAATGGACTATCCAACACAAAAAGATTTTTTCAATTGGAACCAGTAGTTCCTGAGATTAGTGCGTTCAAACAAACATACAAACGAACGAACGAACAAACTCTTTCAAACGGGCTAATATAAAAAATATGAATAAGCCAAAGACAATACTACACTTTATTAATCTATAAAATGAAATAAGAAACATATTTTTTTTTTCTTTTAATATTGAATGGCTAAAAGGATTTTTAAACAATGCCGTAAAACGAATAAAAGAAACGTAAAAGACCGACATGACAATTTTGATAGCTGCGTCAAAATGTAAATAAACAAACACAGAAAGTAAATAATTTTGTAAAGAAATAATAAAGGAAAAGCAAAGTATAAGAATAAAATGATATAATAGTAAGGCCAAGGAGACGAGATAAAAAATGTAAACAAAGTTTCAGGAGTTCAAAACATTTTTATTTGAATAAATTTCATACATAGCATATACTAGCGAACCGGCCCAGCTTCGTTCGATCCATATACATTAAAATCTACTTTACAAAAACCCATTTAAGTACTAAAGCCAAAAAATAGACGCGCGATGAGAATGTGCGCCGGGGGATGTGATGATTTTTGGTAAAACAAAATATCATCTTCCAAAGTATTTATTTGATTACATTTTGTACAATTTTAATCTTAATTGACGAAGTTAATTAATGTTTTTATTAAGATTAGGATAATACTGAACAGAATAAAACAGCTTCGAGAATACGTGATATTTTTCATTAACATTTTACACATAAAAGTAGTTATTGTAAGTCAACCGTAAGAGATAGAGTACACTAATGCGGACTTTTGTATAGCAAATTTATATATCTACAATTCTCTAGAACACCACTAATATTTCTTCGCTGGTTAACGCGACGCAAGAGAATATAACTCTCCCAGTAGGCAAGATTTGTGACAAAAATTGTTATGTTTTAGTCTAGTTACATAAAAGCATAATCAATTATACATCTAAACCTTCCTCAGAAAATACTTTATCTATTTTTAAAAAAACCGCTACAAAATCCGTTTGGTAGTTTTAAAGATCTAAGCATACATTGGGACGCGGGAAATTCTAAAAATCATATTTTTGGAGCAGCGGAAAATACTCACTTAACAAACTATTTTGCCAAAGGTGCTCGCCGAGGGTTTGAACTCGGTATTGCTGAATCACTGCTCGAATGAATTGATAAGTTGTATGTTTATGAGTACGTGGCTTTATACCACTGCGTCTTCTAAATCCCAATTAGAATTACTCAAAGATATACCAAGAACATGAAAATAAAACAAGAGCACAACATATTGTCTTTTTCGACTTCCCGTCTAAACTCGACCAAATGTTGACAACTGCGGTACTGACTGCTTTCCTGTACCACGAAACAGCTGTCATCGACTAACTGACGCCATTATTGCGTATGAATGATAAGGACAGAGATAATAATTGCTCGCTCTCCCAATAGTAACTTGTTAACGGTCCGTTACCAAGCATTTTATTCATTTCATTTGCTTCCCATGGGAATGAGACATGTTTCCGCGGTAAAAAGTAGCCTATGTCCTTTCTCAACGTCCTGAAATGAAATGAAATGAAAATACTTTATTGTTGACTGTTTACATACATACAGTTAGATGTTTAAAATTATTATAAGAGTTTAAACAGTCTACCATGCTCTGGCATACAATATTATACTTATTACTAATTAAAATTAAAGTATAAAATAGTTTTATTTTAAGATCCGCTAAGAATATTCTTAACGGATCATCGGCTTTTGATGCCTACCCACCACTGGGTCAATGAGAGAAAAAAAGCCGGCGGAAAAAAAAACTCTCAGGCATTGTTTAGAATTAATATTTTACGCGGAAGCTCCCCAAACCATTTTAATGCACGTCATCAAAAAACTCGTTTATACTATAGTAAACTTTTTTTATAAGCCATTGCTTTAGTTCTCTTTTAAATTTATTACCTGATAATTGTTTGAAATGTCTGGGTAATTTATTGAATATTCTAATAGCAAATATGTATGTATGTATGTACTTTCCATGTTTATGCCAAATTTCATCAAAATCGGTTCAGTGGTTTAAGCGTGAAAGAGTAGCAGACAGACAGACAGACAGATAGACAGACAGAGTTACTTTCAAATTTATAATATAATATATAATATTATATGGATGTGTAAATAAATATAAGTGAATTAATAATTCAACAACAAATATAACAGGCACACACGTATAATTTAATATACGATTATTGAGAATATGTAATAAATAGATGTTCTATTGACTTTGTAACGTCGATTTGAAATACTAGGACGTTTAGTATAAAAGAATCGCAGAACCTTGATGCTGGACAGTTCATCGGTACGAGGGCTAAGGCGTTATCATGCCCGAATGCTGTGTGAAAATATTGTGAGAGTTAAAGTATAATAATTTAACGTGTAATGTAATGTTTGGAAGCGCGCATGGCCCGGCGGTTAGCGTAGAACGCAAACGATCTATGGAACTAAGCAAAACGGGCGCGGTCGGGTGTGAGATGGGTGACCGCTAGTGGCAAAAAAAAATCACGCGTTTCCGTGCTTCGGAGGGCACGTTAAGCCGTCGGTCCCGGTTGTTGTCGATAGATAACAGTCGTTAAACCTTGTCGGAGGCCTTATGGGCGGTTTGAAAGCATCCAACAGCGGGTTGGCCACTAACCCGCATCTCCACCAACCCGCATTGGAGCAGCGTGCTGGAGTAAGCTCCAGGCCTCCCCAATAATGGGGAGAGACCCGTGCCCAACAATGGGACGGAAAAGGGTTGCAGCTAATTTAATGTGTAAATGTGTGTAATAAGCCAACCCTCGTATAAAGTGTAGAGCCGTCCAACATACTTCTGTTACAGGATGGATATAAAAGTTTATGGATAAAAGTGATTACTTAATATCTGGTGGTTTCTATGCTCGTCTGCTATTTATTTAGAACTTTTTTTTATTATTTTAGGAGATCAGAAGTCGGTCAAAGAATAGTTTTGGCTATTCAAAGGGGTAATGTTGCCAGCATTCTGGGCACACACCCTCAGGACAGTAATTTGGATGCGGTTTTTTACATTAATTAGTTTATACTTTTATTTATAGTTGTAGTTTATTATTTAGTGTTAGTTTATTAATTATTTTTAAATGTAAATATTTTTAATTTTTAATGTTAATTTTAGGAATTACGAGCATTTAATTAATTGAAGAAATTACAAGTAGGTATCCTACATTTAATCGTAGAAAACTAACAAAAATATTCCAAGAATCCTCTCAGCTTAACGAAGTAGCCCTTGACACTGTTGCTCTATAAGACGCAACGTCAAAGCAAATAAAACGAAAAAACATGGCGGCTTCGAGGAATGACAGCTAAGGAGCTCTTCTGTTGCTTATGACTTGAGATGTGGAGGAAAGAAAATTTCTGAGAATATTTAGCGAATTGCTTGAGTTTTTAACTTGTCTTTTAAATGAGTTTCAACGCTACTACGTGAGATGTCCAGTAATATTCGAGCTAGTTTTATTAAGAACTAGCCTTCCGCCAGCGGCTTCGCCCACGTGGACCCGTTTTATAGGTTCCCGTAGGATAAAAACCACCCTATGTCCTTTCCCAAGGTCCACTCTATCTGTGTTCCAAATTTCATTAAAATTGGTTCATTAGTTTAAGCGAGAAAGCGTAACAGACAAACAAACAGAGTTACTTTCGAATTTATAATATTAGTAGGGATAGTGGCTGCCCGCGACTTCGTCCGCGTGGATGTTTGATTTTTTGAACACGCTAATCTCGGGAACTACTGAAAAAATATTTTTGTGTTGAATATTCCAGTTATTAGGGAAGCCAGTTATAAGCTATGTAATTTAATATGAACTTTATAAAATAGCAATAAAGCTCAAATTGACTACGTTTTAATTAGAAAACATTTGTATGGGAAAAAGAAAAGGGCTGTTTTTATGGTTTGTGCGGCAATTATTCGAATTTTTCTCGCCGTAAAAACCATCCTTGAACTTCAACGAACATTTAAAAAAAAACAATTGGCCAAATTGGTCTAGGCGATGTTGAGTTATGCGCTTACCAACACATTTTGCGATTCATTTTTATATTATAGATTTATAGGTGTTTATGCTACAACTAAGCACAAATTATATTAATTGATCCCGTTGACTTTGGCTGCAACTCTTTTACGTCCCACTGCTGGGCACGGGCCTGGAGCGTACTCCACCACGCTGCTCCAATGCGGGTTGGTGGAGATGCGGGTTAATGGCCAACCCGCTGTCGGATGTTTTCAAACCGCCCATAAGGCCTCCGACTAGGTTTAACGACTGTTATCTTTCGACAACAACCGGGACCGAGGGACCGGGGCTTAACGTGCCCTCCGAAGCACGGACACGCGCATGAAATTTTTGCCACTAGCGGTCACCCATCTCACACCCGACCGCGCCCGTTTGGCTTAGCTGCGTAGATCGCTTGCGTTCTACGCTCACTGCCCGGCCATGCGATGCCCGTTGACTTTACGTCATCAATAAGTATATTATTATGTTGTTCAATCCATAGCCCTATGGCCCTCAGAAATAAATATCAGCGATAATTGTTGGCGGTCTATAATTGGACTAGTAAAAACCTAAAATCTAGTTAACTATGCTATATCTAGTTAACTATGTTATGCTTTTCGCGTCGGATACACCTTCATATTCAATTCTAGGTAATCAGGTTTTACTTACGGTTTCTCGGTCGGTAACATCCACCGATCCGAACTCTGCCAACGTAGTGACTACCACTAAAGCCTAAATTCCTCTCAATTCCAGGCCTATGCCCAATAGTGAAAAATTAAAAATAAATAAAAGGGGATTGAAAAGAGTATCCAAAGTTTTATTTTTTGAATTTGTCATTTTTTCCAATTTACAGCGATAATCAACTTAAATACCAATGTATATACTGGGAAATATGACTCTTACTGACATCTATTGGAGACTATTAATATTATAATATTGTGGCATAGAACGCCGTCAAACGCCATCCGCCAATCCGCCGTTCAAACAAATGACAATGTCGATGTAAAAGAGTTATATAAAAATTTCGTTCATTGAATTAAAGCTTCCTTGGCCGAATAGTTACGTGGGCTGACTGCGGAGCTAGAGACCCAAATTCAAAAGCATATTGTTTTTTTTTATATTTTTTTGACAATATTTTTTTATTAGGAGCTATTTCAGATGGCGTTATTAAAAAACATTTAGCCAATGACTATTTCCTTTAAAATTAAAACAAGAAAATCAATTGTTTTTATCCGAGCAACACTCGGTCGTTCAGGTACTAAAACTGCAATGACTAATCTGATAGAACTGAAGGCTGACTCTAAACATCACTGTATTTACTTACATATCACACACAATAATTGAAAATAAATATCATTACTATAATCGCAAAAATCTTACCTAAAATAAAAAAGTATGTTGCAACTAGGGTTGCCATCTCTAAAATTTGTCAACGAGGACAAGATGCGTTATAATAACCCCGGATTTTAGAGCCCAAAACCCGGACATGTCAACAGCGGGGGGACGGTTAATTTAGCGTGTCGGTTTGTCGGTTGATAGCGACGTACATTAATAAACTAACTAGTCTCCGAAAAATGAACTGATTATCACAATATAACTTTTAAACTAACGTGTCTTAAAAGTACGATAGGTAATTACTTTTCCAAACGGAAAGTACTAAACATTATAGAATTTATGACATCACAGTTTTATTTATAGTTCATTAAATATAGTCTTGCTTTATCAATATTAATAGTTGCTACTAAGTCGCTTACTTAAATTGTAAGTGAAATGAAGTAAGCATTACTTGGATGTGTTTGAAATGTGTACAAAATTCATAACAGAGACAACCCTCCTCAAGCCCTCGGGACATGCACTGTATACATGAGTTGCTCTTCCCTGCTTTTGTCATGTCTTACTTTGTACCGGCATCTTACTTTGTACTACTGTTTATACGGAATACGAGTAGTTTCTTTGTTCATTGCTATACAAGTACTTAAAAGATTTTAGTTTATTTTTGTGATGTAGTTCTTCCTTATGATTATAAATGTAATTAAATTAACTGATTAGTGTAACTGGAGCAATCCGTTCTAATCAATGAAAAATAAATAAATAAATAAATTTACCAAAAACTATATAATTTGTAACACAACAGCTATAAAATTAGTTCATAAACTAAATCAAGTCTTTATACATGTTATTAACAAAGAATAAATTATACAGTAACAAACTTCTAGCATAAAATATAGCGTAAATACCACACAATAGTTCTGACACCGATTTCATGGGTTAATAAACAAAATTAAACCCCATAAAACTGAAAATGTTCGTTATATTACGTTAGTATATGCTAAGTCTATGGTAATAATTATCCATAAGTTAAATGTTCTAAATTATAATTTCATTTCAATGTCACTGTAAATAATATAAGTAATTAAGGCACTTATGCTAATTATGTGTGGCTTTCGTATTTTATACTGTTTTATAGCTTGGTATGAAGAAGACAGCGGGAAGTCGCACGGTTTAGAGGGGGTAGAACTGGACGGAGTGGCGAACATTAAGGTAGGTGCTCGTATATGTCCTACAGTGAACTATTAAAGTCTGATTGATGGATAGATTGATGAATGAATATAGCATGTTGATTGTATACCGTGGTTACCTACCGTCATGCCGAAAAGCGTTAGAAAACAAACGGTAAGCATTACATGTATCTCTTTAAAAAGAAATGTAATGCGATATATCTAGCCAAGTTCAGCTATTTAGAACTATCGCAACGAATCCTGCTCCAGACAAAACAAAATCGTTATCTAAATTGGTATGTACTCTTGGGAATCCCAATGTCAGACTGACAGTGATAACAAAACAGAGACAATCAAACTCAGAAAGTCCTTGTCAGATGTCAATTATTCTATTGATCTGGGTTGTTTAGTCCGTTGATCTGGTTTAAAATTTAATGAATTCCATTAAACTTTAATTTGTTTTCATTGTTTCACTATACCGTTATAATTAGCGCAATCCGGTCTTGGAATACTAAGTCAAATGAGATACTTATAATGAGCTGTCAAAACGTGACATCCCCATACTTTTTGTATGAGAAAATGATAAGTGATGTCGCTTATCATACATAGTCAATTGACTTCATTATTATTGATTTAAGCGGTAATAAAAATCGTGTATAAAAAGAATTAACAATTTTATTATATTGCTTTCCAAGCGTGATTTAGTGCAACCTTCTTAAGGTAAGGATATTGAATTTTTTTGTGCATAGTGTCCAAGACCCTATTTAGCTTGACTCAATTAAAATTTCTCTTACATTGGAATAGCTGCATCGATTAATCAAAATGACTTGTTTGTAAAAAGGATTCATAAATAATAGTACGGGATCGTTGCAGAATAAGGCTCAGCGCAGACAGAGAGGAATAATCCCCGCGCGGTCTCGGGCATTTTCTTTACGGATCGCATATGCTCGAGATTTCGCGCGACCTTGCGAGCCTGCGCGACTAAACCGTTCTGGGTTACCACTCTGCAAAACATGTCAGTTTGTCGCGAAAGCTCGTCAACGATATTGGACTGAGATATGATTAATATTGTGCTTTTGGCCTACATAAAACAATTACTTAATAGGTAACCTACCTGATTTTCCCATTTCTTCGGAAATTCTTTCATCTTTACTAATTTTCCACTATATGCTCTGCTCGACACATTAAATAAACATTCATGAGATGATACTGAACATATTAATATTTCTTAGTCCATTGTACTGTTCGTTAAGTAGGTACTTCGAGTTAATTAAAAACAAAAAAAAAATGATGTCCACCCTACAGTGACAACTGAGCTGACATTTACTGAGCTGTTAAACAACATATAGAAAGCCCTGTAAACTATCAAATTTTCTTGATAAATTTGCTGGCCACACTTGTTGGTCAACGCAGATTTTCAACAAACGCGTCAAGATACAGCTGTACATACAGCTGTTAAAACGAACAGTTACATATATAGTATACTAGCTGTGCCCCGCGGTTTCACCCGCGTTAGAAAGAGAAGTGAACCAAACTTTACAGGATTACTCGTTGGACCAATCTGAAGATTCTCCGAGAATTTCATTGAAATCGGTCCAGCCGTTTCGGAGTCTATAAGGAACATACATACACACTTTCTCTTTTATAGATATGATGATGACTAGCTGTGCCCCGCGGTTATACCCGCGTTAGAAAGAGAAGTGAACCAAACTTTACAGGATTACTCGTTGGACCAATCTGAAGATTCTCCGAGAATTTCATTGAAATCGGTACAGCCGTTTCGGAGTCTATAAGGAACATACATACATACTTTCTCTTTTATAGATATGATGATGACTAGCTGTGCCCCGCGGTTACACCCGCGTTAGAAAGAGAAGTGAACCAAACTTTACAGGATTACTCGTTGGACCAATCTGAAGATTCTCCGAGAATTTCATTGAAATCGGTCCAGCCGTTTCGGAGTCTATAAGGAACATACATACACACTTTCTCTTTTATAGATATGATGATGATAGTATACAGGACATATAATTTTGAACATCGATTCCAAACCGCAAAGGTGTGAATGAAATCATCAAAGTACTCGTATTATTCACTTCCCGCCGCGAATGTTTATCTTCCGGGCTCGAGTGACGCCCCATATCCTGCAGCGGAATATATTAGCTCTCACAATTGCATTCAATTCGCGTCCGGGACCCGTGGAATTGGTGTCAGAACTATTGTGTGGTGTTTACGCTGTATTTTATGTTAGTAGTTTGTTGGTTTATAATGTATTTTTTGCACTAATGGCGTACCTACTTAGTGAAATTACGTTGCTCATAATCCGGGGGTGGTGCAAAGTATTTACATGTGCGTGCCAGATAGATACGTGTGGCGAAGGCGACGTCCTGGCTGGCTGGCAGTACCGGCGTCCAGGATCAAACTGCTGGCCAAGGCGCCTCTCACTCGAGCGATACGGACGCGCAATGAAGCTCACGACAGGCTGGATGTGTTCATCCTCATCATTGTGTGATCAAATTTGCTATGAAAATAATCTGAGTTAAAATACTATCAACTAAACACAGTTGATAATATTGTTACATGTTTCATGTTTTTAGTAACGCCTGTACCTTTACTATCTCCTGTAATGATAGATGTAGAGGGTTAAATAAATAAATAAATATATATTTTTACTTATTAGGTCCCAATGCTGGACTCAGGTCTCTTTAAAGTGAGTTTACAAAATGGCCACCCCACTACTTTTAAACTGGCTCTATAATATAGGCATCAATATTCCTGTGATCCAATATAAATTTATTTTCATCACCACGTTCCTATGCAATTGAGAGTCCGTTTATTCCGACAATTCATTTCGTTTAATCAATGCAACGATTCTTTTGAAAGGAATTCTATGAAAAAGACTGTCCTTTGCAGAGATCTATTTCATTCAATGGTACAAAGGAGTATAATGGGCTGACTTTAATCTTTATTATAGATATTATTATTATGTAATGCCCAGTGATGACAATTTTTTCATTTTTGACGTGATAACGTCTTTAAAATCGTTTTAGTCGGGTGACATGTTCAGAAACTTGTGTCACATCAAAACCTCACGAGCGCGATCGCAGGTATAACGAGAGAGAGACGGACCGATCTCCCGTCTCATCTCGAGCGCTGCCAGTCATTCCGTGAAACTTGTCGAAGCGTTCGAGTGAGTGGACCGATCTTCCGTCTCTCTCACTCTAGCGGCATACAAACGAATGGAGATTTTCTCGTGCGGACGTTATCACGTAAACATCTCGATCGTAAACCTACTTTACAAACAATTTGCCGTTTTTTTTATTTGAATGGAGTAGCAGATGAGCATGCAGGCCACGTGGTGTTAAGTGGACTCTGCAGCCCATGGACATCTACATACAACCTCAAGCAAGCATAGGTAAATCTTGTCTGAGGTCGTATGCAGTTGCGCTGCTACTTCGGAGGCTGGTCTGGTCGGCTCATGTGAGTGTGGCCGGCAACTGCACCTTTCCATCGAAACTCAATAGAATTGGTTCACAGCAGAAGTGGTTGCAATGGTGGTACTTTCCCAGGCGAACGATAATAGTTCTACAACCTATAAAATAGTTCTACCACCTACAATACCACCTACTACCATTATAATACAAGACTCACAAAACAGGATCGAGATTTGTATCTCGGCGCGCTACTTTGACCAATAATTTTCCTATTTGCGTACTCGTATTTATTTTATCACTTGCTCTGTGACGTCAAGGCAAAATGCGACTGCGAGGCGCAATGGTTACCATGCCGGACTGCCAATCGAAGGGTTCGATTCCCGGCGAAACAGAAATTTGAATGATGAGTTTGAATTTGTATTCTCGGTCTGGGTGTTTGGGTTTCAGTCTTTGTGAGTGTCGATGGTACCCACGACACAGGGTATATCTACCCTACTGTGGGGCTATGAGTGTGAAGCGTTATTTATCTTCTGCCAGAAGTTTTACAACGGCTCACATTTTTTATCTAAAGGTGCCCTAAAAAGTTTCTTTGATGCATTTCTATAATTATTATAAATAAGCATACTCGTATCACGTAACCATTAACTATCAATCAATCAATTAACAAGCAATTATCAACTTAGTAAAGTTTTTAAAATATACATGGTATCTTCTTATTGGTGAAGATCAGGTGATTTCTTTCATTTTGTGAAGATGAAATCTATAGGATATTCTTTGACTTAAATTTACGAATTATTATGTATCAGCCAAATCAATGTTTACCGATATTAATATATCAATAATTTCTCGTAAAAAATCTGATAAAAATCTGGTTCCGAAAAAAACAACGGGTTGCACTCCGGTAGTGCCGGCAGAAGTGAAAACTTGAACATTAACGTTGTGCATTTTTGATATTTTGGAATGGTTAGAGAATAATTTCACACGAATTGCTTTTATTATCAGTATTATTTTTCTTCTAGTATTTTCAGTAGGTATTCATCAGTATTTTTCTAAGTAATCACTAATTTTGTTTCACTATTTTTACGTCACTTTTTTCATTAATAGATGCACTTTGTTCAATGTCCATATTTTAAATACTTGATATAAACGAATTTTACAAGTATAGACAGTCGAGCCGTCATCAGCTGTCACCCCTCCGTCTTACGAATATTCGATCATGCTACGTGTCCTGACGCGAGTTTAACATTTTTACCCATCCCAAAAAAAGCGCACATCGCCGCAAAAAAAGTTTTCACTTCAAAAATTAAGTAGGTATATAACAGTAATATTACAGCATTAACTAGCAGCTGGTTGCTTACGGTATAGATTTATGAGCGCCAGTTGCAAAGTTGAGCCAAAACTTTTGCTCGATACATCAATATTTATTTATTTATTTAACATTCGTACCACCTTAAATTAAGGGCTACAGGGATTAAACTTAATGCCAATGGCATTCTCTGCCAGTCAACCCTGCATATTATAATATTATGCATGTAAGCTGTTAATAATATCTGGTAAGCATAATTTTATACTGAAAACTAAAGCCCTTGCAACATGTAGACTTATTTGACCTGAGTAATTAAAAAAAAAATAAGAGTATATTATACTTCACATTCTACTCAGAGTTAAACGGCTAAGCGCAAAACGAAATCCTAGACAAAGGGTTACGTACAATACTGAAATAATGCTTATACACTGCTAATAATTCGTTATATCCAAAAAAATATTATATTTTGATCTTATTAAGGGTTTAGGATATTAGACCCGCACCGCGATTTACTCGAATAAGCTTCATGCCTTTAATGACACGGGAAGTATGGATATTTTCAATAACTTTGTAACGAATAAGTGATTTTTCCTTAGTTTACCTTGGAACTGTTTATTGTGTGTGTGTGAACTATTATTGTATAGACTATTCTTGCAGGGAGTCAACAAAAAAAAATCAATAACTAATAGAAGATTCGGGGAGTCAACAAAAAAAAATCAATAAGAAGTTCAATTACGGAAATCTCGTTCTAACAATGAAAAATACACATTAAGTATGTGCCAGTAACTGAAATTACAGAATTATTTCGCAGCTCAGTTGCTTACGTCATAGATTTATGAACGCCATTGCGAAGTTGAGCTGAAACTTTTACTCTATATACATACCAATACCACGAGTGTTCGCTTTTAATAATATCTGGTTATTAGATTTTATTCTGAAAACCAAAACTCCTGTAAAGCATTAACTATCATCTAATATCATCCACTCAGTGAAGCAGCAAAGCGTGAGATGAAATTCAAAATGGAGGGTTTTGCAACACATTAAAAAGTTATATCCCACAAAAATAACCACTAAAAATATCTTATTTTACGATAAAAATACGGATTGAGGGTTTTGGAATGGCACATGAGCTATAATATTTTCTAGGATTATGAAAAGTATGGGAATTTTAATGGTTTACTCTGAAACGGTAATATTATGATTATACGTGTGTAAGATAATTACAGTTTGTTCTTCTAGAGCAAGTAATTATTAATTATTTCAACCAAATAAGATCAAGTCAAATTAAGTTTCTATAGAAATCTCAATCTAATAATAAAAAAATCATATTATGTATGCCAGTGAATAAAATTACAGTGTTAATTGTGCGGCTGGTTGCTTACGTCATAGATTTATGAGCCCCATTGCAAAGTTGAGCCGAAACTTTTGCACGATATATCAATATCGTGAATGTTCGCTGCTATTAATATGAAGGCAAGGTTTGCTTAATTTCGTTCTGAATAAACCAAAAGCTCGAAAAAGTAATAGACTTCATGTAAAGCTTATTAAAAACTCGAAAAAATGTCTAAAGTAATTTTAATTGTGTTCTGTGACATATAACACAATAAAAGTACCAATTTCATTTAATGCTGCTTGTTTTATGTATATGTGTACAAGAATTGTTAAATAAGTAAATAAAAAGGAGTGAAATTAATTCAGTTTATAAAAAATAGAACCGAAATAAAACGTCAAAAAATAACATCGTTCGGTCTCTATTCAGAACTAAAGGTACGGCATTTTAAAAAGGGTCCGACTCCAAAAATAGTTTTAAGGGTCAATACCATACGCAAGAACGTTTTTTACGTTTTGAAGTCGGTTCTATTTTTTTGTTTAAAAGTTAATTAAAGAGTCATTACCATAAGCAAGAAGGTTTTTTACCATTTGAAGTCGGTTCTATTTTTTGTTAAAAACTTAATAGATTTCACTCTTTTTAGTAATATTAATTTAATAATTCTGTATATTTGTACAAGCATTATTGAAATTTTTTCCACCTAACTCCTAAAAGTTAGTTCGTTAGTTTACAAAATATGAGAGTTCCTCTCGATTTCTCTGGGATCTCATCATCAGATTCTGACTTGGTGACAAAGGACTTGGTGACCTCGGAAGTATAAGCATACGAACAAGAAAACACACATACGGCCGAATACAGTACCTTCTCCTTTTGGTTATAATAATATAGAAATGTGTAAAAATGTGTTCCACTGAAATAAATCCTATTTTGAAAGGGAGGTACAAGAAAAAATATCAATGTCCTTACCCGGCAACGGCCTTATCTTTTATTCCTTTTTCAGCCTGAGGCAATGCTGAAGAAGGCTGTTTCAGCGTATGTTGTAACACTTGCCGTGTCAAGTATCAAAGTCAACAAAAGTGAATTCTGTAAAAACGGAAAAAAAAATTAGTTTACAATTATTGTAAGAACTACATTCATTCGCATCAGATTATCTTATGTAAGCGTAAGAACACAGTCCGTTTGTAATGTTAGTAATTAAGGGACCAGCATTATTAGCTGTTATTAAGTGAGTAGCGATGGCCGAGTGGTAAATAACCACGGTCTTCGACGCGACCGACCCCAGGTTCAATCCTCGGCGCGCACCTCTGACAAAAGAAATTTGTAATGTGCATATTTATCGCTGCTCCACGGTGATGGAAAATATCGTGATATTTAATTAATTACGATGTTCTCTGATGTTACTGAGAGAAATTCATAATTTCTCGAAAGCATGACGTCCACCAATCCGCACTTGGCCAGTGTGGTGGACTATGACCTAAATCCCTCTCAATTAAATTTAAATACCTAAATTTAAATACCCACCTAATTTTTTTGTAAGCAATCATCAATAAATGTTTTTCATTTCATCTTCATTTCATTTCATTTCATTTCAACTTATTTAGAGGAGACCTGTGCCCAGTAGTGGGACATAAAAAAGTAAGCATTGATATTTTATTGCTCAACTATTAACATGATTCTTAATCATGTTCCCTTTTAGTCTAATAATTGAGGATAAAATACACAAAAAAAAGTCTGTACTGACGGACTGTAGTTGACAAAAATTGTAAACAAACGAAATTGCAAGAAAAAACCTTTAACGGCATAAGTGTTACCTTTTATATTATTTTATAGAAGCTTTTGCTTTGCATTTCCAGCCTAAGGCAAGACTGAAGAAGGTTGTTACAGCGAGCGAGTAATGTTGCAACATGTGCCATGTCAAGTATCAAAATATTACATGCGTGAATTCTATAAAAAGAAACAAAGTTTGGTTTACAGAAGGAGTTTTTGTTTGCGTTGTTAAATCTTTAGCCACTACACCCTTCTTTTCCTAGCATCTTGTATAAGGAAGGAAATAATGTAATCCAATATCTCTAAGCTTGTTTTTTTAAAATTAAGATTTTAATTAAATTTTTATTTCGATCTTCTCTCGTCCCTTATTTCGTGTGTACTAAATGTCGTCGAGCAAACTCGGTCATAAATTTTCTCTTCTACTCTGTCATTTGGAGTTTGTGGTCGCCTCATGTAAGTTTGGCCGGTAACTGCACTGAAATATTAATACGAAGCGCACATGGTCCTGTGCCTGGCGTAAAACTGGCGTGGTCGGGTTGAGACGTGACCGAACTCCGGCAGGCACGTAATGCTGTCGTTTCCGATTGTTATCATTACATAATGAATAAATAATAACGTTTCACACTCGTAGCCCCATAGTAAGGTAAGATATACCCTGTGTCGTAGGTGCCATGGACACACACAGAGACAGAAACACAAACACCCAGACCGAGAACAGAAATTGAAACTCATCATTCAAATTTCTGTTTCGCCGGGAATCGAACCCTCCGATCGGCAGTCCGGCATGGTAACCATTACGCCACGAGGATCGTAATAGTCATCGAAACTTGACGGAGGCCTTAAAAACATCCGATATTGGGCTAGTCCATAGGAGGCTTGGAGATAAGACTATACTGTATAAGTTCAGTGATTTTATTAGTCTAATTAAACCTTTAAAGAAGAAGAAGCGCGCATGGCCTGGCGGTTAGCGTAGAACGCAAACGATATGCAACTAAGCCAAACGGCCGCGGTCGGTTGTGAGATGGGTGACCGCTATCGCTAGTGGCAAAAAATTTCAGGCGAGGGCACACAGTTTTAGAGGGCACGTTAAGCCGTCGGTCCCGGTTGATGTCGATAGATAACAGTCGTTAAACCTTGTCGGAGGCCTTATGGGCGGTTTGAAAACATCCGACAGCGGGTTGGCCACTAACCCGCATTGGAGCAGCGTGGTGGAGTAAGCTCCAGCCCTCCCCAATAATGGGGAGAGACCCGTGCGCAGCAGAGGGACGTAGAAAGGGTTGTAGGCAATTAAACCTGTCAAAACTCTGTCAGACTATGTCTACATGAGACGAAATTCTGGATTCGATCCCAGCCAGAAACGAGGAAGAAAATATACGGACTGTGTGTTAGAGCTCTGAGAAATATGACTAACGTTGCATTATTTGCACTGCAACAGGGTTTCAAATGGCATCACTGAGAGTAATAGAGACTAGTGCCACTTAGATATCGCGTTTCACTCTAGTTACAATCTACAGATCATTCACCCCAGAGTGACATAACCATACGTCTTCTAGATTTAATATTACTCGTATGAAGCTCTATTGGCAAAGCGGTAGGACAAACGTTGAAACTTTAATTGAACAGATTTAAGCTGAACAAACAGTATTCGCAAAGTTTGCGCGCAAATCTTTTAATTTAGCAAAGCATGGCTGGTTTAGAAAATGAGAGGTGCATTTCAGTTAGCCAGTCAGGGCAACAACAACACTGACTGTAAAACAGTAAGTACTGTTTTAAAACCATTTCGGTAACATAAAACGCTGGCTGCAACCCTTTTTACGTCCCACTGTTGGGCAAGGGTCTCTCCCCATTATTGGGGAGGCCTAGAGCTTACTCCAACACGCTGCTCCAATGCGGGTTGATGGAGATTCGGGTTAGTGGCCCACCCGCTGTCGGATGTTTCCAAACCGCACATAAGGCCTCCGACAAAGCTTAACGACTTGGCTGGTAGACTGTGTTCTACATCGTTCTCAATTATCTGTGAAAACCTGGCTAAAACCCTTTTTTGCGTCCCTTGTTCTGAGCACGAGTCTCTCTCCATTATTGGGGAGGCCTGGAGCTTACTCCACCACGCTTCTCCAATACGGGTTGGTGGAGAGGCATATTGTAATATTACAATGTCAAAAAATGGGATGTGTGTAAAGGACGAAGTGTAATTTTAACTACTTACCTATTATATTTATATTTAGGAAAATATAAAGAAGAATTTATATTTAAAAATCTTTGTACCATTTTGCAATAAATCATGATAATGATGATCATTATAGTTAAAATTAGGAAGAAGTTGACAACATAATAAAATTATCCTTCTCTTCGCCAGTGTTAGCCGCAGCGCACAACGTGACGTTGCTGGACATGCCACAGTTCGCTGACCCCCGGAGAGAGGTCAAAATGATCTGCCACTACGTCAGTGAGAACGGCGATCCACCACTGCACTCCGTCAAGTGGTACAGAGACCACCAGGAAATCTTCAGGTTTACGCCCGGCACGCAGGTATGGACTCAAAACTTGTTGATGTAATAACACATTTTATTAGCCTTAGGTGGTAGAACTATTATCGTTCGCCCGGGGAAGTACCACCGCTACACCCACTTCTGCTGTGAACAAATTCTATTGTGTTTCGGTGGAAAGGTGCAGTTGCCGGCCACACTTACATGAAGCGACCACCAGCCTCCGGAGTAGCAGCGCAACTGCATACGAGCTCAGACAAGACTTACCTATGCTTGCTTGAGGTTGTATGTAGATGTCCACGGGCTGCAGCGACCACTTAACAACACGTGGCCTGCATGCTCGTCTGTTACTCCATTCAAATTAAAAAGCCTTGTAAACTCGAGTCTCGTTTAAGGATTTGCATCTCAAATTACTTCGGTTATCAGGAATTATGTCGGTAAAAAGCTGAATTTATGGTAGCCCAAGGTCTGCATGATCACATAATATTTGAAACTCTGGAAGGAGTAGGAGAGCCTAACTGAGGGAAAAGGGAGAGAGATTCTGTAAGTTTAGCTGTCAGATACCAAAATTATATAAAATTAGATGTGCTACTTGTTTTATTTTAGTTTAAAGCCTTGAACCTTCCTCGATAAATGTACTTTCCAACACAAAAAAAAACAACTTGAACTAATAGATCCCAAGATTAGCATTAAAAAAACTATTCAGCTTTGTAATATTAGTTACGAAATTAATAATCCTAATCGAAATAGCAGCGATGGCCGAGTGCTAAAAAACCGCGGTCTTCGACGCGACCGATCCCCGGTTCGAATCCTCGGCGCGCACCTCTGACAAAGAAATTTGTAATGTCCGCATTTATCGCTGCTCCACGGTGATGGAAAATAATCGTGATATTTAATTGATTACGATGTTCCCCATCGCCGTGCATTTTTATTATTTGAGTAGATGGGGAAGGGTATAACCCTAAGGCCACTGCGACCAGTAGATGATCTATTGTAGCCTAGCCCCGTGTTTATATCTGATTCCCAAGGCCGACGGTTGTTAGGAACCGTACGATGCACTTGGGATCTAGAGATTTGACATCTTCCGATGTGACTAGGCTGCCGCCCAGTATCCGACTTCTGCTATGTGCGAGTGCGACACAGTCGCAGAGGATGTGGATACCCGATTCCTCTTCACCATTGCAGAATCTGCAAGTAGTGGTGGAACTTAGGTTTAGTTTAAACATGTGCCTGTTTAGTTTACAGTGACCAGTAAGAATTCTTACAAGTAGACGAATTTCATTGCGTTCTAGATTGATCACTTGCTTTGAGTATTTGCTTGAGTAGCCAGCCACTAGCGCCCTTGCATGCGTCATGCCTGGTGCGGACACCCATAGGCCTTTGCCCTGGTTCGTAGACCAGATTTGAAGCATGGTTCGGGAAGCGGTTTTTGCGATGCCCAGCGTTGGCTCAGGGCCAATGAAGGGCATCGCAGCACCTCTTTTGGCCAGCTTGTCAGCGACTTCATTACCGCAAATACCTACATGTCCCGGCACCCACCCGAGGGTTACACTGTTGTGTGCGCCCAGTTTGTTGAGTGCACGGATACATTCTAAAGTCAATTTTGACTGAGTTTCAATGGACTGTAATGCCCGAAGAGCAGCTTGACTGTCCGATAGAATCGTTATACGTTTTTTAGTATAATTCCTGTCCAGGCTTTCATAAACGCATTGAATTATCGCATACATCTCTGCCTGGAAGACAGTTGTATAGGTGCCTAGGTTGGTGTAAAATTTATAACTAGGTTTTCGACCGTATACTCCTGCCCCTGTGCGTCCCTCCTTTTTCGATCCATCCGTAAACCAGATGATATCTCCATTTATGAGGGAGTTAGATGCCTTATCCGCCCACATTTCTCTAGACGGTATAATTACTTTGTATAGTTTGTTGAAACTATATTGTTTGTTAATGACGTCACTCGGCATCGCCATAATTTTGCATTCAATGAGGTTACTGTAGAGTTCCCTCATGACAGGTGATTTCCAGTTAGCCTTGCCTTTTTCAGCAGCACGGAGAATAGCACATTTGGCCTCTTTCTGCACATGAATGTGTAGAGGGTATTAATGTTAAGTATTGCTTCCATTGCTGCAATTGGCGTTGATGGTAAGGCCCCGGTTATAATACGACAGGCCAATCCTTGGACGCTGTTTAGTGTCTTGATACATGTTGTTTGCATTGTCTTTCTGTACCAGCATACGCAGCCGTATGTGATTATGGGTCTAACAATGGCTTCGTAGATCCACGCTACGTATTTTGGTTTTAGCCCCCATTTCCGGCTCGTTAGCCTACAACATGTTCCCAGAGCAATCTTTGCTTTCTTGACAACCTTATCAAGGTGTGCGTTCCAGTTAAGTATTTGGTCCAAAGTGATTCCTAAATACTTAACTTCTTTCGAGAGTGGTATGGATGTGCCAAAAAGCTTAATTGTTTCAAGCTTGTCCAACTTGTATCTTCTAGTGAAGGGCACAATCACGGTTTTGCTGGCATTTACCGATAGACCGTTATTGATGCACCAGTTTTCGACTATTTTAAGTGCTGACTGCATGAGGCTAGATAAGATGCTTTGGCAGCTTCCAACTATGTTGATTACCAAATCATCTGCATAGCCTTGTGTGTCCAGTCGATTGTCGTTGAGCTCCTGGATAAGATTGTCGACCACGATTGACCACAGTAGGGGCGAAAGGACTCCACCTTGCGGGCACCCTCTATTAATCTTTATTTCGGTTGTGATGTCAAATAGCGTGGTACGAACTATTTTGTTATTAAGCATGTGACCCACCCAGTCTGTGATGGTATCGTCTATGCCTCTGTCCTTCATACATTTTAGTATGACTTCAGTAGGGGTATTGTCAAAGGCTCCCTCAATGTCGAGAAATGCACATAAGGCAATTTCTTTGTCTTCAAGGGCTTTTTCTATTCGGTCTGTTAGTTCCATTATGGCGGATTCCGTTGATTTCCCTTTTTGGTAGGCATGTTGCTGTGGCTGTAGGGGTATGACCTTTAGATAGGTTTCCCTAATATGTAAGTCTATAACCTTTTCCATTGTCTTCAGTAGAAATGAGGTGAGACTTATTGGTCTGAAAGATTTGGGTTGCGAGCTGTCCCTATCACCCGCTTTAGGTATAAAGGTAACCCTCACTTTTGTCCATGTGGTTGGCAGGTATCCCCAGGCAAAACTTGCTCGGAAGATTTTCAATAGTACTGCCAGCACTTCGTTTAACCCTTCTTGAATTAGAGCAGGGAATATGCCGTCTTCTCCTGCAGATTTGTAGCCCTCAAAACTTTTGATGGCCCAGGTTACTTTGTCGGGTTTGAAGACTGAGGTCGCCACCCTCCAGTTCTCAATGGTTGGTCTTAATTTGTGTGTATAGGGGGGTGACATGATGGCATCCTTGTCCATGACGGTAGACCCGGGGAAGTGTGTGCTAATTAATAGCTTCAAGGTCTCATCTACCGTCTTGGTGTAACTTCCATCAGGTTTCCTCAGTAATCCAAGATGAGCTGGGGGCGTTTTTGCGAGAATTTTGTGGATCTTGGCGACGTGTGCCGTCCCATTTATTTCCTCGCAGAATCTTTGCCAGGATCTGCGCTTTGCTCTTCTCAGCTCATTGTTGAAGTCCGTGAGTGATTCGCTGTAGGTCTGCCAGTCTCTGTTCTTTTTGGCTTTATTAAAGTTGGAACGGGATTTTTGTCTAAGCTTGGACAGCGTGTTATTCCACCACGGTACTTCTCTGTTTGTCGTAACCGTTTTTAGAGGACAGCTGTGCAAGTATGCATCATTAATGCTTTTCTCCAGCTCTCCTGCCGCATGCTCTAGTTGGTCGCGAGTTTTAACGGCTTTGCCTATCGTCCTTAGGTTGGTTTTGAGTTCATGTCTATACTCCTCCCAGTTAGTTGCCCTAGGGTTACGATAAGTTTCTACATGTTTACTTCTATTAGAGGCTATATCAAACCTAATATGTCTATGATCAGACATAGATACCTCAGAGCTGACGTGCCAGTTTCGAACGCGATTCGCAAGTTGCTCCGTGCAGAAGGTAATGTCCAACACCTCCTGTCTCTGAACATTTATGAACGTAGGAACGTTAGAGATATTAAGAGTTTGAAGGTTGTTGGATAATAAAAACTCATACATTAACTCACCCCTTCGGTTTGAATTGGTACTACCCCATGAGGTGTGGTGACTGTTGCTGTCACATGCCAGCAGCAGTTGAGCCTCCTGATCCTGGCAGTACTCGATGAGGGGGGCTAGCTGCACAGTTGGATCTGGTCTCTCTCCGGGTAGATAGGCCGAACAGATTATTGTCTTGAATGATTCGAAGCCCGGAAGAGCGACGTAGGCTGCTACCATGTCATCTGTACACATACAAGGTATAGGTAAGAACTTTAAGTTGTTCTTTACAATAATGCAGGCTCGAGGCCTGATACCATGGCTGTTGTAAATTAACTTACCAGCAGACGTTAGGCCCATTACCATGTTTCCTTTAATCCATGGCTCCTGTATGAAAGCCATGTCAAGTCCTTCTTCTTTGAAGCGCTGACTGATGATGGCGCTAGCCGCTTTGGCGTGGTGAAGGTTTACTTGAATGGCTTTAATCATGATTGGGGAGTGGGATGTATTAAAAATAGTTGGGATTGGGAAAGGGAGGGGATTGTTTGTGTAGGAATGTGTTTGGAGTTAATGTAAGTGTGGTGAGTGTAGGTGAGTGTGTGTGTGTGTGTGAGTGTTACTGTTTCCTTGAGTTGTGTCTGTTCCTTAACCCCGGTCCTGGTTGTTAATCGGATCGCGGGAGGCCTTCCTGCTCGAATGCTCCTGAGCCAGTGAGGGCAGCTGTACAGGTGCCCTCCTGATTGGAGCTCCGGCAGTAGAGGTAGTTCGAGTCAAAGTACCCTGTGTACCTCTGTAGGCCCCTCGCGACGACCTCCCCCCAGTGTGGGCTAAGGTGTGTGTTTTGCGGGTAGGGTGCGTTGGCAGAGTAGCTCTGCCCGATACCCTTCCGCGGGTGTGTGGTGTAGGTAGTAGGTGTGCATCGCCGTGCATGCCTGAGAGAAATTCATAATTTCTCGAAAGCATGACGTCCACCAATCCGCACTTGGCCAGTGTGGTGGACTATGGGCTAAAACCATCTCACTTGTGAGAAGGAGACCTGTGCCCAGCAGTGGGACATAAAAAAAGGTTGAAAAATCGAAATAGTAATGCTATTTTTTATCTTCTACTAAAGTGTGGTTTGTCTCAAATGTTAGATAGCTAGAAAATATTGGAGTTACTCGTAAAATATTGCAGTCGTGTCTAATACTTGAAATATCAATTCGAATATTTCAAGTATTATACACGACTGCAATATTGCAATATATAAGAATTCTGTAAGCGCAACACTCACGAGTATTTAAATTATCGTGGCTTAGTTTTATATTAAAGTTTCTAGTACAATAAGGTTTCTACAAAAAAAGGTACAGATCTACCCCAAAAACTTAATATTCAGTAGAACGGAGAGCGCTTTTTCTATGAAATGAACTACGTATTTCCCTTTTGTTCTATTTCTTTTGTTTCTTTTTAATGTTTTTTAAAATATTTTTTATTCAGACTGTAAGAAAGTTCATTCTGTACTTTTATTACTATTACATTTAATTTTACTGTAATGATATAATGATTGTTCATGAGTAACTGACGATCGTCGTGGCTGACGAGCATCTCAGCCATGTGTCTTGGCTGTGTCTCCTATTAATCTGATTTTTTTTTATAAAAGTTACACACTCATAGCCTCACAGTAAGGTAATTAATACCCTGTGTCGCGGTTACCATGGACACATACAAAGACAGGAACACAAATACCCAGACCGAGGACATAAATTTATACTCATCATTCAAATTTCTGTTTCGCCGAGAATCGAACCCGGGACCCCTTGATTGGCAGTCCAGCATATTAACCGTTGTGCCTCGCGAGTTGGCTGTATTATTAGAATGTCTATCCTTTGATTTAATTGAAAACAAAATTTATTAAAATTAAACTTTAATATAACAATATTTTCTCCGCGGATCAGCGATAAATACGCACAAAGTTATTTCTTGATTAGTGCAGCATGCCAGGGTTCGAGTCGGGGTCTTCCACTTCTTAACCTTCTTAACCTTCTGGCTATCTCCGTTTTAGGGAGCGTATTGATTTTCATTATTATAAAGACACACCTACCATAACATGATCACTGGATATCTCTTCTTCCTACCTACCTCCTGTCACGGTGATGTTATCTACCATTACCGTGCTCCTGTGATCATTTCCGAGATTGAGCTGGCAAGTTGGGCTATAGTTTTCCTAACTCTGTATTTACAGTGAATAGCATAATAAACATATCCTCGTTTGAAAGCCCCTTAGAAGCGAAATCACGTTTGCAAGCTTCGTAAACTTCAGCTCGAATTAGTTTCCAGTACATTCTCTCTGTGTTGTGATTTACATGTCTACGTGAGCAGGGCTCAATCCGATAAGAGTATAACAACATTTATGGAATTATTGGTATTGGATATTTGGAAAATATTAGCTACAATTTGAAGGCGCTTCTATAAGAATATAAAATCTTCTTTACCTGTACTTGTGGAAATAAAATATTACATTTCATTTCAACTAAAAAAAAGTATATTTTCAAAATTGAATAAAAATCACGATATTTAAAATTCTAATAAGTATAACTATTATAAAATTTAAAGCCTCAGTGGCAAAATTTAGGTAACGCAATTGAACACCGGCGGCGTAGAGCGGCCGATAATTCGAAAATGTAAATTCCAGCGAAGCTTATAATATCGTTTCTCCTTTTATCAGCTTATCATTGAATTGGTTAACTTTTGATTATATCTCTCGTTTCTGAGATCCATTGGAAACTAAAATTAAATTAAAGTTTTCTTTTTTAAATGTGTCTACTTTTTGCTTATAAAGTCGATTTAATTTTCTTATGTTTCTATTTCTAGAAAATAAATAAAGCAAACTACTTAATTTAGTTAGTACATATTTAAATTACTTTACCAATTCAAACATTGTTTTACGTAACGTTATTTAATAGTCGTTTTTTTTACTTTTTATTATTCTTCCCTTTTGGATGTGCTTTTGAATGTAATGAAGGGCTTAGACAAAAAAGGGCGAAAAAATTCTAATACTAAATATAATATGTACTTACCAATATTATAATTTCAATTATAAAAGCATGAACACTCGTGACAGCTTTTTAAAGTGAATAAAAATCAAGGTTTTTAAAATTATAAAATAACTTTTATAAAATGTAAAACCTCAGTGACGACAAAATTACGTTACCGAGATGAAACTTATCCCGGCAGACCGTCCGATATTTCGAAAATTCAAATTCCAGCGAAGCTTATAATATTGTTCCCCATTTTATCAGCTTATCATTAAATTAGTTACTATTTGATTACGTATCTCCCGTTCCTGAGTCCCATTGGAGAATAAAATTGATATTTAATATTGGTTTGAAGACAAAAAATCCAATTACCTGCTGCTTAAAAAGTATGCCTTTAATTACTCAGTTCTAAATGAAAGAAACTTAAAATATTTCATAATATAATATACTTATGTAATTTTTACGTTCATCGCTTTTAGGTACCTATTTAGGAAATATTGCAATAAAATATTTTTATAATATTAATGTGTTAATGTGTAAAATATATAGGAAAAATATAATGGTAATGGTTTCTATCTCCGTCTAATGAAACGGTAACGGTCCAGGCAAATGGTCCTTTTTTTGGTATCGGGGGGGAAACCTTCATAAGGTACCCTTGTGGGAGTAAGGGGTACACCTTGGGAGAGGATACCGGGTTATGTGGGATTTGACCGCACTAAAACCCTCTTAGGTGGCCTGCCTCTGCGTTTGTGAGGACTCCGGGATCTCCATATGAACGCACCGGTGTCCTCCACGCGCGGCGCCCCAGAACGGGCCCATCTTCGGGAGAGTAGATGTGCTCTCCTGCACCTTCTGGTGTTCACGGCGGCATGCGGCCACGCATACACCGTCCCTTCCGGGGCCGCTAGCTGGACGGGTCAAGCTCCCACTCTCACCGTCCGCATCCCCGGAAGCCCGGCCGACCTTTTAGTCGCCCCTTACGATCAGGCAGGGGATACCGTAGCTCTATTCTTAATCCCAAAGCTACAGGACTAGGCAAATGGTCCTAGGAACTAAACTTCATGATTAACCCGTACTTAGCCAGCGTAAATCTGTGCCTAACCTAGGAACTCTATTAAAGACTATGTTGTCCAAAAACCAATTTTATTATTAATTACAATTATATTTAATTACAAAGGTACATTTGTTTCAGCCACCAACAAGGACCTTCAACCTGTCAGTGGGCAACGTGACAGGTGGTGACTGCAACCTCCAGAGCTGCGCCATCACACTGGCCCTACCAAAGACATACAATACCCGCATTCCTTACACCTGCGAGGCCTCCACCGAAGGACCTCGGTTCGCTGTGGTCAACCAAACCAAGTTCTTGACTATAGCTGGTGAGTCTGTAATACTTTTCAAATTTAATTTAGAGCTCCATAAGGCATGTTTTTACTATTTTTCTATTAAGTTCATATTTAAATGGTTCACAAGCAGCCCGTGAGCAGCAGGTGTTATTAATGCGGTTAAAGAAAAATAGTCGAGAAGTACCTATACATATTATTGCATTAAGCGCGCTTTGCGTGACATGCACGTCCAAACACTAGCGAGGTCCGCGGCGAACTGCCGAACGGAGAGCTACCACGATCCACTCCACACGTAACGATAAACTGTGCAAATGCAATTAATTGAAAATTTGCTACTGCTGCTATTAATTGCAATGATTTACGAGTACCATACACACGTGCGACAAATCTGTGCAAACAGATCTGTACAGAGAAATAAAACTCCTGCAGCCTAATGCCCGCCCTACACGTAACGTAAAATCGTTCAGATTACTCTGAACAGACCTGTTTCTTCAGATTTATCGCAAACGATTTACCATCCAAACGTGCAATAGATCTGCAGAAACAGGTCTGTTCAGAGAAATCTGAACGATTTCTCGTTACGTGTAGGGTCCATATAAGTAAACTCCTTCAGTCTTGCTTCTCGTATGCAGTTGCGCTGCTACTCTGGAGGCTCAGGGTCGCCTCACGTAATTTTGGCTGGCAATTGAATCTATCCATCGAAACACAATAGAAATGCAGGCAGTAATGCAAGCAAATCAGGAGTAGCAGAACAATAATTATGATACTAACTCAGATAAGATTTAATACTTCCTTGAGGCTGTATTCTATAACCATTTTAAACTTGTAATGGTCATAGAATGCAACGCCTAGACATTTTCTCAACTGTTTTATATAATTTTATAGACAGAAAGTATTTTGTTCGATTGCGTCAAAAACAAAACAATACCATAAAAGCGTCTTTTGCATGGGACCAAAAATATATAATAATTTACCTGAATCCCTCAAATCTAAAACAAATTGTGATTTTAAACGAGTACTTAAACGTTCTTATTTACAAAAGCGTACTACTCGGTTTCTGAATTTCTAAACGATGAACTTTAACTTCGTGAGGGATTACGGGATTAAAAACCTGGGAGGTTTTTTTTCCGCCGGCTTTTTTTTCCTCTCAGTGTATAATAACCCAGGTAATTGGGTGCCCAAAGCCGATGACGCTGATAATGTACCGTATAAATAATTACCAAAAACAATAAAATAAAGTAAATAAAATAAATATGGGATAAATGTAAATCAATAATATGATTAGTAAATTTCATACTTAATAAATTAAAATTTCTAAGATAGATTTTAGTCAGTACTTTTATTTATTAATAAATTTAATCTATACATATAATAAATCTGTAACAAGTCGGTTTCTGTACATTGAAGATATTTGAAAAAAAACTGTCACTAGGGCTATTTATTAACGTAATAGAACCCAAAACAATGATTTTTAGAATTATTGTCTGTTTATCTGTTTGTCTGTTTATCTGTTTGTCTGTTTATCTGTTCGTTTGTGCGCGCTAATCTCAGGAACGGCTTAACGTAGAAGGATGCGGTTTTCACTGATGTATTGGTATTTTTTTGGATTAACATTTAGGGTTTGTTTTAATTAAATCGGTTCACAAACAAAAAAGTTACGTCAATTTCAATAATTATTTTATTTAATATTTATTAAATAAAATTTGTACACCCTAAGGGGTAAATATGGAGTTCTAAATATTTTGTAAAACCTTTTTCACCCATATTTGTGCAAATAAAATATTTTCATTTCATTTTCATTTCATTTCATTTCAATTTCAAGAACGATGAAATGGATGAACGCCTGCTGGCTGACTCTGCGCAATGAATCAGCACTCCGGTGCTAATGCATTCGTACAGGAGCTCTCCCCTTCCCCTCTCGACGTCGTCCATCTTGCGTGAAGTGTGTTATAATATAAAATCTCTTAATAAACTGTTACTTAGTTAGTGGGGCCCAGCACGCTTCCACTGCGCCATTCTGCTATGTTATAATTATAGATAAAGTACTTATAATGAAACTTTAAGCACGGTCAGTTCTGTACGTTGAAAATACATTTTAAAAAATACTTCTGGGGGTCATTTTATAAGTAACGGAACCCAAAAAATATGTTTTGAAATTTTTATCTATCTGTCTGTCTGTTGTCAGACTTTCACAAAAATACTAATAGACGGATTCTAATGAAACTTTTTTCGTTGTAGGTATATACATTGGTCCTCGCTAACATATAGGCTATAGAAAATAAACAAAATTATCCTTTAAGGGTATGAAATAAGGGATAAAATTTTGTATGGAAAACTTTGTTTTTTTCAATAGATTTTCTTGATATTTAGTACAAATATTTTTGACTAAAATAAAGAAATACGTATTTTAGCATTTTCCAAAATTCACCCTTTAAGTGTCAATTTTTTTCGAAATTCTTTAAAAACTGATTGTTGAGACTTGATTTATAGAATCTTTTTGGGAAAAGTATTTCCCTTGAAATTTTGTATTTGTAATCTTTATTGAAAATAATAAGACACCTATGTAACCTTTTTTCAAAAATCATCCCTTGGTAGCAAATAAAAAGGATTCAAAAGCTGGAAAGTGAAGGTTATAATGATTAACCCTAATTTTACTACCAAATTCTTTTCCCTTCTTTGATTGCAGATTTATATATTGTAGAATGAATTATTGTAACATTAAGTGTGTATTTCACATCAATCGGTCCATAAACGAAGTTATGTCCATTTAAACAATACGCGGCATAAAATTGAATCGCGCTTTGGTGGATTTAGATGAAAGTTTTGTTAAAAGCTGTTTAGAAAACCATAATTAATACTTTACAACTTACAAACGTAAGATGAACTTTTATCAATATCGTCGACCATATTAAATAGAGATCTGTGCGATCAGGGTAATGCTTCGTTGGCCGAGAACGGCTAGCCTACAGCCCCTACAGGTATAAAGCGCACCGCGAGCCCCGCCACCGAGTCTTACAGAAGACTCCTGAGCCCTACAGAAGAGGTCGATTGCTCAGCTTCTTCTTGGAGCTGAGAATCGTAAATAGGCTATGACTGAAGCGACCATTATCGATACAAGCTAAATAGCTGCATCCTTTTAACCTCTCGCTCCTCTCCTGGGCTTCCCATTATTGGGGAGGCCTGGAGATTACTTAACCACGCTGCTCCAATGCGGGTTGATATGCATATTGTAACTATTAAAGAAATTCTAACAAAGGAATCTTTATTAAAGCAACGGAGGAATAAATAATTTAAGTGTGTAACTTTTGTAAGAGAATAAAGTTAATGCGAGCGGTCACACCACAAGTTTCGATAATTACTAACATCTCTTAATATTCTGATAGCAAGTTTTCAATCGCTTATGCTAGATTTCATCTCTAAATATATAAAAAAACCATACATATCACCACATATTCAAAGAAATCCTCAATACAAAATGTACAAAACCTTAACAAAACGAGGCTACTGCCGACATCTATGTTCATATTCAGATCTAATTAGGGATCTGTTGCAAATTCGGTATATCGACAATTTAGTTTATACGCTATACGATAGATGTCGTTGTTACCCATTAACGCTATTACAAAGTGGATTGGTGGAGATTATTTCAAATAATTAATAACGAGTATATTTACATAATAAAATATCTAATAAAAAAATTAACAACTTAGAGAGCTTTGGAACTGGTGCTGATATTGTACTCATTGTGGTAGAGCATTATGGAGGCGCGGCGCGGTGGTTACATCCACATATTATTGGTATCGACCTTATTTAATAGACAATAATAATTATGGACTCGCGCAGGCGCGGTCCCAGGGGGGGTCACAGGGGACATGACCCCCCCCCCCAAAATCCCTCACTCATGCGTAGATGGAAGGCGAAACAAGCCAATTTGAGACACCTCTTCCCCCAAATTTCTTAGTGACCCCCCACCAAAATTTCTTGGCGACCCCCCCCCCCCCCCCAAATTGAAGGTTGCGACCGCGCCTGGACTCGCGTGGCGCAATGGTTACCAGGCCGGACTGCCAATCGAAGGGTCTCGAGTTTGATTCCCGGCAAAGCAGAAATTTGAATGATGAGTTTAATTTTCTGTTCTCGGTTTAAGTGTTTGTATTTCTGTCTCTGTGTGTCTCATGGTACCCATTACACAGTGTATATTTACCCTACTCTGGGGCTATCAGTGTGAAACGTAAAAAAAATCAAAGTGTTCTACCGACTTTACTATGCTGAGTGATCTTTTCAAAATGATAGATAGCTACGTCACCATATTATGATTACACCACCAGTCGAAGGTTACAGTTCCACAGGCCGCTTTGCACGCTCCTTTTGATGTTTGAACGTATGTGTAAGTTATGGGACAACCTTCCAGCTGAGGCATTTCCAGTGGACTTTGACATAGGGTTCTTCAAGAAAGCTGTAAAGAAAGCTCTTCTTGAAAGCCGGCAGTGCTCGGGTGGCTCCGCTGGGGTTGCCCGTTTCCATAGGCGACAGTGATCGCTTAACCACGCGGCCTTTCTGCCTCTTTGTTCGGTTTATTTATAAAAAAAGTTATTTCGAATAAACGAATAAGCAATGTTATTGAAATGAGTAGACGTTTTCAGTGGTTAATTTAATAAGAGCTATTACATACATACGCAGTACTGGCACCGGTGTTACATTAATATGCTAAAGCGTCACGGCAGCAGCACGGCATGGTGGTCACGCCCAGAATAATATTAGTAATCGATATATTTATTTCTGATGGTGTGTGAAGGGTTGTTAATAGGACCAATTGACTCTTATTCGCGTAGGGCCTGATCCTCTCACGCTGCTCCAATTCAGGTTAATGACGTCTTCATTGTTAGTGGCCTAACTGCTGTCGCAAGTTTTAAATCGCTCAAAAGACCTCCATTAAGTATGAACGACAGTATGTTAACGACAATTGCAACCAATGTGTAAGCAACCAAGAATTTGACTCCCAACTACTAACCACGCCTGACATAGCGTAGACATTTCACCATCTTTCTGCAATATATTTAAGTTACATAATGATAATGAATCCATGCATTATTTGCAGCACAAATTATTTAATTATAATGATACTTCCCGCGGGCACAGCAGTACTGTCTAAACACTTTAAAAACAAGCTATTATAATACGTTTAATTTGTAAAGAGAAACTGATGATAACGACTGAAAAGTCGATATTATAAGAGGAGTACAGTAAGAATTGTAAGGACTCAGGAAGAATGTATCTACTCAACATAATAATATGAACTTTTGCATCATAAGTAATTTCATAAAAGGTAAGTAACAATAATCCAAGGGACAGTGGAGGGCAAGCGGTCACGAACGAAATTGTAACCTCATCAGCCACTACAACTCTGTCAAGAGTGAACGACTAAGGAGGAGGAGGAACAAATAATCCAAACCTAATCAAGCCTTTTGTACAAGTCTTTATCTACGCGGACGACGTCGCGGGCACAGCTAGTAATATAATATTTGCATACCTTACTAAGGTAAATATAACGGATTATGAAATGTATAAAACAACTTTTGTAATACCCATATTTGTGCAAATAAATCATTTGTCTTTGTCTATTTGTCTTGTAAAATCGCAAATTTATTGATATAGTTTTGTTAGTTTTACCAATGAAGGCGAACTTGAACTAAACTTTAACGATAAGATAACTCGATTAATGTTTATCCAATTTTCACTGTGGTAAGCTCAAATTCAATTTATGAGTTAGAACATGAGGTGAATGGGTTATAGTGTTACTAAGGCAGACAATTTTTAAGCGAGGGTTAAACTTTCCTATAAAATCCGCGAATCTGGGGGCTCGGGATCTTTATTTACAGTTTGATATCAGAGTCAGCTATTAAGTAAAACTCTTAATTTGTACTTTCGCTTAGTTTTTGAGAATTGTAAGTTAAGGCGAGAAAACAATTAAATTCTAGGTCTTATAACTTTTTTATTTATGTTAGCAAGGTCTCTGTGTTGCAAACTTATAAAATTATAATAAAAAGTAGATCTAAATTTTAAAATGCACTTGCAATTTTAATTTAATATGATAAGAGTCCTCAAAAGCGTTTTTTATTTAATATTTTAAATAATTTATGCAACCAAATTAGTATAATATTGATAACCTAAAATAGGCTGCATCTTGAAGTCCTTAGTGGAGCAGATTTTTATTTCAATCCATTTTAGGTAGCACTATTATTTTACGTTTACAGAAACGCTATAAACTACTGGTATTTCATAATAATTAATAATTTGTGATATTTTTAATACGCTGTCGGGTTTTTGTATTAGTCGGGTTTATTATATTAATTTCCACCTAATTGCGGCTAAATGTAAAATACTAAAGTATATTGATTGGAAAATTTGCGAGAATAGTCACAGATCACAAGAAAAACATGCACACAAGTAGATAACTATCTACTTGACCCTTGTTGACCCAACTGGGTCATATTGACTCTTTGGTATCTTTCACTAAGTTTATTTTCTTGTGTAGACCATATTTGGTATCACCTTCAAAAGGTACCCGGCACCTTGGGAGAGGGTACCGGGTTATGTGGGATTTGACCGAACTAAAACCCCCACGATGGTTGCCTCTGCGCTTGGGGAGGACTCCGGGATCTCCAGTGGAATGAACCAGTGTCCTCCACGCGCAGGCACATCTTCTGGAGAGCATATGTGCTCTCCTGCACCTTCCTATGCCTACGGCGGCATGCGGCCATGCACACACCGCCACCCTTCCCGGGGCTGCAGGCTGGATGGATCAAACTCCCACTATCATCGCCCACAACCCCGGAAGCCCCCTTTTAGTCGCCTCTTACGATCAGGCAGGAGATACCGTAGCTATTTTCATAATCCCGAAGCTTTAGGAACTTTCTGGTGTAGACCTAGGACGACGTGGTCGTTATGGTAAGGGATGAAGAGCGGGGTTCCTAAGTGTCAGCTACTGGAACGTCACATGACTAGTTTTATGAATTACACGTATTTTAAAATCTCGCGGGTCAAGTAGCCTCGCCGTGCAACTGTGCGCTCGTCGGATTATACCAAACACAACAACTTAAACAAAAATAGCGAAAGATTGGTGACTCGCCTCCAGCACGTGAACTCCTTATCCGGTGTCGCCTATTTTCTCTTGGGCACAATCGGATAGTTAGTATTCTGTAAAATCGGTGAGTTTCATTTTACAGAGCGAGAAAGAAATTACGATGGGTACCATAATGTGTGACAAGTTATGTAAGTTTATTGGCACGACCTGACTAAAAGTTGGTACACGATGACGCATACGTCAGTAGCATGTTTGTTTCGCTCACACTATTGTCGAAACATATTTGTTTGTCTTTGTTCTTCAATATCGTGAAATCAGTGGCGGGGCAAGACCTAAATTTGATGTGGGCAAGATATATTTTGCGAGGCCCCTGATGGATGAAGCTAGAGGACGGATTTTGTTTAGAAAAAAATGTTTGATACTCAAATTTTTATTCATAAAAATGCCTTCTTCATTGCGGTCCTAAACAGCGGCGCTCCAAAACAAAAAACAACAGAACTACCTAGTGGTGGAGAAGCGTGGTGGTTATCTTGTGTACCTATCGGGCGTCCGAGCCACGTCTACCTATATAAGCTGTTATCGAGGGTCCTTACTAACCGTATTGCGGGACGATTAGACGATTTCCAGCCTTCCAAACAAGCTGGATTTCAAAAAGGCTACACTACAATATACCACATACATACGATGCGACAGGTTTTACAAAAGACCGAGGAGTATAACCTGCCACTATTTTGCGTATGTGGACTATGAGGAAGCTTTCGATTCTATCTCTCGATAGATGCTAGAGTCTCTCCAAGGGTGTCAAATTGACTACAGGTAGGTACATCGAGGTGTTGAAGTGATTATACGAAGCCGCACCCATGACCGTCCCGAATCCACGATGTAAACACTGTACCTATTCCACTGCAGCGCGGAGTACCATAAGAGAATATTATAATCCCCGAAACTGTTTACCACTGCACTGGAGGATGTGTTTAAGCTGATGGAGTGGATAGAGCTAGGTATTAACGTCAATAACGAATACCTCACACAACTTCGAATTTCGTAATCAATTATGCCGCAATATTGCCGATGATAGAGTCATCTTGGTGGAGTCCCTGAAAAAACTTAGCACTATGCTAGGTGACCTCCGTAGCGAAGGGTGAGTCTTAAGATGAACATGGACAAGACTAAGATTACTACTAATTGCCATGTCACACCCATACCGGTCGTTGTTGATAGCGCTTCTCGACGTAGTCGACGATCTATCTGGGACAAGCGATCCGTATGAGTGAGTCCAACTTTGAGGGAGAAGTAACTCGTAGCATCCAACTTGGTTGGTCTTCGAGAAATTACAAAGTGTGTGTGTTGCTACTGAGGCGAGACATGGTCTTTTACAATTAGCCTCTCCCAGAAGCTCAAGGTCGCTCAATGAGCGACGGAGAGAACTAAGCTTAGTATTTCTTTACGCGACAGAATCCATAACGATGAAGTCCGTTGACGAACGAGGGTTACCGGCATAGCTCTCAAAATCTGCAAGCAATATGGCAATATGCGGAGGACTGACAACAGATGGATCTCAGGAAAAGAAGCACAGTTGGCCCTCCAACCAGGTGGACTGACGACCTGAAGAAAATAGCGGGAAACCGCTGGATTTCGCGAACATAGACGGAGCAAACAGAATGGGAAATCCCCTGCGGGCGAAACGAGGATTCCCCGCGTCATTCATAGCCCGCAACGCCAGCAAATGTTGCCAGACTAGATCTTTAAAAAACGAATGTGGTAGTTTAGAATTGCCAGATACTTGCTAGCTGGTTTTTATTATTATTTATTGCTAGATGAGTAGTTATATCTATATTTGCTTTCGCGGGCCTTCAAGGCGCGAGGCCCCTTGGACCGCGAGGCCGTAGGCGGTGGCCCACGTCGCCCACGCCTTACGCCGCCTCTGCGTGAAATGTTAAATAGAAAGAAACCTCCGCGTACAAGTATTTGTACTTCATCCCCGTTTTTAGTTTACAATTAAAAGACGTGCCATATCTGCCGCTATTTTTGAAGTGAAAACTTCTTTAGCGGCGTTGAGCACTTTTTGTGGGATGGGTAAAAACTGTGAAAATCGCGCGAGGTCACGTGTGCTGATCGAAAATTTCGTAAGATAGTAGAGGAGACGAGGAAGATCGACCTTCACCGATCTGATAATTCGATGAGACATATTTTTTACCAAATATAATTTATAAACATAATAATATATGCCTATGATAACTTGACTATCGAAAAGTGTTCAGCTATTTTTAATTTAATTAATTTTAATCAATTTTCTTTCATATCACCTTCACTCTTGTAACAACCGAACGAGTGAATATCTTCACCGGCTCTTAGACCAAGATGGAGGGGTGACAGCTGATGACGGCTCATCTGACGGCTGTCTATACTTTTTTTCTTCAATTATGGCATTGCAAACTCTGCATATTGCCAGCGTCAAGTATAATTTTATCTTAAAATTCGTTTATATCAAGTATTTAAAATATGGACATTGAACAAAGTGCATCTATTAATGAAAAAAGTGACGAAGAAATTGTGAAAGAAAATGAGAGAGTACTTTGTAAAAATACTAGATAGAAATTAATAGGAACTGATAATTCAAGCAATTCGTGCGGAATTATTCCCTAACGATTCCAAGACATCAAAAATGCACAACGTTAATGTTTTCACTTCTGCCGGCACTCCCGGAGTGCAACCCATTGTTTTTTTTTTTAAATCTAAGTACCTACAGAAGTACTAAAACATTCACTATAACTTTAATATAGTATTGACACTCACCTTTTTATATTTCCTATAGTATTATCTGTACGCAGTGACACTGAAGGAAAAGCCGAAGATCCTGACGTCGGTGGCGGGGGCCGTGCAAGTCGGCGAGGAGGTGACCTTCAACTGCACCACCAAGCCGGTCCTACCACCCGCCAACATACAGTGGTTCATCGATGAGAAGCCTGAAGTTGTAAGTACGCCCGTAAGTCACATTTATACATTAGTAGCTGCATATTATCGTGCCAGTAGGAAGTAGAATTTGCATGACAAAATCTGGGAAATATGAAGCACCCATTTTGGCAGAAAAGCCACTCCAGAGTAGCAACGTGACTATACAACTTTCGACAATACTGGTTTTGGGTTTGTTTTAAATGTTCATGGGCTGCAATAATCACTTAATAACCGCGTGGTGCTTTTTAACTTAAATAATGCTTTAAACTGAAGAAGAGACTAGCGCATCATTCAGTACATTGTAGTCATGTATCGTTATAATAAATCTAGCTTTATTATCTTTATGTTTAGTTTATTGTACGTAAATGAGTTTATTATTACCTTATAAAGAGCTTAATGCCTACACAATGTATTTGTTAGATAGAATTATTTCTTACCATCTTGTTTATTTCTACAATATTTTTGCACGGTCATATTTTGAAGTATGTAAAACTTACTTCAGCATGATTTGACGGATTGGTAGATATACCGTTTTATGTCCACTCTCGTTTGAACCGTTGACCAGATTGAACTACTGCTGTCTACACAGCTAACACCAAAAGACGTTGCCTAATACTAGGTCTCAAAAGCACGGAGTAACGCATGAAATTTGACCCCAGATCATCTGACCCACGTCTTGCATATCGACAATTAAATCATTTACATTCTACACACACCACAGGGCTATGCTCATTAAGTATCATTTATACGCCACCTCCTTTTAAATTGTGGTGCACTAAACCACAAGCGTAGAATTCGTCCATAAAATCCTAGCTTTTTTCAATTTTTTATTCTCCTCTTGAACTATTTTTTCTATTAATTTAACCAATTTTCCCACAGTTGTATCCCTGGGTACTGGACAACACAGAAATATCCGAGCCGGACAAGGACGGTCTCCGATCCAGCTGGAAGGTCCTCCGGCTCAGGGTGGACACGCTGAAGCCCAGCATACCGCTGCGGTGTGAGGCCACGCAGCCGACCACCCCGTACTACGTCACCTCTGAGGAGTTTGAGTTACAGGTGGTGCGATCGCCGCACCTCTCCATGTTCACCGCTGCTGGTCAGTAAGGGTTATTTTGCTAAGTGTATGTTAGCGTTATAAATATAGATTCTCTGTGAACTCCGGATATGAGAATCAGGTGACCTGAGGGGCTGCCAGGGATGCAGACATAAGAGGTTGTAAGGAACCGTGCTCCTATTGGTCGCCGGCGACCGGTAGTCGCCTATGCGTCGCCACAACGCGGCGAGTCGCCGTGTCGCCTGGGCAACCGGCGACCAAGTGCGTTAACACTGATTTAACTGGCAACTGAGTCGCCAGCGACCAGTCAACAGTGTGTTCGCTCTAAGAGGCTGCACATAAAAAATATATATTTGTTCTAGCGTATGTGGCGTATTTACCCTACCTCTTTTTTCTGTGAGGATTTAGGTGCTTTGGGGAAAGTAGAAAAAGGGGTTTAATAAAAAAATTGGCAAAAATTTAAAAGCTTTTTAATATACTAATATAATAAATACCTTACATTTTTATCTTTTATCGTCAGTATTTTTCACCCTTTTTGCCAAAAGAAATAAAAGTAATATAAATACCAGTAGATTTTTTGTTAGGTACTTATTTAATAATAGAATTTGCATTTAATTCGCTCGAATATTTTTTTATGTAAAGAATGATTGCGAAGAAATAGTTACATTGTATAAAACATTTCAGTAAATAGGGTCTTCTACAGTATGCACATAAAATTCAAACTTAAACATGTCGCACTGAACCACGCTTGGAAAGCAGCAAACGTAATTATTCTTTTATTTATTACAGTCTTCCGCAAGCGGCTTCGCCCGCGTGGACCCGTTTAATGGGTCCCCGTAGGATAAAAAATAGCCTATGTGCTATTCCAGGCTTCATTGCTATATTAAAATCATAGGCGTTTAGCCAGTTGCCTTAACCGCCTATTACCCGTTTTCACGTAGAAATGAAGTATTTTCCCGCGGTAAAAAGTAGCTTATGTTACTCAGGGTGAATGTAGCTTTCTAATGGTGAAAGAATTTTTGAAATTGGAACGGTAGTTTTTGGGTTTATTCATTATAAACATACAAAAATAAAAATCTTTCCTCTTTATAATATTAGTATACCTAGATATATATATATATATATATATATATATTTTTTTCTTGCCTTTAAAAGCATAAAAGACAAAATGATTTGTGATCACAATCAAAATTTTCTTTCACTTCACAAGAAAGCACCAAAATTATTACGCATGTAAAATTGCCATGTAGTTACTGCGTCCGTATTCGTGATATATGTTGTTATGGACCTTCTGAAAATTTGCTATCTGACCTTCAATTTACTTGGCAAAGTAAACCAAACGAGTCTTTTCACAAAAATGACCCCAATTTGATTTCTTTCGCCTCCAATAAGATTTTATTATGCCTACAACCTAACTCGTTTTGATATTTGAATAATTTTTTACCTAAAGTATTCATAACTTCAAATGTCTGTAACATTTTCTTTCTCATAGTTTTAAAGTTCAGAATATTACTTTAAAAGGTCGTATTTTAGATTGTTTCCAAGTTTTTGTGAGTTGTAAAGAAATTATTGTTTATTTAACATTGGATGTTAGCTTCTAGGTTTTATTACGAAAAGGTTAGGTTTTTATGAAGCCTATTTATATATAGGTAGTTATTGGATAGGTGGCGGTGGTCTTAGTTGTCAAGTTAAATTTTTTGCTAATTTCAATAAGCCACGTGAAAAACGAAGATGAAAAACTAATCGATTTAGTTAAGTAACATTTAACTAGCCTTCCGCCAGCATCCGCACCCGCGTGGAGCCGTTTTATAAGTTCCCATAGGATAAAAACCACCCTATGTTCTTTCCTAAGGTCTACTCTATATGTGTTCCAAATTTCATTAAAATTGGTTTAGTAGAAGCGTGAAAGCGTAACAGACAGGCAGAGTTAATTTTGAATTTATAATATTACTAGCCTTCCGCCAGCGGCTTCGTCCGCGTAGAACCGTTTTATAGGTTCACGTGGGATAAAAACCATCCTATGTCCTTTCCCAAGGTCAACTCTATCTGTGTTCCAATTTTCATTAAAATTGGTTCAGTGGTTTAAGTGTGAAAGCGTAGCAGACAGACAGACAGACAGAGTTGCTTTCGAATTTATAATATTAATAGTAGGGATAATATAATATAGTAATAATTAATAAATAAACGTTACACACTCATAGTAGAAATAGTATAATATAGTATAATAGTATGGATGAAGAATTATGTAATTTACTTCAGAACTTCGATTAAATAGTTTTTACATCTGTCCAAGTCAAAAGCCTTTTAAATGTAATAATTTATTCGAAGATGCAGAGATATAATATTTCTTAGGACCAGCCTCCGATACGTAATCTTTTTGTAAACTTTTGGTACAAAAATATTATAACTAAATACAATGATCAGGAGATTATCTTAACTCTCAAATAGCACGGCTGTACAGGCGAGAATATTAATTATCTAAACGTTATTGCGGTTACTAAGTTATGAAATCACTCTGCATCTGCAGTAAAAATAAAGATGGTTTAATTGGGCACCATAGTATCCCTGGCAATGAGGGATTCTTTTTTTTTGCCAAAGTTGAACATTGATTGTGTGCCAAAGCCATAATTGATTTCTTCTGTCGCTGTGTTACCATAAAATATCCTTAAGTAGCTTTACCTATTATAAAACATCTAATATATCGTGTAAAAATATATAGTTTACACGAAATTTCCCTAAAACCGCAGCTTTTCCTAATAAAAATGCATGAGAAACCGAAAATGGAGCGTCTGACAGATCCTGGTTTACGTCTCGCTTCCCGTTTCCCTTCCCGATTTTACTTTCATATAAGCAATTTGCTTATTCCCAAAAATACGCAGCGATCCATCCATTTAATTATTTATCAGGTTTAAGTATATTGGAAGAAAAGGGAATATTTCAGGAAGTGCGCAAAATACCAAGCTGAGTTTAGCATAGGAGAATCACTTAATTATGTACATATGTGTTCGTGATGAAAGTGAATAAATAATCTGTTAGGTCAGGATCTTGCTGTTTTGGGAAAGAAGATTTAAATATAAAATTTGACGATTTGATAATCAATAACTTTATAATACATTTCAAGATTCTTCCATCCATGTATACGCATTTAGAGTTCTGGATACGTGAGCTCTTTAGTTCGTCAGTCTACCTGGTTATAGAATAGCCTCTGCTTCTTTAGCCAAGACTTGGTTGCTGTTCCAGAACCTTTTTTCCCCATCGGTTATCGGTGCTCCATCTCTGCCCATGTAATTTATATTTTTTATATTATTAACATACGTTCTGATTGCGGATTGTTGCAAAGTAGTTTTTACCTAACTTTATGACGTTGAACTTGTAAAACAGGCTAACAGTACAAACGATGCAAATTGATAATTCAATCACGGCAACACGAATTATGCGAATAACGGTCATGCATCTCACACCCCACCGTACCCTTTTCACTTAGCTCCGTTGATCGTTCGTCTATGCGCGCTTTTCGCCAAGATCATTAATCAAGGCTAATGAGCTGAGCGCCGAATGTGTCAGTCCGATTTAATCTCGCGTCAGCCCCGACTCGCGCATCTTCTAATCTCATAATAACGGGATCTGGAATCGTCTAATCGTATTGCGATGGAACCAATATTTACTAATCTATACTTGTATATTATTAAAAACGAGAAAGTTTGGATAAATGGATAAATGGCGGATATAGGATTTCACTTTGGGGAGGGTTTGATGAGATTATGACGCGTACTTGGACCGCGCCTGGTTTGGGGTGCACGATTTCAGCTTTGGAGGAATAAGAGGTTTGTCAAGGGTGAACCCGAATGGTTTGTTGGGGGGAGTTGAGCCACCTAGATCCTAGTGAATGTTTGGATGGACGAATCAGGATGAAATTTGACACAAAGATAGATTATATTCTGGTATAGCACATAGGACATTCTTTATCTTGCCGAAATATGTATACTATTTTCTTGGGATAGACAAGTATAATCATATAAAGAAACAATAAATAAGTAATTACAATAACCTTTACAAACATTTTAACTCTCAAACGTGATTCTTGCGTCCCACTCCTTAGTACGGCTCTTTTCTATTAATGGGGAGGCCCGAAAATTATTCAAACTCGCTGCCCCATTTGGTGGAGATGCAGGTTAGTGACCAACCCGCTGTCGAATATGTTCTAACCGCATATTAGACCTCCGATAAAGTTTAACGACTGTTGTATGTTGTTAACTACTGACTCCACTCGGCCACCGTTGACTCAACTTGTATTTTGAAACACGTAATCGCGCATAAAATTTGTTATTAGAAGTCACTCGACCGTTTGGCTCCGCTGCCTAGATCACGCCACCTGCGAACAATACACACTTTGCAAAACTGTGCTCGAAATTGAGTACTAACTTAAAATATAGCATTATAATTAGGTAAACATCTAAATCCATATATTATTATAATATATTCTTCCCCGCCTTGATCAGGTAATCAGTGATTACCATCTTACGCATCGAATAACGATTCTTTTCAGATATCGATCTCATTATTATGATATTAGATGCTGGTTTCGGATGGCTCAGGTATAATATTAGATTCGACTTATATTTCGCTCAGATCATTAGCTTTGATTGATGATTTTGTAATATAGGAGACGAAAATATGCTGTCCGTACATACCGGGTTCAGAATTATCAAAAAGCGTTTCGATTCCTATTCGTATCTCTCAAGCGCTCAGTGTAAGCCTTTTCACGCACCACTAATAATAATAACAAATGTTATGTCTCTTTAACATTACATTTGACAACCCCTGTAGCGGAATGGTTACCATGCAGGACTGCCGATCGGAGAGTACTTTGTTCAATTCCCAGCGAAACAGAAATTTGAATTATGCGTTTAAAATTTCTGTTATCGGTCTGGGTGTTCCTGTTTCTGTCTCTGTCTATCCATGGCACCCACGACACAGGGTATTGATAACCTTACTGTGGGGCTATGAGTGTGAAACGTTATTTTATATACATATTTTCTTTTTACTCAAACAAGCCTAACCCAGACCTATGGTTGTATGCAGTTGCTGCGTTACTACTTCCAAAGCTGATGGTTACCTCATGTAGGTCTGGTCTGTTAAATTTAAATATGTTCTGTTGCACCAACTTGCGTTACAGCAGCATCATGGAGTTAGTTCTAGGTCATTCCAATTACATGAAAAGGATTCCTGTTTTAGTTGCTAGCTGGACTGTTCTTGCTTCCAACAAAAATACTATTGAAAATGACTTTAAGCAATACATTTAGATGTAATACGCACTTCTAATTATTTTATTATCATTAAACTTGGAAATTATGTCCATTAGATGACAATACAATACTATGGTACCAGCAAGCTGGTCTGATAATGGGACTGGAAGGTGGCTGATGGAATCTTGGACTGTCTACTAACTATGTTTGCTAGTGGGCAGTAGAAACAAACAACCTTGTCCCATTATGAGACAATAAAACTAGTTTTATAGGAAATCAGAGTAAAGCGAGATTAGATAAAGCTTACACATCCATTGCACGGCTCATTAACGCTGATCGATGTTTTTGGACGTCCGGACAAAAACATATATTTTGCTATGTTTGCAGTAGTAACATCTTACAGTACGATATTGGTACGAATTGTGTTATCTTTATGTGGTATATGGTTTTAGAGAAAATGTTTTTGTTTGTTTGTGTATGTAGCTTCCGCGACTGAGACACTACTTGAGACTGATTCTAAAGAGTCAGAACGAGGGGTAGAAAAGTTACGGTTCGGCAAGTCGATAGCTGTTGCACAGCTCGTACCTTTAGTCTGCGTGGGTCCTCCGATGAGTATCTCTACCTCCGATGGTTATAACGTGGATGTGATGCAATAGGGTTTCACAGATTCACAGTTTTGATAAATTGTATGAGTTTGTTAGATTTTTGTCTTGAAGATGGTGTCTCACACGATCAGCTGTCACGTGTGACCATTATCGACCCATAGCCATTCTGTTGTCTCAAATATATTATTATGTACTGTTTTTTTAAAAGAGTGCTGGGAGTTTTTTTCCGCCGCCTTTTTTCTCTCAGCTCAACATCTAGCCCAAACGGGCACTTAAAGGCGATGACCGGGAAAAAATGACATTCATTAAGCGAATATTTTGTATTCCTGATATGAAATAAATATTTTTTCTTTCTTTCTTTCTTTCTTTCTTTTCAAATGAGCGTTAGTGGCACACGCGTCCGATCGGTCGGTGGACGGCGACTCGGTGAATACCACAAATGACATAGTGACGTGTGTGCATGACAGTGAAATTTACTGTCATCCCAAACTGACGTGATTGAATAAGATGTCGAAAATTACGAGAACGGAACAGTTTATTTGTTAATTTTGTAGCGAATGGGTTACGAAACTATTTAGAAAAAATAAATTTCTATAAAAATCAAAGTTATTTCAAATAAAATGGACTATAATTAATCCTAAGAAATTTTGCCTACAATTATCATTACTTGGTATACTTATGATTCCAAAACTTTTGTGATACTTACGTATTACGTACTTATTGTACATTACACAATTAAGATGTTCACTATCTCTACTCCCTACCAATATTATAAATGGAAAAGTTAGATTGTCTATATAATAAATAATAATTATATAAAACAAAAAAATTGACATTGGGAAAGGACACAGGCTACATACATATTTATTTAAAGAAATTCGAGATCTCTATGAAATAGTCTTGTGTAGTACGCGTACTAAGTACTATTAGGTTATGTTACCCAGCACTGTACTATAAGTAACGTTACCAAATAGAAATCCTTAATCGGACATTTCGGACAGTAGTACACTAAGCGCGTCTCACTTTAACATGCATGTTAGTGCAAATGTCCGACTGTCCGCTTAAGAAATCCCGAACCGAACAAATGCACACCGCGCCGCGCCGGTGCTCATGCGCGGTAGGTACTGATTGTTGATGTTGCTATGTCACAGTCAACATTGCTGCGCATGAATAAATTGTTTGTAAATCTGTAATCCATATAAGTTGTATTTTAATAATATATCAACAGTTCATTGTTTCTGGCGATTATATTGAAATAAGGATTGTTGGTTTTATATTACGTTGTTTCAATATTTTATTATTGGTACTCTTATAAAATACGACTTTGTTTTATAAATATAAAATTATGTAAATAGATTTAATTTTCGAACTTATAGATAACTTAATATTATCTACAATTTTAATTATAAGTATTTAGGTAATCATACCTACTCATTTCAATAGTTAGAATGGTAATCCTAAGTCTGTTAAAGTTTGAAGGAAAATCAAATTGGGTTCGACCGGTTATTACGCTGGACGCTGTGTGATATGGATAACTGTACTATGAGTACTAAATGTACGAATAAGGTGTACTAGTACATTATCCCAAACGTACTAGTACAGTACGAACTCGCAGACGTACGATTAAGCACAAGACTACTATGAAAATTTCAATATTTATAATACTGTAGTATTGTCATGATTTACGTTTTCTATGTATCGAATGAATATGCAGACATCAAAATTAATTACGATTTTTTTTGCAGGATCGTCATCGAAGGTAGAAGCAGTATCCATCGCCTTAGCATCGTGTATTTCAGTTCATATGTTCTCCAAATACAGTGCCTTGAGTGAAGTGTAGTTACAAGGACAAACGATGGCGGTATTGTATAAACGAATAGGACTTAGTTAGGTAGACAATTTTTCCACCTATGACGCTTGCACACCAAAACTTACTTATAATTACTATAAGTTGATATTCTATAAAATTGTATTTATTTGTAAGTAATTGAATTATAATAACTGTAGTATCAGCGAGGTTCAGAAGTTTGTTTAGAATAGCGCGCAGAGAACACAAAAAATTGAGTCATTTTGGTAAAAATGCGAGTGAAATGAAATGAAATGAAATATATGAAAGTCTCTTAGTGCACGATAATTTTAGGTTGCTCTAGGTGCTCTAAGGAAATGCTGAGCCAAGGAAAAGAGCAGACAGAAAAATATCAGTCAAATTGACGACTAACACTACGTTGATGTTTTTGTGTTGTAAATGTGCATATTTAAGTATGAATTCGCCACCGCATATCGCATCATTAAAAATCATTTTGTTAGTTACGTCAGCACGCCGCTTTTCGATAGTCGACAAAACAAAAGACTGTTATTGAACCAATCATGAATTCATTGTAAAAACTTACTTTTATTTAGATGAGATAATTTGGCGACAAGTGATGACCTAAAAATTGGGTAATCTGAATGGACTTATTGTTTGGAACGCTTTAGCCATATCCCAGGTTTATAGTCTTAACAGAATGGCCGTTTTTTCTTCTTATGTATTTATTGTTTATCGGCAATGTTATATCGGCAACATATACGTATATATAAGGTTGTTAAAAGATTTTTTTGAATATCTAATGTTTTTTTAAGTTTAAGAAAAAAATATTATATTATACCCAGCGTATAAAAATATAAAATGGTAATTGGCTGTTTAAAATTTCGTATTTTATATCTGTTATATATCTGTTATAAACAGTATCAAAACTTAAAGTGAAATTATTAGTTCGAGAAAATCTGTCTATTTTGAATTTTAGTTAGCTTTTGTTATATGCATTTAACGGAATATAATTCCAAAATACCGGCAATATGTATAAAAGATTGTTAAAAGAAAGTTTTTTGAATAACTGACGTTATTTTATGTTTAAGAAAAAAATATTGTCTTGTATACTCAGTGTATAAAAATATAAATTGAAAATTGGCCGTCTAAAATTTCGTGTTATATATCTGTTATATATTTGTTATAAACAGTATCAAAACATAAAGTGAAACTATTAGTTCGACAAATTCTCAGTCTATTTTGACTTTCATTTAGCTTTTGTTATGTGAATTTAACGGAATATAATTCCAAAATTAATTAAGTCCTTTGTATCTTTGATTAATGGTTGTAATAATAATGGCTGCATTATCATTTTCTGTTGGTGTGTACTCGTTCAATTCAGTGTTACATCCATTTAATCGAATGTGAAGCGAACAATTTTAATCATCTTCAAAACATATAGACATGATTTTGGAATATCTTTCTTAACGTCATTGATGAAATATTTCAATAATTAAGGCAGGAAGACACAAAAAATGTATTGTAGGATAGGATGTGTATCTTATTCGGGTTTGACCCCGGTAGAGTACATACTCAAATACCTACATATACCTACAAATAATACAAATACCTAAAGAATACTGAGTACGAATTATCTTTCTTCTGCACGGCATTGTGGGACTTACTTTCTTAAATAATTATTACAAATTGAAGTACCCTATGATAGATGTACCGATATTGAAAGAAGTAATTATAATGTTGTTTTTAAAATTATTTGATTTATAATTCTTAATAAATAATTAATATTAGCGTACCTGCGCATAAATATGGTAAATTCAATATTTTTTTTATTGAAATGTAAATGACTAAAAAATTGACACAGGTCTCAAAGTAATTAGGAATAGTCTCTAACATTTTTCTTTCACTTAATTAATGAGTTACATCCAAAAAAAAATATGATTTTTAATGCGTCTCATTGTTCCAATACTGGGCACGTAAACAAATAAATAATATTTAAATCCTTTTGTATTATAAAATTAAATATTCTCTTATAGTCCGTACATAACAGTTGTGATTTTGGCAGATCATTTAAGAGATGTGACACGTCACGAAATGTGGTCAAAAAAATAATTACTTCTTTTGACCATACAGTTTTTTTTATTTCAAGTGTTTTATGGTTTAGTCTCGTCAATTAAAAAAAAGTTTATAGTTTATTGACATGAATAACCTAGTAAATTTCATACGAGCAGCGATGGCCGAGTGGTCAAAACCGCGGTCTTCAACGCAACCGATCCCGGGTTCAAATCCTCGGCGTGCACCTCTGACAAAGAAATTTGAAATGTGCGCATTTATTCCTGCTCCACGGTGATGGAAAATATCGTGATATTTAATTGGTTACGATGTTCTCCATCGCCGTGCATGCCTGAGAAAAATTCATAATTTCTCGAAAGCACGACGTCCACCAATCCGCACTTGGCCTGCGTGGTGGACTATGGCCTAAATCCCTCTCACTTGTGAGAGGAGACCTGTGCTCAGCAGTGGGACATGAAAAGGTTGAAAAAAAAATTCATAGCAATAAGCAAATAACGTAATAAATTTTGTAAGCTTTACGACCGATTTTATATTTAATTTTATTTTTATGTTGGATTACGCGAAAGGAAGGATCCAACTCAGATTCGAAAGCGTTAAAACCCTTGCAGATTCTACAACAGTTTCTTTTCAAAAGATCCTGCAGTAATTTCTAGGTCGCAAATATTTCTGTGTTCAACTTTGAAAATTCCAGCTCTGGATTCATGCGACTTTAAAAAATGTACTCGTAAATTAAAAGCAACAGTAATAAAACAGTACTTTCATATCAAAATCATACGTAACATTTGTAACTGAATCATTCCACGCTCAGATTTTATAAGGAAACAAAAATAAACCTCTTTATTTCGTGAGCGTACTCGAGAAGAAGCACTTTCTCGTTATAATGGAAAGAAAAAAATACATTTTGTTTCTACGTCTCACGTTGTTACACTGGTTTTAACATGAAATTGACACGGGAAACATTTGAGATTACTACATCCGCATACGAGATACTGGCAAATTAGCGTGCTGAATGGTCGCCGCAACTCATGACCATCCTTACACAGAACTCATGCACTGTTAGAGTGCGTTTCCACTGACGTGGAGTTGGACGGAGAGGAGCGAAGAAGAGCGGTGAAAAGTGGTGAGTGTTTCCACTGAAGCGGAGCAGAGCGGAATAGTGAAGCGCAGATATCCGCACCCCAATGCCCGCTGTCCTCCGCTCCGCATCGCCTCGCTGTATTTTTATGAATATCCGTTCAGCTCTGCTCCACTCCGCTCGTGCTGTTTCCATTGAAGCGGAGCGGAGATTTTGAGCATAGTGATTGATCAATTCATGCACCGCCAAGCACCGCTCCGCCCAGCTCCGCGTCAGTGGAAACGCACCCTTATTCCGGAGGCTGATGCTCACGCCATGTAGTTTGACTGACAACCGCATTTTTCCACTTTCCACTGAAGTTTACAATAAAAATGAGGGCAGCGGTGGTATTTTCCCGGTAGAACCAGGAAGTTCCAGAAATTTCTGCTGTATTTTATGATAAAAAAGACGAGGAAGTACCCGAAAGGCACGATTTTTTGATTGTTTTTAAACCAACCTAGGATCATTTGAACAAATTTTTAAACAGTAGTCGTAATATCGGAGTCTGATGTTTTATCCACCAGGTTATCATTACTCGATAAACATTATAGAACTATTTTATTATATAACGAATCGTGAGTGTAACTTAACATGATTACTTACTGACGGCAATAGTCACGTTGCATTGATGTTCCTCAACCTTTTGTAGGTCGTAGAACTATTATGGTTCGCCCGGGGAACTACCACCGCTGCACCCACTTCTGCTTGTGTTTCGGTGGAAAGATGCAGTTGCCGGCCACACTTACATGAGGCGACCACCAGCCTCCGGAGTAGCAGCGCAACTGCATACGACCTCAGACAAGACTTACCTATGCTTGCTTGAGGTTGTATGTAGATGTCCATGGGCTGTAGCGACCACTTAACACCACGTGGCCTGCATGCTCGTCTGCTACTCCATTCAAATAAAAAAAATGTTCCGGACAAACGAGGTTCTTCCTCAGCGCGCCTAATAGCGACCGCCCGCGACGGCTCATGAGGAAGGACCTCGTTCAGGTCCGAAACTAGTTGAGTATCATCAATTATGCATCGTGACTATTGCCGTCAGTAAATAATCATATTATAGCACTAATAGAAACGTACATCAAAAGCAAAAGTAAGAAAACAGCGCTTCCATATCAAAATCATACGTACTCGTAATATTTGTAACTGAATCACTCCGTGTTCGGGTTTTTAAGAACACAAAAATAAACCTCTTTATTTCGTGAGCGCTCTCGTGAAGAAGCACTTTCTATTATGATGGGTACTTCGCGAAGAAAAATACATTTTATTTCTACATCTCACGTTGTTAGACTGACTTACTTAGTATAAATTCTCGAGATAGTAGCAAATTAGCATGCTGAATGGTCGCCGCAGACTATGAACATCTTCATACAATACACATGAGCTGTTTTACTCCGGAGGCTGTAGTCGCCTCGTGTAGTTTGACAGACAATCATACCTTTCTTTCCGTGGGGTGATGAAATTTTTATTGTAGAAATTATTAGTAAAACTAGAAATTATTGTTGTATTTTATAAAAAAATACGAATAGGTATCTGGAAGGCATCATGTTTTGACGCTTTTAAATGAACCTAGTATTAAACAATGGTCGTAGTGTGGGAGTCTTATGTCTTCAACTACTAGGATATCATGGCTCGATAAACAGTAGAGAACTTCAGAAACGTAAATCAAAGAAACAGTTACAAAACATAGCGCTTTCATATTGAAATCATACGTAACATTTGTAACTGAATCATTCCACGCTCAGATTTTTTAAGAAAACAAGAATAAACCCCTTTATTTTGTGAGCGCTCTCGAGAAGAACCTGTCTCGTTATAATGGATACTTCGCGGAGAAAAAATACATTTCATCTCAATTTTTTACGCTTTTACACTGGTTTTCACATGACACTGATATGATATAAATTATCTGCTTCCTACATCCGGGTTTTAAAGTGGAAGTAAGTGGTACAGACAAACGAGCAGGTGTTAGTACTAATTACCATCACTATAATGAATTCAGCCATAAAGCAATATGCGCTGCAGATACTCCTCTTTTTTTTTCTATAAAATGCAGGAGTATTTGAATAGCCGATAGAACTTTTTGAAGAAGTCCACAGCACTAACGCTTGGATAATCTACGTATCGTCCCAAACGTTAAAATGTTATGATTTTTTTCTTCACTGTCATTTTTTTTCTTAATACCAAAATAATCGATTTTTTACTAACAATTTTTGGCTGAATTTTTTATCCTACGGGGACCCATAAGAGTCAATTCCCACTGAAAGAGCAGCGGCGCGCAGCGGCTTTTTGAGGCAAAATATTACGAAACTTTTTGAACCTTATTTGTGTAATTACATAGTTCAAAGTTATTTGAATGCAATGCTAGTCAAAATAGGTTGCCCCTTGCGGCTCCGTTGCGGTCAGTCCCTTGATCTTACGGCCGCTGCGCGTCGCTGCTCTTTCAGTGGGAATTGACCTTAAAACGGGACCATGCGGGCGAAGCCGCGGGCGGAAGGCTAGTTGTTTATATAATAAGAGTCCCCAGCTCGCATTGGAGCAACGTGGTGGATTAAGTTCCAAGCCTTCCCAAAAATGTGCCCAGCCGTCGGATGCAAAAAAACCGGCCAAGTGCGAGTCGGACTCACGCACGAAGGGTTCCGTACCATTATCTATAAAAAACATCACGTTTATTGTATGGGAGCCCCCTTAAATATTTATTTTATTCTATTTTTAGTATTTGTATAACAATAGCGGCAACAGAAATACATAGACAACAACAAGATTGAATGAAAGGAAAACTGTGGTTTACGATTTAAGTGAATGATAAAACTAAAAAAAATATATGATGTACATTACGGTGCAAACTTCCACCGAAAGTTGGTTTGAACGAGATCTAGTTTTTTTTAATAAGTTAAAGGGGGGGACACACATTTTACCACTTTGGAAGTGTATCTCGCTCAAACTATTCAGTTTAGAAAAAAATTATGTGAGAAACCTCAATATTATTTTTAAAGACCTATCCATAGATACCCCACACGTATGGGTTTGATGAAAAAAAATTTGAGTTTCAGTTCTAAGTAAGAGGAACCCTCAAAATTTATTGCTTTTTTCTATTTTTGTGTGAAAATCTTAATGTGGTTCACAGAATACATCTATGTACCAAGTTTCAACAGTATAGTGCTTATAGTTTCGGAAAAAAGTGGCTATGACATACGGACGGACAGACAGACAGACAGACATCACGAATCCATAAAGGTTCCGTTTTTTGCCATTTGGCTACGGAACCCTAAAAAGGTTGCAGCCAATTAGATTCTATAAATATTGCTTTGCGACCTGCGTGGCGCAATGGTTACCATGCCGGACTGCCAATCGAAAGGTCCCGGAGAAATTGAATGATGAGTTTCGATCTGGGTGTTTGTGTTTCTGTCTTTGTGTGTGTCCATGGTATCTTCGACACAGGGTATATCTACCCTACTGTGGGGCTATGAGTGAGAAGTGTTATTTATTAATTTATTTAATTTTATTGCTTTATGCAGAGAGACTGGGGACTGACTAATTATTTGTAAAACACTTTAATTTAGTGGTAGGTACTAATCAGATTCTAAGTAAATTTTATTATTTTTCTCACTAAAGTAAGGTCTGTCTAGAGAATTTTAATTAGTTGAAAAATTTAACAGAGTTTACGATTGTCTGGAGGTCAACTAGTAATAAATTATGATTTTTTCTATAACCTTGAATACAAATTTAGTATACCCCAGAGGATTGTTTCGTAAGTCTTTGGCCAAAGTCATTTTACTCACACACATTAGAAATTCGATTTAATAATAATACACAAATACTTATTACAAAAGTTAAATGCACACTGGACAATGCAAATAATTAATCTGTTTTGAGATTCATTAAAATTGTGACGGCTTCTAATATTAAGTGGGTTTTCGGCAATTAATTCACCTAACTAGGGTTTAATATTGATGAGTTAATTAATTTTAAGGGCTGGCATTTTCACCACAAAGAAATTTGTGTTTTGATATATATAGATAAGATGCGTGGCGCAATGGTTACCAAGGCGGACTGCCAATCGAAGGGTCCCGGGTTCGATTCCCGGCGAAATGGAAATTTTAATGAGGAGTTTAAATTTCTATTCTCGGTCTGGGTGTTTGCGTTTCTGTCATTGTGTGTGTACATGGTACCCACGACACAGGGTGTATCTACCCTACTGTGGGGCTATGAGTGTGTGAAAACTATGAGTGTGTGTGAAAATTCATTCTTTTCATTCTCATGATGATTGTTCATCGTTTAGTAATTGTCATTACGATTTAGGCATTTCTTTTATAAATTCTGTCTCCCGTGGGATTAAGGCACACTTGTTTAAACCTAAAAAAATATCTCACAAATATTTGCCACCCGTCAACCTGTTTTAGTATCACAAGACTTATACTCAAGTTGATCAATATCCACACTCATCCTGCCTTCGAGAAATTAGGCGTGATGTTGATGCAAAACATCGTAATAAAATAAACGTTACACATTCATAGCCCGACAGTAAGGCAATTGATACCCTGTGTCGTGAGTACCATGGACCCATACAAAGACAGAAACACAAACACCCAGAACGAGAACAGAAATTTAAACTTATCATTCAAATTTCTGTTTCGCCGGGAATTGAACCCGGGACCCTTCGATTGACAGTACGGCATGGTAACCATTACGCCACGCAGGTCGTGAAAATTAACTATTAAATAATGAAATATTACAATGCTTTTCCTTACCGTAAAGCAGCAACATAGGTGCGTGTCTGAGATTGATCTTGAGACCTTCGTGTCGGAGACCAGTATTTCTATTCAACAACCATACAAATTCAACCAACTTCATAATACCTCATCGAATTCCTTAATTGGTTAAACTTAATAAAAATACATAATGATTTTCTTTTCCTAAATAAAAAAATATGATTTTAATAATTATATTGTATGCAATGGATGTAACGTTGAATAGGTGGAAACAATGTAAGGACGTTGTCAGATAAATAAATATATTGTAATTATAATTCTATGAATATAGCAAGCACTGAATTTCGATGTTTTATAACACATGAAGTTTGTAATTATATTTACATATGTTGGGAGTGGAGTAAAGAATAAAAATTTAAAAAATGTGTAATATAAATATAAACATGATAATGTAAAATCGTTTTAGATAATAAGTTTTCAATTGTGTCTATTATTTGGTTTCGTTACGATTGCAACGAATTTTCAGATTGTATTACGTGTATGATCTTTGCTGCAATTTTTGTTATTAATTAGATATTCAATACATATATAGTTCATATTGCGTTGGCAACTTTCAATCATTTGCAACAGTTACGACCTTTCAGTCCGTTCACATACATACTACTTTTAGAAGCTAAAGAAAATTGAAAATCGAAAAACGCGCGATTTCGACTGCGATAGAACGCATGGAGTCACCACGTTAAGCGGGCTACTCACATACCTGCCGCAGGGGTGATCTAGGGTGTAAAGGTTAGGATGACCTTAATTGCTACCTTAATCGTGTCAAGTGTAGGCAAGCAGGGACAATTTCCTGCCGCCCTGCCGCAGGGCCGATCTAGGAAATTACCCCTGCTTGCCTACATACGACACAATAAAGGTGGCAATTAAGGGTCATCCCCACTTTTACACCCTAGATCGCCCCTGAGCAAGTATGTGAGTAGCCGCCTTTTGCAACATCGATGCAGTCGCGAAATCGCCGATGCCGATACTAAATAGCATGACTGCGGAGGGCAGTAACATCGTACATAAAAATGTACCGGATCACATCGCGAGAACGTCTCAATGAGGTCTAAAGTTGACTACGCAAGATGAATTAGAGTATGTTCACAAAGAGAATAATCGTGGCTATTTTGTGAAAAACTAAAGATCGAACTATAAGGAAAGTTAGACTACGTCCAGTTCTATGAGTATTCTCTTTCTGAACAGGCGTTAAAATACTATGATCGCTCGAATGGCACTCCATTCGTATTATTGATGATCTTCACTGTCACGGCCTACACGCCTGTAAATTAGGTTTCCTTATAATTATACTATCTTACTTACGAATCTTGTATTTGATTATCGTAACCTAAACTTTCTATCGTAGTTACTTCTAGATATAACTCGATCCATGCACAAAAATTCGGTTTCCTTATTATTAATTTGAACAAACTTATAAAAGTCCTTAAAAATGAAACACTTCAAATTATGACCTAGCGTTGGGTAGCGTCTTTCACAAATTGTCTTGTCTTGAGTTGTTACCAAAAATCAATACCTTTTTTGTGGTATCGGCGGGAAACCTTTAAATCGTACCCAGCTCCTTAGGAGAGGGATACCGTGTTATGTGGGATTTGTACCGCACTAAAACACCCTCGGTGGCCTGCCTCTGTGCTTGGGGAGGACTCCGGGATCTCCATTGGAACGCACCGGTGTCCTTCACTCGCGGCGCCCCTGAACGGGCCCATCTTCGGCAGATGCACTCTCCTGCACACTCAGGCGCTCACGGCGGAATGCGGCCACGCCCACACCACCGTCCTTCCAGGGACTGCTGGCTGGATGGGTCGAGCTCCCACCCTCACCGTCCACTACCTATCCCGAAAGTCCCCTTTAAGTCGCCTCTTATGATCAAGCAGGGGATACAGTAGCTCTATTCTTAATCCCGAAGCTACAGGGACTAACTACGTCAAATTGGTTCAATCCTTTGAAGCAATGGCTTCTCTATTAACATTACTCTGTGCAATTTATGTTTAATATTTTATTCACAGAGTAAATTTATGTGGAAAGATGGCAAATAAAAAGCAGTATGTAGTGTGCATTGAAGTGGATATGAATATTAAACTGATAGAACCGCTTACACCTAATGAAGCATGAATAGGTACTTGCTGTTCATATTAAAATTAGTGATTTTTGTGACAAGTTGTACTCATACTTACACTGGCAAAGAAATACAAATATTTATTGTACACCATCTATACTAATATTATAAAGCTGAAGGGTTTGTTTGTTTGAAAGTACTCATCTCGGGAACTAATGGTTCGAATTGAAAAATGATTTTGTGTTGATAATATTGAATATTCAAAACCGCGCGGCACATCTAATGAAAATAAAAATGAAAAATACAACCACTATAAAAGAAAAACGGACGGACTGAAAACGGACTGTACTGTTAAACCTACGTTTGGAAAATATTGCAGTATTTAGGTACTGCAAATGTGACTTTACAGTCAAATCTTCTAGTCCTTGGATCTTAAAAGCTTTTACGTTGAAAGGATTTCAAAATTTTAAATATATTTATACAATGCCTTTTTAGGTATGTTTTTTTTAATTATTTATGTTATTTTTGAGTTTATCCATTTTAAACAATTTCAAGCCCTTTTATAATACGTATAATAATTACAACTATAACGTTTCACACTGATATCCCCACAGTAAGGTAGATACGATATATTCCGTGTCGTGGAACATGGACATACAAAGACAGAAACACAAATACCCAGATCGTGAACAGAAATTTTAAACTCGTCATTCAAATGTCTGCTTGTGATTAGGGTTGCCATCTCTAAAATTTGTAAACCAGGACAAGACGCGTTAAAACCCTGGATTTTAGAGCCCAAAACCCGGACATTTCCACTGCGGGGGGACGGTGAATTTACCGAGTCAGTTCGTCGGTTGATCGCGATGTGCGGGCACAGTGCGTGTGTCATTTTTTTTAAACCCGGACTACAAATGAAGTCCAACCCGGACGCTCCCCTGGCGCCCTCTAAACTAGGACAAATCCGGGGAAACCCGGACGGATGGTAACCCTACTTGTGGTGAACTTCGTTGTGCATGGGTCGTGTTAAAGTATAATTCTATTGTGCAAATTCTATAAATAATCTATTTATAATTTAATTCTGTGTAAATGTATATAATAAGAGATAGGTAGTTAAATTCATAACTAAAGTATATTAATAAAGTAATCTATCACTGTTTTATTTTGTACGAGATGAGTTAACGCAATGAGTTATTACGTCTTATCTTTTTACTAGCTGACCCCGCGAACTCCGTACCACGTTTAATTGTTTCGGGTGGGCCACCCTTATCACTTAGGGGGATGAAAAATAGATGTTGGCCGATTCTCAGACATACTCAATATGCTCACAAAATTTCATGAGAATCGGTCAAGCCGTTTCGGAGGAGTACGGAAATAAACATTGTGACACGAGAATTTTATATATAAGAAGATAGCTTTAAAAGTTGTTTATTTGTCACAGACGTATGAATATAGAATAATGACATTTAAAAAAATCTAGAAATGTAGGCACGAGCATTATCTTTATGGTTCGATACATAAAAAAGAAATGAGAAACCCTCATATTTCTGTTTACGTATATCTGTCTGTATGTCTGTCAAGATGTTTCTCTCAGTTCCTCAACCTCAGTTATCAAATAGAGTGCACAGCAGACAGGCCCTTACGTCTAGAATCCCTAGAAGCTGTGCAAAAAGAAAAAAAATCTAAGTCACCAAAATTAAAAGGGCGTAAGTAACGCTGACAAAAAAAATTGACATACTAGCAAACAACTATATGAAATATTTATGCTTTATTACGTAGCTAAATTAATTAAATATATTTCCGTAAAATCCTGTCAATTTTTTTTAGTCATGTAATGAATAAAAAAAATTGCTACTTCTAGTAAATGGAATATTGCAATTAAGTACTAGAAGTCGCAAATCGTCTTGTAATGACGTAATCGTTGAGTATAAAGACCATCTGGAACGAACTCTCAATCTATTTGCCTGCCGAATACTTTATCAAAATACGAGAATTTTTCCCCACAAATTGAGAAATATTAGATCGGCCGCTCCCTTTGTACATCCTTTATGAAAAAATATTTATTTTGCCGTGTTTCAGAATGGTAAACGAGATATTTTTAATCTTCCCTTATGTTTTCTATTTGTGTTTTTTTAATTTGTTTCCATTTATTAAAAGAAGATTATGCGAAAAGCTGAAATTGTATCTGTACATTTCCGACCAAAAAGCTTGTAGTTTAAAATGTAAAATTTATAAAGATGTGTTCGGTTTTCCCTCGTGACTAAAATTTTATGACAAGATTAAAAAATTAACACTTTAAAAATATTTTTTTAAATATTATAAAAAGTAGGGTAAAAGAGGGTCTTAATAAGAAGCAAAACGAAATGAAAAAAAATACATTAAAAAAGTCGCTACAATTTCTAGTTTTCTAGTTCAAAGAAGAAAAACTGCTGGAATAAGTGAAAAAATTCTAGTATTTTTTTTCTTCGATTCGAAGTTTTTCTTCACTTATCAAGGCTGTGAAATGATAGTTTGTATGTGAGAAGTTTCAACATTTGGTTTTCTTTGAAAACTGACTCGTAGAGTAACAAACATCTTAATGCTACGCTTAAAAAGCCATGCTGCTCACTGCAAGTTAGGAGTGATGCAAGTTAGTAGCAGTCGCAGTTGGGTACATAATAAGGCCTCCGAGAAGGTTTAACGTGCCTTCCGAACTAAGAGCATCAAAGTTACTAACTCACCCTTCAGTAGAGACGGCATAGCGCCTCGCTTCGATACTTAATTTTTGTACCAAATCTGGTGCGGGGGAAGAACGCACACATTTTATTTTTGTCACACATTCACAAATATTCTTTCATCGCTACAGACGCGTACATTTCTACACTGACACCGACACACACACACGCACTAGTTGTATAACTAGAAGGCACATTGTGCATGCACGTTGGGACGCGGTTCGCCCGTAAAGGCCACTCCACTGACGGGTGTCATACCTGTCATACCTTGATGCTCTAAACTTCCGAAGCACGGAAAATCTGTCTTATATTTAGATATGGACGCGTATAATATTAAAACTAATTGCGTAACTCATCTCAAATATGTGTAATGTTGTCAAAGTTTTGGTGTCCCGTCTCTTGTCTCTTCAGTTTCATGTGTAAAATTGTCGTCCACCTTCAAAAGAGTATGGTCAATTTCTAGCACTATCAAATTATTCTGTGATACATTCCTTTAATTTAATATATTATATTGTAATGATCGTGTATTGTATATATTATTATGGTCAATGGATGTCACGTTTACTGGCGACAAATAAACGTAAAAACTGATTGTGTTGTTTCATTTCAATAATTTCTGTCCTGATTGGGTGTATGGTAATTTAAATTAAAAAATATATTTTAAAATGTTGTAAGAACGGTACGGGACGGTACAATTATATTATTTAAAAAGCCTATTCATTTTCTCTACATGCTAATGAGCTTTTTTTGAGATGCTCACTAGTAGCTCCATATTTCATACTAGCGGCCGCCCGGGACTTCATCCGCGTGTACTTCAGGTTTAGATTTTTTTAAATAAAATTAGCCTTTGTTAGTTTTCATTACATCAGCTACCTGCCAATGAAAGTCCCGTTAAAATCGGTCTAGCCGTTTCAGAGATTAGCCGGAACAAACAGACAGACAGACAGATCGACAGACAGACAGACAAAAATTGTAAACAATATTATTTTGGTATATTTACCGTATAGAAATTCATATGCATGTAGTAATAAGCGGTTATTTTAATTTTACAAACAGACACTCCAATTCTATTTATTTGTACTTACAGATGTATAGATAACACGTATGAATAGTATCGAAATGTGTCCTCTCCTGTATCTCATATACGTCATGGATAGTATAATGTGTCATGGATAATGAATTTAACCCCGAAATATTTTTATATACGAGTCAAATTTAAGTTTAGACCTCGCACCTGTTTGAGATAATTCGAGGCTGTGTTGGCAAGTCATACTTATACTTAATGGTAGGTAGAGATCTTAACACATTATTGCCTTATTTATAAGTAATCTTTTCATTCTTTATCGTTTTTTTATGAAATCCTACCGACCATCCGTACCGTCCTAAAGACCTACCGTCTGTCCGTAATATAAGGGACTAGGTGTTTATCGTCGAAGTAACTGAAACACATGTCACTTAGTATGGCACTAATTTATTTTCAATCACTAACACACAGCAAAAGTACAACTGTTCAAAAATCAGAAATAAAAAGCCTCGTCTACTCTATTTATTACAGTTCTATTTATAGGATTTTACCGACCTTGTGGTACCACCACGTGTTTTTAGTCGGTTGAGTCAAGTCAGATGGTAACGTTTATCTCGTGTTCCGGTAGTTACAAGTTCAAGAAACTAATAAAATAAAAGTATAATAATTATCAGCCAATTTCAATATTTGTAAGTGTACATATGTATTCTATTCTGAATTAATATATTTTTGAGTTTTTTTTTCATTTTAATAATGGCATCGAAACTCTGTGCATATTGGCAGCGTCAAGTATGCATTACTTAGTAGTCATAGAAAAAATCAGTAAGTCGTCAGGTATCAGTCAAGATGTTCAAGTAAAGTGATGGCTACTTTACCAGAACGTGTCCGATGGAGTTTTGGAGGCAAGCCGAAAAAACATGTTTTCGTACTGTTATTTTATTTCACAACACTCGTGCACTGTCGTTAACCTATATCGAACGTAATGCCATCAACTTTATCCGATATAACTCAAAAATACACCAAGAAAATGAAAATAAAACAAGAGCACAACTTGTCCCTTCAGACTTCCCGCCAAAACATATTTTTGAGTTATAAATTATACCAAAACTACAGTTTTATAAACGTCACCCACAGACATATTACAAAACAAAAGAAATGTATTATTTGACACTCACACTAAATTAAAGATATCTAACAGTAATTACTTTATCGTATATAATAATATGACATCTTCGCAATGTATTCTTTATGTTACATTTCAGGGAGATAAATTAAAGCTAGATACAGGAAAACTGTTTAAATGATTAAACAATTTACTTTTATTTTGATGTTTATATATGTATGATAATGATAAATACCCATATTACCCAAATAGTGAGACCCAGCGTTATTAGAAAATGAGTCGCTAAGGAATAAAATAAAAGATAAAACTCGACGACGACGACTCGCGTGGCGCAATGGTTACCATGCCGGACTGCCAATCAAAGGGTCCCGGGTTCGATTCCCGGCGAAACAGAAATTAGAATTTCTGTCCTCTGTTCTGTTTGTGTTCCTGTCTTTGTATGTGTCCATGGTACCCACGACATAGGGTATTAATTAGCTTACTGTAGGGCTATGAGTGTGTAACGTTTATTTATATATTTAAGGTCCACACCAAATAATTTCGCACACTTTCACACCAAAACTGTGAAATCTCTGGAGTATAGTCACTTCATGGCAATGAACCTTCATTACACGGGTGAATGAGCAGGACATGTGTAATACATTATAACATAAACGACAAAATAATATCATCCCAGGGAGCTTCTAAGTTATTACTCGACAAAAAAAACATTGAAACTTTCAACTTTAAGTTTTTTTGGTATTTGACCTTCAAAAGGTACCCGGCACCTTGGGAGAGGATACCGGGCTATGTGGGATTTGACCGCACTAAAAGCCCCTCGGTGACTGCCTCGGCGCTTGGAGAGGACTCCGGGATCTCCAGTGGAACGCACCGGTGTCCTCCACACGCGGCACCCCAGAACGGGTCCATCTTCGGGAGAGCAGATGGCATGCGGCCACGCACACACTGCCGCCCTTCCGGGGGCTGCTGGATGGACGAATAGCTATTTTTTGCATTTTTGTTAGCAGTCTGGTTTTCATAATTTGTATAGTATATATTATCACGTCGATTAATTAATGTTGTAAAAATATAAATAAATTTAAAAAATACAATCCCAAAGATACGAAAACAGGAGATAGTAATTTTTATGTTTGAAAGCGCATAACTTTTTACAGGGTGGTCCAATTTTGATTATGCTTTTTTATTGGCTATATAAATAAATAAAAGTAACGGCATAAGTATGAAAACAGGCATGATTATTCACATACTGATTTATAGCAACTTATTTTTCCGAATATTATTAATTAATTTAAAAAATAAATTTTTATACAACTACAAACACTAAAAAATGTGATATAAATTAGTTTTTCGCAAAATATTAAAACCGACTTGCAAATGAAAAAAAATCTATAATAAACTCGCACAGAGTACCTAAATACGAAATAAATTAAGCCATTTTGCTTTTAATTAAAAAAATTCCTCACAATTCAGTGGTGAGATAAGGAGCAAAGTTTTCGCGATTAAAGACCTTCGTTGGTTCCTTAATAAAACGTCCAGTAAAATATTATGGGGGTCATGGAATATGGCTCTATCGTCAGCGGTTAGCGATATACTCGTAGTACAATGAAACTAGTAATAAACATTGAATGCTAAGGAGAGTTTTAGGATCCTACTGGGACTTAAAATGAACTGTATAGATAACGTGGTTTATTTATTTAAAAACTTTATTGAACCCATAAAAATGTCGTACAATAGGTTAGCTTAATGCCAAGTGGCATTATCTACCAGTTTACTCAAGGGAGTGCAGAGAAATTCAAAGGCGGTTAAGGAAGAGACAAGAGAAGAAAAATAAATCCATTCTAATATTATAAATTCGAAAGTAGCTCTGTCTGTATGTCTGTCTGCTACGCTTTCCCGCTTAAACTACTGAACCAATTTTAATGAAATTTGTAACACAGATAGAGTGGACCTTGGGAAAGGACATATTATTATGATGGTTTTTATCCTATGGGAAGCTTTAAAACGGGCCCACGCGGGTGAAGCCGCTGGCGGAAGACTATATAATAAAAGTGACAAAATTGTATGTAGATAAATAAAATAGACAAAGTAAATATATACCTATTGCATAATAATAAGCACAATTTATTTGCAATTAAAACTATACAAATATATCAGTAAAACTTTGAAATGAGCTATATATCACATCATAGGCTGGTCTAATTGCCGTCAAAACTACACAGACGTTCATTGAATGACGCTACACGGACTCTCTTGATGGAAGTCACCTGCAACAGCACCGCATTTTGCCAGCCAAGTGCGTGTTACTTTGCCCCAAACATGCCTTTGGGATATTCAGTATAACTGTTCTGTGATACAAATACTGTAATAAAATATTACAACGTTCCTTTGAGACATTTTGTATAACTATTGTGTGATATAAACATTGTAATGAAATATTACAACATTCACTTTCACGGTGGATCAACAATAAATCCTACAAATATTATAAACGCGAAAATTTGTAAGTATGGATGGTTGTTACTCTTTCACGTAAAAACTACTACATGTATTTAAATGAAACTTTACAATAATATAGCTTATACATCAGAATAACACATAGGCTACAATTTATAAAGATATTGTTTGAATTTTCCAAAATAACGATAAGTGCCAATTTAGTAGGAAAAATCTACCATCTACGAGCTATTCAGGCGTGCGCTGCTAAAACCGCTAGAGTTACACATATATAATGTACCTATGATGGAAATGTTTGTCTTAAATAGTCCTACAAAAATTCGGTCGAGCGGCACTTCAGAAGGGACTTCACTTTATGCTAATGATACTCTCTTACGCGGGTGAAACCGCGGGGCACAGCTAGTACTTAATAATAATAAAATCCTTGATAATGTGCGTCTAGATTTAAACCCCAGAACTCCCACGTGAGGGCCGATGTCTTAACCACTCTGCTATCATTGCTCAACTAAACTTATGAGTCTTATGACATATACTCTATATTACCAAATACTATTATCAAATTCCGGTGGGTATTATAAAAAATACCTACTCTTGTTTAGCGTTGAATGGTTAAACGTATAGCTTAAAGCTTACGATACAACATGTCGATAAAAATGGGGCTTCCGTATTGTAGAAGGAAGAAAATGTCGACGATTCTTTATTGCGGTCCTTTCAAATAGATCTACATAAAAGTGGTATTACGGTGGCATCGCTCTAACTGGTTGGCTCTCGTATGTCTTGAGGTTTACGGGAATTTTAGTAGTGGGCTTCAATTCATCTCATGTTATTACGGCCAAAAATTTAGAAGTTCGCCATATTTCTTAAGTTTCGGTGACATGGTCTATTCGAGTATCGTTCGAAAGAGACAGCAAAACGTCCTCCATTTCCATAATAAAGTCATTAGGAATTTAACATAGTATTTAAGCCTTAACTTTTCACGCAAAGCTTACTGAACCAATTTTAATGAAGTTTGGTACACAGACAGAGTGGACCTTGAGAAAGGAAGTAGAGTGTTTACCCAAAAATGTTTAATTTAATCATCTAATACCTTTAAACGAACAATTCTTGTATAAACATAAATAGTACCCTGTTTTCGAGTGTGATAAATCGATACAGGTAGTTTTTATTCTTAGAAATTTTAAATTATAAAAAAAAATATTTCAGCGATAATCAACTTAAATAAAAATACGACTCTTCCTGACATCTAAATATTGTGGCGCAGAACGCCGTCAAACGCCACCCGCCAAACCGACGCGGCGACGTTCAAAGAAATTACAATGTCTATTTGAAAGAGCTCTATAAAAATTTCGCTCATTGAAATAAAGAATCCTTGGCCGAATGGTTACGTGGACTAACTGTGGAACTAGAGACCCGGGTTCGACCTCAATAAAACCATATTGAGTTTATTTTTATTTTTTGTGAATTTTTGATGTGAAAACTTCTTAAGCGGCGCTGTGCACTTTTTTTGGGATGGGTAAAAAATGTTAAACTCGCGTCAGGACACGTGGCCTGATCGAATATTCGTAAGACGGTGGGGGGACAGCTGATGACGGGTCGACTGTCTATAATTGTAAAATTCGTTTATATCAAGTATTTAAAATATGGACATTGAACAAAGTGCATCTATTAATGAAAAAATTTACGAAGAAATAGTGAAAGAAAATGAGTGAGTACCATAAAAAATAATAGATGAAAACCTACTAAAAATACTCGATGAAAAATAATACCTACTGATAATAAAAGCAATTTGTGCGAAATTATTCCCTATTATTATTTGAGTTGGTGGGGAAGGGTACAATCCTGGCCACTGCGACCAGTAGATGATCTATTGTAGCCTGGCTCATGTTTATATCTGATTCCCAAGGCCGACGGTTGTTAGGAACCGTACGATGCGCTTTGGATCTAAAAGTTTGACATCTTCCGATGTGACTAAGCTACCGCCCAGTATCCGACTTCCGCTATGTGTAAGTACGACACAGTCGTAGAGGATATATTATTCATTAACCATTCCAAAATATCAAAAATGCACAACGTTAATGTTCAAGTTTTCACTTCTGCCGGCACAACCGGGTTGCAAACCGTATAAATAAAAAACATTATTTTATTTTATTGGGAGCTATTTCAAATGGCGTTATTAAGTAACACTAAGCAATTGAGTGTTTCGTTTGAAATTAAACCAAGAAAATAAATTGTTTTTATCCGAGCAACGCTCGGTCCAGGTACGGTATACTTATATAACCCAAACTAAGCCGCGCCGGCTCATTTCCTAGTTACTAAATAAACTAAGATGTAAAAAAACCAAGTACTCAGTGGTAGACAAAAGCATTAAGAGACAGACAAAGGAAAAAGTCTTAGCAGCTAGGATGAAAGCGAACAAAATAAACGAAATGCTCTTTCTTTGAGTTTAAACATCTACAACCGCTTAACAATGACTCCATGTTGTAAAAAGAAAATGCTTTTACAATTCAGCTAGCTATATTTCAGTGTTGACCCTAAGTGTAATTTACATACATCAAATCAAACTCAGCAAAAGCGGATCGCATTTCAGAGTACTGAATAAATAAAACGAAACAAACAATTGTGATAAATGGTGTTGTTTTGGAGAATTCAAATGAGCCAAGTAATACAAGAACGTGTCCAAAATAGGATAATCCGGCGATGACAAAAGCTCATAAATGAATTGGTATTTGAATTTTGCATGTGAATTCCACTGTAGATTCCATTCAATTGGTCCGGAAGCTCTATGTATGCGTGTATGCAGTTTAGATTAGTTTCCAAACTCTATTATGTGTTTTAGGACTTATTTACATGTCACACATAGACACATGTCCAAATAGTTTGTTTATAGAGCGGTTTCAACAAGCGTTTTTGACGTGACAACGTCAAGTAAATCGATGAACGCCGGCTAAAACAGGGCTGGAGTTTTTTTTCGCCCGCTTTTTTCTCCTAGCCCTTAGCCTTAGCGCACCCAAAGCGGATGACGGTCAGCTGATGGCCGTACAACAATGACAAACATCAAGTGTATATTATTACCCAGGATGTTAATAAACTATTTCATTATTTCATTTCATTTCATTTCATTGCACGCACGAAAAACGACGACTCATTATACGTTACGCTCATTGTACGTTACGATAAGCGCTTGTAGCGTTACATTGAGGCTTGAGCGTTCAGTTTGCGCCGTTCGTCGACGGTTTATAAAGTGAAGTGAAAAGTTAATTTGGTTTTCATTGTTTTGTAATGACGTTGTCACGTTAAACTATCGTCCGTAAACTGACTTTACAGACAACCAATTTTTTTTCGCGTTTGCGCGTCATTTGTTTGTTGTAAAAGCCAGATTTGACTTTTTAAGGTCCAAAAAGTAGCTTGCAAGCGCGTTTTCCGAAATGACCATATACGCAAAGATGGCTGTAGGTCGACATTGACACATGCGGTAGCTGTCACGTATGTTCCTTATCCGCCCATAGCTACTTTGTAAGAAAGCTAATTATTGTATACCTCATATTTTAAAAAAGGGCTGAAGTTTTTCTCCGTCTGCTCTTTTCTTCAGCTCAGCATTGCCTAAGAGCACCCAGAGCAGACAGAACAAAAAAAAATAACGTTCAGTAAGAGTTTGTAAATGAACCGTACAGTGAATAAAGAATATTTCATTTCATTTCATTTCACGCGCCGAAAAATACGCTAGTTTGAAACCGCCCTTAGTATCTATAAATATAAAAGCGCCTGTATTTATGATATAAATGTCCCGTGTTACATGTTTATCTAGAAAAGAATTTACTTACTCGTAACTAATGAATTGATTCATGTATAAAGATTATATTTATTTATTTTTATTTATTTATTCTTTATTGCACATAAATAAAGTACAAAGGGCGGACTTAATGCCTAGTGGCATTCTCTGCCAGTCAACCCGTGGCGTTGGTGTGAAGCTGTGGTAGGTGCGATAAAATAATGTATAAATTTGTATATTTTTGCAATATAATACATATAGTAAATTATCATGATGTATATGGTAAAAAAAAAATCATGCCTGCATAATACATAAAAAAATAATAATATAATATGTTGATAATATATAAATTCATAAGGGTATAAGATACAGTATAAATATAATAATAGTATAATAATTACATATAGTTGCACATAATGATAAGAAATAGTCAATTATTTTAACCAGTCTCTTCTTAAGCAGCATTTTGCTTGAGGAAGTGTTGCCGGACTCGTCTCTTGAAAGAATTCTTGGTCTGAGAGTTCCTAATGTCAAAGGGTAAGGAGTTCCAGAGCAGTGTAGCCTGAACGGTAAAAGATTTATGGAAAAAACCAGAACTGTGTGGTGGAATGCAGAGGCTAAGATTGGCTGAGGAGCGTAGCGTCCTGTCATGTGTAGAGCAGAGAAGCTGAAAGTTTTCCTTTAAATAGGTAGGAGAAGTCGACTCACGAAGAATCGAATATAGCGTGAATAGCATCCTGGAATTACGCCTTTGCCGAATCGAGAGCCAATTGAGTTGCGAACGATATTGAGAGATATGGTCATACTTTCGAAGACCGAAAATAAATCGGATGCAGTTGTTGAGTAGGCGTTCCAGTTTATTAAGAAGTTCTTCAGATAGGTCTGAGTAACAAATATCAGCATAATCAATGATTGGCAAAACTAAAGTATTTATAAGTTGAATCTTGATTTTAAGTGGTAAGAAATTTTTTAGGCGATACAAAGATTGGAGAGATCCAACGACTTTCCGACTGACTTCACAGATGTGAGGCCGCCAGCTTAGAGTGGGATCAATCAATAGGCCGAGATTTTTAATAGAGTCGAACAATGGGATTACCTTCTCATTGTAGACAATTTGTGGTAGATTGGAGATATCAATCTTGGCTAGCATCCTGGCGCCACCCATCAGCATAGCCTGAGATTTAGCCGGGTTAACCGTGATTCCGTACTTGGCCGACCACTCACTGATAGCCTGCAGATTACTATTAATTTTGCTAATTGTAATATCAAGTTCTTCAACGGGGCTTTGAATGTAAAGTTGCAGGTCGTCTGCATATAGATGGTACGAACAGTTCAATGAAAAGCTAATGGAATTGATAAACAGAGAAAACAATAAAGGAGAGAGTATACCGCCTTGCGGCACGCCAGCTTTGAGATCAGCCCATTCGGATGATTTATTTCCGAATCTGACAGACTGCTGTCGGCCGCGAAGATATGATGAAAACCAACACAAGGCCAGGGGTGAGAATCTATACCGTGCAAGTATGGATAGAAGGATTTCGTGGTCTACTGTGTTAAAAGCATTGGAAAAATCTATGAGTACGACCACAGTAACTTTCTGACTGTCCATTCCACGTCTTACGTCATCGATGACTTTAATAAGAGCAGTTGTGGTACTGTGGCCGGCGCGAAACCCAGACTGGTATTTGTCTAATAGGTTATGTTTAGAGAAGAATGTAGAAATTTGCTTGTGAACACAGGCCTCTAGAAGTTTAGAAAGGAAAGGCAGAATAGATATCGGGCGGAAATGACTTGGGGAGACAGGGTTCGGTATTTTCGGCAAAGGTCGCACGATAGCTTTTTTCCATAGTGTAGGATATTGACCAGACTGTAGAGAGAAATTAATAATATGCGACACTATGGGAAGTAAGGTGTCTAACATAATTGTTAACATTTTGCGACTTATTTCATCACACCCCACAGCATTTGTGTTGATATTCATGAGATAAATTTTAATCTCATCCTGTTTTACAGAATTAAACTCAAAAACAGGTATGTCAAGAGGTGGCATTAGAGCAATAGAAGATATAGTTCTGGATCGGATTGTAGCGTCCAATGAAGTTATAGAAGAAAAATGACTATTAATGTCAGTCGGAGTGAGAGAAGGACTGTAATCCACAGCGTTGGACTTGCCAACTCCCAGAGACTTCAAGAATTTCCACAGAGAAGCAGGAGAAGAGTTAGAGATGTTATGAAGGATGTATCGGCGTTTTGCCGTTCGTACCATCTGGTTGCATCGATTGCGGGCTATTTTGTATTTGTTCCAATTTTCGTCAGTACGGTCTCGTTTAAACCTACAAAAGGCCCGATTACGCCGACGCATCGCCGTACGTACCCCCATGGTAATCCACGGAGCAGGAGGACGTTTCAGCCTAACCCTATGAATCGGTGCATGACGATCATAAATTTTAATAATTTGATTATTGAGATGATTAATTTTATCATCCACCGAAGTTGATGATAGGAGCTGTTCAAAGTTTAAGCTGGAGGTGTCATTTCTTATAGCGTCGGGATTTATTTTCGTAAAATTACGAAGATGCAGATATGACGTCGGTAATTTAGGTGGTTTAATTTTGTAGCTAGCATAAATTATATCGTGGCGCGAGAATCCCGAAGCTGACAATTGCCCATGCTTCCTAACCCGATCTTGAGAACTTGTAATAATGAGATCAATCCATGAGTCATCAGTGGTAATATTACGATGAGTAGCACATAGAGGAAGTATGGAGAAATTAACCGACTCAACTAGGGAGAGAAGTTTAGTGGCACGCAAAGAATGTTTTAATAAATCCGTGTTAAAATCGCCCATGATTAAAACATGAGTGTACTCAGACCCAATGGCCTCAAAAGCTGTTTCTAGAGAAGTGAAATAATCAGTGGATGGAGGACAATACACCACTCCAAGAAGCAACCTACTACCCTTGACATTGAGTTCAAGAAATAAAAACTCAGCTGTTGCGCAATAAGTTGATGGCGATGACATCACTACCTTAAAAGGAATATCTGAGCGCAAGTAGATAGCAACGCCACCACCCCTTTTCCCACTCCGATCGTTTCTAACAAGGACAAAACCCGGTAGTGCATACAGTGAGGAGGATAAGGACGATGTTAGCCAACTTTCCGAAATGAGAATGGCGTGAATATTTTTGTTAGAAGAGAACATACAGTCAAGCTCTGAAAAGTGGCTAGGGAGACTTTGAGTATTAATGTGGCAAACGTTTAAAGATTTTACGCAATTTGAGAAAATATCCTCAAGTGGGTTTATTTGCATCTCACCTTCCTCCTCACAAGATGCAAATGATGACGACGCATCAGAAGCTGAATAATATTCATCATTATCTGACATAATAATAAAATATTACAAATATAAAATAATATACTTAAATATATAATTTAATATTTAATAATATCTGTTGGAACTACCAATAAAGTCTACGAAATATAAAAGTTCTTCCTAACTTACACCATCCATAAGTTGACTGTTTACAAGCAAAATTATTATACACGGAAACTAACATAATTCAAAGTAAAAAAGGTGTGTCAAAAGAAAAGGATCAGTAAATATTGAATTACTTTGGCTGTACACATACATAACTTTGCCATTTTTAAATTAAACACATTTAAAATATCAAAGTCATAGTGACACTTGACAGCTGACAATGACAGCATTGACAACATTACTGAGTATTAATGAAGGTGTTTTGTTTTGTTTACTTAAAATCTAAAAAGTTACAAAAAATTGTAGGTATCAGTAAACAGAGAAAAACAAAATTACCTTATCATATTTACATAAGGTACGGGAAGAAAAAAGCTCCTAGCAAGTAAACAAAGTAGCACAGAATGCATGATTAACCTACTACTTCTTTGGCGGAGCTCTTCTCGGTCGTTTCGTGTCGTCACTAGAGCTGGGAGCGACAGCCTTATTACGTCGAGCGTCCGGTTGCCGGCTGGGGCCTGGCTCGGAGTGTGTCTGCTCTTCCTCTGTGGAACTAGAAGTTTCCTGCGGCTTTGGATTGGTAGTGGCAGGATACTTTGCAACAAGAGCTTCAAGTTCTTCCTCAGTAGTGATACGTTCGCGCCCGCCCCCTGGGACTTTTATGAAAATGACACCATCATGAGTCCACACATTCCGCATCTGAAAGTGCTTTCGCGCCTTCATATGGACAGATTGCCTTATTCTTGTGAGGAATTCTGAGACCATCACACTCGACCCTTTCAATTTGGATTTCGATTTCCACACAGTTGCTTTGACATCATGATCACTAAAATGAACCAAGACTGGACGGGCTCTGTCACCTCCGAGTGGACCAAGCCGATGACAACGCTTAATATCAGAGCCAGTGATACGTGGGAGAGACATGGTCTTGTTGATAATATCCAGAACAGTAGATAATTCTTCAGTCTCAGAGTCCTCCGGAACACCATTGAACAAGATAATTTTCTGCCGTTGACGCATGTCCAAACAGTCTAACAATTTGGTGTTATATAGCACTTGCTGTCTTAGGAGGCTAATCTCATTGTGAACAATGTCTTTAAAAGACCTGAACTCTTCAATTAACTGTTGCAGTGTGGGATTACTATGGATAGTAGCAGCTATTAAGCGGTTCTCGAAATCTTCAAATTTTTTATTCCAACTGCTATCCCACCTGTTAATGATATCCATCTCAGGAACATTATTGGTCTCAGGAACATTAGCCATCTCAGTGAAAGACAGTGGTAGTGATAAAAGTAATGTGCTTGTTGACAAAACTTGTGTTGCTTATGGATGATGCAGGTTAGTTGCCAATATGGTCACAACAGCTTAATTATTTATTTGTAAGTGAACATAACACTTTCTTAATAATTGAATATGCAAAAAATTTTGAACTAAAACACTTAAATTTTACTTTTACGATAAATAATAAACTGAGAAAAAGATTATGCTGTTAACTTTTCTGCACCTACCCGAAAAAAAAAAAAAAATATTGCATAAATGTTGACGACTCGTGCAGCGAAATGCTTACCACGCCGGATTGGGTCCTGGGTTCGATTCCCGGCGAGGCAGAAATTGTGATAACGAGTTTCATTTTCTGTTGGTCTCGCTGTTTGTATTCATGTCTTTGTGTGTATCCTCGGTACCCACGACTCAGAAATTTGTAACGTATCGCTTAATGTATGTGTTACAAATAGAACAATATCTCAGTATCTTTATAGTATATCTCAACTACTGTACTGCTAGAGTCAAAGACCAATACAAGTCATTGTGTTGAAATAAGAATTGTTTTGCAGTATTAAAGAGAGCCAAGTGTGAAACGTGTCATGAAAAAAGTAGATTCCAAAGATCACTCCGCTGTACACACACGCACATATATACCCTTTCTGGAGAAAGCTAGAATAGTCTAAATCGGTTAGGAATGTGCGATTATGCACACCGAACGAAAAGAGGTTCTTCTCCGTTTTTAATATCTAAAATGGCGTCTGCGCCATGGTAGATTCTATACGCCAAAGAGCCATTCTACTACGCAAACTATCACAGTATTAGATATTTATTCTAATGGTATTAGTACCATAGTTCGCACGAAGGACCGCTTACAATGTGACAATAGATGAAGTACCATATATTTGTCCAAAATACCAGCAGGACAAACCTACGATCCTCTACAAGCAAGATCGGTATCACAATTTGAATTCTGTATCTAAATTCCACAAAGAACCACAAGCATCACAATATTGGTACCAGGCTTTCATGAACAAAGGGCAGCTATAAGGCCAAATAAAGCAATACAGGCTATTGTGATAAATTACGTTGTTTTGGCGAATTCAAAATGAACAAAGTAATATGTGTTCAAAATATAACAATCTGGCAATACAATCCGGTGAAGAGGCCAGATCATACAAGAGAATTGGTATTATATGAATTTTGCATTTAAGATGCTGCTCCAACAGAGCTACTTTTACCAATTCGGACATAACATAATATATTTGTTGTGTATCGTAGGTAGTTGACAGACAACTACCGTTACCATTCGAAAAAATAACGAGTATTATAGGCAATTGGCTTTTGTTATTTTACAGTAAATGGTCGATGTTCCTGGCATGTATAAAAGATATTTACTAAAAATACACATACAAGGGCAAATTTTAAAAACAATTTTTATGTAAGACATCTGATGTTAACGGGTTACAGATAATAATGGCGTGGTGACGTGTCTTGTCAAAATATATTGTTTGCGTGATTCAGAAACCGGTACAGTGCAGCGCTATCTAAAACAAATTGTGAACACTAGACCGTGGAACAAAAAAGTAGGCGATAGAACTACGTAGAGGAATTATTTGACGTTTCTCGTAGTTCTGTCGCTTTAGCTTTTTCTTTATATGGGTACTTATTGTTTCACGTGCATTATCTTCCTGTACAAAATAATGATGTTAAGAAAATTTAAAATGGATGAAAATATACGTTGCAGAAGGTTGAAGTATACAAGTTCGTGCAGTGACTGAATTCCACTTCAGCCCGCAAGCATTACAATATTGGGACCAGGCTTATATGAACGAAGGGCGCTTCACGGGTCGCGTGCTGCGAATAAACGTCTCTTATTTCGAGCTCATATTCCTTTATGTGCTCCTAGTACTGGCACCCGAGCCGACCCGAGGAAAAGGAAACGATTTTCTTGTTTTCCTCAAAACAATATGGACGGACATTTTTCGTTTATAAATCAAACAAAATTAGTAATAGCTTGAAAGGCAAAAATGAGCAATTTACTGGTAATTGTGGAACTTAAACTCAGCAAATTCCGCTAATTTAGCAATGTAAATTAGATATTTCATGTTGATTTCAGTGTTTCTTATAATGTGTTTTCCACCATACCATGATAAAAATAATAATAAAAGGGTGCAGTGATGCTTCATATTACCTAGAAAAATAATTGGGAGTGTAGCTGAAAAATGCTACTATCTTCCCAGCAACGGCGTTGGAAACACACACGGCTAATGACATAAGTAGGTAAAATCCATATAACTCTTCATTCCCAGATACGGAATATTTCACCCAAAGCTATTAAGAAAAGAACATTGCGAGAAACCCCACATTATCTCCGCGTGTGAAACGGAAAGGCTATAAAACCGCTCCATTATGGTTGCCAGCGGAATTGTCCAGTGAATATGTATGTTTCCGGACACTCGAGGGGAAATCTCTTTGAGGCACGTTTTTCTTAAGCAAATATTTTGAATTATGTGTCTTATCATACGAAGCGCACATATTCCAGTGTTTGGCAAAAACGGAATCGATTGACGTAGCTAGGCAAAATGGGTCCGGTTTTGAGATGGGTGACCACTACTGGTAATTTTCACGCGCATTTACCTGCTTTTCTCTGAGCACGTTGAGTTGTCAGTTTCAGCACCTGTCCATCCTTATGGGCCTCATGGGAGCCTGTGGGCGGTTTGAACACATCTGATAACAGATTGGCCACTAACTGTGTCATTATTTGTCTACCAACCCGCATTGAAACATTTCGATCCGGGTCCGGGTCCCGGGTTCGATTCCCGGCGAAGCAGAAATTTTAATGATGAGTTTGATGAGTAAAATTTATTATTTTATAAAAAGTAATTTGTATTTTATTGATTATGTATTATTAGTATTCTATATTAAAATTTTCATTTGATGTCACCTAAGTAAATCTGTTCGAACCTTTGGATATTACCGCCCTACCTTGCGGCTAGTTTGAAAAGCAAGCAATATCTTTAGCTGAGTAGTTTATCCTCTATTACCGTAGTAACTAAATTAGTTGGTCATCAAACTCATATTTTTATTTCAATTTGGCAACGTAGGTACGCGCCGCTTACTTTGATGCAAATGCCAAACAGCCGTGCGTTATCTATCTCCTTTCGTTACAATTAGGATAATTTAATGTAACATTTCTTCCGAAGTGCGCATGGCCCGGCGGCGGCGTAGAACGCTAACGATCTATGCAACTAAGCAAAACGGGCGCGGTCGGGTGTGAGATGGGTGACCGCTACTGGCAAAAAAATTCGGAGGGCACGTTAAGCCGTCGGTCCCGGTTGTTGTCGATAGATAACAGTCGGTAAACCATGTCGGAGGCCTTATGGGCGGTTTGAAAACATCCGAGAGCGGGTTGGCCACTAACCCGCATCTCCACCAACCCGCATTGGAGCAGCGTGGTGGAGTAAGCTCCAGGCCTCCCCAATAATGGGGAGAGACCCGTGCCCAACAGTGGGACGCAAAAAAAAGGTTGCAGCCAACATTTCTTCCATAATTAATAACATTTTACACTCACAGCTCTGCAGTAGGGTGGTTACCATAGACCTTAGACTAAGAATAATGTACTTACGTACTATATGCCATGGACACACACAGACATTAACACAAATACCATAGATATTTTATCGTAGTATAGATAAAAAATCTATGACAAATACCGAGACCGAGAACAGTAGAGGTCGCGTCATGGAACGCTGGAAGAAACTGGAGGGGGTATGTTTGCGCATGGGTACCCTCGCACACGAAAGTCTAGGCCTACGGTTTTATTTTTGAACTAACCTTTCGCTTATAACTTCGTATGTTCGGTTTCGACAGGTTATTGAAAAACCTCATACCACAAAATAAACCGTTTTGTTTTGGCGGGAAGTCGAAAAAGACATATTGTGCTCTTGTTTTATTTTCATTTTCTTGGTGTATTTTTGAGTTTTATCGGATAAAGTTGATGGCATTTTGTTTGATATAGGTTAATTACAGTGCACGAGTGTTTGTGAAATAGAATAACAGTGCTAAAATATGTTTTTTCTGCTTGCCTCCAAAATTCCATCGGACACATTCTAGTAAAGTAGCCATCGCTTTACATGAATGTTGGACTGACTAGACTGACTGATTACTGACGACAGTGACGACTTACTTACTGACTTTGTTATAACTTCGTCCAGTTTTATTGAAACTGGCAAAAAATTGATGCAAAAGTTATACTTGACGCTGGCAGTATGCACAGAGTTTGCGATGCCATAATTGAAAAAAAAAAAAAAAAAAAAAAAACCGTTGACCATCAGCGTTCTTTTTACATGATGCGACCTATAACTAAAACTAATCATTTCAATCTCTGCTTGGCCCGAATGGCAGTCCGACATGGTAACCGTTGCGCCACGGATGTCAGTAAATAACTTGGAGTGCACGAAGCATTTCAGGTAGCCAAATGATTGCTATGCTAACCGCCGAAATGACTCTCCGTCATCCAAATATGAAAAGAACTAGCCTTCCGCCAGCGGCTTCACCCACGTGGACACGTTTCATAGGTTTCCGTAGGATAAAAACCATACTATGTCATTTTCCAGGGTCTAATTTGTGTTCCAAATTTCATTAAAATTGGTTCGGTAGTTTAAGCGGTAAAGCGTAGCAGACAGACAGACAGAGTTACTTTCGAATTTATAATATTAGTAGGGAAGTAGGGATTCTGCTTTCAGTACAGCCCGGGCCCAATGCAAATATATCTCCGGTCACAAAAGATCGTAGGTATACATTAGCAAGCACTATAAAGGCGCCTTTTGTTGTTGAAATATGTCGGTGGCATTTCTCGCCACTTTGAAACAAAATAACGCTTCATTCTGTCCTTTACGGTCTGATGAAGTTAGACAGAGAGTTCCGCGTGTCCAATTCTGTGGTCCTAGTATCCTAGTGAAGCAATTTCGAGGTTTTACCACAGTTTTACACTACATTCGTCTTCTGTAATGTATTCGGCGGGCTTTCTGAAATCTATCTGGAAAGTGGCTTATGGAATTACTCGGTGATTTCTATGAGGCGTTTAAAATGTTTAAGTAGTGTGGTTACTTGCATTTTATTACTTTTGTATGTAATTTTAAATATTCATTAGCCTACATAAATCTGATTTCATAGGAAACAGACATTCATAAGATATTATATGGACTCTGTTTCAGTTTTTGTTATTCTACGTCATTTTAAAATAAATAATGTAGGTAGTTAAAAAAACTAAAAAACACGCTTTTGTGAAAATACGAACTAAAAAGTAAAAAATAAGAAGAAAATGTATTTTACCGTAAAAAAAAGCGTGGGGTGCATGGTGTCAATAGTATCTATAAAACCACCCCACGCTTTTTTTTACAGTAAAATACATTTTCTTTTTATTTTTTACTTTTTAGTTCGTATTTTCAAAAAAGCGTGTTTTTTAGTTTTTTAAACTACATTATTTATTTTTAATTTTTCAGTTGTATTTTTTCGGCCCTTGACCCCTGTGCAAATTTTCAAGTTAGGGCTCCCACACAAAATTGCGAATTCGCATCGCATCGCAAATATCTGCGAATTCGCACGAATGCACCGCAAGAACTTCCGATCTGATTCGCATCGCCCATTCGTGCAATATTACGTCATACTTGGTGACGCTATCTTAGTCCGTTTTGAGACCGCTTAAGAGTAAGTTTTACTTTACCTGATAGTCAGTCCTAACATTTCCAAAGGCATAATAGGAATTTTTCCTATGTATAATCGTTTTTGTAGGCATGATGATAATAAACTCAAAAGCTCTCCAAATGAAGGTATGCTCATTCTAAAAAAAAAATATCTTCTTCTGTTCTCAACCCATAGTACTTTCGAGTAAAATAGTTTTCATCAGCTTTGATAATCGTAATCAATGGATGAACCCAATATCTTCTTTTTCTTTTATATCTATTTAACAATAAAAGCAGTGAAACTATATTTTTCGATCCATCTTACGCTTCCTAAAAACACGTCCAATATGGCCGACTACCATTGAAGGTATGGTTACCCTAACAAACGGTTTGCCACACAACATCGTTTCGCAGCAAATCGCATCGCAAATTTCTGCGACATCGCATCGCATCGCATCGTAATTTTGTGTGGGGAGCCCTTAATCAGACGCTTAGAAGCAGGGGAAAATGTAGTTAAAAGATTCCGTTACATACATACATACATACAGGTCAAGCTAATATAAGCGTGTGTAATATAAGCCTGCTAATATAGTGTAGCACTTACCCATAGCAGAAGTCGGATACTAGGCGGCAGCCTAGCCACATCGGAAGATGTCAAACTTCTAGATCCCAAGCACATCGCACGGGTCATAACAATGGTCGGCCTAGATAATCAGATATAAACGAGTGGCTGGGCTACAATGGGTCAATAATTGGTTGCAATGGTCTTAGAGTTGTAGCCTTCCCCACCAAACCAAATAATTACAATAACAATGGAAGAAACCTCTCACGTTAAGTAAACAGACGATTGGACCACAAGCGAATTGTTAAAATGCTCTACTTTCATGGTAATATCCAAAGAATCCTGGTTTCTATTATTGAAATCCTGGCGTATTGGATGGATTATATTGTAATTTTTGTAATTTCATTATCATTTTAAAAATATACTAGAGAACTGAGACTTGATAATGACATTTTCTTTTGCCTCAGTTTTGCTAACTTTGCCTTCTTAGCTATGGCAAAGTAGTTTCCATAATGATTTAAGTCTTAATTCAAAAAGACAAAAGTAACTTGTTATACAAATAACATAGATTTCTTTCTTCAAACATTATAAATAAATAAAATAAATAACGTTTTACACTCATATCCCCACAGTAGGGTAGTTATACCCTGTGTCGTGGGTACCATGGACACACAAAGACAGAAACACAAACACCTAGACCGAGAATAGAAATTTAAACTCATCATTTAAATCTCTGTTTCGCCGGGAATCGAACCCGGGACTCCGATGACTGTCCGGCAAGATAACCATTGCGCCACACGGGTCGTCAAACCCGGTAAAGGTTATGGTAAAAAACATCTTACTAAGCACGTTAAGTAAACAAATGATTGGACCTCTGTTGATTTCTCAAAATGCCTTACCGTCACGCTAACATCCGAAGAATTTTGCTTTCAGTAGAGCGCGTGCCCAAAGAAAATATATCACCGGTCACAAAAGATCGTAGGTATACATTAGCAAGTGCTATAAAGGCAGCTTTTGTTGTTGAAATATATCGGTGGCATTTCTCGCCACTCCGAAACAAAATATAGCTTCATTCTATCCTTTTCGCTCTGATGAAGTTGGAAAGAGAGTTCCGCATGCCCAAAACTGCGGTCACTAGGTCCTAGTCGAGAAATTTCGTGGTTTTACACCACATTCGTCTTGTATAATGTTTTCGGTAAGCATCAACTTGAAATCTATCTGGGGAGAGGCTTATGGAATTACTCTGTGATTGCCTTTTAGCGTGGTTGGTTTAGTTTTAAATTATTGCATTGGTTACTTGACTGCCATGTTCTCTTCTATAAGACTGTGGGACATAAACCACTTCTCTAGCAATTCTACTGCAATTTAGTCAAACACTATCATTTAACACAGGTCACAGGTTCTATTTCCAGCGGGAGAGATATATATAAATTTTAAGTGTCCAGGTGTTTGTGTCCCTGTACTGTTTAAGTCAATGACACACGACACAGACGTTTTGTGGTTATTCAGCGTTCAGCGTTATTTTTATTAATTATTTTGTTTTATTATTATGGCTTTATGTGGTGTACAGTAAAGAATACTTGTATTAAATATATTCATATTTTTAAGTCAAAATGGAGACTTTAACAGACATTAGACAAATATGGGTCAGAGTTGTTCGCAAACAAGAATGCTTAATTCATTAATCTGTTTCTGTTAAGATAGGAAAATCTGTAAATATTACAAAGAAATTAAAAAATAACATTAGTCTTAATTTTACTGAAGATAATTATATATAACTTTATAATGTTACTGCTTATGGCTGAAACCCTTTTTGCGTCCCACTGCTGGGCACGGGTCACTCCCCATTATTGGGGAGACCTGGAGCTCACTCCAACACGCTGCTCCAATGCGGGTTGGTGGAGATGCGGGTTAGTGACCAACCCGCTGTCGGATGTTTTCAAACTGTCCATAAGGCCTCCGACTAGGTTTAACGACTGTTATCTATCGACAACAACCGGGACCGACGGCTTAACGTGCCCTCCGAAGCACGGAAACGCGCATGAAATTTTTGCTACTAGCGGTCACCCATCCCACACCCGACCGCTCCTGTTTGGCTTACCTGCTAGACCGCATGCGTTCTACGCTAGCCGCCGAGCCACGCGCGCTTCTAATGTTACTGCTTATACTGTTTCAAAAATTTTATGTACGTACTTTAAAATCAATATTAAATTTTTATATTCTATTTTTATATTTATATTGACTTACGGCAACTTTACCAGCTACGAAAGGCAAGATAAGCAATCAGTCTTGGTTAAAATCGATTAATTGCAGTTGACAAACCTTAGGAAACTACTGAGTTTGTTACACTTTTAGCTAGTAAAGCGTAATGTATGGATAATCGAAAAGAAAACAAGCTATATAGAATGGTTAGAATATAATAACTTAAGATTTTACATATGAACCAAAAAAAATAGCCTCTTGAAATAATAGGGTCGTGGGTAATTATTTTTGCGCCGAATGCCATTAAATAATTTTTATATTCAATATCACTGCCCTGAATTGCCCTGCCCGTGGCGAAGCGTCACGAAGTGAAGCGTAGCGAAGTGAAGTGTAGCGGTGGGCGCGGGCTTGGTATGAGAGTTGGTCTTCCTCAATTGCGACTTCACTAGTTAGGCCAGCACACAAATTACGTATCGGCGGCGGCGCGCTGGCCAGCACCAACGGGTCAGTGTCTTGGCAATAATCTTGAGCACCAGCGAGGGAGGTAGTAGAACCCCAAGCGGGGTAAATCCTTCACTTCTATTAAAAACTATTTTATTATTTTGAGTATAACTCTCTAAATGCAATTCTAGGTGAACAATATTAATAATATACGATAGTTAACCTAAAAGAATTAACTTTTGCTTTGCGTTAAGTATAATCGTTACGTGTATTCTACGAGCGCGCAGTAAGAAAAAGACTCATCCCGACCATGCGATGACGTAGGTGTGACGTAGGTCTCTTATCGCATAGCAAACCGGTTTACAAGTGAAAGGCATTAGGCGCCTGCGAGTTTTGTAACGCAAACATTCAAATGATTTTTTAGCTTTGAATTAACATTAAGGCATTATTTTTAGTCTAAGAAACTAATAGACAAAATCGTTACAAGTTTATTCGCCAATTTTTATGGTTGATGATCCCTGGTAGAACTTTCAAGGCTGAACCTGGTACCATTCGACAGCCTCCGAGGCGTAGTGGGTTATGAGCCGACTGCGAAGCGTGAGGTCGTGGGTTCGATTTCCACCCAGGACAAATATTTCTGCGATGAACATTACTATTTGTTCTGTGTCTGGGTGATAATTTTTCTATTTAAGTATGTATTTATGATTATATAAGTCCTAGTGGGCCCTGCAGCTTTGACCTGCGTTGAAAGAATTGAAAGAGGATTTGTTTTTTTTTTATTTATTATCTTAAAGAGATTTCATGTAACTGTCCAATAAAAATATAAAACAAATGACATGACAACAATATGATAATGACATACGAACTGTCCTTATTATGACTGTGTCAAAGTTTAGAAAGACACTGCACGAAATACAAACGTTGGGTGTTTTGGCGGGAAGTCGAAAAAGACAAATTGTGCTCTTGTTTTATTTTCATTTTCTTGGTGTTATTTTTGAGTTATATCGGATAAAGTTGATGGTATTTTGTTTGATATAGGTTAATTACAGTGCACGAGTGTTTGTGAAATAGAATAACAGTGCTAAAATATGTTTTTTCTGCTTGCCTCCAAAATTCCATCGGACACGTTCTAGTAAAGTAGCCATCGCTTTACTTGAATGTTGGACTGACTAGACTGACTGATTACTGACGACTTACTTACTAATTTTGTTATTACTTCGTCCAGTTTCATTGAAACTGGCAAAAAATTGATGCAAAACTTATACTTGACGCTGGCAGTATGCACAGAGTTTGCGATGCCATAATTGAAAAAAAAATACAATAATTTTAAATAGTGAAATTTTTGAACACTACTTATTTCATTAGAGTTGTAAACTAAACATAAAAAGGTGTCTCGAAACTCGAGACCATCGAAGAACCATCAAAGGTAGGTAGGAATATTTATGGTCGGCAACTTAACTGAATTATTAAGGTTGTTATTCGAACTGTGTGTATTACGCGCATTTGTTTGGTTACTACAAAGACATTCAGCTTTTGCCAAAACTGTATAATAATGATTTTCTAAAAGTTCTCTCTGCGTGAGCTGTTCATCACGATCAGTTTCGGGCACGGACTCCTCTATTTGAGTCTGAATAATATTGTATTCACTAAATAAATTTACACATCCCAACTTGAGATCTACGGTTTGTTGATTAGTTAACGTAGCCTCTGCACTAATTAAATTTAAGTAATTTGAAAATTTAGTGAATGTACCTTTAATGATTCCGCGTTTTTTAACAAGATCGCGAACTAAGCTATTGTATTTATAGGGTGACCTATGACGGGTTTTCCCGGCAACGTCTAAAGAGTCAGTGGACCTCATTTTCGTAGCCATTGGAAAGAGTAGGTACTCACGTTTGTTCTTGGTAAGCTCGTTGTAGGCACTAGCAGTACACGAACTATTGACTTTCGTAACAAACGGGTAACTCGCATCCACCAAACTCTGGAATCAGTTGAAGTACGCACTGTAAACAAAGGAAAATGAAAGGGCCTGGGAATAGGATGGATGATTGGCCGTATCTTTGCGCTCCATGAAGTTTTGCGTTCTTACACTAGAGGTCGTTTTTTAAACCTTGTCGCTTTGGATACCGGGGTATCCAGGGACGGATGCGACCATATTTTTTTTGGCTACTCTACTATCCACGGACGCGTGAGTGGTTATGATGGTATGGTTGTCCGGCCACGTCCTCAGGCTTAGCGCTTGGTTTTCCTTTACGTTATATTTGAAATATCCAGTGTCCAAGTTCTATCCAGGCTTCTTGCGTATTAAAATTCCCAATTATCGTTACCATAGGTCGCCTTTTCTTGATATTTGGCGATGAAGGACCAGTTTGTAGCGGCGCTTGAGTGAAAAACGGTTTTCTTTCTTCAAGATGCGTTTAATATGTATGCTCGTATTACAATTTTAGTTAAATTACAGTTATTTAAATATAAGACGTTATCCGTGCGAGGGGTCACCGGGAAGAGGGCCAAAAAAATTACGTGGCGTGGAGGGCACGGTGATGAGGTCTGTCCATCGCTGCTCCTATTGGTCGCTTCCGGAATCACGCCATCGACAGGCAATCATCAGGCGAAACTATAATATAACATGATGGTGGTGTTGGTGCCGATCAGAGGCGGCTCGTCCTAAAGAGCGCTGGTGCAGTGCACTCCCAAAAAAAATACATAGGTAATCTATGTCCCTTCATAATACATACTATCCTTACATTACATTCATTCTATTGTAACATACCTATACATAGTATATTATATTAATTATTAACTATATCTACGCATACATAGCGTAAAGATGTAACGAGTGGAGCGCCAGCGATTGCGCTCCTATGAAACGAAGTTTAGTACGATTCCTAGCGCTGTATTCAATGAGTGCGAAAGAGGAACATCGACACAAGCCGGCGCGTGAAACAAAAGATTTCGTATGAGAAATTAACCTACTCTGGAGCGCCGCTCACGCGCGACGTTGCCAAACCGTTGGTTCAACCTGCCTATGCGATGTTGCCGTTCTTATGTATACAAACAAACGTGTCGTCGTCTTTGTCAGTTATTTCGTAGTTTTTATTTTAAATGAATATTTAAAAAAATAGTTTATACGCGACATTTTGTGTTAAAAATGAAACAATACAGTGTTTCTTTTAGCATTTGTATCTTTTAGTAAGCGGTGTAAAAAAAACTTTAGAAATACGCCTTAAACTGTAAGCAAAAATGTAGTACGAAAACTAAATCTTTTACGCGTGTTTTTAAATCCTACTACTATTATAAAGGCAAAGTTTGTAAGTATGGATATATGGATGTATGGATGTTTGTTACTCTTTCACGTAAAAACTACTGAATGGATTTGAATGAAACTTTACCACAATATAGCTTATACATCAGAATAACATATAGGCTACAATTTATAAAGATATTGTGTGAATTGTCCAAAATATGACGATAAGTGTCAAGTAAGTAGGAAAAAATCTTCCATCTGCGAGCTATTCTGGCATGCGCCGCCAAAACCGCTAGAGGTACACCTATGTAATGTATGATGTTAATGTTTATCTTATATAGTCCTACAAAAAAGCCGGTCCACGGTACTTCAGAAGGGACTTCACTTTATGCTAATGATCCTCTCTAACGCGGGTGAAACCGCGGGGCACAGCTAGTCCGATATAACTCAAAAATTCACCAAGAAAATGAAAATAAAACAAGAGCACAATATGTCTTTTTCGACTTCCCGCCAAAACTCCACTTTCTGTGTTTGCTTATTTACATTTTGACGCAGCTATCAAAATTGTCATATCTGTCTTTTATGTTTCTTATTTTTTTTTTAATTCATTTTATGGCATGGTATAAAAATCCTTTTAGCCATTTAATATTAAATGAAAAGAAAATTTTTATGTTTCTTATTTAATTTCATAGATTAATAAAATATAGTATTGACTTTGGCTTATTCAAGTTTTTTTATATTAGCCCGTTAATCAATATTTTATCTATACATAAAGCTGAAGAGTTATGATATTATATATTATTATGTTCGTTCGTTCGTCTGTATGTTTGTTTGAACGAACTAATCTCAGGAACTACTGGTTCCAAATGAAAAAATCTTTTTGTGTTGGATAGTCCATTTATCGGGGAAGCGTTTTTTTAAGGCAGACGGGCCGCGTGGTGTTTAGCGATCACCGTCGCCTATGGACACGGGCAACCCCAGGGGAGCTACCCAAGGGCTTTAGGCTATATAACATCATGCTATGACTAATACCAAAGTCCACGCGGACGAAGTCGCGGGCGGCCACTAGTCTGAACAATATTTTAAAACACATTGGTTGTGTGGATGTGAAGAAAGCAATAAATTAATTTGTTTTCCGTGTCTTGTGGTTATCGACTGGAACTGACACCGACAGTGGTGGTGAATCTGCTTGGATGGCAATGGGTGGTTAAATATTTTTTTTGTTTTTTTTTGTGAACCCCCATCGAAAAATGTCACTAGCCGCCACTGGTGCCGATGAGGATACGAAAATTGTTTTTGTGCGTTTCTTCGCACCCAATATTTAATGCTCGAACACCAATATAACAATAATATAACGATAATGACCGTAATAGTATCAAAACAAGACGTCAAGGTTTCACGCAACGCAACGTAGATTTCCCCCACTCTCTCACTTTCGAGGTCACTATACTCCGACAGCGTTGCAAAACCTACAGATTTTTCGGTAGATCTCCCGAAATTGATCCTCATTTACCGAAATACCGATTTTTAACCATGGTCTACCAAGTTTTTTATTTCGTCTCTAGTAACACTACCAGCCATTATCAAATGGACATTTGAAAACGGTAGTTCGGTTCGGTTCGTTTTAACGGGAACTCCCCAGATGGTCCATCCAACGTACGTTGTCACAGACAGTACCTACGTAGATAATATTTCGACTAACTGGTAAATAATTTCAGATGGAACAGTATGATTTGCGTTAATATTTTTCAGAAACCAACTTAAATTAGTAGCATTATGGATGATTTTTATTTCGTAGGTTCGAATATGGTAATTCCCCGTCCAGTACAAGTTTTAAATATTGTTTACTAAACACAATCATTATCGCAAACGTGAATGTGACAGTCGTCTTCATACTTTAGTAGTCTAGTTATTGTTAGTGTACTAATCATGTCGGAGACTAATAGTGACGATTCCGGGACTGGTCCATTTACTAGTACAGGCATCAAACGCAAAAAGTATTCCAAAAAATATAAAAAAGAGTGGGAGTTACAACCAGAATTTTCTATGTGGTTATCTCCAAGTGTCAAATCTAGTTTTGCAATATGCAAAAGGTGCAACAAAGAATTAAATATATCTTCAGGACAAGATGCCCTCCATAAACACGCTGGTTCTAAAATCCACGAAAGAAGTGTGCGAAGCTTAGCTATTCAACCGAAAATGTCTGCTGTTGTAAACAAAGAAGTTGTACAATTTAAATGCCAAGTTAAAGAAGGTAAGTTTTTCATAAGCACGTTTCATCGCCTTTTCACTTCTGTGCGATGAAGCTCCAAGTTCGAATCCCGATAGAGGAACTAATTTGTTTAATGTTTAATAAAACGTTTAGATTATTTTAATATTATTCGTAAAGGAGCATTTAGCTGAGCGTGTGTCCCAGAAGAATCCAAATTAATTTTGGAGCCCAGGGTAGTCTTTCAAGTAACACCATATTACGAATTAACTGAATTTGCTTTTTACAGACATTGCTTCCCAAATGATGTCTTCCAATATATTTTTGTATATTTTATAAAATGTTCATAATATATGTATTATTATTTAACGCGCTAATTATATAAGGCACTGTTAAGGTAGTAATAACACTGTAAAATAATTATAATATATTTAAATATAATAACAAGCTGACAGTTATGACATTCGAAAAACAATCTTCGAGATATTTATAATTACTTTTCATCAAGTCCGAAACCAACAGCAAAGCTAAAAGAATTTCAAATATTTTGTCAATTGAAAGTTCAGAAAATATTACACCCTTGCCAGACAAGATGGTTATCGGTACATGCAGCTGTTTACCGAATTTTAGAGCAGTGTCCCGCTTTAAAACTGTATTTCATTAATGCCTCACAAAATAATGATTTCGTCTTGCCAATTTTTAACAGGCTAAATAAGGAAATGCAGGCAGAAGGAGCGAGTATTCATATACTATATTCGCATATTTGTGTGTGTTTAAAAACTCTGCTTGAATGCTTTTTAAAAAGGTCGTATATTCATAATACGAACATAGAAGATATTAATTTTAAAAATCCGCATAACTTCTTGGATATCAATGATATTATATTATGGGGCCAAAGTTATGGATACTTTGCTCAAAGAGACCAATTTAACGGCAGATCAATTGCACTTTTTTAAAACAAGGTGGTTTTTTTTTTTTTTAATTTGAACCTCACTAAAACCCCCTCGGTGGCCTTCCTCTGCGTTTGGGGAGGACTCCGGGATCTCCCATGGAACGCACCGGTGTCCTCCATACGCGACGCCCTGGAACGGGCCCATCTTTGGAAGAGCAGATGTGATCTCTTGCACCTTCTGATGCTTACGGCGGCATGCGGCCCACCGCCGTCCTTCCCTGGGCTGCTGGCTGGATGGGTCGAGCTCCCACTCTCACCGCCCGCAGCCCCGGAAGCCCCCTTTTAGTCGCCTCTTACGATCAGGCAGGGGATACCGTAGCTCTATTCTTACTCCCGAAGCTACAGGGAAGATTTTTACATTGAAGCGTAAGATCAAATCATCCAAAGATTTCCGCTTAAAAACAACCCACTAAAGGAGTTAAATATTCTGGCCCCAGAAAATGTAAAAAAAGGAATCAATCAAAGTATCCCACTTTGCAGAAAATTTTCCAATTTGATCGATGTCAACGAGTATCAGAGGATAGACACTGAGTGGCGTCTTCTTAGGAATACCAAAGAAATTGGTGAATTTAATGATGAACTCTAAAATTTTTAGGCTTATGTGGCCCCCCACATGAAATGTGGTGACGGGACACCTATGTTTAGAATGGTAACCACATTTGTATTTAACATTTTATGTTTACCCCACTCGTCAGCAAACGTGGGACGTATTATTTCGTCAATAAATTTAATAAAAAAAACCCCGCAACCGCCTTTCAACAGAAGCTATAGCAGGCTTATTACATACGAAAGACTTATTGGTAATAACACCTGTCATGATTTTAACGTTTCGATAAATTGTTTGATAAAATGTCTTCTCAAAAACGGTACGCAAAATAATTTTCAACTAAGTTCTACTTGTTTTAATCATTTTGTTAAAAAAAGTTTGGTATTAAAATTAAGTTTTAGTTATTAAAAAAATATGTCAGTTATTTTGAATTAATAAATAAATCTACCGAAATCTACCGATTTTTTTCTGGCAGCCCTACTGAATTTGTCAAACCGGATTTTACATTACAACTTTGCCTGTCAAATACGGCATGCGCACCGGCGTATTACATACCGTATTCAAGTTTTGGCTTTAGACGTGTAACAACTTATCTATTTGAAGACTAAGTGGATAAATAGTAAAAAAGATTTGTTTATATAGTTACGAAGAAAAAGACATACTGATGGAAATAGTTGGAATTCACTCATTAAAAACATAGATACAAGCATCAAAATGGTATGTTTTAGCATTAATTCTTTTAAGTAATACGCAAATCCTGATACCATAGAATAATCGATGGAAAACTTCACGTGGCATGTGTGTGAGCGAATGGGGCCCACCCGGGTGATAACTATTTATAGACTGACGCTACTGGCGTTGTTTTGACGATATCTATTGACTTTGTATTTACGAAATTATTTTTATTTGTTTCAGATAAAATATCATAGTAACTATATGCGAACGTTTTATGTCGTTCAATTTATAGAATTACCTTTTGAACGTATTGATGATTACGTATGCGTGCCTTACACTTGGCTAGTAGTGCGCAAAGCGACGGATCAGAGGGCTCTCGTTGCGTACCCTAAAGGTGAAGATCCTTTCAACACCAGAGATCGCGTTATGAGGAAGGAAAGATACAATAACGAGTGGAGTCGTTATACGGCTGTCGTTAAATATGAATCAGGTGAGTTTGAATCAATGTATTAATTAATCAGTTGTAGGTATTATTATCGAAGTATATTTGGATCTAGATCATCTCAGAAATTGAGAGAAAGTAATATTTTTTTATCAGATAGTTTCGAAGATGCAGATTTTTGGATTGCGACGAGAAATGATTATGGACCTTTAGTAGAAGAAGAATTAAAAATAACAGGTGAGAATCAAGTCTCCTCATTAGTGTTAACGATTAAATTTCCATTATAAATTTATTTTCAGATATCACTTATTTCAAATTTCAAGCCTTCCAAATAATAACCAATCTTTTTAGTTCCAGATACAGAACCAAATTTCCCATTAAACAAGAAATTGCGTGTTGCTAACAGAAATCGCTCGTCAAAATTAAACGATAATCCTCGGAAACCACTGCCTATAACATCAATCAAGCGACCAGCACTACCAGAACCGAACAAACAACTTGATGGGAAACGGATGAAACTGGATGACGCTGTTCAGTCATCTAGCGCTGTTGTTACCGACGTTAATGCAGAGCCTGGATCTTCAGGACAGGAACAATCGATTACCGCCCAGAACAACCAACCAATGGAATCTGCTCAGACAGAAACAACTGCTAGTAATTCTCACTCCTCCGAGCTCCTCTCAGCAGGTACACCAATCCTTGTTATAGACGACCATGAAGAAGTGCAGCTTACCAGTATTGAGGAACAGCAAGTACCCTCTAATCAAGCTATTTTACAATTTGCTGAACAGCCGGAACTAATCCGGGAACCTCAAATTCCAGTGGCCTCGGCAATAGAGATGACTAGCAGTAATCAAGGATCTCGCATGGATGACGTCTAAAATAATGGACATACTTGTCATCACTTACTAAATTCATCAAAAATTTTCTGCCCAACTATATAGTCAAATGAATGGCACGGCGTTTAACTCCGACTCAAAAACCGGTTAAGAGAAAACTGCGCCCGTGAATATAGAATAGAATAAGAATAAGAATAATTTATTTGCGGAATGCACACATACAAATTTTTGGATAGAACATGATATATATCCTATACTAAATATTTAAAATGAAAATCGGTATGCGTGCACGACACAAAAGGGATCCTGCTCAGCATTAAGCTGGAAGCTGAGAGCAACCAGCGCTGGTCTTCCGCAGAATCCTTTAAGTGAAGTCACGGCAAGATACAAGTACTACATAATAGTCAATTACAAAATAAACAACAGAAAAAAAAAACCAACTGGCAAACACATCAGAGTACTTAACCTAATGCAGATATGCATAAAATTGTAGCACAAATATTCATTATGTGAATGGACAGATATATTACTGTTTTTATTTATAATTTCACACATAACCATTTGAATTCCTTTTAAATAATACTCGTGTCATGTTTTAAGGTTTCTTGGCTCTTTTGGTGTTCAAAAAGAAATTTTCTTAATTGAATTCTAAAACTGTAAATACGTGGCAGGTTCCTTATTGGCGGAGGGATATTGTTCCAGCATTTCGATGAAGCATAGCGAAAAGAGCCTTTGAAAGCGGCCGTTTTGTGCTTTTGGCTTGTGAGTTGTTTCGCGCATTGTCGAGAACCACACTGTCTCTGACTTGACACCCAACTGAACTTTTCAAATAGATATCCGGGAGTTTTAAACTTAAGGACTCCAAATAAAAGACATGCTAAATGAAGCTTTCTACGATGCTTCATTTTCAAAATAGAGCGCTTGTTCAGGTACGGTGTCACATGAGCTCTAAACGGGATATCGAAACAAAAGCGAGCACACGCATTTTGGAGTCTTTGTATTAGTTTTTGAGATCTTGCTAGCAGACGGGGACCGAAAATAATGTCCATGTAATTTAATTTTGACAAAACTAACGACTCGGTAAGCTGTATACGTAGTTCTTCTGATAAAAATGGCCTTACTTTGTACAGTATCTTCAATTTGTAAAAACAATGCTTCACTGAATTAACAACATGCTTATCAAAACGAAGGTTGCAGTCCATAAGTAGCCCCAGATTGCGAACCTCATAAACGCGCTCAATAGGGTCATTACATAGTAGAACATTTATGGAAGGATTAATACGATCAATCTGTTGTTTGTTGCCGAAAATAATATACTTTGTTTTATTAGGATTCAATACTAGGGAGTTATTGAACGACCAAATAGATATCCTTGACAGATCTTCGTTTAGTTTTACTATTGCGTTATCAATCTCAGATGGCTTAAATGAGATATATAATTGTGTGTCGTCTGCATAGAAATGATATTTGCAGTGCTTTATTTGAGTCGTAATGTCTGCGGTATATAAAATAAAGAGAATTGGACCCAACAATGATCCTTGGGGGATTCCCCGATTACATTCGCTTTTGTCTGAAACCAAAAAAGAGCCATCACTGCGATTTATCTTTACATACTGAGAACGATTATTAAGATAACTGTCAAACCATTTCAGTGTTGCACTATCAAACCCATAATAGCTAAGTTTTGATAAGAGCAGAGTTGTATTAATAGAATCGAACGCTCGTGAATAATCTAGCAGTACCAAAAGAGTACACAAACCTTTGTCCTGAGCACATAGAATATTGTCGGTTACATCAAGTAAAGCCGTCACTGTACTTCGCCCTTTTCTAAATCCTGACTGAAACTCAGGTAAAATATTATTGTTTTCTAAAAACCCAGTCAGCTGCGTACAAATAGCCCTTTCCATTATTTTCGATAGGCACGGTAATATACTTATGGGTCTAAGGTCTTTTAATTCAATTGGATTTGACACTTTAGGCAGTGGTCTAACAATGGCCAGCTTCCAAATGTCAGGGAACGTTGATGTGCTCATAGACATATTAATAATGTCTTTTATAACATTTAGCGTGCAAGGAAACGTCATTAATAGCATATCTAAATTTATATTATCACAGCCTACTGCGTTGGATTTTAGACATTTAATAATTTTAATAGTCTCATCTAAACTGATTGGATGCATATGAAAAACTGCATCACTGTATTTATTGAACTCAAAGAATGTTAATTGAGATATGCTAACAGTAGAGACACCCGGAATGTTTAAGAAATGATTATTTATAGTGTTAGGGTTATCAAAAAACGGTGGAAGTTCAGAGTTATCTTTTGGCAGTATAGTGTTTTTTAAATTAGACCATAACTTTTTAGGATTTCTTATGTTATTATTGATATTATATTTAAAGTAGGCAGTTTTTTCATAATACAAGGCTTGATTTACCGTCGATTTTAACATTTTATAGTAGATTTTATCTTTAATTAATTTTGACTTATTATATTCGGCTGATGCTTCATCGCGAAGCTTCATCATAAGTTTAATTGTATCAGTAATCCAGGGATAAGAGAGATTTCTGATCACTACTGTCCTAAGTGGCGCATGCAGATCAAACAGTGCTAATATAGCACGGGTCAACGCGCTTACCATCTCATTCACATCACTAAGTTCTGTTATAAAATCCCATCTCAAAGCAGAGAGGTCGTTATTAAAAGTTTCGATGCAGATATTTTTCACTGGTCTATAAGTAAAAGTGCACGGTGTACATTTCTCACGCTTTATATTGAACTCACATACTACTAAACAATGACCTAAAAGAGAACCAACATGTTCTAAATAAATTTTCTTTGCATGCAGACTAGTACACACGACGTCAATAAGAGTACAGCTAGTTTCGGTAAAATGAGTCGGCTCTGTTACCGCCTGTGATAGACCCAAGCATGATAGGAATGCTGTGAATTTTTTAGTGCTAATGTCATCAGAGCGAAGTAGGTTAATATTAAAGTCTCCTAATAAAATGATGTGGTCATAAGTTGGAATCGAGCTTATAGTATCTGTGATAGCGTCGAGAAACAAATCGACGTCCATCCAAGGTGGACGGTACGCTGTGCCGATAACTAGTCTTATGCCGTTCAGAGTTATCGTGATCCATAACTGTTCTACTAATCTATACAAAGGATCTATTGGGTGGCGCCAGATACGTACACCAATGCTACGTTTAAAGTAAAAACCGACGCCTCCCCCGCGAGAACGCTCGCCCTGTGGCCGAGGACTGTGAAACAAACGATACGAGGGCAGTGCAGGAGCGCGGCCCTCCTCACCCGAGCGGATCCAGGTCTCATTTACAGCCAGAATATCTAGGTCATTTCTATTCACTGATACAATAAAGTTATCGTGGTTTGTGCCAAGGGAACCTGCATTTAACAAACCTACTTTAAGATATTTACCAATAATAATTATCTTTATAAATAAATTTTAATATGAGATTACGTCTGCGACTCAAGAATTTCAAAATTTCTAAATGGAGGTGCAATAAATGTAGTATAATAAAATAATTGAAACGTACCTCACAAATAGATGTAAATACTAGTAATAAACAAGATTTGTACACCCACTGTAGTTGTTTAGTTATTTGAATTCGATTGTGTAATATAATATATCTGCCCCTAATTACTTTCTGCAAAATATGTGAATTATAATGTTTTTGTGCATAGTTAGATACAATCATTGACAGTATGTATCTTAATATTATTATATTAGGACAATTATACAATAGCAAGATAAAATGACTACTATTGCTAGTTATACTATTATAATAGAATATATTATTATAATAGAACATATTATTATAATATAATAATGTGTTTACAGACAATAAATAGACAGTCTCCTCAAACAGTACCCGGTCCAAAAACACGCTCGAGGTCCGCGCTCGACCGAATCAGATAACACTGCTTGCCGTCCCCCTCCCGGACAAAGATACGGCCTTTCTTAGTCCAGGAGTACCGCCATTTCTTCTTAGCGCATTCTGCACGGGCTCGGTAAAACAACAAACGATTCAATTTAGTAAGCCGCTCATTGACATAAACACGACGAGGCGGACCATCGAACCCGATGTCGGCGGTGCTCAAGTTGCGTCGCACACGCGCGGCCCGCAGTATCTCGTCCCGCAATTCGCGCCGCGCAAGTCGCACGATGACGCGCCTGGCGTTTTGACTCGGCTCACCATCTGAGCTCTTTCCGACCCGCTCAGCAAACACAATATCATGGCTCTCCAAGGCGACACCCATTTTCGCAGCTAAGACCGTGACGGTGTGTGCTACGTTTTCCCCCTTCTGCTCCGGTATGTGCCCGATATCCAGATCAGTTTGCAAGATCTCCTGATCGCGTTCATTGAGATCTAGCTTCAGCTGGTCAATTGTTTGCTGTAGTTCAGTGATCTGATCAGATTTACTGGGCACCTGTGCCAGTTCGAGAGCTTCTAATCTTCGTTCTAACACATCCATTCGCGCTCCCATACTTAGGAGAGAAGTACGAAGTTCTTCCCGAAATTCGCGCTGCTCGGCCATGTACTGCGCTAGTCCTTGGCGCAAGGAATGGACATCTGAATCTGGGGCTGCAGGCGGAGTGTTTGCACTAGCGCTGCGGACCGGTGGCGATGGGCCTATTACGCCAGTGTCCTCCCGCGGAGAGGTTACATTTCCGCCTTTACGCTGTTTTTTTGTACATTCCGGGCAAACCCAATCCTTAGGCGCGCTCGAGCAGTCCGGTATTGCAACGCAGCCCTTGTGGTATTTAGACGTGCACGTTACGCATGCAGCGGCACCTGTTGGGGAGAGGAAGCGACCACAGGCCGTACACTTTGCCATAACGAGGTTTGAGTCTAAGTAGGGCGCAACAGGTGGTATTGATTAATCAAGCTATTCCCCACTAGATGGCGGTACAGGAAACTGCCTTAGCAATGACTGTCTTCGTAAGGAATTAAAATCAAAACTACCCGCTTGCGCGAGATATCAACAGAATGATAGGTCCGAGTTAAGCTGGGGTCCCACGGCCCGCCAGGCGACAGGCCGCGCCAGACGTCGCCCCGCCTGTGTAGGCCTGTCACGGCCCGTACTGAGCATTCCCATGGCATGTGCCGGCCTGGTGCGGCCTGTTGACTGACATTCCAACATATTAAGTGATACGGATTTCTGTAGGTCTGTAGACATTAAATTTTCTTTTTAACTCCGGTATAGGGATGGTTCCATCTTTTAAATTATTTTTAAGCGTAACCATGCATCATGGACATCGTTCTTGTTTTATGTTGAGGCGACGAACTATTCCAAAGCGCTGGTTCATTTTCATAAAGAGTTAAAAACTCGAATATGAGCTCATTCGTCCACCCCATCATGTGCGATTGTGTACACGCAGGCGCCGCAGCAGGTGAAATGAACGATTACAACCGACACAGACGCGCCCGTACAGGTCGCGACAGGCATCATCGCACCGCGCCGCGCCGTGCCTTTGAACTTACCGACTCCCGATGGATCGGACGGGCGACAACAGGCCACCACAGGCCTCATCGGATGCGTCGGTTCCCACGGCCTGTTGGCCTGGCCTGGCGCGGTCTGACCTGTGAGAAAGCAGGCCGTGGGACCCCAGCTTTAGGGTTCTAGAAACGATGTCTAGAAATCTTGATAGCGCCAAATTCCGAGCACTACGACGCACACGCACACTCACATAGGTACATTAAGCGCTATAGCACGCACTGATTACACTATCACAGAGATCTCGAGCGATTTAATATTTTTACTAACACAGAGTTACGGGAGAGTATACTGACGTTTGATCGTCCGTGACGTCACCCAATATAGCAAGAAATTTGTCCATTGCTGAACAGAACCCACCAAATTTAATGGACCAAATTGGATCTTTATCGATGCGCTCAGTGCCGACTCAACAACAATATCACACGTCGTCTTAACAGAATCAATATCTACCGAGTAATCGAAATAAGTCTGAACAAGACTTACTTAGGAAATCTGCAGAGAGCAACAATTACGAACAGCGATATGAATCTCGAAATATCAGCAAGAGTACTCCATCTATCGGACAAAATTCAATTATCCCTTCCAATCAGTTATACCAGACCTCCGGGCTTCCACAACAGAGACAGTCGCAACCAACTCAGCAAGAGTCACAACAGCAACCACAAAAGCCGAAAATACGTACTGGTATCTCCATCAAACCGAAAAACAACAGGCAAGGACCTACTCTTCAAGGAGTCACGAAGAAAGCGCCAACATTTACCTTGACAAAAGTGCTAAATTCGATGCAACAAGCACTGCAAACTACTCATAACCAATATCTTCAGAACGAACAGCAATTTCAGGGAAATCATCGTGAACGTACAAATGTTAATGAAAATCATCTAAGCGAAAGTGACAATGCGTTGCAAACAGATGAGTGGATGGAAGAAGAAACTTCTTCAGCGCATCATGGGGCGTATTCAGATTCCGATTCTGTTACCGATCATGAAGTAACTTCAGATCATGAGATATCTGCAGATGAAGCACCTATTGATAAATTTTACGGAACTGGAATTACTTTTAGGAGTAGCTGTGCAGATAGACCAATAGCTGCACAAAACTCTACGAACTACCAGATGCATTCTAAAGTTGTTTTGGAGCAGCAAATGTTGGACAACTTCGCTACCCTCTTTACTCAAATGGGGTCTACTTTGCGTTGTACTACTGATATGTTCAACACCTTACGGAGTTCGATCCTTGATACTCTCCGGACATATAAAAAGTTACTGAGTGCAGTTAAACAATTTAACTCAATGCAAAATTCAGCCGGCAATGGATCTTTCTCGATTAACTTGAAACCAGAAGTCCGTCAGTCTCCTGAAGAAAGACACACTGAAGTAACAGCAAATACTAGTTCAAATACTCAAGATCAACATACTCGTAGTAATGATGATGCTAACAAACCACCGAAGAAAAAACACAAATGGCGTTTTGTTCTACCACCGGAATATGATCCTAATGATACAAAATGGACATTGAAGTATCGAACAAATTTACCAGGACTCGTACAACTTATGCCTCAAAGTGGTGTTTACGTCAACTGCGTAGACCTCAAATACTGTCAGCAAGTATCAAAATCTGCTAAATCATTAGCAGTACGATTATTAACAGAAGTATTCAACAGAAAAGCACTCAGTGTTTGTTTATCAATGACTGAGAGAGCGCAGGCTGCTGATAATGTTGGATCTAATGCAAGACCAGAATTAGATGAACTCGCGTGTACGGTACTGTTGAATTTCGTTTTAGAGCACGGACTCCAACGTGGTTGGAATACTGACCTAGAACCTATCCTCAGTACTTTACACAGTAGGATTCAAGAGATTCGGTTCATCATGGTGTGTTGGTTGAATGTTAACTATTATGATTACTAGTTATTGATCATAAGTTTGTCACACAGTTTTTATTCCCTGTGTGCGTCCCTTGCTGCGCCTAAATTTGGCAACAGATCCACACTGGGTGTATCTCGGAATTTTATTATTGTATATTAATTTTATTAATTAATTTATTGTATTTTAATTATTATTATTTATATTTGAGAATTTATATATAAATGGTATTAGTTCTTAAGTATAAATTTGACATTTGTTTCAGAAAATTGTATTGGACTATTTATAATTCTATAATTTCAGTGTTTATATATTAATACCAAGGTTCAACGATGGGTATCGGGACACGTAACAAAGTAATGTCCTCAATTCATAACATTGATTACTGATAATATATCGCATGGGTGGGATCCTATAATATCGGTCGCGAGTAAAGGGACTAGTCAATTTTGGTAAATGACTTGAGAGGACCTCGTGATCTGGCACGAGGCCTGATAGTTTTTCCTGAAGAATAATTCGGGAGACATGCGGGAACCCGCATAGTGTGAGGAGGTGTGGATCTAGCGCCTTGGTTCGAGTTTCCTTTTTCGTTATTATCCGTAAGATTATTATCCGTACGCCGCGTTGTCTCCTGGTTCATTTAGATTGTCCACTTATCGTTATTTTTATTATCAATTTATCGGGTCGATCCCGTAGCGAGTAAGAGATATCATAAGGGAATACCTGTACCTGTCCCGAAAGCCGCGTGTTGGGTCCTCTAATCGGCCAGTAATTGTTAATTAAAATATTACGTCATTATTAACTGTTATTATATTTATTAATAATATTGAAAAGCTAATACCTAAAATTATTATTTATATTGGTTCAATTGTCAGAAATTTACAATAGTTTACTTTATTTTTTCTTATAATAATAATAATTATCGAAATTATATTGTTGAAAGCGATCATCAAAATTTATAAATTACTTAATTGTATTATAAAATTAAAATCTGTATGAAAGCTTAGAAAAATTCTGAGGAAAGTTATAATGTGGGAGTTATAATGACAGCCTCCGTGGCGTAGTGGGTGATGAGCTGACTGCGAAGCGTGAGGTCGTGGGTTCGATTCCCACCCAGGATAAATATTTGTGTGATGAACGTGACTATTTGTTCTGTGTCTGGGTGTTAATTTATCTATTTAAGTATTTATTTAGAATTATATAAGTATGTTTATCAGCTTTCTGATTACCATAGTACAAGCTCTGCTTAGTTTGGAATCAGATGGCGTTGTGTGAATTGTCCAAAGATATTTATATTTATTTATTTATTTATTTAATGTATTTGTGAGTAAGAATTACGTATTGTCTACAATAAATTCTTGTTTAATTTTATTTACTTTTCTTTTGGTTAATCTTCTATGCCCGTCAGTTTAACGTTCCTTAATCCTTCTCCTTTGCTTTGTCATTTTATTTTGAAGGAAATCTTATTGAAAGGCGATTAACATTATTACTTTTCCTTGATAATTTATTCTGTCTTTATATTTACTTTAATTATTTCTTTCATTTTTCTTCTCTTTTTTTCATTCTCATGAAATTCAAATCGCTAATTGATCGCTCGGCGCGGACCCTGGATGATTTTGATTATTTTGGTAATTTTTACAAAATTATCTGGCACCTAACGGGATTTCTGACCCAGCCTGTGGGTCACCGGGTTAATTTGTTTATTTTAAGGGCGAGTGTACTATATTCTACCTGGCCGGTAACTCCACCTCCGGTTGAATTTTTTATAAAAAGGGGAAAAATATTGTTACAAGTCAAATAAGTCAAATTATCTTATGACCTCAAACACTGAGGCTAAGAACCTTTTCATTTATTTATTAATTCATTCATTTAATCAGTCACTTTCATAGATCTTCTATCATAGTGACTTATTGCACTCTATCTTCAATGGGCTCAACAATTTTATGTTATAGTTTTTAGGTCTTTAGAAAAACATATAGTTTAAATGTCGTGGAGAGCTATTAATTTTAGTGAAAAGTATTTCTGTCTTTCTCTTTTTTTCTCTTGTCTTTGTCTTTGTCTTTACATTAACTTTACACGCTCCCTACTCAGGTCCAAGTTCGGCGTTAAAGGGTTAAATAATTAATAATTATGTATTGTCAACTTGTATTATTTATCATAGCAGAATTATTTATACATAAATATATCAGTTTTATGATAGTGTATTAGTTAATTTTTTGGGATGTTTTACGGGTATTTATTATCTTTTTCGAGACTGTAGTTTGAGTATTACAAAAGTATTAGGAGGCAACTACAAGTATTGTTAATTTTAGATTTTTTTTTATTTATCAGCTGTCTTTATTTTATTGAAACCATCTATCAATTTCCCAAACCTTACTCAAGAGTAACAAGGATTTATCTATAGCCTCTGCTGAGCTTTAGAAAGCATATTATAAAGCTCTTGTTTCTGAAAGTACCACAACAATTTCGACATAATCTTTTTTTTCTAACAAATTGTTATAATCGTTACTTGCGCTCTGATTCATAAACTTAACGGAAATATGGCTTACATAAGCACATAAATATTACTTGTTGTCATCGAGGATAACAACAAGAACAATTTGCTTCACAGAGCTCGTATGTCACGTGACGAATGACCTCATCACGATAGGAAAGCTATAATTAGAAATAAGTCATTGTGATTAACTGGCAGTAAGCATGTTTTACTTTATCATCAATTATTAACAAAAATCATAAGCAAATAGCGTTTCAAATTGTAGAACGAATTAATTGAGTAAAATTGGCTACGATAATCAAATCAAGATAGGTAATTGGTCAATTTGTTGATTTATCAATGAATCAATGTCGGATGACCTCCATAGGAGAGTAAGAAATAGTATATTACATATCTAGGGCAGTAAAGTAAGAAATGTCTCAAATCATACCTATGCAATTATTGGCTGAGGCGAAGCTGAGTCCCAATGCGCTAAACGAAGTTAGCATTTTTCGCCTCTGTAGAGGAGAAAAATAATATACACACTCAACGTCGCCTCGGCCAACAATAATAATATGTACTCTGAAACATTTCTTACTTTACTACGCTAAATCTATATATATATATATAAGAGATTTCCACCCATATATTGACTTATCACGATATCTCTGGAACTATAAGACCTACCGACTTCAAATTTGGTAGGAATATTCCTTTCGCCGAGTAGAGGTCAGCTAAGAACGGATTTTACGAAATTCCACCCGGAAGGGGGGGTTGCGGGGGTGTTAAGTAATGTTTGTATATATGACATCGCAAAACTCAGAAACTATTCGACCGATTATTATGAAAATTGGTATGTACATGTATTTTTTCACGGAGAAGGTTTATCCATTATTATTATTATTTAATATTTAAACGCGATACGGAGTTCGCGGGGTCAGCTAGTGTGTAATATGCTATTTATTTTAGAACTTGACATCTCACACTGAACAGTCTTGTAAAGAGATGAATTAGTGATCATACGCCCTCTGCTGAAAACTTTTATCTATTTCTGGTTGACAACTTATATTTAGATATTATGTAGATTTTTTTTATTATTTGAGACTTAAGGGGATATATCGTGAAGGATTGCTAATATTCCATAATAATCCATTCACATCACGGAATTTACTGGATTATTGTCTCCTATCAAATTGATGTACTCTCAAAAACAGTTGGTACCTGCTACGATTTAAAAGTTCACTACCCAGAAATCTTATGGTATCTCTTACAGACACACACACATCTAAAACTTTGATTGTCAAAAAAGGTTCTCTCCCGGATTCAGTGAAATACGAGCTATGTCTATAATATGTCTACATTGCTATTTTCAGCGGAAAATCGTACGTTCCACAATATTCATGCATTGAGCACCTTTCACCTGGAAGAACCGGACACAGTTCAGATTTATAGTAGGTAATCATTCCTACGTGAAAACGGGTAATAGGGTCAACGTGATTGAAGCAATTGGCTAAACGCCTATGATTTTAATGTAGCAATGAAGCCTGGAATAGCACATAAGCTATTTTTTTATCCTGGGGGACCCATTAAACCGGTCCACTCGGGCGAAGCCGCTGGCAGAAGAATATTACAAACAAAAATGATCTGCGTAGGCAAAGATAATAAAAAAATAAATTATGGGTTTCAATTAGGACTTATAAAATCTGCGGAATATATTAACTTCATGTTAATGATCCTTTCTAACGCGGGGCATAGCTAGTGAGTAAATAAAACGCTCTTTTGTTTTCAGTGCTTTCTAGAAACCTTCACGTGCACTATTCGGGATATTTTTATAGCAAATACTTACATGTATACACTTTTACTCAGATACTTTAGCAGTGAGTTTATGTTAGCTTAACTAGAGAGGAATTTTATCAAAGAGAGCTTGAGTTGGCTCTTTCAGGCTTGTATAATTTCTTTCTAATATCTGAAGATTTAAATCCTCAATAAAAATGTGTATGCTTTTTTAAATACATTGTTCATAATATTGGGTAATTTTAAAAAGTTGTGTAGATTATTGCACCACTAAGGTAAAATACCTAACATAACGTCAGTTCTTTTTTACTATAGTAAGTAATATTCAAAAGAATGGCCGCAACTCTCCGGGTCTCTCCCCATTATTGGGAAGCGATTCAAAAGAATAATAATACTTATCGACTGGGTCGTTTAACGAAGGGGGACTTCTCCACCAAACCGCATCGATCAGCGTGGTGTTTTGAAATAAGTTCCAACCCCCTAATAAATGAGAGAGACCTGACCATCAGTAGGACGTAAAAAGAGTTGCAACCAGTGTTTACAGTGAAGATGTTAGGGCCCAACAGATAGTCCCTGTAGGTTCGGGATTAAGAATAGAGCTACGGTCCTGCCCTGCCTGATCGTAAGAGGCGACTAAAAGGGGACTTTCGGGGATGCGGACGGTGAGAGTGGGAGCTTGACCCGTCCAGCTAGCAGTCCCGGGAGGGACGGTGGTGTATGCGTGGCCGCATGCTGCCGTGAACACCTGAAGGTGCAGGAGAGCACGTCTGCTCTCCCGAAGAAGGGCCCGATCTGGGGCGCCGCGCGTGGAGGACACCGGTGCGTTCCTATGGAGATCCCGGAGTCCTCACAAACGCAGAGGCAGGCCACCGAGGAGGTTTTAGTGCGGTCAAATCCCACATAACCCGGTATCGTGCGGGTCGGGTACCTTTTGAAGGTTTCCCCCCCGATACCAAAAAAAGGGCCCAACAGATATTTTAGCAAAAAATTTTAAAGATCGCACGGAACAATACTTACGCCTCAAGTTCGGTTTCCATAGTACGAAAGTAACTACATAAAAATGTTAATAAACGTATTCTCGGAGTCCGAACGTACAACATACGTGTCTGTACGGAGGAAGGTGAGCACATACATTTTTAAATTTATTGCTAACGGGCACGTCTCTACCTTCATGTAAGAACAGGGGTGGATTCTGTAAGAAGAAATGGTTAGGCGATGTAAAAACGATGCAATTTTTTTATTCCCTTCTCATTAGGTTTTCCATCTTTTTGAAGCATACCACACTAATTTTTCGCAATAGTAATGCAACTCTTCGTTGCGAGCTTATCGCTATATTTTTTACCTACGAAATAAAAGAATGAAATGAAATAGTTTACCAACATCCTAGGTAATATAACTATATATATAACTAGGTAACATACACTAACTTGATGTTTGTCATTGTTGTACGGCCATCGGTTGACCGTCATCCGCTTTAGGTGCGCTTTGCATTTAAGGGCTGGAAGAAAAAGGCGGGCGGAAAAAAACCAGCTATCTTAGCCTTAACAAAGTTTATCACCATATACAACGATGTATAGGTAAACATGCCTTCCGCCAGCGGCTTCGCCCGCGTGGACCTGTTTTAAACGTTCCCGTAAGATAAAAACCATCCTATGTCCTTTCCCAATGTTCACTCTATCTTTGTTCCATATTTCATTAAAATTGGTTCATTAGATTAGGCAAAGCGTAACAGATAGACAGACAGACAGTTACTTTCGACTAACCCGACGACTATAATATTAAATAATATACTAGTATACTAGTACTAGTATGGTTTATAGGACAAAAAATATAAATGATTGCAATTTCGAACATTTCTCCATTTTAATTCAACTCTTTAATATCCCACTGCTGGGCTGTGCCAAAAGGACTGTGAGTCTATGTCAAAATTTCGGGAGATCTAGGTTATTCAACGAGTGCGTAGGGGTTTCTTTATCATAATAATACTAATGATATCATTTTGATTATATCTATTAGTCAGAGAGTTTTGAAGAATTACTTAAATAAAGCACACATGCTCCGGCGCGGCGGCTAGCGTAAAATGCGAGCGATCTGCGCAGCTAAGCCATACAGGCGCGGTAGGGTGCTTAGGAGGGCACGTTAAGCCCCGGTCCCGGTAGTTATTGATAAATAACAATCGTTAAGCTTTATCGCAGGCCTGGTGGCATTGTGGCCTTGTGGTTGACCGTATCTACACCGTGCAGTCGCCTCGTGTTACTTTTTACATCGTACACACATCGTTCCTTTCTTCCAGAATACCGTTCAGGCATGAATACAACATGCCGGCGCAGAGGTTACGACTGACTTGGCACGTTTTCGATTCTATTTAAAATCGCTGAATTCTTAATAAATAGATCCTTTGCCATACGCCTTCGAAGACCTGACCGCGGATGCTGTGTTCAATTATGTATTAGATACTGAAAAACAAGACATTCTTTGTTAACGTTTCTAAACGACACCCACATTTTTGAAGTGAAAACTTCTTTAGCGGCGTTGAGCACTTTTTGTGGGATGGGTAAAAACTGTGAAACTCGCGCGAGGTCACGTGTGCTGATCGAAAATTTCGTAAGATAGTAGAGGAGACGAGGAAGATCGACCTTCACCGATCTGATAATTCGATGAGACATATTTTTTACCAAATAAAATTTATAAACATATATGCCTATGATAACTTGACTATCGAAAAGTGTTCATAGCTATTTTTAATTTATTTAATTTTAATCAATTTTCTTTCATATCACCTTCACTCTTGTAACAACTGAACGAGTGAATATCTTCACCGGCTCTTAGACCAAGATGGAGGGGTGACAGTTGATGACGGCTCATCTGACGGCTGTCTATACTTTTTTTTCTTCAATTATGGCATTGCAAACTCTGCATATTGCCAGCGTCAAGTATAATTTTATCTTAAAATTCGTTTATATCAAGTATTTAAAATATGGACATTGAACAAAGTGCATCTATTAATGAAAAAAGTGACGAAGGAATAGTGAAAGAAAATGAGAGAGTACTTTGTAAAAATACTAGATAGATATTAATAGGAACTGATAATTCAAGCAATTCGTGCGGAATTATTCCCTAACGATTCCAAGACATCAAAAATGCACAACGTTAATGTTTTCACTTCTGCCGGCACTCCCGGAGTGCAACCCATTGTTTTTTTTATATTTATAAATGGCGGAGCAGACGAGCTCCCAGGCTCATATAAATCTTATATAGGTTTAGCCGGCAACTAAACTTTTTCAACGTCACATTATAGCACTAGATGTGTCCTAAGGTTTTACACATGTTATAGTGTTATACAGCCTTTTATATTTTAAATCTTTCTCGATAAATTTGACCAATCCAACGCAAAAAAGGACCATTAAATTTCATTAGTTCCTGAGATTAGCGCTTCAAACACACTTTATGATATTACTTACAACTAGCGGCCGCCCGCAACTTCATCCGCGTAGTTTTAGAATCTTTATAAAAATTAAATAAAAGTAGCCCAGATTATTCCTTATTACATCACCTAGGTAGACAGGTGTCTGTAAAGATCCCGTCGTTTCAGAGATTAGTCGAAACAAACAGACAGATAAAAATATGTACATACACATTTATATGCATGTAGTAGAAAGTGGTTATTTTAATATTACAAACAGACACTCCAATTTTATTTATCAGTACTAATATTAAAAATTTGAAAGAAACTCTGTCTGTCTATCTGCTACGCTTTCCCGCTTAAAATACACTGAACCAATTTTAATGAAATTTGGAACACAGATAGAGTGGACCTTGAAAAAGGACATAGGATGGTTTTTATCCAACGGGAACTTATAAAAGGGGTACACGCGGGCGAAACCGCTGGCGGATGGCAAGTTTGTATACATATACATAGATGAAATGAAATTAAAGAAATTATTAATTGAAAAGATACATACATACAATATACAAGAAATGCTTAGTCGCTAATCTATATGCTGGTATTCCCTGTTAGAATATTATTTATGAAAATATATTACTTAGTTAATATTAGTAAGAAATATGTATTACTTCACTCGGCCACATTGCAAAGAGCGCCTTTCTTAGACTCCGAATTCCTTGGATCGCTCGCCGTACCAATAATTCGACCTTGAAAGAGCTAAATATTAAATAAAGACTATCTGCGACCATCCAAATACGTATATTAAAATATTTTGGTCACATTTGTATAGACGAAAGTTCTATGGTAAGGCTTGTAGCTCAGGCACAGGTGGAAAGAAATAGGTCACGTGACAGATCCCCTACACGCTGGACAGACCTAATAAAACCATGCAATGTTTCATTGCCCAGTGTTGCCGTAATGCCAGCAATGGAAGCCGATGGCGAAGGATCGCGAGAGCTGCTGCTGAACACTGAGACGACTAACCAGTGGTCATCATAATGCCACGACAACTCTGTCAAGAGTGTGCGACTGTAGAGAAAGGTAACTTCACTGCAGAAATGTCATTAGTAGTGGTACGTCCCCATTCAAACAATTAAAGATCTACGATGCCACCTTTTTTGTATCGAGAGGGAAACCTTCAAAAGGTACCCAGCACCTTGGGACAGGATACCGGGTTATGTGGGGTTTGTACCACACTAAAACCCCCTTGGTGGCCTGCCTGTGCGCTTGAGGAAGACTCTGGGATCTCCAGTGGACGCACCGGTGTCCTCCGGGCCCATCTTCAGGAGAGCAGATGCGCTCTCCTGCACCCTCAGGCGCTTACGACGGCATGCGGCCACGCACACACCGCCGTCATTCCCGGGACTGCTGGCTGGACAGATCGAGCTCCCACTCTCACCGCCCGCAACCTGGGAAGCCCCCTTTTAGTCTCCTCTTACGATCAGGCAGGGGATACCGTAGCTCTATTCTTAATCGCGAAAATTTACTAAACTGAATATTATTTTTGTGAAAGTTAGGTGCTTAATATTGAAAATTACAACAGGTACCATTTTTGTAAACACCGTACCATAATGTATGCATGGTACATAAAGCCATTGAATTTATAACAAGCGATTTGCAGGCGACGAAGGAAGATCCATTATGCAAGATGTTTTTAGGATAAGCTAAGGAGCTGTTAAGCCGAATGTACAATTCGGTACAATTCGACACTATTACCTGCGCCTTGTAATGAAATTTAATAGCATTTTCTTTTCAGATATGTTATAATTTTTTCAAATCAAATCATATCACTTTTATTGTGGAATATGAGTACAATACAAGATCTAAAGTAGGTTAAACATCCTTCATATTCCCGACTCAAATGGGCATACAATAAGTACAATTTTATAATTAAAAGTTATGTCAAATACAATTTTCAATAAAAATTAATTATTTAAAATTAAATTACAATAACAGTCCTAATAATAATAATTATTTTACAGTATTGTCATTTAATTTATAATAGGTTTTGTCAATAAGAAAATTATGTAGGTAATTTGGTTTTAAATAACGTCACCTCAGAAGTGGCACGCATCGTTGAGGGCAGCTTGTTGTAAATAATGGGATTAACGAGCAATTTATAATAAGAGTTTCGCAGTAGAAGGAGGAAGTAATCCACTATGCAAGATCTTTTCAAGATAGCCGGCTAAGGAGCCCGTTAAGGCAAATGTACAATTTGGTACGATTCGACATTGTTATCTGCACCTTGGAAAGGAATTTTAAAGCGTTTTCTTATCAGCCCACGTAGTAGGTAGTAAATATTTAGAGGATGTAGAATACACTTCATATATACGTTCAAATTTTTTTTAATTTAAATACACAAACATGTACCTACCTGCAGCAATGGCTGAGTGCTAAGAGCCTTCAAAAGCAAAGGCTCAGTTTATCAGGCTTAATGTGACATTTAATTTTAATACCTACTTATATATTCGAGAGATTTTGCCTCAGCTTTAAGTAAATAAAATATTCAGCGAGCACTATAATTGTGATATCTATACATTAAATATAAATATTTGAAAACCGGCCAAGTGCGAGTCGGACTCACGCACGAAGGGTTCCGTACTATTATCTATAAAAAATCACGTTTATTGTATGTGAGCCCCCTTAAATTTTTTTTTTCTATTTTTAGTATTTGTTTAACAATAGCGGCAACAGAAATACATCATTGCCTTTGATTATCCATAGAAATCATTGCATTAAGATTGAATGAAAAGTAAATTGTGGTTTCCGATTTATGACGTATTAAAAAAAACTACTTACTAGATCTCGTTCAAATCAATTTTCGGTGGAAGTTTGCATCGTAATGTACATCATATATTTTTTAGTTCTATCATTCTCTTATTTTAGAAGTTACTCGGACACACATTTTACCACTTTGGAAGTGTCTCTCGCGCAAACTATTCAGTTTAGAAAAAAATGATATTAGAAACTCCTCATTACATCAAGTACCTGCCAATAAAAGTCCCGTTAAAATCGGTTCAGCCGTTTCAGAGTTTAGCCGGAATAAACAGACAGACAAATAGATAGACAGACAAAAATTGTAAAAAAATGTTATTTTGATATATGTACCGTATATCAAAACGCTTTATTTTAATTACAAACAGACACTCCAATTTTATTTATTTGTGTAGATTACTAGCTGATCCCGCGAACTCCATAGCGCCCTTACATGTGTGGGCAAGCCAAGGATCCCTAAGTGATAAGGGTGGCCCAAGGGTGTGAAAAAAGATAACAGCCTATTCTCAGATTTACTGAAAAATAAAATTTCATCAAAATCGGTCAAGCCGTTTCGTAGGAGCATGGTAACTGAAACTGTGACACGCAAATTTTATACCAGTATATTAAAGATTAGAGTTACGATGGTATTCTAGCAACATTGTACTATTGAAGCGCGCATGGCTCGGCGGCTAGGGTAGAACGCATGCGGTCTATACAGCTAAGCCAAACTGGCGCGGTGGGGTGTGAGATGGGTGACCGCTAGTGGCAAAAAAATTCATGCGCGTTTCCGTGCTTCGGAGAGCACGTTAAGCCGTCGGTCGGTTGTTGTCGATAGACCTTTGTGTTTAAACCTTGTCGGAGGCCTTATGGTTTGAAAACATCCGACAGCGGGTTGGCCACTAACCCGCATCTCCACCATCCCGCATTGGAGCAGCGTGTTGGAGTAAGCTCCAGGCCCAATAAGGGGGAGGGACCCGTGCCCAGGAGTGGGACGCAAAAAAGGGTAGCAGTCATCGTTGTACTGCCTTGGTAACATTATACGATTGTTGCTAAGCTAATTGTTGTTAGAAAGTACTAGAAGAAACGCCCCTTGAACTTTATATTACAAAGTTACGATTTCAGATTCGTAGAAGCTTCTGGGGTTATTAAGAAGTTCAAAGATAATATTTAATTTTCCTAAAGTGGAACAGTTTCTTATGAGTGCGTTATTGGTAGGAAGTTTTAATGAGAAAAGGTAATCTTAGCGAAGTTTATTACAAAATTAATTGTTAAGGTCGCATGAATAATTGTCAAAAATATGAAAGACACAAAAGTTTTGCCGTCACAGCTGGTATTTAATCTTAATATATATATAAAAAGTAAAGGGTTTTCTTTGTACGTAAAGACACGGTTTTCTCTATTACAATTAACTCCAATCAACTTCCCATTGGAGTGGTAAATACCCCTTAGTACGTAGATAGTAAGGGAGTTTGGTCGCGGTGGGTAGAAGTGGGTGGTTCTGGTGGTGGTGGTGGTGGTGGGTGAAAAAAATTATATCTGTCCTTTTCTAACCAATAGGGACTTCTGGGTGAATCTCAAAATTTCTGGGATGATCTAGCAAACTATTTTAATTTTATTGAGAATGTTCGAGAAAGTTCCAGAAACTTCTCAAATCATTTGGATTTTTTTAAAATATGTAATTGCTAACTATTTTAATTTATTTTAACGAATCATTTGGAGAATCCGACCAAATTATAAACGCGAAAGTTTGTAAGTATGGATGTTTGTTACTCTTTCACGTAAAAACCACTGAATGGATTTTTATGAAACCTTAAAATAATAATAATATAGCTTATACATACACCAGAATAACACATAGGCTACAATTTATAGAGATATTGTGTGAATTATCCAAAATATGACGATAAGTGTCAAGTAAGTAGGAAACCATCCATCTGCGAGATATTCTGGCGTGCGCTACCAAAACCGCTAGAGTTATACATATGTAACGTATGTAGAATGGAAATGTTTATCTTAAATAGGCCTACAAAAAAGGCGGTCCAGCGGCACTTCAGAAGGGACTTAATTTTATGCTAATGATCCTGTCTAACGTGGGTGAAACCGCGGGGCACAGCTAGTTAAGTATATTATGTACAGTGAATTTGGATATCACTGAGCGATGCAATACCTATTTACGCTTACGCTTTTTTAGAGTAAAATACATTTTCTTCTTATTTTTTAAGTTTTTGGTTCGTATTTTCACAAAATCGTGTTTTTGACGTGATAACGTCTTTAAAATCGTTTTAGTCGGGTGACATGTTCAGAAACTTGTGTCACACCAAAACCTCACGAGCGCGATCGCAGGTCCCCTCAACTGCCCGCACGACACCTACGGTCTGCGGCGTAATATTCAGTCAGTCAAGCGCCCGCACGTACGCTCGTGTCTGCACTCAAGTGGCTCAAATTACAGTGTTGTATTTTAAAACTTTGAGCTCTGTCACTTATCGGAATTAAGAAAAAACATAATGCTACAGATAAGGAAGGAATAAAATGCGTCAACAGACTTGCCACCTTGATTTTTTTTTTGAAATTCGATATATTCTCGGCCGCATTCCATCGACAAACTTTAGTTTAATGTTCCCATACATTTCCTGTTAAAAAAGTATATGTAGGCCTCATATTTGAAATAAACCCATTGTAAAACGACGATCTTGTCTTGAAAATTCAGGTATTGTTTCTTTTAAATATAAGAATGATTATTAGATGTAGGTATATTAAAAAAAAAACGTCAAAAGTTACAATCGACCCACTTTAGGCAAAGATTGTCGAAATCTCGATGACTCAATTGTTTATATTATTCAACAATGAGTTAGCTTGTTTCAATAGGAACTTGTAGGTATAAGTAACATGTGTTGATGTTAGGCACTTCTGAGAAGCGGCTCGTAATGTAACCCGAGACAAAAAACGGCGCGAATCGCGGGCGGGCCGTGGCACTTGACAGCTGTTTGACATTTTTGACACGGTACGCGTGAGGGGATAACGAGAGAGAGACGGACCGATCTCCCGTCTCATCTCGAGCGCTGCCAGTCATTCCGTGAAACTTGTCACGCGGAATCCTCACGAGCGGAGGCTGGCATAGAATTCGAGTGAGTGGACCGATCTTCCGTCTCTCTCACTCTAACGGCATACAAACGAATGGAGATTTTCTCGTGCGGACGTTATCACGTAAACATCTCGATCGTAAACCTACTTTACAAACAATTTGCCGTTTTTTAGTTTTTTAAACTACATAATTAATTTTTAATTTTTAGTTGGATTTTTTTTTCATAATATTGCATTGTCATCGTCCCTTGACCGCTATGCAAATTTTCAAGTTAATCAGACGCTTAGAAGTAGGTGAAAATGAAGTTAAAAAAATCCGTTACATAGGTACATACATTCAAGTCAAGCTAATATAAGCGGGTTCGTTACATACATACATACATACAGCTCAAGCTTATATAAGCGTGTTAAAAACCACTGAGTTATCGCCGCTTCTACCAACTAAAGTATGATAATATTGAACATAGTACTTATTGAAACCCCTCGGGTGCCTATACTATACAAGTAAGCGATTGCTTTTTCTATAAAAGGACATTAAAAATTCAGGTTCGTAGAAGCTTTTTGCGTTATTGAAAAGTAACAAGATAATACCTAAATGTGATAAAGTACTACAATTTTCGTACGCGATTGTAATAACAGGATGTTTGGAAGATCAAAAGAAAGCAAAAAAGTTTTATACAGAAATCTTTTGTCAGTATCACTTAAGCTTATCTGAAAATTTTAAGGGCAAAGGGGATCTGGGGCATGTGTATTTTCGTATCACTAAATCATAGGTATACTGCAGGTATGCCAAACAATTTTCAGATAATATGCATTTGCTCTCCTATTCGGGACATCTCATTCGCCTCATGTTACTCTGGCCCGAAGAGAAAGATGTGAGGTTTGTGGTTTGGCCGGCAACCGCAACTTCTTACCCAACCACACTTAAACTTTAGCGCCGGTACCTCCCCAGTTGAAGTATGACATTTCTAGCACCTAAAATATAAATGCGTATAAAATATAAGTATTCAAATAATGTCATTCCGAGTTAAGGACGCGTTTCCAAATCACACTAAAATTTTCAAAAATAAGCAGTTTGTCGGTGCATTTTGCGGCAAAATGAAAGTAAACCAAATGTAACTAATAATTACCACAGATAGATTACTTCTTTCATCTATGGTACAAACTTTTATTCGCAAATATTTCATTGCAAATATTTGTGCAATAAATCAAGACAGTGACAAGTAAAATAACCCTTATATTCAAGCCATTAAGATTCATGCGTTATAGCAAAATTTGTGGAAAAACTAGATGTGATTTTATTTTTCTTCTGAGACTTTTTGTAACATTTTGATAGTTTTTTTGTACCTTTTTGAGTTTAACATGTCTGCTTACATAAAATATTTTTAATACATAAATTTATGTTATTGGATAGAAGAGAAATGTTCCTAAACTCAATATGATTACGTTAATTTTGCGTTGAGAGGCACCGGAAACAATTAAATTGAACAAAATTTGCGAATATAAGTTTGTACCATTTATAGACGAAGAAGTAATCTATCTGTGGTAATTATTAGTTACATTTTCTTTCCTTTCATTTTGCCGCAAAATGTACCGATAAACTGCTTATTTTTGAAAGTTTTACTGTGATTTGGAAACGCGTCCTTAAGTGAACTTTTTAGATTAATGTGATTCCTTACCTTATGAATTCAGGGTTACGTAAGCATTTGATCTCCATTAAAGGTTTGTGTAAAGTAAAAAGGTTAACAAGGTGCAAATATCAAGGAATAGTAAGGTTTCGTTTCAATAACGTCTCACACTAATAGCCCCACGGTATGGTAGATACACCCTGTGTCGTGGGTACCATGGACCAAACAACGACATTAACACAAACACTCATATCGAGAACAAAAACTGAAACACATCATTTCATCTGTGTTTTGCCGAGAATCGAACCCACTCCCAATTGGCAGTTCGGCATGTTAACCGTTACGCCAAACGGCTAGTCACCGCAAAGACCGTGTTTCCTAACAGATTACGCAGAAGCAGGGCTCAAATTATCAATCAGCGGCATAATCTGCTGGACTGGAATTGCCTGCAGCGCTCCTTTGTGCCGCATCTGTCAACTATGGTCGCCATGATGCGGGTGTTGCGGGATAGTTCGTAATAATTTTTTATTTTCCTTTACAATTGGACCTATTTATGCAAACCGGAACCTACCCACACATGATGATGATAGTTTTGAGAAAAAGCTGTTTAATGTATTAATTAGACAACTGATGTTTTGTGGATTGGTAAACATGTCATGAAAATGTTTTGTTCTGTCAAAATTGACAGATCATTTTGATCTTTGCAGGGTCGATAGAAGGTGCAATTTTAAGCTTTTCTGTGTACTTAACTCAATTTCGGCATGAGTGTGGATTGGTTCCGGTTTGAGTAAAAAGGTCCAATTGAATCTGGCTTTCATTTATTTGCGTCTTCAAAATTGGCCTCTACCTGTTTGTGATCTGCTTTAGGCTGCGCTGTGCTTATCTACTTTGTACAAATGTGTATTTTAAGAGATATAGTTGAATGCGATATGAAGGTAAATTGCGAATTTGAAGGTTTTCTTTCATTTACTTATTTTATGTTAGTTGAGTAAGCTCCAGGCCTCCCCAGGAGACACGTCGCCGGCCGTCTAGCCGTCTAGCCGTCGTTCCGCTACACATAGTAATCGGCAAACCTTTTGAGAGGCCATATAGGCGAAACGAAAACATCCCACAGCTTGTATGCACCAAACCGCATTATAACATCGTAATAGAGAAAGCTTTGGACCTCTACAACCATAGAGAGGAATGAAAAATTGTTTTTACGCAGGCCTTACATTTTACTTGGTTGTATCTTATAATATTGTTGTATGGTCACCCTAGTGACGTAGGTAAAACTCGTCGCTCAGAAAATTGAGTCGACGATACAAACGATATGTGTCCTCCACGCTGCCGGAATGATACGAGAGTATGCACTGTATCACTGACACACACAATATACCGGAGTATGTAAATGGAGCAATGTAATGAAGCGTTGTATTATTTCATATGTATGTTCTTAAAAATAAAAGTACAATGAGAGAAACAGGTGAAAGATGTATAACAAAATTTTCACAGTCGAAACAGATTTTGATTTATTTTTACCAGCCCTTAGCCAGCGGTTTCACCCGCTTGGTTCCGTTTAATGTGTCCTCATAGGATAAAAAAATAGCGCATGTACTATTCCAGGCAATATATCTAACTTTTTCCATCCATTTGAAATACGACGTAAGACGATATTGCCTTGCCATATTAAAATCATAGGCATTCAGCCAGCGGTTTCAACCACGTGGACCCGTTTTATAGGTTTCCGTAGGATAACAACTATACAAAATCCTTTCTTAAGGTCCGCTCCATCTGCGTTTTAAATTTCATTGAAATTGGTTCAGTAGTTTGAGCGGGAATGCGTAACAAAGAGACAAGTTACTTTCGAAAATAAAATATTAGTATGAATTATTTTATTAACAGAGTAGCAGACGAGCATGTAGGTCACGTGGTGTTAAGTGGTCACTGCAGCCCATGGACATCTACACAAAATTTCAAGTAAGTCTAATTCTGGTCATATGCAGTGGCGCTGCTACTCCGAAGGCTGATGGTCGCCTCATGTATCGTAAGTCTGTGCTGCTATTGCACCTTTCCACCGTAACGCAATAAACTTACTTCACGATCAGCTGTCACGTGTGCCTATCGATCCATAGCCATTCTGTAATCTCAAATATATAAATGTACTTTTTTTTAAAGAGTGCTGCTGGGAGTTTTTTTCCGCCCCTTTTTTCTCTCAGCTCAACTTTTAGCCCAAATGGGCGCCTAAAGGCGATGACCGGGTAAAATGACATTCATTGAGCGAATATTTCGTATTCCTAATATGAAGTGAATAATTTTTCTTTCTTTCTTTCACGGCAGAAGTAGGTACAGTGGTGATACTTTCTCGGTTGAATCATGCAAGTTCTGCCACCTAAAAATAACTTTATTTACTATATTTAATTTAATAAAACTAAAAAAACACGTTTATAAAGCACATCAAACTAAACAGTTATTTTTTTTAAATAAGCGTAAAACAATCATGAATGAAAATACTAGTATTAAGTATTGTGAAAAAAGCGTCGGGCGCTCGATATACGAAAAATATGGCACAATGCGTCCACGCTTAACACTACAGTGCACGCGCCCATTTTTGTTACAAGTTTGCTCGCGTGCTCTACTATGGTAGAAAAAGTTAAGAGCATTACTTTTTGACTAAAAAGGTATTGATATAAAAAACGTAAGTTTAGTTTAAAAGTTTGTTTATTATAAAATACAATTCTATAAAAATGTGCAGTTCTTAACACTTGCGAACTATTTTAGGAACATATTAGTAACTTCTACGAAAAAATCAAAATTTTTGACAAGTTTGAGATCAGCTCAAATAAAAAATATATATTTAATGTTCAGACTTTTATTTATCTTCTTCCTCACATTCGAGGCATAGGACAGCCTGGTGATTAGGACAGATCCATCTGGCAAAACGTTTAGACCACTTTTTAGTGGAGCGATTATGGGCTCGAGAGCACATACAACATTTTCCCACTCTTCCCAGCCTGCTGGGTTCATTAGGTGGCATCTCATCAGTGTAGCCTGAAAGCCATTTTGTTTTACTTTTTAGTTCCCGAGAGGGCTTTCCAATGTCAATCGCCTTGCCATGAGGGGTTTTGCGCGTTCAAATGAGAGATCAAGTAGAAAAATCAAAAAATAACTCTAAGCAACACGATGGTGTTTCTGCATTTCTTGCGTCTCCCTTTGGATACGGGGGTCGAAATCTAATATTTTGAGATCTCACCCGCGCTTCTGGAGGAGATGCTTTACTCCATCGTGTTCCATTCTTTGACACATACACAACTTCTCCACTCGCATTACTTGATGACAGTTCCGATGAAAAATCTTCCATCATCTCTTTGCGTACGAAGTCAGATCTATCTTGCTCCAAAGCCATGGAGCTGTCCTCTCCGTCTTCTAATTCACTGATAGAACTAACTTCATTCTCTTCTTCTAGCCACCTCAAGACTTGACTTTCCATGAGTGGATTCATATTTTCTCCAAGAATCACTGAAAAGCAAAATAAACATTATTAAATAAATAATAAAATATAAAGATAATAACAACTTGTACACAAAACTTTCGAAATATTATAAAAAAGAACAATATTATTATCATTATTAGTAAATATTTTAAAATAAATAATTATTTACCTTCATTAATTTTCATTGCGCCGATACTCGCACGTACTACTATAGTAGAATGGAGACTTTGGCGAGAAAATGCTGTAATATGAGCCCACGCTGTTGCGTGGCGCCACACTAACCCGTTGCGTAATTTTGTTTTTTAGGCTTATCTAGGGACACCGGAGGAAAGGTCAAGAAATGAGTGAGGGGCACGCAAAAATGCATGTGCGATCTACCATAGTAGAGCGCGCGTGCACTCTAGTGTTAAATTTATATTTATTTATTACAAGTGGCCGCCCGCGACTTCGTCCGCGTGGACTTTGATATTAGTCATAGCATGATGTCATATATATAACCTAAAGCCTTCGGGTGGCT